>CM070784.1:55798584-56398584 GCA_036346955.1 Dipus sagitta
ATCTAAATTTTGGTCATTAAAAGACAAAAGAACCATTCTAGATGACATCTAAAAGCATCCAGTTGCAAGCGTCGTCCTACACACATATAGCCACAAAGACACGTTTACATACTTACTCCTACAAGGCCATTGTGTGTCTTGTAATTTTCAGATAAGAGCCATTATCTGAAGAATATATTTGATCTCCGATTCTGCTGATGTCAGTAAACATAGTTCTATTTTCTCTAGATTTTCATCTGTCTACTGCAAACAGTTGTCTGTCTTTAAATCAGGTTACATATTGTGCTTGCTGGTGAAATTTCCTATTAGAACCCAAAACCTCATTACTCAGATCACTATAGATATATTCAGACATTGGCCAGCCAGTGACAAATTGAAAAACAGGTAGTTAATGATTATTATTCAAGTCAGAGAAGGAGGAAGGCGTTATTCGTTGTGCAGGTGATTAAATACGGACTAGCTGAAGGTTGTGATAATGGCGGAGCACTTTGCTTTGAACGCTGTCCAAATTGGTGAACAATTCCCTTGCTGTTATGAGACAAAGAGAGCTCCAACAATAGCATGTACGGAAATTTGACAAGCCTGTGACCAGATACTTGGAGACCTTGCTTTGACCTCAATTAATGAAAAATGCGAGAAACTTAATGAGAACTTGCATTGGAAAATTCAGTTGAGTTAACAGACTAGTTTAAAGTTCTGGATACATATTACTTGTAGGTGAGTGTTGGTTTCTTTCTCTCAGTCACTGAGAGAAGAGCAGATTAATATGGTGTGTTCATGGAGCCTCGGAGTGTCTGGGGATTCCAAAAGTATTAGAGATCAGGACTAGAGCTCTTAGTGGGGACTATCTGTGACTAAATAGTTCTGATATCTTTATACTTAAGTATTTTTATTCATTTGTAAACAAGATAGATAGATAGATAGATAGGTAGAGAGAGAGAGAGAGAGAGAGAGAGAATATGGCCATGCCAGGGCCTCTAGCTGCTGCAAATAAACTCCAGATACATGCGCCACCTTGTGTATCTGGCTTTATGTGAGTACTAGGGAATTGAACTCAGGTTGTTAGGCTTTGCAGGCAAGCACTTTAACCACTGAGCTATCTCTGCAGCTCCAGGTTCTAATATCTTAACACCAATGTACGAAAGCCTAGCGTGTCAGCTAGGCATTCCCAAAACATGCTTCTACTTTGCTAATATTCTCTCACTTGGCCCACATGGGTGCCTCATCATGTCTGTTCTGTATGATTGTACACACTTCTGTTCTTCCAGATGGTTCCTTGGTGTCCATCCAACTCTATGATCTTACATCTTGCAATTCCCTGAGAACTAACCTGCCCATCCTGCTTCACTCTGTGGTTTTGAGGGACAAGGTCCCAAAGCTGACTTTGGCATCATGAAACTGAGGTGATAGGCTCTTTTGGGGGGTTCTTATTAAAGGTGGAGCAAGAACACCAAAAAAGAAGTTAAGGTCTACAGATATTCATTCCTCAAGGTCAATAAATCCAGGTAAAGTTACAATAGCATAGAATGGATTTTTAAAACTATTTCATTGATTTATTTGAGAAAGAGGAAGAGAGAAAGAGAGAGAGAGAGGGCAGATAGAGAATGGATGTGCCAGGGCCTCTAGCCACTGCAAATGAACTCCAGATGCATGTGCCACCTTGAGTATCTGGCTTATCTGAGTACTGGGGAATCGAGCCTGGGTCCTTAGGCTTCACAGGCAAGTGCCTTAACGGCTAAGCCATCTCTCCAGCCCCAGAATGGATTTTAATACTACTTTTCCCCCTAAATATTTACTACAACAGGAAATTACCAGTAGTCATCAGGAACATTTTCTGTTCACATCCAAATAAGTATTGTTGCCTTCATGTAACAGACATTGCACCTAGTTTGGGACAAGAACCGGTCCTAAGGATGGTTGTTCAGGGGTCGGGTTTCCTTTGGAGTCTGTTGAATGCACAATACACTGTGACATTCAAGCAAAGGCCCAGAAACATGGTAGTCATCTCTGAAAATAAATTGTCTGGTTTTCTTTCTTTTCACTGGCCTCCCAGAACATACTGCTTAAATTTAATCACATTATTATATAAGCATGGTATTTTAAAATCAAATGGAGAATTCAACACAGCTCAGATTCAACTTAAATTTTCAAGTGTCATTAATTCAAATTCTGCATACCTCATTAGACAATTACCTGACCAAAAAACTACAGAAATAAAAATTAATCTCTTTTGCTTCCACCACAGCACCACGAAGTTTTAACAAAAACTTAGCAAGTTAAATAAAATGTCTTACAAACCAAACAAAGTAAATTTATAAAACTGATGGTAGAAGGAAGTAGGAGAAAATCATAATATTGATAACCTCCACACATAAAATTTGCCTTAAACCAGGCATTATGGCACACACTTTTAATCCCAGTACTCGAGAGGCAAAGATAGGATTGTTGTGAGTTTGAAGCCAGTCTGAGACTAGAGTGGGTTCCAGGTCAGCCTGGACTAGAGTGAGACCCTACCTGGAAAAAACAATAAGAAAACAATTTACCTAAAGCCAGGCATGGTGGCACACGCCTTTAATCCCAGCACTCGGGAGGCAGAGGTAAGGGGGTCACTGTGAGTTCAAGGCCACCCTTGACTACAGCCTGGACTAGAGTGAAACCCAACCTCAAAAAAACAAAAACAAAAAACAAACAAACAAAATTGCCTAAAGAGTGAGATGACACTACAAACAAAAATTTGCCTAATGAATGAGATGACATGGAGTCTTGAGTCTAGGTATGTGTTGTTTACTAATTTTGGGGGACATTGCTGTAGGACCAATAATGTTTTAGCTATTTAATCTCTATCTTATGAATTACTCAAATGGAATAGTTAATTCTGACGCCTAAGTTCGGTCATTGTTTCTTAAAGTATTTGGCAATGTTTCTTTGACACTCTCCTCTGTATACACTGAGTTGGTAGGAAACTGTTTCTGCAGCCCTATACTGGGTCTGCCAGGTACAAGTTATGCCTTCGATGGCACTGGCACTACTTAGGAAAAGATAGCACTCTCCTTTTAAGCACTCATGTGACCCTTATAGCATTTCTTTCTCTTAAAAAAATGTGCATTGTTTCAGTCTCACTTATTAGAGGACAACGAAATCAAAGGCAACACGAATTATGTGCTTTTCCAGCATCCATCAGGTGCTGTGTGCCTTCCACAAACCTAGACTTCGGCCTGAGGTGTTCATCTGGATGAAATATATAAGCTTGTTCCTGTGGACTGCCTCAAGGGACAAGCCACGGACATGCAAAAGGAAGCTCTGAGGCAGACGATATGACCAAGTCTCATCTATAGCTACTATCTCTCCGTTGGAGATTTTGAACAAGCTATTTCTTCCCCTACTGTTAAAATGGGGCTAATGAAAATATACTCAGTACTGGCTTGGCATCACAACCAAATAATGTGAAATAAGCAAAGAAAACATGAAATAGTTAATCTTGATATAGCCAGGGCAATAAAAATATTAATAATTCTTTCATGTGCACCAAGTTGTTATGGTCAGAATTCCCCCTAATATTATTTAGCTGATGGATTATCTCATCGAGGTAGGGTCTCGGGTCTCACTCTAGCCCAGGCTGACCTGGAACTCACTATGGCGTCTCGGTGGCCTTGAACTCATGGCAATCCTCCTACCTCTGCCTCCCAAGTGCTGGGATAAAAGGCGTAAACCACCACCGGCTTCATCCATTTCTTATTCTTCCTTCTTTCTTTCTGTCTTCTTTCTGTGAGCCATTCTTCTCCATCCTCCTGGAAAAGGGATGGTGACCAGGGCCAGACCTGTGTCTGAAACTTGTGACTGGAGAAGGGAGTTTTACCTGAGATGCTAGTGTGACTGAGCAGATGAGACATCTTGAATTACTACATATTATTTCAGTTCCTCTCTGATGTTTGTACTTCTGGAATAAATGGCAATTAAGCAATTAGCTAAGTAGTGGGAGTTAGGATTTTTTTTTAAAAAAAATTGGATCTTAAAGTAAAATGCTGTGCTTTGTCGAATCTAAAGGGAAAGATGGCAGGGTTAGCAAATGTATTCTAAATCTCACTAACACTTGCAGAATTTAGACAATGCTTGAGGAAATGATTCTGCTGGAAGACAGTGGTGGCTTTTGGTGCAGCAAGATCTCTGGGTAATCTGTGTCTAGGCGCTTTGATGGTTGTGCTTGGGTAGAATCCAGTACAGATGTGATATTGCAGTCAGCTCCTTGTAGCTGGGACAAACATCCAACCCAGCTTATGGGAGGGAAGGGGTTTATTACAGGCTTAGCGAGTCCAGGGGAACACCATCAATAGTAGAAGAAGTTGGCTCTCTTTCATAGATCCAAACAGAGAAACACCACCAATAGCCAGCACCACACATCAGCAAGCACAAACAGCCAGAACTGAAACTGCTCTGAACACAGCTAGGAGGGCTGGACTCAGATCTGCTCCCAAACATATCTTAGGGCTGAACTCCAAGATCCGCCCCCCAGTGATACCTCTTATCTACCTATCTAGCTGAAGTTGCAATCTCAATTTTAATAAAACAACTGAATCTCTGGGGCCACACATATAAACTATCATATTAAACTACCCCACGTAGTTACCCTTGTGCCTTCTTGACACTTGTGTACTGTCACCACGGCTAACTTGAAAACTTAAGGGAGATGTAAGTAGGAACCATGGGGTAGGATCTATAGGTCAATACATATATGACAGCATGTCACCTGAGACAACTGGACTCAGAAAGGAAATGGGTCAGGGAGCCACAGGTTCTCCTGGAAAATCTTCATATTGTCAGAATAGAAAAAATAATCAACCACGCAACCACCAAAATAACAACAAAACCAGTGTATGATTTATCACTTGTACTGCAGAGCAGTAAGGTCATAGCAGATAGTCCTGGAACCATGAGTTGATGGAAACACCCTTTTCTGACTGCTAGAAAGGAATGCACACTGCAATGTTTGAGGCCAGCTCACCACCCTGCGTTCATACATCTTGGGCTGTTCATGACATCACAGACATGGATACTCCACACATGTGACGCAAAAGCTATCCCGGCAAGACCCCTGGCGGTAAAACCAGGTAAGTGCAGAGCTTACTATATCAATGTGAGATGCCAGAGGATACTCTGTGTTCTCATCAATCGCGATTTTAGACCAATTCCAAAGCAGCTCTGGCTGTTTGGTGTGACCATTCCTAGTATCATTGGCAAGTCTAGTAGACAGCTGCACGTTGCTGGGATGAAGTTACAAACCAGACACAGTTCAAGGGAGGAAGGGAATTATTTCAAGCTTACTGATCCAGGGTGAAGTTCCGTCATGGTGGAAGAATCTGCTTCCATCCATCCACGCAGAGAAACAACCAAACAGCCAGCAAACACCAAAATCAGCAAGCAGGAATGGGCAGCCTGCAGTAGGGCCCCAGGCAGAGCTCAGACTGCTCTGCACACCTTTGGGTTGGAAATCAGATCCGCCCCCAAGCACACCTTAGGGCTGGACTCCTGGATCTGCACCCTATGGCACCTCCTCTAGCCAGGCAGTTGGAGACCCAAGTTACCAGCTTTCGTAAAATTCCTTTGTCTATGGGGGCACACATTCAAACTACCATAGCAAGTTAGACTGTGTATTCAGTTCACTACCCATAGTCACAACCCCTGACCCAGATAATATTCTGATCAACCTATGATGCAAATTCATGACATTAACACCTCTTGAAAAATTATCTTTGAACATGCACAACCACATGGGCATTGTTCCTGTTTTCTCTATAAAGGTGAAGTCTCTTTATGCTAAAGACCAACTAAGTGTGCAGCCCTTAAGGCTACATGTTGTGTAAAACACCTTTGATGGGCACAGTGACTTGCTGTGGTTTTTGACAGGTAAGCACACCAGGGTTCTGAAGGGAGCCCCAGTGTAATTTTCTAAAAGCACAACTTCCTCTAGAACTGAGTCAATAGATCATGCAATTTCAAATCTAATGTTTCACTGTGTGAAATTTCCAACCATGCTTCATGTAAAATGTAAAGTTTCTAGTAGAGTAGTGACTTGGACTGGCTCCTAGTTCCCCTGGGTCAAAGCATTAAGAGGAGGTGAACAGAGTGTAACATAGATAAAGCCAAAATTAAATTTGAGAAATATTAACTGAGTATGGATGTGTAATATAAATTCTACATCACTTGTTTCATACACCATGATTGTATGTGTCCAGTATATCCTCATTAGCAGTCTCTTTGGAACCATATTGTACTTCAATACAATACAATACAATAAATACAATACAATACAATATATGTTGTGACCTCTGCTATGACAGAACTATGATTAAGCGCTATTATTGCAGAGATGTCTCATGGCTACTGACCTTTCCTAGTTGGTTATTTACAGTCAAGCACAAGCCAAAGTGAGGGGAAAAAAAATCTTTAAACAGCCAACAAATGAGTAATTGGAGTCTTTTTCCATAGAATCAAGCATTCTAACCAAGGGAAGCGTGCGTACACACACACACACACACACACACACACCCACGACACCTACATTATTTATTTTCAATTTGTTCTTTTCTCTTCTTTGCAGGTGTCCTGAGATGTGATAGAGGACGGCTCGGCTCCGTCTCCGGGCTGAGTCCAGGTGGGTTCCTGTTCTTGATCTTCCTTTGCCTCTGTCTGCAGGGAAATAAGACTCATCAGGACCCAAGAATGCATTGTTTCATCTCAAGAATGGCACGATGGCTCAGCGGTTGAAGTCACTTGCTTGCAAAGCTTACTGGGACTAGGTTTAATTTCACAGCTACCCATATAAAATCTGGATGGGCATTCATTTGCAGTGGCAAGAGATCCTAATACACATGCATGTGTGCGCATGTGCATACATACTTTCTTTTAAAAAAGTTGTCAAGCTTTGACAGGTCACTTTTTTTGTTTGTTTGTTTGTTTTGATTTTTGAGGTAGGGTCTCACTCTAGCTCAGGCTGACCTGGAATTCACTATGTAGTCTCAGGGTGGCCTTGAACTCACAGAGATCCTCCTACCTCTATTATTTATTTATTTGTGAGCAGAGAGAGATAGAAGGAAGAGAGACAGACAGAGAGAATGCGTGTGCCAAGGCCTCCAGCTGCTGCAAACGAACTTCAGATGCATGTGCCACCCTGTGCATCTGGCTTCATGTGGGTCCTAGGGAATTGAACCTGGGTCATTAGGCTTTGTAGGCCAGCGCCTTCCTTAACTGCTGAGCTATGGCTTCACCCCTACAGGTCACTTTCAATAGCACGTGGTATGTACATGTCTTAGAACATCTGAAAATATCTGCTGGCTCCTAATGGCATTAAATTTAATTTTTGCCAGGCATGGTGGAACACACCTTTAATTCCAGCACTCAGGAGGCAGGTAGGAGGATCACTGTGAGTCTGAGACCAGCCTGACACTATGTAGTGAATTCCAGGTCAGCCTGGGCTAGAATGAGACCCTACCTTGAAAATAAAATAAAATAAAAATTTAAATTTAATTTTTGTTCATTATAGCCCATGTATATTATTATATTAAGTGTAATATTTTTTAAACATTAAAGTAAGACATACAAGGAAATAGAGGAAACTTCAAGTAGTTCAGAAGAACATTAAGGAGTACTGTCCTCCCATCTTGATATGCCACATTCATCCTAATTCTCATCAACATTTAGGAAAAGCTTCTTTTCTGAAAACCTCTAATACAAATGTTAAAGCTATATTTTATAGTTTTTTTTTACATAAATGGAACTTCATAATAAAACTGTACATTTTTTCCACAGAAAAGAACATTTAAGTTGTCTTGAATTTATACATTTAACTTCTGTCTCAATCACTTCCATAGATAATAATATACATGCTTATTGCATGACTTATGCTAGGATATGACTATTGCTGATTCATGGCATGACTAGCCCTAGCAAGGTTACCACTTCTCCATCAAGAAATTTTTAGGTTCACACAGGTTTAAAATAACTTCAGGTAGACAGTCCTACATGAAAATTCTTGAATGCAAAGAATTCTAGGGCCACATATCCAGTAAACAAGTCACTAGCAAAGGGGTTCTGTTTAATTTTTTATTGATATTCTGAGTGCTATCAAGCACTTTATCATCGAAAGAAGTGAATGGATAATATCCAAAGTCCAAAATGGCACATGAATGTTGTTTACTTTTTTAATGTATAATTTAAACCATATATTTATTTATTTATGAGAAAGAGACAGAGAGCGAGAGATAATGCCAGGGCCTCTTGCCTCCACAAATGAACTCCAGATGCATGTGCCACTTTATGTATCTTGCTTTGCTCGGGTACTGCGGAATTGAACTTGGTCCATTAGGCTTTGCAAGAAAGTGCCTTTAACCACTGAGCCATCTCCCCAGCCTGAATGTTGTTTAACATCTTGATATTTGAAAAATATAATACTATAGCTTGAGCATTTATGTGGTGAGCATATACTTCAATATCTACTGTTCATTTTTGCATTTATTTTTCTGAAGTGAATTAGTTTATTAACTTTTAAAATAAGCAGTTTTGAATTTATTTATTAAAGCCCTTTCATTTATAATTGCTATTTCTTTTTATATGTGTTGCTAAAAATCCTTATTTTATTACTTAACATTACATTTTACATAGTTTAAAATTAAAATGTTTTACATTGGGAATCAGTCTATTTTGATGACTAGAAATGTATAGCATAACTGAAATTTTTCAAACAAAACTATTTTTAATAAAATCTTTGCATGTCTCTTATGATATCTCAATGCCTTTATATGTAAACGTTCTGACATTTAAATCTGTAATGTAATTAGATTTTATTTTCATAAAATGAAGTAAGATCCACCTGTAAGTTTTTTCTAAAATCCCTGTTATCCAAGAAATAAAGTATAAAGTAGTTGTAGTCCATTAAGAAACATTTTGTCTGATCAGTCATCAACCCACATTTTATTTATTTATTTATTGTTTTGTTTTTCGAAAGGTAGGGTCTTGCTGTAGCCCGGCTGACCTGGAATTCACTATGTAGTATCAGGGTGGCCTTGAACTCACAACGATCCTCCTATGTCAGCTTCTTGAGTTGCTTATTTATTTATATATTGTTTTCAGGCAGGATCTTACTCTAGCCAAGGCTGCCCTGGATCTTAATCTGTGTATACCTCTAGGCTGGCATCTAAGTTGCAGCAATTCTGCTATCTCAGCCTTCCGAGTTGCTGGAACTAAAGGTGTTCACCACCACACCTGGCTTGTAATTTTATTATAAATAAATTGAATGTACAATACAATGACTGAAAAATACTTTAAAAACATTATTTATCCTTTCGTCCAGTCTCTGCAGTGTTATGAACCCCTAGTTCACATTGATTTATAAAAATAAGCTGGTCTAGCTGCCATCTAGGCAAAGGCATGTGACAATTATTTATGGCCACTGTGTGTGCTGGGCTGCGTTCTAGATCTTCAGTATTTACTATCTCAAATGATCACTATGGCATCCGTGAGATGAGCTTGCCATCTTCTGTTTGCAGATGAGAACATAAATGGATGGCGTCACGGCCCATGGTCTCACATGCACACGGCTGCCGGCTGAGCGCAGATTGATCTGGAGATCCTGGTCCTCCTGGAAGCAGCACCAAGTCCCTGTTCAGTTTTTTTTTTTTTTTTTTTTTTTTTAGTACTTTATTAATTTCACAATGATGTATGCCTGGTACTAGAAACCAAGTCAGAATCCACTTGTCAGGAAACTCATAGACTCTAGAGAGAAACCCCCACGGCTCTCTGGTAAAGAAGAATAGGCTGGAGAGATGGCTCAGCAATTAAGGTACTTGGCTAGGAAGCCTAAGGAGCCAGGTTTGATTCCTCAATACCCACATAAAGCCAGATGTACTAGGTGGCACATGCGTCTGATGTATGTTTGCAGTGGCTAGAGGTCCTGCCCATTCTCTGTCTCTATCTGCCTGTTTCTCTCTCAAATAAATAAATAAATAAATAATATTTTTAAAAAATTAATCAAATTTGGATACTCCCCTTTAACTCAAGCTGCTCTCAATTTTGTTTGGAGAATCTGCTTTATTTTACAGATGACAGAGAAAATGAAGGACAGCCATGCATAAAACAAGAAGTTAACTGACAGCCCACCAAGAGCTGTGTCATATCATCCAGGGCCCAGGAGAATTTGCAGGGGAAGCAGTGACATGAATACTGCTCTCACTGTTACCCTGACAGCCAGCCCCAGGATGATGATGACAGACACGATGACCAACCAAAACCTACCAAAACAGAAATACAGAGGCTACAGAGAACTCAACACTAAATCAGACTGCCAATAGGCCTGCCATGGCTCAGGGAACATTGTGGAGCAGGGGGTGTGTAGCAGACAGCTTCAGGCTCACTGAGATGAACTTCCAGACCAAGCACAGTTGTGGAGAAAGGGATTTACTGAGGCTTACAGGTCCAGGGGAAGTTCCATAATGGCAGAAGAAGCCCCAAGCCCAAAAGTCACAGTGCACAGCACACTTCAGTAGCTCCAGGAGGAGATCACTTTGCATATCTTTAGACTGGAGTTTCAAACCCACCACCACACCTTAGGGCTGAACCCTAACATCCGCCCAGTGACACTGCCTCCAGCCAGGTGGCTGCAGATGCAAACTGCAAACTAATAAAACACTGAATATATTGGAGGCCATCTATTCAAACTACCACAGGGTAGAAAGATTGTAAGAGCCACAGAGTGGGTAGGAATACACTGAGGCATGCTCCCACCCCCTGGCCACACAAGGACTGACCTTCATGACCCTTCAGTGAATACTATAACCCACTGAGGAGGGAGGGAAAAAAAGAGAATAACCTACTATAATTAATGCAAAATAAAAAGTTATATATATGTATATAGACGATGGAGACCTATCTGAGTTTGGGCTCCAAACCTTTAAAGGATTTTAATGACACCCCTCCCCTCCACTCCCACCATATCCACACACTCTGGGATGCTTTTATGACTAACATACAAGATGCTCTTATTTGTTGTAAGACTCTAACAATTAAAGTAACTTTAAAAAATTGCTCTTTTGTTTTATTCCTTGAAAGCATTTAAGATAAAATATACTACATGACTGTAGATTAAAAAAAAAAAAAACTAAAAGATTTGAAAAAAGTGGTATCCAAAGGGTTAGCTCTTTCTCAATTCATCTCCGAACAAAGCTTATTTCAGTGTAATTGCTAAATGTTCAAGTTAGATTTTCATGTGTTAATTTTTTTTGATTAACATAGAACTCTTACAAATTGCACTTGAAATGTAATTATTACTATAGCAGAAAGTAATGTTCAGTGCATTTAAATCTGAAAACAGCCCTAGTTTCAAGACAAGGTCTGTAGAAACGTGGCAAGGCCATCAGACTGCTTATGCAATTTCAGTTAGTTTCCAAACTCAGTGGAATTCTAACTCTTCTATGAGAAAGATCAGAGTAGATATTCAGAACCCTAAGCCAGTTCTCTTTTCCATGGAGAAATCTAATTAATGGCTGAGATTTTCCAAACCAAACAATAGCAATTTTATCAGCTTTTTTAAAGGTGCCCCTTGAGTAGAAATGTCAAAGTAACATGTTTTTCTTGGTCTTGAGTTTAAGTAGAGTAATTAAAAAAAAGCACTTCTTGAAATGTGTAGTTACTTTTAAACACTTATGCAAGATTGGCTTTGAAAATCATTCTACTTATGGGACCTAAAAATGCCCTTATTTAAAATGATCCTGGGTTGTGATAGCTGACTAAAATAGACAAATGAGTCAGTCAAAATAATTCCTTATGATTTCAAATAATATACAAAATACTTGTTTTACCAACACTTGTAACTTGTATATACATGGGCACATCAATATATAGGTATGTATGAAATATATGTGTGTGTATAATTAGGATGGATGTCTATCAGTGAGTGATGAAACTTGTGGTATAGTCATGGCATAGAGTCTTATAATTCTAACTAGGCTTATGCCAACAATATAGAATGAAAGAAATAATAGTTCCTCCTTATGCATATACAAATATCCCAGAAACATTGAGAACAAAAGCAAAACAAAACATCACAGAGAATATGGAAACACTATTTTTTAAATATTTTATTGAGGAGAGAGAGAATATGGGCATGCCATAGCAAACAAACTCCAGATGCATGCACCATAATATGCATCTGGCTTACATGAGTACTAGGGAATCGAACCTAGATCCTTAGACGTCATAGGCAAGTGCCTTAACCACTAAGCAATATCTGCAGCCCAGCAAAGTTCTTTATAATACTCACATGGGTGCAAAACTAAACAGCACATTGTTTAGGGAAAGGCACAGCGATATTAAGTTATACATTATCACAAAAATGAACTAGTTGCAAAACAGGCTGGAAAATATAGTCTCTAGATGAGCTGTTATGTGTCTTACTGAATGATACTAGTAAAATTCTGCTTCTGGACTAGAGAGATGGCTCAGTACTTAAAGGTGCTTATTTGCAAAGCCTGATGGCCCAGGTTTGATTCCTTGGCACCCAAGAGTAAAGCCAGATGCACAAAGTGACATATGTGTCTGGAGTTTGTTTGTAGTGGCAGGAGGCCCTGGCACACCAATACATACATTCTCTCTCTCCTAAATACATAAAGTATTTTAAAAAGTTAATGGCAGGGGATTATGATCAAAGTATATTATGTACATGTATGAAAAACAATAAATTTAACAAGAAAAGCAGATAGAGTGGGAGTAGCAGAGGAAAGGTCACTTTTGGCAGAGCAAGCAAAAGCTGTGACAGGGCCGGAGAGATGGCTCAGCAGTTAAGGCACTTGCCTGAGAAGCCTAAGGATCCAGGTTTGATTCCCCAGTACCCATGTAAGCCAAATGCACAAGGCGGCACATGCATCAGGAGTTCATTTGCCAAGGTTAGAATTCCTGGCACAGCCATTCTCTCTGTGTGCTTCTTCCTCTCTCTCACTCTCTCAAATAAATGCATAAATATTAAAAGAAAAAAAAAGCTGTGACAGCCTTGGGCAGAAAGCAGTTGAACGTCCATCTTCAAAGTACTAAAGGAAGTCCAGAAGCTGACATATGGAGAGAGGGAGAAAGAGAGGCACAGGACACCCTGAAGGTGGGTAGAAACCAATAAATCACTCAGATCCTTCAAGCCATGTTAGAAATTGTGTTCCTCACTCTAACTGCAATAATGAAAGTATTACCTAGGGAACAGCTTGAGTTCTTCTAGCAAAAAGACTCTCTCTCTTTCACACACACACACACACACACACACACACACAGTTTTCCTCTCCTTCACCTTCTTTCCTGAGTCCTCCTTTTGAGTCCAAGGTGCTTCCCTTATAGGAAGAAAGAGGAGGAAAATGGTCAAAATATATGACCAGAAGCTTCCTGTGCAGCAATCCCAGGAGCTGCCCTTTTCACATTCATTCATGCCCTACTAGCCACACACCAGCTACGAAAGAGTGTGGGACATATAGTTTCTTTGACAAGCCATAGGTTCTCTTAAAACACTGATAAAAGGGGGGCCGGGGAGAATATAAATGAGTGAGTTCTGGGTAGAAATGAACATTTTCTGCATGTGAAACAATAGCAAGTTATTTTTGTTTGTCTTGTTTAGTATTTTTATTTTTATTTTTTGGTTTTTCGAGGTAGGGTCTCACTCTAGCCTAGGCTAACCTGGAATTCACTATGGAGTCTCAGGGTGGCCTCGAACTCACAGCAATCCTCCTACCTCTGCCTCCCAAGTGCTGGGATTAAAGGTGTGCACCACCACGCCCGGCATTGTTTAGTATTTTTTGAGGCAGGATTAGTCTCCCTCTAGCCCAGGCTAACCTGGAATTAACTATGTAGTCTCAAGGTGGCCTCAAACTCACAGTGATCCTCCGACCTCTGCCTCCTGAGTGCTGGGATTAAGGGCATGCGACACCATGCCTGGCTTAATAGCAAGATTTTAAGCATCAAAGTGGCATGAAAAATTCTGAATTTTCAACATAACACATTTAGTTTGTAAGCATATGAATTGATTAGAGTCAAGAGTGGTTGATAGGTTATTGCCCAAGCGTGCATTTCAGAAACTTAGTGGAAACAGCGTGGTAGCTTAGACCAGAGTGGTGGTAAGTGCAAAGGCTACATTGAAATACAATGAGACAGGAGGACATCTGCCTGGCTGACTCTTTACTGATTATGGTGCTATACTGTAATAGAGTTCCAAGAGAGATGAGAAAAATCTAGGCCCTCAAAAACAAACAAAACAAAACAAACCAAAAAAACCCAGATAGGCTAGGTATGAGGGGGAAATGAATTTGAAAAGAAAGGAAAAAAAGCACACAAAGAGAAAAATGATTACTGTGGTGTTAGACCATCTAGGGAAGAGAATGTTTCCAGGAACAGAAAGGTCTTGTGTCTCAGGCCTCGCTTTAAGTGATTCTGGGGAGATGGGAGCATGCCCTGTTTTTTTTTACCCAGGATGACAGGGAGGTTGAGTCTGCAGGAGGCAAGCACACAGGGTTGATGCGAAAGACAGACTGCTCCTGTCTGAGAGATGTATTTTTTTTTCTCTTTCTCCCTTCTTTCTTTTATCCTCTCTCTTCCTTTTCCCCCATTCTTTCTGTTTTCGTGACATCATAATTGAAGCCAAATAAATATAACACAATGGTGTTAGGGTTATGGGTGGCCTCCAGGAACTGGTGGTTTGAAGACAGCAAGGAATACTTGCAGACCTTGTAAGGGAAGGAGGTCAGGTCAAGTAAAGCAAGACTTAGGAGGGCTGGAGAGGTGGCTCAGCACTTAAGGTGCTTGTCTTCGGAGCCTACTGACCAGAGTTTGATTCCCGAGTACCCACGTAAAGCCAGATGCACAAAGTGGTGCATATGTCTGGAGTTCATTTTCAGTGGCTGGAGGCCCTGGTGCACCCATTCCCTCTCTCACCCTCTCAAATAAGCAAATAACTAAAAATATAGCTGGACATGGTGGCGCATGCCTTTATCCCAGTACTTGGGAGGCAGAGGTAGGAGGATTGCTGTGAGTTCAAGGCCACCTGAGACTACATAGTGAATTCCAGGTCAGCCTCAGCTAGAGTGAGACCCTACCTCGAAAAACCAAATAATAATAATAATAATAATAATAATATATTTGAATATATATATAATAATATTTTAAAGTTATGGTGAAAAGAAATCAAAGTCAGGCATGGTGGCACATGCCTTTAATCCTAGCACTCGGGAGGCAGAGGTTGGAAGATTGCGGTGACTTCAAGGCCATCCTGAGACTACATAGTGAATTCCAGGTCAGACTGGCCTAGAGTGAGACCCTATGGGGTGGGGGGGAGGGGGAAAGAAAAGAAAAGAAAAAGAAATGAAGACAGGAGGAAGTAAATAGGAAGAAGGTGAAAATGTCAGTGAGCTGGAGTTTAGTATCAGGTCAATCATGGTAAATGAGTTTCTTTTAATATTTTATTTTTATTTATTTGGTGCGGGGAGAGAGAGAATGGGCACACCAGGGCCTCTAGCTATTGCAAAGGAACTCCAGATGCAAGCACCACCCTGTGCATTTGGCTCACACGGGTACTGGGGAACAGAACCTGGGTCCTTTGCCTTTGCAGGCAAGTGCCATAACCGTTAAGCCATCCCTCCAGTCCAGTAAGTGAGGTTTACGAGGAGGTACTGGCCAGTAAGTAGGTGGTTAAATAACCAATTTCAGTTACTAGAAATACTGAGTGATGAAATTTTCCAGGAAGTTCTGCCTCTAGTTCAGTAAGTTAAGACATTTTCACCAAAGCATCATGGGTGAGTAATATACCTTCAGCACCCCAACTGTGCTCAGGCCTTCATGCTCGGGGATCTGGGTTCCCAGTGAGTCTTTGGATTACTTTATTAGTCATTTGTTTTTCTACATATTGAGAAGGAAACTAAAGGTCATAGGAAATGCGTACTTGTTCAAATTCACACATTTAGTGAGATGCCTGGATTCCCTGTGACTTCACTTGACAACTCACGTGCTTCCCTCACCAGGGAAGAGTATGGTGCCCTGAGCAGGAGACTCTTAGATATGTTCATGTAAATGGGTTATACAGCAGGACCTAAACAGATCCCTTCTAGACAATTATTTCTTCTGCTATACTCGGTCTTCTTTGCTCCATTTCAGTAACTTTTTTCTTGAAAACACATGCTCATACTTCAGTTGTCATCTTAGGTTCTATTCCCCCACACATAGCCTTACAATCTCATTGTTCATTATAGTCTATCTTAGAAACACACTTTTAGAAGTATGAGAGCACTTGTCCTAGCTTAAATAGTAATGTAGAGACTTCTGATTTGACATAACAAAGAAAAAGCCCTTATCTTAAAAATTATAATAAGAGCTGGAGAGATGTCTTGGTGGAGAAGGCACGCGCCTGCAAAGCCTGATGGCCTGGGTTCAATTCCCCAGTAGCCATGTAAAGCCAGATGCACAAAGTGGTGCATGAGTCTGGAGTTTGTTTACAGCAGGTAGAGGCCCTGGGGTGCCCATTCACTCTCTTTGTCCTTTCTCTCCTTGCAAATAAATAAATATATAATAAAACATTTAAAAATATAATAAATAATAAAACTCATAGCCTGAACTATGGAGCAATGAAAGTAAGAGATTTACATAAATACAAAAAACTGAAAATCTACACCGGGCGTGGTGGCGCATGCCTTTAATCCCAGCACTGGGAGGCAGAGGTAGGAGGATCACTGTGAGTTTGAGGCTACCATGAGACTACATAGTGAATTCCAGGTCAGTCTGAGCTAGAGTGAGACCCTACCTCAAAAAAAAAAAAAAAAAAAAAAAAGAAAAAAAAAAAAAGAAAAAAAAGAAAGAAAGAAAAGAAAACCTAAAGTCATAGTGAAATAATTTAAAATAAAATATCCTTAAAAGACTGAGGAATATAGTTTAATAGTAAAGCACTTCTTTAGCATGAGTGATATTCTGGGTTCAATCCCCAATACTATTTTAAAAAAATCCTAAAAAACAATTATCTTGGAAGTTGGTAGATTGTGATAGCAAAGAATGAAGACAAATTATAGAAAAAGTTAATGCTATTTGCTACTAATAGATGAACATATAACAAGAGTATTGATTATATAGAATGTGTATTATTTTCACACTGTACCTGGACCATTTGTAAGTGGATTTTGTTCAGTAAAGACCATCTCAGAAATATTCACCCAGAATGGAAATAATATGGGCAAAAGAAAATTCCTCTGGGCTGGAGAAATGGCTCAGCAGTTAAGGCACTTGCCCGCAAAGCCTAATGACCAGAGTTCAGTTCCCCAGTACCCACATAAAGCCAGATGCATAAAGTGGCCCACGCATCTGGAGTTTGTTTGCCATGGCTGAAGGCCATAGTGAACATATTCTGTCTGTCAGTCTATCTTTCTTCTTTCTAACTCTCTCTGCTTGCAAATAAATAAATAAAAATATTTTTAATAAATCTTTCCTCTAATGGTTTAAATTTATCACTTGAATCTTTTTTAGTTCTATCTAGCTCTTGATTTTAAGAAAAATGAGCAAGTGAACTTACAGATTTTTAGAAAAGCAAAGTAATGTCTTTAAAAAGAAATAGTGTTACTAAGTGTCTTTGATATTCATGCAGAATGATGTGACCAAAGGAAAACTCATTTTTAAAACCCATGTATTGAAAAGATATTCAAGGGCTGGAGAGATGGCTTAGTGGTTAAAGCACTTGCCTGTGAAGCCTAAGGACTTTTATTTGAATCTCCAGGTCCCATGTAAGCTAAATACAGTGACACAAGTGCACAATGTCACACATGCGCACAAGGGTGTGCACGTGTCTATAGTTTGCAGCAGCGGAAGGCTCTAGCATGCCCATTCTCTCTCTGTCTACCTCTTTCTCCCTCTCTCTCTCAAAATAAGTAAGTAAAAAATTTAAAGATATTCAAATATTCAACACGTGAAGTAAAAGTTATTTAAAGTATAAAATATGTGTTTTTTTTTCCCCACAAAACAAATAAACAACAGAGTTAGAGGTGCTTGCTCGCCAAGCCTGACAGCCTGGGTTAAATTCCCCAGTAGCCATGTAAAGCCAGATGCACAAAGAAGCAATGTGTCTAGAGTTTATTTGCAGAGGTAGGAGGCCCTGGGATGCCCATTGTCTCCCTCCCTCTCTCTTTTTCTCTCTCCTCTCTCACATAAATATAAATAAATAAAACATTAAAAATATATTGATTTCTATGGAAAGAATAAACAATAGCAAATAAGAAGATTACAGAAAGTAGAAATCAAGAAATAGAAAATACTTTCAATGTGGTCAATTAAACCAAAGTAAGAGAAAATAGCTAAACTCAGACCATTTGTATTCTAGGATAAAGAAAGGCCACACAATAGTAATGAGAGTAAAAATGGGAATAAACACTGAGATCTTCCATATCTTCATTAGTCAACCCACATCAGGTGGTTATGGAAGTGCAATTGGTAACTGTGCTTGATAAAGGGGAAAATTCAGGAGACCACTCAGCTTTAGCTGGTGCTGAACTTGGAATCAGCAAATACTTTGTTGCAACTCAGTTGCAGCCTGACTTCTCCCTCTGCATTTTCTCTTTCTTTTCTGTTCCATTTTTAAATTTATTTATTTGCAAGCAGAGAGAAGAGAAAAGAGAGATGAGAGAGAGAGAGAGAGAGAGAGAGAGTGAGAATGGGTGCACCAGGGCATCTAGCTGCTGCAAACAATCTCCATTTACACGTGCCAGTTTGTGCATCTAGCTTTATGTGGGTACTGAGGAATTGAACCAGGATCATTAGGCTTTGCAGGCAAGTGCCTTAACCACTAAACTATCTTTCTAGACATTGTTTTTTTTTTTTAATCTATTTATTTGGAAGGAGAGAGAGACAGAGAGGAGAGAGAGAATTCTTGTTTTCTTTCTTTTTAAATTTATATATTTATTTGACCTGAGAAAGAGAGGGTTGAGAGAGAGAGAATGACTGGGTGCCCCAGGGCCTCCAGCCACTGCAAGGGAACTCCAGATGCATGTGCTCCCTTGTGCTTCTGGCTAATGCGGGTCCTGGGGAATCGAACCAGGATCCTTTGGCTTTGCAGGAAAACACCTTAACTGCTAAGCCATCCCTCCAGCCCGAATTCTTTCTTTCTTTCTTTACACACACTTTGGGCCCAGGAATGTGCCCCATAAATCTCCCACAGTCTCCACTGTGCTATTTCTCAGAGTTCCCGACCAGAACCAGGGTGGTGCATCTTGACTACTGCCCTTGGGGCACACAACCATGGCCAGCAGTGTTTAAATGTGGACTCGGGAGAAAGCTGCTGTCTGAGCTATGGGACACAGGATGTGTGCAGAAAAACGTCACTGAAACACAGAGAGGCCAGGAGTGAAAAAAAAAAAATAAGGCAGGGACTTGCCAACGGGCCTGGTTTGTTCTGTGAACTGAAGAGGCCCTTTGAATTATATATCTGGTCCAAATTGATTAAAGAAAGACACAAGTTATGTTTTTCATATTCTTTTTAAACAATATTTTATTTATTTATTTATTTGAGAGAGAGAGAGAGAGAGTCAGATACAGAGAGAGAGAATGGGTGCGTCAGGGCCTTTAGCCATTGCAAACGAACTCCAGACACATGCACCCCCTTGTGCATCTGGCTTACGTGGGTCCCAGGGAATCCAACCGTGATCCTCAGGCTTTCAAGGCAAACGCCTTAACCGCTAAGCCATCTCACCAGCCCCATGTCTTTCATATTCTTTAATTAATAATTTTGAATTATTTCCAGGAGCTGGAATGCAAAAATATCAAGTAATTTTGAGACTTATGTGAGTAATGTATCTTTGTGATTTCCATGTACTGAATTTTATAGGAATTGTGAAACTTGCTACTCTGAGGATGTCCTAAAAGCCTATGATTCCATGGGCAATGGCACACTCTAATCCAGCATTGTGTGAGTTTGATGCCAGCCTGAGACTACATAGTAAACTTCAGGTCAGCCTGGGATAGAGCAAAACCTACCTCAAAAAAAAAAAAAAAAAAAAGAAAGAAAGAAAAGAAAAAGAAAAAGCCTATGACTGTTGGGATCTAGTAGAAATCACAGCATATTGACCAGCACACACTGGTAAAAATAATCATAAATCCACAGATTTTGTCACTGTCTTATTATCACCATGTACTGGCAATTCTAAAGAGCCAAAACAAACCTTTTGTTAGTTTAAGTTCATAACAATGGCCATGGCTACTACTGAATTCTAATAGCATATGTTCATTTTTACATTAGCATATTTGTAGTACAAATTGCATACTTTGGAGAAAATATTTCTGAATTCCTCATCTAAAAAAAACCACTTGTTTTTAGAACATATGGAGTGCTCTCAAACACTCAACAATGAGAAAACCAGGGTAGTTTGAAAATAAGCACAAGACATGATGCCATATTTCCCTAAAGAGTATAAAAGAATGGTCGAGGGCTAGAGAGATGGCTAAGTGGTTAAAGTGTTTGCCTACAAAGCCAAAGGATCCCGGTTCAATTCCCCAGAACCCACCTAACCCAGATGCACAAGGAGGAGCATGTGTCTGGAGTTCATTTGCAGTGGCTGGAGGCCCTGGTGCACCCAATCTCTCTCTCTCTCTCTCTCTCTCTCTCTCTCTCTCTGTCACTCTCAAATAAATAAAAACAAACAAACAAACAAACAAAAAAAAAAGTAATTCATACTGTAGGGGCTGGAGAGAGGCTTAGCAGTTAAGGCGTTTGCCTGCAAAGACAAAGGACCCACATAAACCAGATGCACAAGGGGCACATGTGTCGAGTTTGTTTGCAGTGGCTAGAGGCAGTGGCATGCCCATTCTCTCTCTCTCTCTGTCTCTCTTCTTTCTATCTCTCTCTGCTTGCAACAAATTAAATTAAAAAAAAAAAAAGTAATACACACTGTAGCCAGGAGCAGTAGCACACGCCTTTAAATCCAGCAGTCAAGAAGCAGAGGTAGGAGGATCACTGTGAGTTTAAGGCCAGCCTGGAACTACTGAGTGAGTTCCAGGTCAGCCAGGGCTCAAGCGAGGTCTTACATTGATAAAACAAAAACAAAATTAAAAAAAAAAAAAGGAATACGTATTGTATTCTCTAAGTGTTGGAGGTGTAAGATCGACTA
This sequence comes from Dipus sagitta, assembly GCA_036346955.1. Lineage (NCBI taxonomy): Eukaryota > Metazoa > Chordata > Mammalia > Rodentia > Dipodidae > Dipus > Dipus sagitta. The sequence goes on from CM070784.1 coordinate 55,819,731, forward strand.
GTGGTCATGGGAGTCAGGGGTGAGGGGTGGAGGCTGTCTCTACAGGAGCTTGGCCAGAGGGAGATTTTTGTAATGATGGGCTGGCTTGGTATCGTTTGTGTTGATGATTACTTACATGGGCCGTCCTGGTGTCTGTCTCGTGGCTTAGATATTGTGCCATCATTACATAAGTAGCAGTCAGAGGGAGAACTAGGTGAAAGATACACAGCCTCTGTGTATTGTTCTTACGACTTCCTGCCAGCAAATGGTTATTTCACAATAAACAATTAAAATATTATTCAGATTGGGTCCAGGTGTTAGCCTGCTTTCATTGATTTTGAGGGACGCACATTGAGGTCTGTAATTGCTTTCAACACTTGAAACCCTGGTAGCATCAAAGACTGGTTTTGCTTTTCCTCGTTTTTAAAAAATATTTTTATTTATATATTTGCAGGCAGAGAGAGAAGAGAAAAAGGGTGAGTGGGTGCAACAGGGCCTCCAGCCACTGCAAACAAGTTCCAGATGCATGTGCCTCTTTGTTCATCTGGCTTATGTGGGCACTGGGGAATTGAACCAGGGCCATTAGGCTTTGTAAGTAAGTGCCTTAACCACTGAGCCATCTTTTCATGCTCAGCACTGTTGTCCCATTCCATGAAACCTATGTGAATTGGAAAGGACTTCCAACTTACAGAACATATTGTTTTTATTTATTATAAAACTGTTACTATGGGTTGACTTTGGTAGTCAACGCTGAATTTGAGAATCAACTTCATTGTCATTTGCCAAAAAATTTAACATAAAAATATACATTTACATACATACAAGGCACATGTGTGCATTATACCTTTCGTTCCTATATATTATCAGATACACATGGTTTATTACTATATTTCTAATGGTGACAACAGAGACTGGCTAATCAAGGTATTTTAATTTTTTTAATTGGTTTTTATTTATTTACAATGAGAGAGGGAGGAGAGAAAGAGAAACGATACAACCTTCTTATTCTCTCTCTTTCTCTTAAAAAATAAATAAATAAAAATATTTATGTTTTTTTTTTTCTTTTGGTTTTTCAAGGTAGGCTGACCTGCAGTTCACTATGTAGTCTCAGGGTGACCTTGAACTCATGGCAATCCTCCTACCTCTGCCTCCTGAGTGCTGGGATTAAAGGCATGTTCCACTACGCCTGGCCTAAATATATAAAATATTTTTATTTATTTGCAAGCAGAGAGAAATAGAGAGAAGAGTAACAGAGAGAATGGGTGTGTCAGGGCTTCCTGCCACTGCAAACAAACTCCAGATGCATGGGACACCCTGTGCATCTGGCTTTACTTGGGGACTGGGGAATTGAACCCTGGTCATTAGGCTTTGTAGGGAAGAGACTTTAACTGTTGAGCCATCTCACAAGCCCTTTCTTTTCTTTTTCTTTTTTTCTTTTTTAATATTTTTATCTTTATTTATTTTTAAGCAGACACAGAGAGAGGGGGTACTTTAATTTTTTTAATGAATTTTTTTAAATGAGACATATTGTTCCCTGTTTTGTATCTTGCATGGCATGGTAATATCTGTGGCATATTAGGACTCAGTAGAAAATTGAAAATGCAGGTCAGAGAGATGGCTCAGTGGCTAAAGGCTCTTGCTTGCAAAGGCTTACAGCTGGGGTTCAATTCCCCAGTACCCACATAAGGCCAGATGCACAAGGTGGCCCTTACATGTGCAGCTGGTCTGCAGTGGCAGGAGGCAGCCCTCGTGTGTCCACACTCACTCTCTACCTCTGTCTGCCTCTCTCTCTCTCAAATTAAACAAATAAATAAACAAACAAATAAATAAATGTTAAAAATGCATGCTATAATCCATTTAAACTCAAAGCCTATGATTTCTAAAACTTAGAATTATACTAATAGAATTACACAGTAAGATAATGGGATAATGTCTTATACTAATGGGATTTTGGTTTACATGGTTGGTGACATCACAATAATGTATTGTTTTGGGCTTTTCTTTACCCAAAAACAGAGTTTCTAAAGAACAATGCATGACTTCAAAACTATTTCCTATAAACTGAAAATGTAGGTTTGGTATGAGGTGGTTTATGACCCAACCATTCCTCATCACTAACTTTGCCTCAAAATACTGGTTCTTGCAGTAAGTTGTGACGCACGCCTTTAATACCTGCACTTGGGAGGCAGAGGTAGGAGAAACACTGCTAGTTCAAGGCCTCCCTGAGTCTACATAGTGAATTCTAGGTCAGCCTGGGATAGAACGAACCTCTACCTCAAAAAAAAAAAAAAAAAAAAAAAAAAAAAAAAAAAAAAACTAATATGATTCTGGTTGTGAGTTGGGTTGGTTGAGCATGCCTTTAATCCCAGCACTCAGGAGGTAAAGGTAGGACAATGGCCATGAGTTTGTTTGACACCAGCCTCAGACTGCGTAGTGAATTACAGGTTACCCTGGGCTAGAGTGAGACCCTGCCTCAAAAAACAAATACTGGTTCTGGGGCTGGAGACATGGCTTAGTAGTTAAGGCACTAGAGGCCCTAGCGCACCCATTCTCTTCTCTTTCTTGCATGCAAATAAATTTACAAAACAATACTAGTTCTGTGTCTGGGACCTGCTGCTGGTGCCTCATGGCTTCTATGTACTGACAAAAAGATGATCCTATTGTGAACCTTATATCCATTGCTGCAGCCAATGGAAGCTTACTCCATGCACACATGCAAAGCCAACCTTCTCATTCACCTCAAGCTTATCTAAACTAAACAAAAACTTTGCGGGGTGAGGGGTACATGCCTGTGAAGCCTGAGAGCCCAGAACCCACATAAGCCAGATGCCCAAGGTGGTGCATGAGTCTGGAGTTCATTTGTGGTAGCTAGAAGGCCCTGGAATGCCCATTCTCACTATGCAGTTTCAGGGTGGCCTCAAACTCATGGTGATTCTCCTACCTCTGCCTCCTCCTCCCCCTCCATGCTGGAATTAAAGGCATGCACCAGAAAACTAAACACACACACACACACACACACACACACGAAATGGCCCATTGCTATTGGTGAATTTTATTTGTTGATTTGGCTAGATTGTATCTCCAAATAATTCAACAAAACATGAAAACAGATGATGCTGGAAATATCTTAGTAGGTGATGTTAATATGGTACTATCAGTGGATTTTCAGTGAATGGACTTCACTGAATCAGCTGATGGGCCCTAAAAGCAAAACAGAGGTGTCTTTTGGAAGAACCAGTTCTACTCAAGACTGAAGTACCAGTTCCTGCCCAAGAGTTCCTAGTATGCCAGGTTTGAGACTTGCTCTCCCATTCAGTTACATATATAATCCAATTCCACGAGGTGGAACTTAACAATATTCATTTTCATAGCTACATACATCTATATCTGCATTTGTCTCTTTTTCTCTTCCTCCCCTCTCCTCTCACTTTCTCTGTCTCTCTTCCTCTTCTTCTCTCTCTTGCTATTTATCCAGATAGCCCTGGGGGATTGGATACATCCATCACCCAGCTTAATACATATGAGTATAACTGTAATCCTACTTATTTATTTTCACATGCTTCACTTCTCAGGGCTCTTTTGAAACAAATTCAAGGCATCCTGTTTTTGTCTACATCTATGTATTCACCTCTGTATGTCTGCATGCAGACACATATATATAGGATAAAATATTAAAAGCACACTTACAGTACCTATTATGTGAAAATATCATAATAATTCTGTAATAAATATTCATCCAGGAAGGAGCTGTGGTTGTACGATGGATTCTCAGGTTCCCAGGGTGAGAGAAAGTGTGAGGATGGGGACAAAGGGATGAGAGACAGGAAGTCCTCAGATATTACTACAGGAGCCTCAGAAAGTAGCTCTTCTATCCACTGAGCAGATCTGTTAGCCAATCCAAGAGCAGTTGGTTACCCACCGTGGCTGTGTGCCACTATTGCACTTGTGTGAGCATCATGTCAGGTTGTTTGCTCCTGATTCACTTAGGCTTTGAGTTGCTCTAACAGATGTTGGCCACTTTCCCCCAGCAGCTCATGTAGTGCTTTCCAGCACTAGATGGGCTAATTGTCTGGGGACTGGCTCTCTTCTGGATCCCAAACCATGTCTCCCCATGGTCCATGCCAACAACATATGGTGTCTTCAGCAGTAGGGTCTTACCATTAACCTCTGATGGGTGGGTAATCAAGTGTTCTGACAGAAGTCTGTCTTGTTTGTTTGGGAGATCTACTGGGTCTCCTTGATCAACAGCTCATTGTGGATGTAGACTACATCCTGATACAGGGGATTATAGGCCAGTGCCAAGGGAAAAGAAAATAAACAAGACAGAGAAGAAAGATAAACAGGAGAAATTTAAGGTTAAGCTTCATCTCACCCTCTCCAGGGCCCTTCAACTCAGGTGCTCCCCCTGAGGTCCTCTTGAGAGCTCCAGCTTTCAGTCTAACTTCTAGGATATAGGATTCAACAGTACCAGTTCAATTTGGGTTCAGTTTTGTGTCCCCACCCCTTCCCCTTCCCCCAAGCCCTACCCTCTCTATCGTCCAAGCCTTGAGATACCATTCAGGTATGTCAGCAACTCAGGCTGATCAGGTTAGAAACCACAGATGAGTGAGTCCATGTGACGGTTGTCTTTCTATGATTGTGTGAGTTCACTTAGAATGATCTGTTCCAAGTTCGACCATTTCTCTACAAATTTCATTGTGTCGTTTTTTGTCTTACTGCTGACTAGAATCCCATCATGTAGTCCACATCTTGGTTATCTATTCATCCAATGATGGGTACCTGGATTGATTCCAGTTCTTAGCTATTATTAATTGAGCAACTATAAACATGATTGAGCAAATATCTCTGAACTGAGATGTAGAGCATTTAGGGTAAATGCCCAGTAAGGGAATAACAGGGTCTGTTGGTAACTCTGTATTTATCCTTTTCAGGAGTCTCCCTATTGATTTCCACAGTGGTTGTACCAGCTTACATTCCCACCAACAGTAAATGAGTGTTCCTATTTCTCCACATCCTCACCAACATTTGTTTTCATTTGATTTTTTAATGTTTGCTATTCTTACTGGGGTAGGGTGGAATCTCATAGTTGTTTTAATTTGCATTTCCCTAAGGTTAGAGATGTTGAACATTACCTTTTTTTTTTTTTTTTTTTTTTTTTTTTTCTTGAGGTAGGGTTTCACTCTAGCTCAGGCTCTCCTGGAATTCACTATGTTGTCTCAATGTGGCCTTGAACTCATGGCGATCCTCCTACATCTGTCTCCCGAGTACTGGGATTAAAGGTGTGCACCACCATACCCAGCTTTGAACATTATCTTAAGTGTGTGTTAGCCATTTGTAATTCTTCCTCTGAGAACTCCCTATTCAGTTCTCTGCTCCACTTTTGAAGCGAGCTATTTGGATTGGCTAACAGATCCATTCAGTGGAAAGGAAGCTGTCTGGAACTGGGAAACAAGTCAGATCATATCCAGATAATGATTCTTCTTTCCATTGTCAAGCCCCCACTAATCTTGGACTACAAGAGGGTCTATACCCTTTAAATTCTCTCTAAATTAGTAATGGTTATCCCATTTAACAGGTGTTGAATTCACTCTCCATTGGAGAATCTGCTTCTCTTTTTCAATTGGGAGCTGGACCTGAGGAGATAAATGACCCAATGCACTCCATCCCAGCCCCAATTGAAACACAGAGGAATTGGAAAAATGAGCAAGAATGCTGCTTTCTTAGTGAACCTGATATCAGCACAAGGGTGAAGGAGACAGACACTGAGGACACTCAACACCTACCAAACCAGAGACCCAGAGGCTCTTAAGTGCCCATCACTGAAGTAGATTTAAAATGCACCCAATATGGCTCAGGGAATTTTGTGGAAGAGGAGGCAGAAAGATTGTTAGAGCCACAAGTTGGGACACTTTGCACAGAGACATTGCTCTCCTCCCATAACTGACTGCTGCCCCACAATGCATGACCCACAATCCCCATGGGGTTGACCTGCATCCCCAACAAGGAGGGTCCCTTCAGAAAAGGGGCAGGGATGAGGGAAAGGATGATACCAACATGTGCTGTTTACATACTAAATATGTCCATATCTAATAAAAATAAATTAAAAAAATAAAAATAAAATGCTTAAAAAATTATACCTAAAGTGCAATTTCCCATTAAAAAAAAAAAAAAAAGAAAGAAAGTAGCTCTTCTACAAAATGGATTCTGAACTCACTCTAGCCCAGGCAGACATGGAATTCGTTCTGTAATACCAGGATGTCCTTGAACTTGTAGTGATTCTCCCACCTCTGCCTCCCAAGTACTGGGGTTAAAGGCATGTGCCACAATGGTTAGAAGTTCAAACTTTCTTTTTTTTTTTTTTTAAGACAAAAGCAATGTCTTTTGCTAGCTTGGGAGAACTTGAAATAAGACAGCATAAGGAAAGAGATCTGAAATGTCAAATCAGAAGTGTAGTTAATACAGGTGAAATTCTTGTAAAATATTCATAGAAATTTAAAAAGTCGATGTCATTTACATGATGTGGTCACGTGAATATGAACTGTCATAGGTAAAATGGTTCATCCTGCTTCAATCATACCTGGCTTAACCACAATAGGAGACCCATGTGAAGAACTAAATTCATCTGAAAGTCAGTGCACAACTACTGTTGTTGCTAATGTCACAGAGCCAGAAATATGGATTATAAGAAAAGTCTAAAATCAATTCCCTTACAATATTATGAAATAATATGAAGTGATAATTTTTTTTAAAAAGTATTTGCAAGCAGAGAGAAATAGAAGAGAGACAGAATGGGTGTCCCAGGGTCTCCAGCCACTGCAAATGAACTCCAGATGCATGTGCCGCTTTGTGTATCTGGCTTTATGTGGGTACTGAGGAATTGAGCCAGGGTACTTAGATTTTGCAGGCAAGTACCTTAACTGCTGAGCCAGTTTCTCAAGTCACCAACATGTTAATTTTGGTTTTTGTAAGAAGTTGTATGGGCTGAAAGCATGGCTTGGTGCTTAAGGTGTTTGCCTGAAAAGCCAAAGGACCCCGGTTCAATTCCCCAGGACCCATGTAAGCCAGATGCAGTAGCTGAAGGCCCTGACATGCCCATTCTCTCTCTCTCTCTCTCTCTCTCTCTCTCTCTCTCTTTCTCAAGTAAATAAATAAATAAATAGATAGATAGATAAAATAGATATATTTTTAAAAGACATCATCCTATCAAGCACAGAAGAGTTGACCTTCAGGAACATCGCTTTGTGTCAGCTCTTGGGTGAGAGTAACCTTGTGGGAGAGCTGGAAGGAGCTGCAGTTTTGATTACCTCTTCAATAGACATACATAATTTTGAACTGGAGGGATGGCTAAGCAGTCAAAGACATTTACTTGTAAAGAGTGATGGCCCAGGTTTGATTGCCAAGCCAGCCACACTAAGTGGCACTTGCATCTGGAGTTCATTTGCAGTAGCAAGAAGCCCTGGTATTCCCATTCTCTCTGTTTCTCTCTCAAGTAAATACAATTTAAAAAAAATAAGTAAATAAAAAGAGAGACAGACTGGAGAGATGGCTTAGCAGTTAAGGCACTTGCCTGAGAAGCCTATGGACCCATGTTCAACTCTTCAGATGCCCACATAAGCCAGACACACAAGGCGATGGCAGTGTGCAAGGCTGCACATGTGCACGAGGTGGCACACGTGTCTGGAGTTCAATTACAGTAGCTGGAGGCCCTGGCATGCCAATTCTCTCTTTCTCTCCTTTTTTAAAAAGATATTTTATTTTCACTTATTTATTTGGCAGAGAAAGAGGGGGAGAGAGAGAGAGAGAGAGAGAATGGGCTCGCCAGGGCTTCTGGCCATGTCAAACAAACTCCAGACACGTGCGCCCCTTTGTGCATCTGGCTAACGTGGATCCTGAGGAATAGAACCTGGGTCCTTTAGCTTTGCAGGCAAATGCCTTAACCACTAAGCCACCCCTCCAGCCCTCTCCTTTCTCTCTTTCTCTTGCATAAAACAAAGGCCAGTCTGTTGGGCTTGCCTCAAAAGCTAATAAATAAATAAGAGAAAATATGGAATTTTAAGAAAATAGAGAAATAAAGTCTGATGGAATTTTGGTCATTGAAATGCAGGCCAAAGAGTGAGTCATGTGACATTGCATCATTGCCCCTTGTCCACAGGTGCTGTTTTACAACTGGAAGTTTTGAAGAAATGGCGGTTTTTCTCTGGTAAAATTTACCTAGCGGGATTCAGTCTATTTGTACTAGATGATGACAAAACAAAACAAAATTATCCTATTAGTAGTTAAAATTAAAATGATTATTTTTTGCCTTCCTATTTCCTGTTTTAACCTTGAAACATCATTCCAAATCTTCTGTTTGTAATACACCAAGCAGCCAACACTAATCTCAGGGTAGTTATGATGTTACTCAAATTAAATTAATTGGAATTTGATTTAAATGTCAAAATAAGTGACTCTCACAATAGTTTCACAAAAGGTTGTTATGGGAATTCATTTTTTTTGAGACAGGCTTTTGAAAACATATTTATTGGAGGAAGATAGATAGTTGGATAGATAAATGATGAGAGAGAGAGAGTTGTGTGTGTGTGGGGGGGGGGACTGGGCATGCCAAGGCCCCTTGCCACTGCAAATGAACACCAGATGTACACATCACTTTGTGCATCTGGCTTTATGTGGGTACTGGGGAATTGAACCAGGGCCAAGAGATTTTGCAAGCAAGTGCCATTAACCACTGAGTCATCTCCCCAGCCCTAGGTTTTTGCTGTGTAGTTCTTATTGGTCTCAAAGTCATGTAGCTAAGACTTGGCCTATAATTCATGATTCTCTTGCCTCAGCCCCAGGAGTCTTACCATACCTGACTTCATAAATCCTTACTGTGTATGACTCAGTCAGATACAAGGAGTAGACTGCAAGGCAGGAAGCTGCATAGAGAAATTTTACCTTTGTGAAGACCATTTATGGTTTGAGAGATGCATATCACAGAATGCAAAATTACCATATGTCTGGCATTACATTGTAGTACACAAGGGAGAAGCTTAGAAAGGAGAAAATCAGTAACAACAAAAATTAATGGAGAACTGACATCTGATCTGGGACTAAAGAAGACACTTTAATCCCAGAACTTGGGAAGCAGAGGCAGGAAGATCATTGGAAGTTCAAGGCCACCCTGAAACTACATAGTAAATTCTAGGTCAGCCTGGGCCAGAGTGAGACCCTACCTCAAAAAACTAAAAAAAAAAACAAAAAAAAAGTACTTTTAGCTAAATTTATTCAGAAAAGAGTATCTGAAAATAAAAGAGAACAAACAAAAAATTTAAAGAAGGATTTGAGAGGTATCAAAGTAGCCAGTGAGTACTGAGCTATGGGAATTTTCATGGGTTGGTATGAATTGTTCTTCTGTTACTTAGTCTCTTAGGACACAGTTCTGAAATGTAATGATTAAGTAATTATCATGAACATAAACAAGGACATTATCTAGCAATGTCCACTAAAGAAGAAAAAGTTTCCTGCAAATTCTCACAATAGCAAGTATTATAATAATGTCAAAATAGTCACTTCTTCACCATTTTCTTTTAATGTAATGCTTAGTCACATATTGGTTAGGAGTTTCTTTTATGGAAATTTTAATCACACCAAATAATGTGTGAATCAGGAAAGATGATGTGTTCACTTCAATTTCATCTTCTCAAAAATAGCAATCACTCAATCATCCCTAATCATTGCTATCACTTTCTATTTCTACTTTTCTCACATAAGTTATGGAGATCTTGATTTATGCTGTCTCCGGAATTGTCCTTGAATAGTGTAGTACTAAGAGCAAAACTTAATGCCTCTAAGCTTACAGGAGAAGGGGAGAATTCAACTGAGCATTCTGTTACTGAATAGTTGATTGTGGTTTATTTCAAATTTCAGTGTGGGAAGTGCGTAGTGATCAGCTGGGGAAATGGAGTAAACAGTCAGCTTCAGGTTGCTCACAGAAAACACACAGCCGAGAGCAGCCTGTGGGAGGAAAAGGGTTTATTTTGGCTTACAGACTCAAGGGGAAGCTCCATGATGGCAGGGGAAAACAGTGGCATGAGCAGAAGGGGGACATCACCTCTTGGCCAACATCAGGTGGACAACAGCACCAGGAGAGTGTGCCAAACACTGGCAAGGGGAAGCTGGCTATAATATCCATAAGCCCACCCCAAACAGTACACTGACTTCAGGAGAACCCAAATCCCAAATTGCCACCAGCTGAGGACCTAGCATTCAGAACACATAAGTTTATGAGGGACACCTGAATGAATCTACCACAGGCCTCTAAATCAATAGGCGGCATGTGGTGGGAAGAGTTTAGGAACATGAAGTATTAAAACATAGGGATGTGAATATTAGGCAATGCTTCTAGAAAAAGCGGGATGTCATAGGAATTGAATGGCCATGGATTTTCAGCAAGAGGAAATCACAAGCCAAGGTTTTAAAGGGGCAATAAGAAGGGAGACTGGGCTGGAGAGATGGCTCAACAGTTAAGGTGCTTGCCTGCAAAGCCTAAAGACCCCAGTTTCGACTCCCCAGTATCCACGTAAAACCAGATGCACATGGTAGCACATGTGTCTGAAGTTTGTTTGCTAGAGGCCCTGGCATGCCCATTCTCTCTCTCTCTCTTTATGCCTCTTTCTTATAAATAAATACATAAAATGTCTAAAAAGGAGAGATACTGAGTATAGTTCTCTTAGGATGAGGGAACAGTAATTGTTGGAATGGACAATAGACTCTAAAGCATTTTGTGGGCACTATCAATATGAAAAAGGTATTTGACTATAACAAGTAGCATTTGGAAACTTTCCCTCAAAGTTTTTTTCTTCCAGAAAAAGGCAATGAGATAGAAAAAAAAAATGAGCGAGGTGTGGGAACAGGACAGGCCAGGGACGCAGACATTGATACTGAGCACTTACTGATTAAGTTAACGCTATGAACAAACTGTACCAAGACAAACCTCATGTTAACAGCTAGAGGTAAAGGTAATCCCCATATTTGGTGAAGAGATGAAAAGACTGAGGCAGGAAGGGAAGAGAACTGATTACTCTCCTACTGTCAGACATCTAAAATAAAGTATTCTTATCATTAACTTGAAGCTCTGTATGTTTCTAAAACCTGTGTCTTTCTCACCAAATACACTGCATGGAAAAGAAGGATTTCTAGCAGTCACTGCTTATAACCCAGAAAGGAATTCCACTTATTTTGACAGGAAAGATGTGGAGCAAGAGATAGGCAAAAAGGGGAAATAAAAATGGGATAAAATGGAAGACTGTGATACGTCTACGAATGAATCCTCACCTTCATATTAATACATGTCTGCTCTGCTGCTGGTAGGCAGGGCTTCTTCTCTCTACCTGTTTATTTGCCTTGCTTCTGGGATTTTCTTTGACATCTAGAAGATGGCAGAAGGGATGGTGTGGTCTTTGAACTTGTATAGCTTCCATATTTGCCCTGATGGAATCCAATCAATATTTAAGACAGGAAATTTCAGCTGAATGGCATACATGATGATGATAGACAGATGGATAGATGGATGGATGGATAGGTAGGTGATAGATGATTCATACACAGAGACTGATTAGACAACCTAGAAAACCTCCAGTCATTTGGTACCCCTTCTATAATTAAGTTACCAGTTAAGGCACCAGACATTTAAAGGAAGCCACTCAGTGTGTTCCAGCCCCAGCAAAGCCCTAAGTTGATTGCAACTACATACGTGATAACAGATAAATGGCCATCGGAATGCACCACGTAGCTCACCCACAGCATCACGAGAACTAATGAATTGCTGTTTTGTTCAATAGTCCCTGTTGTAAGAGTGTTATACAGCAAAGACTAATCAATGCCATTAGTTTTGGGAGTCCTGGGCTGAAGAGAAATGGTGTTACGAAAATGTAGACAGAACAACAGCACAGTAGTATCACCTTAGTTTCTACTTTCATTCAAATTCTTGAATCAGTACCCGTGTCTGTCAAAAATAAATAAGTAGGCAGCTGAAGAGCTTGCAGAGCAGTTAAAGCACTTGCCTGCAAAGCTTAAGGACCCAGGTCCAATTTTCCAGTGCCCACATAAAACCAGGTGAATAAGGAGGTGAATGCATCTAGAGTTCATATGCAGAAATTGAATGTGGTTTAATAACCTGTAGCAGTAATGATTTTATTACAATGGTGGATGGTACTGAGAGAATACAATATTTTTCTCACTGGTGGTTGTAGTCAGCTCCACGCTGCTGGGATGAACTTTCAAACCAGACACAGTTTACAGGAGGAACGGAATTTATTTCAGGCTCACAGATGCAGAGGAAGTTCCATTGATGGAAGAATCTGGCCCCCCTTTCACAGATCCAAACAGAGAGACAGAGCCACCACCAGTACTAAAAAAGCAAGCACACCCCAGTAACAAACAGCAGGCACCCCAACAGAACTCACTGTGCATACCTTAGGCTGGAATTCAGATCCACCCCCAGTGACGCCCTCCCTCCCCCAGCAGAAGCCAGCCTGCTGAGGGCAGAAGCTGCAAATTCAATTTTCATAGCACCTGAGTTTACAGGGGGCCATAGATTCAAAGTACCACACTGGTATTTGCCAACGGTATTACCCATTAAAATTCCTAAGTGCCTGTGCAGTCCTGAGCTGTTCTCAGATACACAAAAGTGGGTAAGTAATGACCAGCCTGTGAGCCCACAATAGAATAGAGCAGGTTATCTGCGAAGATATCGAAACAGGAAGAAATAGCCAGGGACAAAAAGGAAGATGCGAAGGACACAGTGTGTTTAAGACACACGCCAACCCCTCGCTTGTAAGATCAACAAACTGAGCCTATTCATCCAGTTAGAAAGCACCTATTTATCTTATGCAGCCACTGAGCTGGAAAGGCAAAGAAAAATAAGCCTTTTTTATGTCCTCAAGGAAAAGAAGATGATTTGATTTATCCATATAAATAATCCATGTAACTCCTCAGGTTCTCAAGATAACAGCAAATTCTCTTCCCATTCTGAAATGTAACTGTCTCCATTGCTCTGCATGCAACCTCTGGTAAGAACAGTGAGCGGTATGAACAGAGTCAAGGGTATAGTCCTTTTATTACAGCTTCAGCATTATTGCTGACAACATGATGCATAAGAATTGGAGGGAGGGCTGGAGAGATGGCTTAGTGGTTAAGGCACTTGCCTCTGAAGCCTGAGGACACAGGTTCGATTCCCCAGTATCCACGTAAGCCAGATGCAGAAGGTGGTATAGGTGTCTGGAGTTCGTTTTCAGTGGCTAGAGGCCCTGGTGTGCCCATTTTCTCTTAATTCTTTCTATCTGCGTCTTTCTCTTTCCCTCTCTCAAATAACTAAAAATATAAAAATAAAATATAAAAGATTTTAAAAAGAAATAATTGGTGAGAATGTCAAAGGGAGAGAGAGAGCGAATGGGTATGCCAAGGCCTCTAGTCACTGCAAATGAACTCAAGACAAAAAGTGCCACCTTGTGCCTCTGGCTTACTTGGGCACTGGGGAATGGAACCTGGGTCCTTGGGCATCACAGGCAAGCACCTTAATCACTAAGCCTTCTCTCCAGCCTGAGGCATGACTTTTGTGCAGGTAAACAACTGCTCTCTGATAGGATTTGAGGCTGCTCCATTGGAGGGAATTCTTGCTTGATACTGAAAACCTAGTCAAAACCCCTATGGCTTGGAAGGTCATAGGCCCTAGCAGAGAAGCAACCATTATTGTTTGGCTAAATGAATATGTTGTTTCCATCAAATTCCCCTCTAAACATTTATGTTTCTATCCATAGATGAGTGTTGCTCTCACTTTTTGTCAGAGAAGATTTTCTTTTTGAAAAGTTCTATATTTATTTGTTTGCAAGGGAGAGAGAGAGAGAGAGAGAGAGAGGAGAGAGAGAGAGAGAGAGAGAGAGAGGAGAATGGACACCAGGGCCTCTAGCCTCTGCCACTGAGCTGCCAGACGCTTGTGTTACTTTGTGCATCTGGCTTTACGTGAGTACTGGAGAATCAAATCTGGGTCCCTGGGCTTTGCATGCAAGTTATTTAACCAGTGAGGCCTCCCTGCAGCCCAAGAGAAGATTCTTTGTGCAGATAGCAGGGACTACGGGGGAGACTAAGAACTCATCGAGGGCTGAGACCAAGTAACTGTTGAGGGCTTAGCACTAATTAAGAACCTCTATTATGCCCCACAAGGCTCTGAAAACAATGCAGAAGAGGGGTCCAAAAAGAATATATAAGCAGCCAGGCATGGTGGCACACACCTTTAATCCCAGCACTTGGGAGGCCAAGGTAGAGGGATCACCATGAGTTTGAGGCCAGCCTTGGGACTGCAGAATGAGTTCCAGGTCAGAATGGGCTAGGGGGAGACCTCACCTCAAAGAAATCCAAATAAGAAATGGAGAATTGGCTCGTGTGTTTTGGTATGTGCATGTGTGTTGTGTGCATGTGTGTGGATGCAGGGCACATGTGTGTCAAAGGTCAGTGTTGAGTATATACCCTAATTGGTCTCCACAGTATTTTTTGAGGCAGCGTCTCTCACTGAAACTCGAACTGACTGATTTGGCCAGAGCAGTGAGCCAGCAAGTCCTAGAGACACACGTACTCCACCTTCCTAGGACTGAAATCACAGGTGGAAACTAGCACGCCTGGCTTTTACTGGTTCCTGGCGATATGAACTCCTGGCCTTACGTGTGCTTAGCAGTCACTTTACCCACTGAGCCATCTGCCAAGCCTAAGGGATATATTTTCTTTTAAAAATATTTTATTTGTTTATTTGTAAGCAGAGAGATGGTGGGGGAGAGAGAGGGAGGGGGCCAAGAGAATGGGCACACCGGGGCCTCCAGCTGCTGCAAACGAACTCCAGATGCATGCGCCACCAGGAATATTTTTTTTCTGAATGATGACTTTCCTGTGAAAGTCCTGTGCAGTCATGTGCCGCTGATGCAAACAAATTCATTCACTTCAGTACCAAACACAGCTTATACTAGACGAAGCTTTTATTAACAACACTAACAACTGTTAATAATGTTGGCTATTGTTACAAGCTGGGTTGAACTGTTAACGCAGCCCGACCTCTGTTATTTAGCATTGTATGTTACAGGGTGACGGCTTGGCATATGTACAACAGTGCATTTAAAAAAAATTTTTTTTGAGTGTCACTCTAACCCAGGCTAACCTGGAATTCACTAGGTAGTCTCAGGGTGGCCTCGAACTCATGGGGATTCTCCTACCGCTGCCTACCGCTGTTGGGATTAAAGGTGTGCGCCACCACGCCTGGCGACCAGTGTATCTTACTTGGCATGGGAGGGGAGGTGCTTTCCAAGAGATGCTGACAATATCTGTAGGCAATTTGATTGCTACAACCGATGTATAGGTGCTATTGGAATCTAGTGGGTAGAGATCAAGGATGCTCTTTAAAGCTCTACTTATAATCCTACAATGGGGTTGGAGTGATGGCTCGGTGGTTAAGGAACTTGTCTGAGAAGACTAAGGACCCAGGTTTGATTCCCCAGTACCCATGTAAAGCCAGATGCACAAGGTGGCGCATGTGTCTTGCATTTGTTTGCAGTGGCTAGAGTCCCTGGTGCACCCATTCTCTCTGTCTGTCTTCCCCCCCTCCTCTCTCTCTCCCTCTCTCTCTCTCTCTCAAATAAATAAGTAAATAATAAAAATTAAATCCTACAACGCGGAGGGCACTCATTCTTTCATAGAAAAGGATCATCTGACTCAAAGTTTTAATAGTGACAGGCTTGAGAAAAGCCATATTCCAGCTCTACATGAATTTAAAAAAAAAACATATACTTGTACCAAAAAGATGATATCATCAGTCACACAAATGACAAACTTCTCCCAAGAAATTATTGAAATTACTCGGTTTGTAAATTTTTTTCCAAAATAAAAAAGGAGTTGCATAAAAATAAAATGAGTTGAAATTGATAAATGACTTAGTTTGTTTTAAATATTTGAGCCTTGCATTAATAACTGGAGTCTCACAAGTATTTGGAGGCATTTGGGGCGAGTCAACTTTCAATTGACCCATGGTTTTCCAGTCACATCCATCAAGCCACTAATAGAGAATTCATCCTCTGATTTTTACAGTTTTCCTCTTGAAGATATCATCACCTACATGTTGGCAAATTATAAACTATTATCTGGATGTATTTCTTTTTCTATTACTTTTTTTTTTTTTGGATGATATAGAGGACTTTGTATATTCTAAACCTGTACTCTACCACTGAGCAACTACTCCAGTGGTGACTTTGTACTTAAAAAAAAATGTGAAGCCTAAGGACCCTGGTTTGAGGCTCGATTCCCCAGGACCCACGCTAGCCAGATGGACAAGGGGGCGCACGCATCTGGAGTTCGTTTGCAGTGGCTGGAAGCCCTGGCGTGCCCATTCTTTCCCTCTCTCTCTCTCTCTCCCTCTTTCTCTCTGTCTGTTGCTCTCAAATAAATAAATAAATATAAACAAAAAATTTTAATTAAAAAAAATGGAGGCTGGAGAGATGGCTTAGCGATTAAGGCGCATCCTGTGAAATCTAAGGACCTAGGTTCAATTTCCATCCAGCAGTGGCTGGATGCCCTGGTGTGCCCATTCTCTCTCTCTGTCTCTTTCTCTCTCTCTCAAATAAATAAATAATGATCATAAGTACACTCATATGGAAATTATGAAATGGCAACTCCAATAACTTCAGTGAAGTATAACATATTCTTGTCTTCTAGACTCAGTCTTGATTCACTAATATAAAACATAAACATAATTCTTATACATAAAGGGACATGAGTTGAGTGCACAAAAGAACTATTTTGAGACATACTGAAGTATTATTGATGGGTCAGCATAGAGACAATGTGGTAACAGACAGAATATATTATCATGGTTTAGATCTTAAATGCTCCTCCCCAAAGCTCAGGTGTTAAAGGTTTGGCCCTCAAATGGTGGCACTGTTGGGAGGCAGCAGAACCTTCTGGATATAAAAGTGGTTGGATCAGAGAACCAGACATGGCTTAGTGACTAATGTGCTCACCTGTGCAGCCTAAGATCCCAGGTTCAATTCCCCAGAATCCACAGACACACAAGGTGGTGCACACATGTGGAGTTCATCTGCAGTGGCTGGAGGCCCTGGATTTTTTTTCTCTCTTTATCTGCTTTTCTCTCTCAAATAAATTTAAAAAATTTTAAAAAGTGAGATTCTGGTTCCCATCATCTCTTTTAAAAGATTATGTGCTTTTACTTTATTATTTATTTAGTTGCAAGGAGAGAGAAAGAGAAAGAGAGAGAAAGAGAGAGAGAGAGAGAGAAAGAGAGAGCAAGCCAAGTCCTCTAGGCATTGCAAACAAACTTCAGATGCATGCGCCACTTTGTACATCTGGCTTTATGTGGGCACTGAGATATCAAGCCCAGGTAATTAGGCTTTTCAGGCAAGTGCCTTAACCCCTGAGTCATCTTTCCTGCCCTGATTCCCACTCCCAATTTTTTTTTTTGGGGGGGGGGGAGGTTCAAGGTAGGGTTTCACTTTAGTTCGTGCTGATCTGGAATTCACTATGCAGTCTCAGGGTGGCCTTGAACTCACCGAGATCCTCCTACCTCTGCCTCCTGAGTGCGGGGTTTAAAGGCATGCGCCACCACACCTGGCTCCCACCCACAATTTTTGTCAGCGCTACATTGGCTTGCATACTGGGAGAAACCCCACCCTTCTTACCAACCATGATGTGAGCCCTCACCACACACCCAAAGGAACTGGCCCCTACCAACCTTGGACTGGAACCTCTAAAACTGTGAGCCAAATAAAAGCTTTGTTTCTTCCTTTTTTGTAGCCCAGGCTGGCCCCAAACTTGTGATCCTCCTGCCTCAGCCTCTGAGTACTGGGATTATAGGCATATATCGTCTTGTTCAACTTTTTTTTAGTCACCCAATATAGATAGCCAAAGAATCTCTGTAAGTTAAAATTTTATTATCTCAAACTTTTGCAATCTACTAGATAGTTCTAAGTACCCAAGCTCCTTTACATGTTTTATTTTTATTTTAGAGAAAGCAAGAGAGAAAGAGACAGAGAGAATTGGCATGCCAGGGTTTCAGCCACTGCATCAAATTTCAGACACTTGTGCCACCTAGTGGGCGATCTTTTGTCTCACCTTTATGTGCCTGGCTTGCGTGGGATCTGGAGAGTCAAACATGGGTCCTTAGGCTTTGCAGGCAAGCTCCTTAACCACTAAGTCATCTTTCCAGCCCCACATTTACATTTTGGAGGCAAGAGTTGGTGAAAACAACCTCCTGTTATTCAAAGAACTCTCTAGCAAGAAAGAGGCTGACCAGGATCTGTAGTACTTTTGTGCGATATTCAGGAAAGCTTTTCTTTCTCATGATCTTGGCCGGAGGCTCTAGGTACATGTTATGTTGCAGTTTGGCTCTAGGGTATTCATTTTTTAAAAAATTTTTAAAATTGTTTATTTATTTCTTTATTGAGAGACAGAGAGGGAGAAAGAATGAGAATGGGTTCACCGGCACCTGTAGCCAGTGCAGTCGAACTACAAACACATGCACCACCATGTGCATCTGGCTTATGTGGTTCCTGGGGAACCAATCCTGGGTCCTTAGGCTTCACAGGAAAGCGCCTTAACCACTAAATCATCTCTACAGCCCTCTGGGGTATTCTTGAACTCTTAATCATGCCGGTTGAATCAGGAATTGGAATACTATTTTCTTTCACAATTATGATACTAGAACTTCATTCATGAATCTTAACTCTGCATGCCCCTTCCCAAAGCCATTGTGATGCTAGAACATAACCACTACCAGGAACACAGTGGAGAATCTCTTTTCCTTTTCTTTTTTCTTTCTTTCTTTCCTTCTTTCTTTCTTGTTTTTGTTTGCTTTTCGAGGTAGGGTTTCACTGTAGTTCAGGCTGACCTGGAATTCACTGTGTAGTCTCAGGGTGGCCTCAAACTCATGGTGATTCTCCTACCTCTGCCTCCCAAGTACTGGGATTAAAGGCATGCGCCACCATGCCTGGAGAGAATATCTTTTCTCTCTTCGCTAAAAACCACATATATGGGCCTACTAATTGGAATCTTAACCTGATTTTCACTTTTTAAGGCTCCAGGAGTTCCTGTGACCCAATAGTACAAGTATTATAGGAGATATGAAGAATGTCAACAACAGCAATCTGATTATCTTGTAGTGAATACATTTGAAGTGACTAAAATAAGACCCATAATGATGAAACTTCACAAAGTGTAACTTTCAGTAATCTGTGGTAATCAGACATGTTATAATTGGTATCCAGAATCACTATCTTTTTTTAAAAAAAATATCTTTTAATTTATTATTTAGAGAGAGAGGATGGGCATGCCAGGGCCTGTAGCCACTGCCAACTGGCTTATGTGGGTATTGAGGAATCAAACCTGGGTCCTTAGGCTCCCCAGGCAAGCATCTAAACTGCTAAGCCTTTTAGTCAGTCCCAGAATCCCTATCCTAATGGTATTTCCCACATAGGATGATCTAGGACTGGGAAAGGCTTGTTGATTATGGGTATCAAAGATCTGTCACTTTGGCCCCTGTTGTGGTCTGACTATGAACTGTCCTTCATAGGTTCATGTGTTTGAACTCTTGGAATGCAGCTGGTGGTGCTATCTGGGAAGGTTGTGGGGACCTTTAGGGGACAGAGCCTGCTGGAGGAAGTGGGTCACTTACGGAGGCCCTTGAGTTTTATAGCCCAGCTCCACTTCCTGTCTTGCTGCAGGGCCCTGTCCACCATGATGGAGTGTTTCTCCTTGAAACTACAAGACAAACTGAACCATGTCCCTCCTGAAGTTGCTTTGGGTCTGGTGTTTTTCCCTGCAACAAGGAAAGTAGCTGCTCCAGCCCCACAGGTCATTGCCTGTTCTTGTCAATGAAGTTTATTTGGAACATTCCTGTGGTAGCTTGAACGGTATGTCTCCCAATAGACTCAGGAGTTTTATTCAAGCTTCTGTTGCAGTCAGGTTCACATTGTTGGCAGAAATCACCCAGACCAAGAGCAGCTTTTGGGAAAAACAGGGTTTATTTTGGCTTACAGACTCGAGGGGAAGCTCTCTGATGGCAGGGGAAACGATGGCATGAGCAGAGGGTGGACATCACCGCCTGGCCGACATCAGATGGACAAAAGCAACAGGAGAGTGTGCCAAACACTGGCAAGGGGAAACTGGTTATAACACCCATAAGCCCGCCCACAACAATACACTGCCTCCAGGAGGCATTAATTCCCAAATCTCCATCAGCTGGGAACCTAGTATTCAGAACACCTAAGTTCATGGGGGACACCTGAATCAAACCACCACAGCTTGTCACTTGGATTTCCAGCCACTTGGCTGGAAGAGGCGTCACTGGGGACAGATCCTGGGGTCCAGTGTGAAGGTGTGTTTGTGGGTGGATCTGATCTGCAGCCTAAAGGTGTGCAGAGCACTTGAGCTTGCCTGGATTCCCTGCTGTTTGGCTGCAGGTTTTTTGCCTGCTTGCTTGTGGTGATCGGGGAGGCTTTTTTCTCTGCTTGGATCTGTGGACAGGGGTCAGCTTCTTCCACCATCAGTGAGACCTCCCCTGGATCTGTAAGCTTCAAATACATCCCTTCCTCCCATGAATTGCGTCTGGCTTGGAAGTTCATCCCAGCAGCGCGGAGCTGACTGCAACATTATCTATCCTCATCCGTTCACACAGTGCCCGTGGCAGCTTTCCTGAGACAGGACATAAATTACACACTTTTGAGAGAGAGTGTACAAAATATAATGCCTAAAATGACTGTGAGATCTCAGACTTCTGAGGTATATTCTAGATTCTAGCACAAAATGACAAAGAAAATCTGAACAAATCTTTTTATATATTTTTATTTTTATTTGACAGAGAGCGGGGGATAATGGGTGCACCAGGGCCTCCAGTCACTGCAAATGAACTCCAGACGCATGCCCCACCTTGTGCATCTGGCTTTACGTGGGTCCTGGGAATCGAACCTGGATCCTTTGGCTTTGCAAGCAAGCACCTTAACTGCTAAGCCATCCCTCCAGCCCCTGAACAAATCATTTTTTTTTCAAATGCTTTCCTATTTGAGAAATGAACTTTCTAAGAGAGAAAGTACCATGGTCCAGCTTTATCAACATTTTTAGAAATTAAACTTCTTAAAATTGGTCCTAGTTTTATAAGTGTAGGAGGTTTAAAGGCGGCGGGGGGGGATCCTATCTGTCAGCAAGTCCCATTTGCAGTTCAAATGTTTCCCGATGTTATTCATTGCACCGTTACATAACATCAAACACTTCACAAAGTGTAATATTAGGTTTATGAGAATCAAATCACTTAACGAGTGGCATGGAAGTGCAAGTTCCCACCGAATTCAGCAGGACTGCAAAAGTCTATTTTTGTCTTTTTCCTCCATGAACAGGACCCTAAGTTAACTAGGGAGCCCTCAAAGCTTCAGAGGGCCATCTACACTCTGAAGTCTGAGACTACCCTTATGACATGTTTCCTCATTTGGTCACTGAGCCCAAATGCCCAACTGTTTCCCATTGAGTGTATGAGGTCACACTTTAATTTCAAGAACTCAGAGAGATTGCTCGGTGGTAAAAGGTACTTATTTGCAAAGCCTGACAGCCCAGGTTCATTTCCCCAGGACCCATGTAAAGCCAGATGCACACAGAAGCATATGCATCCAGAGTTCATTTGAAATGGCAGGAGGACCTGGCACACCCATACTCATTCTCTGTCTTGCTCTCTCCCTCTCTCTCTCAAATTTATACATACATACATACATATATATATATAGAGAGAGAGAGAGAGAGAGAGAGAGAGAGAGAGAGGGGGGGGGACTTGCCAGATGTGGTGGCATACACCTTTAATCCCAGCACTTGTGAGGCAGAAGTAGGAGTATCTCCATGAGTTCAAGGCCATCCTGAGACTACATAGTGAGTTACAGGTCAGCCTGGGCTAGAGTGAGACCCTACCTTAAAAATACAGAAAAGAAAGAAGGAAAGAAAAAAAGACACAAACAAGCAAAGAACGAACTCAGGTCAGAAAGAGTAATTTTGATGCCAGCAGTGTCTGTGGAAAACACACCAAGTATTTGCTGGCTTTGGCAATCTCAGACAGAAGATTTGAAAAATGGGGCTATTAGTTCACAGCCTATAAGGCTCTGAGACCCAGTCTATAAAAGGTTTTCTTGTGTGGTGCGGTTATGAAGATGAGGAGTTTTGTGATGGAAGGTGCTTTAGAAATATTTTAATATCTTTTTTTATTTCTTAAAAATGTTTTGTTAATATCATTGCATGTCTACATATATAAGTGTGTGGTGTGTGCATGTGGATGTATATGTGGTGGTGAACACTGTGTGTCTACATGTATGAGTGTATGATGTGTGCATAAGGATGTGTATGTGGTAGTGAACATGCGGAGGTCAGAGGACAGCCTGGGTGTTTCTAGATTATATTAGGGCACAGGAAAGATGTCCTCCACAATTCCAAATAGTCTAAAACTCCCTTTTGGCTGCCTGCTCTGCCTGGAGGGCCTCACTCCACTATTGAGTGAAGATTAAACTCTCTGGCGCCTCCTACAGGAAGAAGCCAGGACTGCTTGTCTGTGTCTCTTCAATACAACCAGAGACTGATGGAATTTCTGAGCAGTTTCAAGGCCAGAACGTCGCTGTGGGACTCAAATATCCAATGGCATATTGAGAGAAAAGTGCCTTTGGTAGACCCTTGACACCAGAACTTATCCAATTCCAGAAGAACAGATTTCTAGAACAAGTGGAAGTTGTTTAAAGAGGTCACATTCCAAGTTTACAAGGTAGTCTCTAGTTTACACCAGGCAATGTCTGTGTCTTTCCAGAGGAAACTGGAGATAAAGTGAGCATTCTGGATCAGATAATTCTTTTTCTTATTTTAAAATATTTTATTTATTTATTTACCTATTAGAGAGAGAGAATGGGCGCGCCAGGGACTCCAGCCACTGCAAATGAACTCCAGACACATGTGCCACCTTGTACATCTGGCTCATGTGAGTACTGGGGAATCAAACCTAAGTCCTTAGGCTTGTCAGGCAAGCGCCTTAACCACTAAACAATCTCTCCAGCCCTCGGGAGTCATTCTTTATCATGCATCTGGGTGTTTTATTAGATGGAGTCTCTCCCTAAACTCGGAGCTGCCATCGTTTTTTGTTGTTATTTTGTTTTCAGTTTTTCAAGGTAGGGTCTTACTGTAGACCAGCCTCAGGGTAGCCTCGAACTCACAGTGATCCTCCTACCTCTGCCTCCTGAGTGCTGGGATTAAAGGCGGGTGCCACCACGCCTAGCCCAGAGCTGACATCTTTAGTCAGATTGGCTGACCAGGAAGCCCCAGAGATCCTCCTGTCTCTAAGGTCTATTCCCCAGCACTGAGAATACAGACATGCATAGCCACACCCAGCTGTTGACAGGGATGCTGGGGATGAAACTCAAGGTGAATCAGGCCCTCCTGCTTGTGCCCTCGGATCATATAATTCTTAATCCCACAAATACACTTAGGTGGCCAATAAAACCAGGGAGTGAGCAAACACCTTGAGCTAATTTAATGTTACATAAAACCTAGGAGAAATATTTTTAAATATTTTATTTATGGGAGAGAAAGAAAGAGGGAGAGAGAGAGAGAGACAGAGAGACAGAGAGAGAGAGAGAGAGAGGGAGGGAGGGAGGGAGAAGGAGAGAGAAAGAGAAATGGGTGTACCAGGGCACCTAGCCACTGCAAACAAACTCCAGACACTGTACCACCTTGTGCATCTGGCTTATGTGGATACTGGGGAATTGAACCTGGATCTTTAGGCTTTGCAGGCAAGTGCCTTAACCACTAAGCCATCTCTCCAGCTAAGGAGAAATATTTTTGATGTGTGTCTATGTATACAGATGCATGAGCTCCATGCACATGGGTGTGGAGGCTGGAGGAGAATGTCAGATGTTCTCCCCATTTCTCTGCTTCCTTATTTCACTGAGTGAGTCACTAAGCCTGGAGCACTCAACTTGTTGGCTAGGATGGCTGAACCGAAGCCCCCAGCAATCCTATAAGAAAGACTTTTTTTTTTTCTTTTTTTTTTGCAGTAAGGTCTTAACTCTGGCCCAGGCTGACTTGGAACTTACTCTGTAGTCCCAGGCTGGCCTCGAACTCATAGTGATCTGACTATGGCTTCCAAGTGCTGGGATTAATGGCATGCACCTCCACTCCTGGCTGAAGAAATATTTATTTGTTATCATATCTATATGATATACATGCATATAACTATACATAACATGTATATAATAACATATATGTATATATTTTATGTTCTCTGAATCTAGATTTTATCTAAACAACATGAATACCACATGACCCAAAGCTCTGATTTGCCAGTGATGACCTCATAAGGATTCTGAAAGGTAACTGATGGCCCAGAAATGACACATAGTTATACCTCCTATTCTTATTTTTTTAAGTTTTTATTTTTATTTATTTATTTGAGAGCAACAGACAAAGAGAGAAAGAGGGAGGGAGGGAGGGAGAGAGAGAGAGGGAGAGAATGGGTGCAGTAGGGCCTCCAGCCACTGCAAATGAACTCCAGATGCATGCGCCCCCTTGTGCATCTGGCTTATGTGGGTCCTGGGGAATCAAGCCTCAAACCGGGGTCCTTGGGCTTCACAGGCAAGCACTTAACCACTAAACCATCTCTCCAGCCCCCTGTTCTTATTAATAAAGGAGTTACCCCAAACAACAACAACAACAAAAAAAAAATGAGTGAGAGAGATGAAAAGAGGTCGTGGTGTTGCCCACTATATCCTGAGTATGTATGAAGAAGCCCATGGTCAAGCAGGACAATATATTCAAGGCCTGCTTTCACATTCATAGCTTGCCATGTTTCCTCACTTCAAAGTCAGTGTGCCTTCCATGAGTCTATGTTGCTTTACAGCATGGAATCTTCTATAGGACATGGGTCACAAAGCTGTACTTTCCTCATGTTCTGAAAGGAACAAAGAAATATAAAGATAGAGCTAGAGAGATGGCTCAGTGGTTAAGACACTTGCCTGCAATACCTGATGACTCAGGTTCCATTCCCCAGGACACATGTAAAGCCAGATGCACAAGGTGGTGCATGCATTTGGAGTTTGTTTGCAGTGGCTGGAGACCCTGACATGGCCATTCTCTCTCTCTCTTTATCTCTCTCTCACTGCTTACAAATAAATAAAAGAGACCCTTTTTAAGGGAGGGAAGATAGTGGAGGGAAAGAGAAATAATTCTGCTCATTTCAATGAAATTGATGTATTTATATACATTTGTATTTTCAGAATAGTAATTTCAAGTAAAGAAATTTACTTGAGAGAAAGAATGGGCACGCAGGGCTTCTAGTCACTGCAAACAAACTCCAGATGCATGTGCATCTGGCTTATGTGAGTCCTAGGGGAAACAACCTGGGTTGTTAGGGTTCGCAGCAAGCACGTAACCACTAAGCCATTTCTCCAGCCCTTGGTAGGTCATTTGACTGCAGCCCTCCCCAACAGATAAGAGTCAATGCCAACACGAACAATGGTTCTTTGTCATCTTCCATTGTTTAGATGCTTGGGGCATCTTTATTGAATTGATGGAATCAGTTAACTGTTTTAACATTGAAACCTATGAAGTTGTGCTGTTTAACTTTTTAAAATTCCATCAAGCCTTCAAATGTACTTTTCTTCAATTGGTTTTTTAATTAATTAATTTATTTATTTGAGAGAAAAGGAGGGAGAAGGAGAGAGAAAGAGAGACAGAGAAAGAGAGAAAATGGTTGTACCCGGACCTCCAGCCACTGCAAACAAACTTCAGATGCATGCATCATCTTGTGTATTTGTCTTGCATGGATACTGGGGAATTGAACCTGGGTCCTTAGGCTTCTCCAGCCTGCCAGAGTTGATTTGTTAAAACTTTATTTTAGAGAGAGAGAGAGAGAGAGAATTGGTGAATCAGGGCCTCAGCAAGTTAAATCAAACTCCAGATGCTTGTGCCACCTACTGGGCATGTACGACCTTGCACTTTTCTTTCCTTTGTGTGTCTGGCTTAAGTGGGATCTGGAGAGTAGAACATGGGTCCTTAGGCTTTGCAGGTAAGCACCTTAACTGCTAAGCTATCTTTCTAGCCCCAGAGTTGATTTTTGATATTCACTTCAGAAAGCTCTTCCCCTTCCTTCAGAAAGTGCCATGAAACAGATTCTGAGGTAGCATCCCACCCCTTCATCCTCTTTGATGCAGG
This sequence comes from Dipus sagitta, assembly GCA_036346955.1. Taxonomy (NCBI): domain Eukaryota; kingdom Metazoa; phylum Chordata; class Mammalia; order Rodentia; family Dipodidae; genus Dipus; species Dipus sagitta. The sequence continues at coordinate 55,845,960 of CM070784.1, forward strand.
AAAGCCTCGGAGTACCTTCGGCATCAGCAGCACCTGCAGCTGGGGGTCTCTGGGAGAAAACATAACAACACCAGCTAGCTGGAAAGGGAACCAATGACCTCAGGTTATGTAAGAATCAGATACCAAGCATGCTCAATCCAAGAGAAATATGGGAAAATAAACACTCAGCCTGTGTGATGGTTACTCTCCGGTTGTTGATGTGACAGGATTTGGAATCACTACAGAAATAAATCTCTTGGGGTGTCTGTTAGGGATTTTCTAGATTGTGATAATTGAGGTGGGAAGACCCATCCTAACTGTGGGATGGCACCATTGCATGGGCTGAGCTCCTGGACTGCATGATGTAAGGTTTGGGAGTGACTGAGATCACACACACCACTCTGAGCAAAGATGGAAGCTTCTATGTGGGGAAAAACAGGAGCTGCCAGGGCTGACTCTCAAGAGCGGAGCACAGCCACCCTGACATTCCCGATCGTGTGCTTCATGGGGCTTCTTCAGTTGGGGAAGGTGAGGAAGGGAAAAGAACTCCTTCCAGGGGTGAGACCAGAACAGTGAGCAGGGGACTTAGGAGATAAGGGGGCAGGAAATCTTGACCTGGGGGCATTGTTAGGCAAGGAAGGGATAATGGCTGGGCCTGGGGGGTTTCTTGAGGAATGTGGATAATCCACTTCCTTGTCTCTGTCCTTATTCTGCCTGTCCTTGGTGACTCGCTTTTGGAAGCCTGTCCCGACCTAACACATTAATGGAGAAAGCGAGCTGAACTCCAGCATTCATGGCCCTGTGCTTCCTCACGGTGGACCTTCTGCAAGCTGCTTCCAGCTCCTGCTGCCATGCCTTCCCTGCTACAGTGGCCTGCTATCTGGAGCTGTCAGCTGCACTAAATCTTTTCCTCCTCTAAGATGCTTCTGGTCAGGTATTTTGTCCTCACAAGAAGTAGATCTAGTGATAGATCTAGTGATAGATCTAGTGTCAAGTGTGACCTTACTGTCACATTCTAGGTCACTTGAATGCTAAGGGAACTGTGATTTGGCGTGGCCTGTGATCTAGTGCACTTGCCCACATTACTAACTGCATGTTGCATCACTGCAATGTATACGGAGTTGATCTTGTTACCCTGAAAAATGACTTTTTAAAAAATTAATTAACTAATTAATTTTTTATTCACAACTTCCATAATTGTAAACAATATCCCATGGTAATCCCCTGTGGTGGTTTGAATAGAATAGATGGCCCCCAATATATTCAGTTTTTTATTGTTTGTAGTTTGCATCTGCAGCCACCTGGCTGGAGGCAGTGCCACTGGGTGGATCTTTAGGTGTGGTGGTGGGTTTCAGATTTCAATCTAAAGATATGCGAAGTGTGCCTAGCTGGAGTTCCTGAAGTGTGCTGTGGCTTTTGACTTTTAGGCTTGTACTTCTCTCTCTCTGCTTGGGCCTGTGAAGGCAGGCCAGCTTCTTCTGTCATTATGGAACTTCCCCTGGATCTGTAAGCTTCAATAAATCCCTTCCTCCATAACTGTGTCTGGTCTGGAAGTTCATCTCAGTGAACCTGAAGCTGTCTGCTACATCCCCCCCCCCCCGCCACTTTCCCCTTTGAAACTCCACACTCCGTCATATCCCCTCCCCCTCTCAATCAGTCTCTCTCTTTTATTTCGATGTCATGATCTTTTCCTCCTATTATGATGGTCTTGTGTAGGTAGTGTCAGGCACTGTGAGGTCATGGATAACCAGGCCATTTTGTGTCTGAAAAATGAGTTATTTTAATCATGGATTTTTGTTAAACAGAAATCACATCCTCTCTCTTGATCTCTCTCTCTCTCTCTCTCTCTCTCTCTCTCTCTCTCTCTCATGTTATTCATTTTTTTTATTCTTTGTTCCAGACAGAATTTTGCTATGTAGCCCTGACTGGCCTCAAACTTAGAACAATCCCCCTGCCTCAGAAAATGCTGAGATTGCAAGCATACACCACTACATCTTACAGCTATATCTCCTTAAACAGCTACTTTCTCTTAAAGTCTTCTCTTTGAGAAGGATTGTTTAGAACCAATAATCAAGTAACTTGAACCTTCCTTTTATTCCCCTCCAAAAAATGGACTGGGTAAATATTACTTTTGTCATTGCTTTTTAAAAAATATTTATTTGAGAAAGAGAGAGAGAGAGATAGAGAGAATGAGTGTGCCAGGGCCTCTAGCCACTGCAAACAACCTTCAAATATCACCTTCTTCATCTGGCTTTTGTGGGTACTCAGGAATAGAACTTGGGCCCTTAGCCTTCACAAGCAAGTACCTTAACTGCTAAGCCATCTCTCCAGCCCAACTTTTTTATGTTTTACCATTTTTGACATATGATCTTGCATATGAAGCTCACCATACCTCTGCCTCCAGAGTGCTGGGATTGGGAGACAGAAAAAGGGAGGGAGGGAGACAAGAGAGAGAATGGGCACTGCAAATGAACTCCAGATGCATGCGCCCCCTTGTGCATCTGGTTTACGTGGGTCCTGGAGAGTCAAACCGGAATCCTTTGGCTTTGCAGGCAAAGGCATTAAGCACTGAGCCATCTCTCCAGCCCAGATTTCACTTATTCTTTTTTTTTAATTGTTTTGTTTATTTTTATTTATTTATTTGAGAGCAACAGAGAGAGAGAGAGAGAGAGAGAGAGAGAGAGAACGGGTGCACCAGGGCCTCCAGCCACTGCAAACGAACTCCAGATGCATGCACCACCTTGTGCATCTGGCTAACGTGGGTCCTGGGGAATCAAGCCTCAAACCGCGGTCCTTAGGCCTCACAGGCAAGCATTTAACTGCTAAGGCATCTCTCCAGGCCCAGATTTCACTTATTCTTTAGTCTAAAGTCTCCTCCTTTGGCTCTGAAGTCAGCCTTGGATGGAACTTCAAACTCCTAGCATTCCAAGACTGAATATTAACCTGTCACCACTGTAAGATGGAAGGATGGCCTCCACCAGCCCAGGATGCAACCTTACTTACTTGCATAGGATGGAATGAACATTGACCTAGAATGGAATATTAGCCTCTCACCAGCTTACAATGGAACATTGTCTCCCAGTAGCCTAGAATGGAATGTTAATCTCACCAGTCTAGGATGGAACACTGGCCTAGAATGGAAAGTTAGCTTCTCTCAAGCCCAAGATGGAATGGTAGCCTCTCCCCAGCACCGAATGAAATGTAACCCTTTAACTTGCGTAGGATGAAACCTTAGCGTCTCATTATCCCAGCATGGAGCACTGACCTGCCCTGGCTGGGGGGGCTTTGAGTAGATTAGTGAGGTGATAGGCGAGGTCACCCCACAGTGCCCTGGCTCCACTGTGGAATGGAACATCACTCTGCCTACTGAGAACAGGTCTTGCTAGACAATGTAAGCTTTTCAACCCCTACGCTTCTTCCTAGGTCTGTCTTGTTTAAAAAAAAAATTATATGTTTTATTTTTATTTATGAGAAAGAGAGAGAGAGAGAGAGAGAGAGAGAGAGAGAATGGGTGCACTAGGGCCTCTGACCACTGCAAACTCTAGCAGCATGCACCACTTTGTGCATTTGGCTTATGTGGGTACTGGAGAATCAAAGCTGGGTCCTTTGGCTTTGCAGTCAAGCACCTAAACCACTAAGCCACCTCTCCAGCCCTAGAAGTTCTGTCTTAAATGCTCTTCTTCCTTTTGGGCCACTGTACCCACCAAAGTATGTGACACAGTGAAAAGGAAAGCATTTTATTTACTTGCAAGCATGGACAGAGACAGATGGAATGGGTGGTGGTAAACAAACTCCAGATACATGTGCCTCCTTGTGCATCCAGCTTTATGTGGGTACTGGGGAATCAAACCTAAGTCCTTAGCCTTGTAGGCAAGTGCCCTAACTGCTGAGCCATCTCTCCAGCCTGGAATCACTTATTTTATTTACTTTATTTTTGTTTCACTTTGTGTTTTTCATAAAGTCTTTTTCTTTGTTTGTTTTTTGAGGTAGGGTCTCACTCTAGCCCAGGCTGACCTGGAATTCACTTTGTAGTCTCAGGGTGGCCTCAAACTCTTGGCGATCCTCCTACTTCTGCCTCCCAAGTGCTGGGATTAAAGGCGTGCGCCACCATGCCCAGCTGACATGTACATTCTTTTTTTAAAAAAGTGATAGATACATAGCACCCATTGTCCAATAGTTCTTAGAGAAAACAGTTTCCAAATCCTCTCATTCCATTTCTTTGTATCAGAAACAAATCTTTTCTAGTCTCTTGGTCATGCTGTTTACAATGACCACTTCCTTGCAAATAAATAACAATTCTACTTGCCACTTCTTTGACTTTCCAGTTGCAGACCAGACCAGCCTGTTTCCCAATAAGATAACTGAGATGAGTTCCTGCCAGCCCTCATCCCCAGCCACACACATTCTCTTCCCATGTCTTCCTCTCAGCATGGTTATAGCATTTAAATGTTATCCACTTATCCCTGGGGGATATGCTCCAAGACATCCAGTGAATGGTATTGACAATGGTAATACACACACACAGTATGTGTATATGTATGTATATGATGTGTATATAAGTATATAATGCATATGTATGTGTATATATCAGTTATTTCCTATAATTCTAGCCTGTGATAAAAGTTAAATTTATAGATTAAGCAAGGAAGAATTTGATTATAAACAGAATAAATAAACGTTTCTGAATATAATCTCTGGATTGAAAGAATCAGCACATACTAATCTATTCTGGCAATGGTTGACTATGGACCGTTGTTCACAATTTCATGAGATCTGAGCCATTTGAGGCATGATCCTTCTTTAAAAGGAAGGAGTTGCCGGAGACTGAAGCTGGGGCCTCTTCTGAGTTACTCCTTCAGCCCTCATACATTCTCCCTCTGTTTTCTTTGTTGGTAATGGTTCTCGGGACTTCTGGGTGTTTGGTGAATTCAGTTTTCTTGTTACTGTGACAAGATGACTGACAAAAGAAAGTTAAGTCGGAAGGCATCATTTGGGCCTTGGCACAGTTTGAGAGTGCAGTCCATGAGGCTAGGGAAGCCTTGCCAGCAAGGGCACTCCAGCTGTGCTGGGAAGAACATGGGCACAGTGAGTCCCGACAGAGAGATGAACGCGGGTGGTGCTCAGCTCACCTCCTCTGACACCGTCAGGGTCCAGCCCAGGGACTGGCACCACCCTCGGTCAGGGCGAGTTTGTCTTTCCTCAGCTAAACCTGTCCGAAATGCCCTTACAGACAAATCCAAAGGTGTGTCAAGTTGACAATAAGATTAACCAATGCACTTGGTGTTTTTTTTAAAAACCTATTTATCACTGCTGCGGTCAGGGGCATCTGGCGGGACCAACATCCAACCAGACATAGTTATGGGACGAAGGGATTTATTTCAGGCTTACAGGTCCAGGGATGGTCCATCAATAGCAGAAGAAGCTGGCTGCCTTTCATAGAGAGAAACCAGCCAGCAGCCAGCAGCCAGTACCATAAGCAAGCAGGGACGCCAGAGCCCAAGCTGTGGCCGCCACCCATGCCTCAGGGTGGAATCAGATCCGCCCCCAGCCACATGTGCTGGACTCTAAGGTCCGCCCCCAGTGACACTTCCTCCAGCCAGAAGACTGGAGACCCAAGGTATAAGCAATTTTAGTGAAACACCTGAATGTAGGTTTACTCTATTAAATTCAAACTACCATGGTCATTGCTAAGAAATTCAAATTCTTCAGTTATGCATGAATTTTCTCTCAGTAGGTTTTGGTATATCAAGGAGATTGTCAATTAAACTTGCAAACCTCTTCTAGAAGCTTCTGCATGCTCTAATCTAGCAGGGTGTTTGTTGAAACACACAGCTATCCTTTGCTCTGTGCTCTCTCTCTCTCTCTCTGTCTGTTGTTGTTGCCTGATTTTGGTGTGCCATGGCTTTTAGCAGAGTCCTGAGAAAAGGCATGAGAAAGATAGATACCTTTTCTAGATGTCTCAGTCTTAAGTACATCTTTTCTCTCTTCACTTTACTGACAACCTAGACAGTGGTTTTACATTGGACATACTCACTCGGAGCTTTTTTGTGTGTGTGTGTGTGTGTGTGTGTGTGTGTGTGTTTGAGGCAGGGTCTCACTGCAGCCCAGGCTGACCTGGAATTCACTCTGTAGGTTCAGGGTGGCCTGGAACCCAGGAGGATCCTCCCACCTCTGCCTCCCCAGTGCTGGGATTAAAGGCGTGCGCCGCCACTCCTGGCTCACTCAGAGTTTTTAAGACATTGTTCTATCACCTTCTAGATTCTAGGATTCCCCAGGAGCAGTCAGTCCAAAGTTTCTCGTTCCTGATCATTTTTTTGTTTCTGGGAACCAAAAACAATCACCTTTTAAAATTTGGACTGTTCTTGAATATGTCACTTCCTATTTTATTATATCTTACCTGATAGAGCTTATTCATCTTCTAAACCTTTTATTCCTGTCCTTAAGAAACTTAGAATGCAAACTAAACATCAGAGACCAACTGGGAAATAATACAATAGAGCAGTTAATTAGCTGTTAAAATTTTTTGTACTGTCATACAGGGTCATGAAATATCAGTCTGGAGAATGATGTCTTCAGTTCTTGGAGATGAAACTAGTTCAATATGATGGACTTTTCTCCCTGAAAGTTTCATATTCTCCCCCCCCCCCCCTTTCTCTCTCTCTGTTCCTCTCTCCCTCTCTCCTTTTTCCCTCACTCTCTTCTTCCCTGTCAGTCTCACCTGGCTGCTCAACTTGCCAGGTCTCTGCTGGTTGGTACAATAGTGCTAGCCCTATACAGCTTTCAAAATGCACCAAAATTAACTGAAATGACGTCAATTTTTACAATTCCATTTTTCAGTCATACTGTTACATTTTTGTTTTTTAGAGGTAGGGTCTCACTCTAGCCCAGGATGATCTGGAACTCACTCTATAGTCCTAGACTGGCTTCAAACTCACAGAGATCCTCCTACTTCTGCCTTCCAAGTGCTAGGATTTAAGGTGTGTGCCACCATGCCTGGCAGGACATTGCCACATAAGTACCCACAGCAATGTGCACAGTGAAATTGGCATTGAACCCACAAGTACCATCATAGGATTTCTAGGAAAATTCAGCCCAAATGTGTGTTCTAATTATCCTTTCCTTTTGTTTTCATATCTTTCTTTCTTTGTTTCAAGGTAGGTCTTACTCTAGTGCAGGTTAACCTGGAAATCTGTAGTTTCAGGGTGGCCTCGAACTCACAGTGCTCCTCCTACTTCTGCCTCCTAAGAGCTGAAATTAAAGGGGTGTGTCACCATGCCTGGCCTATTTTCCTTATCTTTAACACTTGGCCTCGTTTCTGGAAATTTCCATGAATCAATATTTCAATTTTTGTACTGATATTTAAATAAGATGGCATCCCAGTGCATGTGAAATGAATAGAGAATTTTCTCTTTTTCTGTAGCACTCATGAATGGATTATTTCCTTGCCCTAGTTTCAATATTGATATAGTAAAAGTTTCCTTCAGAATTATCTCAATTATTTATTTATTAGAGGTAGGGTCTTGCTCTAGCCCATGTTGACCTGGAAGTCACTATGTTGTCTGAGGCTGGCCTCGAATCCACGGCAATCCTCCTACCTCTGCCTCCTGAGTGCTGGGATTAAAGGTATGCACCACCACCTTGGGAGAGAGAGAGAGAGAGAGAGAGAGAGAAAGAATGAGCCTACCAGGGCCTCTAGCCACTGCAAATGAACTCTAGATGCATGTGTCACTTTGTGCATCTGAGTTTATGTGTGTACTGAGAAATGGAACTTGGGTTGTTAGGCTAAGCAGGGAAGCATCTTAACTGCTGAGCCATCTCTCCAGCCCTTATCTCTATTATTTTGAAAACATCTTCCACAGCCTTATTGAGAAGGCATAGATTTCTCAGTTGGGCATTGTAGGAGCCAAATGGATAAAGTGAACTGGAGGTCTTAGTAGGTGCATACTCATTTGCATATTTCTCCTTTTTCAGTACCGCTGAGATTTCCTTGGTCTGGGGACACCTTCTGGTTTATCTTCTCAAAGCAAGCCTCAAGCTCACTGCAAGAGGATTGTGTATTATTAGAAATGTACTGTGCCCTGAACATACCATTTTCAAAGGGTAGGGATGTATTTCTTAGCTGTTGGGCAGTCTTGCTGGTGTGTTCTGCATTACTTTTAAGGATAACTGGCCAATAGTGATTGGTCACTGTGAGTGTTTGAAAATATCTAGGACCCTGAGCTAACTTGATACCATTCTGAAAGCTGGTCCCATCGGGCAGACCTTTCAGTGGTGATATTAGAACCTGGCATCGATTCAGTTCTCTTTCTTTCCTTCCCACCCAAATATTGGTCTCACCTGCCTTTTTATTAAAAGCAATTAAAAAAAATTATTTGCTGGGCATAGTGGCTCACTCTGTCAATCCCAGCACTTGGGAGGCAGAGGTAGGAGGATTGCCGTGAGTTCGAGGCCACCCTGAGACTACATAGTGAATTCCAGGTCAGCCTGGGTTAGAGTGAGACCCTACCTCGAAAAACCAAAATAAAAAATTTGTATGTATATATGATATATATATATATATAATTACATATATAATATGTATATAACTATATATATATTTAATTAATAATATATATCATTAAATATATATATATATATGTATTTAATTATTCGAGACACAGAGAAAGAGGGGGAGAGAGAGAGAGAATGGGCATGCCAGGGCTTCTAGCCACTGTAAATGAACTCCAGACACCACTTTGTGCATCTGGCTTACATGGGTACTGGGGAATCAAACCTGAGTCCTTAGGTTTCACAGGCAGGTACCTTAACCGCTAAGCCATCTCTCCAGCTCTCACCTGTCTTTTCTCCTAGAGACACTGATAGTTTGGAAAAGCTGCTGCTTCCTTAGACATACTTAGGGAGCAACTCTGTGAGTCTTCACCCTTCTTAAAATGCTTTTAGATTATTTTCTTCTGTTTTTAGTTTTATTATCTCTATCACTTCCAGAGGCACCTATGTATGGAGCATTTGTAGCATTTCATGGAAATCATGTGGCTTCTCAACCCTTTTCACTGGTTAGGATTTAGGTTTCTCACATCTGTTAGGTTAGTCCATAACCATCTATTTATTTCTCAGCTTCTAAAACTTTAAAAATATTTTACTTATTTATTTATAAGGAGAGAGAGAGAGGGCATAAACCAGGGCCTCTAGCCACTGTAAATGAATTCCAGATGTATGTGCTAGCTTGTGCATCTGGCTTTACGTGGGTACTGGGGAATTGAACCCTGGTCATTAGGCTATGCAGGCAAAGGCCTTAACCACTGAGCGTGTCTCTAGCCCCATGAATGTGGTACATTCTTGAGGATGTCAATTGTGATAAACTCTCAGACTGAGGTTCATTATGGGTAGATTATATATATATAACAGGTTGGACCATCATAAGATGATATCCAAAACTAAGTATTGATTAACAATTAGAGATTATCTCAAGGGTTGTGATGCTCATGACTTGAGTGGGCATCGTAATTGTTTTAAGCAGCCATTCTGATGGTGCAGAAGGCATAAAGTGCGGGCGCGTAAAAGCCATCTTTTCCTTCTCCTCAGTGTCTGTGAGACACAGCGTGCACCAGCACATGGGCTGTTACACTCGAGGGGTTGAATGGACTTCAGATGGGCTACAGGGAAATAGCAGCTGTGACGAGAGGGGTGGGATGAAGGAAACCTACATACGAGGCAGAGGAGCATGTCGTTCCTTCAGAAAAGAATTACACGGGTTTGTGATGTCCCTAAGCAAATTAGCCAGAAAGCATATGGAGCAATACCCATCTATTTACACACTTAGAAGTGCTTTTTTTCTGAGAAAAATTTTTGGATAGTTAGTAAGTAAAAGCACCTTTTTAAAAAAGAGAATGAGAGAGAGAGAGAGAGAGAGAGAGAGAGAGAGAGAGAGCGCACCATGGCCTCCATCCACTGCAAAGGAACTCCAGATGCATGTGCCACTGTGCATATAGCTTTATGAGGGTCCTGGGGAATTGGACCTGGGTCGTTTGGTTTTGTAGGCAAGCAAGTACAACGACTGCTAAGTCATCTCTCCAGCCCCTGGAAGTATCTTTTGGATTGTAGGACTTCTGAAGTTAGTTTTCTTCCCTCACAATGGTTCAAGCCTCATAAAGTCACCTTTCATTCCAACAGCAGGGAATGCAGCTTTCCAGAAGAAGTTCTAAGAAGTTAGGATTATTACAGGAATTCTTTAAAACAGCACACAGAAAAAAAAAAAAAAAAAAAAAAAAAAAACGAAATTAATGACTGGTGCTGTGACTTTGTGCTGTGGAAGGAGACATCGAGTTGGTGGCCCTCCCTTTGCTGTCACACGGCTCCTGCCTAACACTTACCTCCTAGAATTCCTGAGTGGAGAGACAAGAGGAGTATTTTTTGTCATCTTTCGTAAGTCTCATTCAACCATACTTGAACTTCTGCCAGTGACGGGGAGGGCCGTTATAAGAAAAAGCAACCGAGTAGAGTTTGAGCTTTTAGCCATCTTCTTCCAGGACGGAAGGTTTGGGGAAGGGATGGGGACTGAGTTAACTGAAACGGCCAGTGGTTTAATCAACCATGTCTAGATGACAGAACCCCATGAAGACCCTGGGGGCAGGGCTTGAAGAACTCCGGGGAAGCTCATCCTTATGAAGTGAGCATGGCACACTCCTCTCCACTGGGATAGAAACTTATACTGGAGGCTCCTCTGGTGGGCTCAGCTGGAAGGGCTAGTTCTTTTTATTGTGTATTTTATCTTTATTTTTATTTTTTCATTTGAGAGTGACAGACAGACAGAGAAAGAGGCAGACAGATAGAGAATGGGCGCGCCAGGGCCTCCAGCCACTGCAGATGAACTCCAGACGCCTGCACCACCTTGTGCATCTGGCTTACGTGGGATCTAGGGAAGCGAGCCTTTGAACCAAGGTCCTTAGGCTTCACAGGTAAGCGTTTAACTGCTAAGCCATCTCTCCAGCCCTTATCGTGTATTTAAGGTGTATATAGTAATGGGTACTGTGTAATGTTTGGTTTATGGACACATTACCTATTTACTTTATAAGTTATGTTATTTTGTTTTTTCAAGATAGGGTCCTGCTTTAACCCAGGCTGACTTGGAATCTACTATGTAATCTCAGGCTGGCCTCGAACTCACAATGATCCTCCTACCTCAGCCTCCCGAGTGCTGGGATTAAAGGCTTGCACCACCACGCCTGGCTTGATGAAGATTTTGTTCAAAGAATCTAAGCTGCTGACAAAAAGAACAGTTTCATGTGGTGGGGGAGCTGCCTCCACAAGTGAGATCATTTTTCTGTGCAAACATGAGGACTTGAGTTCAATTCCTGGCATCCTCATATAAAGCCAGTACAAGCTGATAAACCTTGGTGGCTACAGGAGGCTGAAATGGGGCTCCCTCATCAGGCAGCCTGACAGGAAAAACCGGGTTGTGAAGGTTTTGTCAGAGGCTCTGTCTCAGGGACATAAGGTAGCAGAATGGTGGAAGAGGACCCCGATGTCTTCCAGTGGTCTCCACATGTATGTACTCTGTGCATTTACATACATACTTGTATATAGCACACACATACCTACATACAAACTGCATACTATATGCAAGGGTATTTGGATGGGCTTCAGAATATTTTTATTTATTTATTTTTTTAAAAAAGATGAGGTCTGGGGAAATGGGTAGTTGAATAAATGCACACAAGGATGAGTACCTGAGTTTAGATCTCCAGGACCTGTAAAGTCAGATATTGTAGCTGGTGCCTCTAATCCCAGAATGCTGATGGTGAGAAGGGAGGCAGAGAGCAGAGAACTCCAGAAGCTCACAGGCCGGCCAGCCTAGCAAGCCCAGTGGTAAACAAGAGACTTTGTCTCAAACAAGGTAGATGGCAAAGACCGACATGCCAGGTTGCCCTCTGACTTGTGCACATGTACAATGGCGTGTGCATGTGCTCACGTGTGCACATGTGTGCACACATTCACACACACAAATAGAATCATGACAGTAAAGCATGCCAGAGCTTTTATGTCTCAGTCCCTTTGATGGCCCAGCACATTTTCCTTTTATCTTTAAAGGCAAAAATTCTAAGCCAGGCATGGTGGCGCACGCCTTTAATCCCAGCACTCGGGAGGCAGAGGTAGGAGGATCGCCGTGAGTTTGAGGTCACCCTGAGACTACATAGTGAATTTTAGGTCAGCCTGAACTAGAGTGAGACCCTACCTCGAAACCCCCCCCCACCAAAAAAAATTCTAAGTGTATGTTTCACTGTTATATATATATATAAAACAGTAACATAAAATACCTTGAGGGTCTATTTGGGCTTTGATTCCAATGGCATCATGTATTTGATAAACAATTATTGTAGATATGTTTCCTGGGGTAGAACACCAATCCTTCTAATCGTTCTCTGTCTGATTAGCCAACAGCTATTTACTGTGTTTCTTTCATTATGACAAAAAAAGAAAAAAGAAAACCATACCAGGCAGAATACATCAGTGAGCAGAGGCAACATTATTACAATGCTCCACAATGGAAAATTAAAATGTCCCAAATACATAAATCCATTTTAAACTTAATTAATATTGTGATCAGCAACTTAAATGGTTGTTCTTCTGGAGAATAACTTTATATATTTCTTTTAAACAAATGATTTCAATTATCTTTTAAAATGTGGCCAAATTGAGATTCTCAGAAACTCAAAGATAAAGAAATGTGTCAACAAGATCCAAAAATTAGCCAACTGCCGAGATTCTATTTGCAGCGACATCAGCAGCAGGAGGGTTGGAGAGGCAGGAGATGCAGGCAATGGCTGGTAGACCAGGCAGAACGCATACAGTGTGCTATCAGCGTGTGTACCCAAGACACACGCCTTTCATAATGTTAAGTTGAAGCAGCAAGAATGTCGTAATATTATATATCTCTGAATAGTCAAGGCTTCCTAAATCAGGTACCACTTATGTATTAATCCATCCATCCGTCCATCTAGTATCTCTTGAGCACTTATGTGTTCGACACTCATCCCGTCCGATGGAGACCATGAACCTCGGACAGGCAGCGATGTTCTCAAGAAAACTTAAATTTTAACGAAGCAGAGAGCAATTAGCAATGGAATGGCTTTTCAAGGTGGGGTCTCCCTGTAGCTCAGGATGACCTCGAATTCACTAGGTAGTTTCAGGCTGGCCTGGAACTCATGGCGATCCTCCTATCTCCTGAGGACTGGGATTAAAAGTGTGGCCCACCACATCTGGCAGAAGCCAGCTTTTGAAAAAGTTGTTTCAGAGAAAAATAGGGCTTTGAAAACAATGAGTGGAGTGATGTGATTTGTGTGAGTGGATCACTTCTGTCTAGATTATCAGGTGCCTATTCAATGTGGGGGGAAAAGGGTTTCTCAGTCTTGGGGTGTGTATATGACCCTCCTGGGGATTTTGTTGAAATGCATATTTTATTTTGTGGGAGCAGAAAGTCTGCATTTCTAGAAATAACTCTCAGATGATGCTGACAATACAGGTCTTTGGACCACAACTGAGTAGTAAGGAGTTTAAATAAAAAATGGGAATTACAGAGTTCTATGTTTCAGTGATAGCCCTGTATAGAAAAGTCTCATCTCCTGTTCTATTCCAGTTCATTTCTAGTTTTCTTGTCATTGTTCCATAAGAAGTCCTGGGGCATGGTGGAAAGTTTTAGAAACTGGGATGTGATGGAGTGTTTCTTTTTAAAACTTATTTATTTGCAGGCAGAGAGAAGAGGGGAGGGAGAGAATGGGTGTGCTCAGGGCCTCTAGCCACTGCAAGTGAACTCCAGATACATGTGCATCTGGCTTTATGTGGGTACTTGAGAATCGAACCCTGGCCATTAGGCTTTGCAGGCAAGTGCCTTAACTGCTGAGCCATCTTTCCAGCCCCAGTTATAGACTGTTCACCTGGCCTTTCTGTGCCTCTCAACGTCACTGAGCTCTGGACTAGCCCTCCTGCTCTCTCCGACTCTTTTCTGCACTGTGCTGTGCTTCGTCGGTTTGGCCCGGTGAAATTCGTGAAATGCACCATGGCTTCTCGCACACCCAGACCAGCTGACCCCACTTCATTTGCAGCTTCTTCCTCTGCCATCCATCAATATGAAAAGTTACAGAAAACGAGGACCTTTGATTACCTAGTATCTCTCTTCAGCTAGAGATCTCTACAGCTGTGACAGACAGTCCTGGGGAAGATGGAAGGCAGGAGAACATTCTGTCCTCTTGTCCCTTGTCCTTTGTCCTTTACTTTTCTTACTATCACGACCATAAAAGTACTTTTCAGGGCTGGGAGATGGCTCAGTAGTCAAAGGCACTTGCTACCAAAGCCTGCTGTTCCAGGTTCGAGGCCCCCAGGGCCCATATAAAGGCAGAAGCATGCAGTGGCAAGATCCCCTGGCCTGCCTATGTCTCTCTCTCATTGAAAATAATTAATGAATTAAAAATACTTTCGAAAAGGTACAAAGGGCATTGTGCAATCATGAGCTGACATGCGGGAGAATGGGAACCAGCCTGTTAAGCATGGCAGAGCAGAGGGGTCACGAGAGCCCGAGTGCCCACCAGTTCTACAGAGCTCACTGCTTAGTTGAGACTTTTTGATATGTGGGAAGAGAGAGTTCTTCTGTTTAATTTTATTTATTTATTTATTTGAGAGAGAAAGAGAGAGAGAGAGAGAGAGAGAATATGGGCCAGCCAGGGCCTCCAGCCATTGCAAATGAACTCCAGACACATGTGCCACCTTGTGCATCTGGCCTTACATGAGTACTGGGGAATCATACTCGAGTCATTAGGCTTTGCAGGTAAGCGCCTTAATGACAAGACATCTCCCCTGCCAGATAAAGCTCTTCTCATTCAAGCTATGTTAAGTGGTTTTTAGTTCCTTCCAGCAACATATGAAGCATATCTATTTTTTTTTTTTTTTGAGGTAGGGTTTCCTAGCCTAGGCTGAACTGGAATTCACAGGCTGGCCTCAAACTCATGGTGATACCTCCAACTCTGTCTCCAGAGTGCTAGGATTCAAGGCATGTGCCACCATGCCCTGCCAGGCATATCTAATATTTATCAAAACTGGTCATTGTTGTTATTTCTTTGGAAGCCAATTAGCTGTAGGTACAGACAGGTGCAATATAAAATTCTGATAGTCATGGCTGGAGAGATGGCTCAGCCATTAAGGTGCTCACCTGCAAAGCCTAATGACCTGAGTTTGATTCCCCAGTACCCATGTAAAGCCAGATGCACAAAGTGGCCTATGCATCTGAAGTTTATTTGCAGTGGCTGGAGACCCTGGCTTGCCCATTCTATGTCTCCTCTCTCTCTTCTCTCTCTCTCTCTCTCTCTCTCCCTCTCTGTTTGCAAATAAATAAATATTTTGAAATATATTTTTAAAGTTCATTAGTATGCTTGACAGTGGCAATCTGCTCTTGATGGTCACAAGACAGACTCCCAAGAAGTGGCATTGCCCTCCTGGTGTGGACTGAGGATAACCTGGACAGTTTCACATACCAACCCCTAAGTTCTCAAGACAAGCAGAAGTACCCACTTTGTAGAAACCTTTTAGAAATGTCCACCCATTTTCGTGATAACTGATGCTACTGTTGCCGCTTAGTGAGTGTCGCCATAATTTCATAATGAATCTGGGACACTCTACAAGAAATAAATGAAAATAACTGTATTGGGCCCTGTGCCTAGAAAAACACGGAACATTATTATTATATTCAACTGAGTTGAATAGAAAGCCAAATTAGCATCATGAGTGAACAACTATGAAAAAAATTGGAAGGTTGCAACACTTGCAATTGAGTGCAGAGGAGAGGAATATTTAAAAACATTTATTTATTTGTTTGTTGTTTATTTATTTATTTATTTATTTATTGTAAGGAGAGAGAGAGAGAGAGAATGGATGTGTCAGGGCCTTCAGCCTTTGTGAACAGACTCGAGACACGTGTGCCACTGTGTGCATCTGGCTTTAAGTGGGTACTGGGACGTCTAGCCCACGCTGTTGGGCTTTGCAGGCAAGCTCCTTAACCACTTAGCCATCTCTCCAGCCTGGTGAAGAACTTTGGAAAGAAGTTGAAGAGCTATTTCATAGGTAAAGATCCTCTAGGAAAATTAATTAATATGCAAGTACTTATCAGTGCCTTCCAAGGCAAAGACTTAGGGAGCCGTGTGAACTGAGAATATGAGCAGTGTGACACATGGGTACCAGAAGAGCAAGAAAAGGAATGCACACAGCCCAGCCAGGCGGTCCAAGGAAGGATGCTCGCTGTGAGCTAAGGTGGCTTGCGAAGACCTGAGTGACGAAGAGAAGAGTCTGTAGCAGATTAGGGAGTCCTGACGTTTACCCATAAATGGGACAATGACATAGAAAACACGCTCTCAGACAGACAGAGATTGTCACAGAGTGAATTCTGACTAGAGAAGCTGATGGTTGAGGGGGAGCTCCTTTTAAAAAAATATTTATTTAGTAGTTAGTTAGTTAGTTACAAGCAGAAAGAGATAGAAGAGAGACAGAGATACACAGAATGGGCCTCCAGCCACTGCAAGCAAACTCCAGATGCATGCGCCACTTTGTGCAATTGGCTTTACACGGGTACTGGGGGACTCAAACCCAGCTCCTTAGGCTGTGCAGGCAAGCGCCTTAACTGCTGAGCCATCTCCCCGGTCCTATTTTTTCATATTCTTCTATTCCAAAGAAAATAGCTGAAACAAAAATAGCACCCACCAACACTGACTTTGGAGCAAGATAAGAACACTTGCCACGCTGCACACATAGCTTTGCTTGTAAGAAGGTTCTTCCCTCCTGCACTAAAAATATGCCACGGTGTCAGACACACAGATAGTAATGCATTGCAAAGGTTTCTAACGATAGAAGTAGGGGATCCCAGCCCTGATAGCTCTTCATCCGATTGTCATTTCAAAATGCTCTTATGTGTTTTTAAACACAGATAAAGAATCCATTTCTGAAAAGTTATTGTTGCAAGTAATATCGTTGATACACTGTTGAAACATCAAGAAGATGGTTGTAATAAAGAAGCCACTATAGGGGCCAGGGTGATGGTTCAGTGGTAAAAGGCGCTGGCTTGCAAAGGCTTGGGTTCCATTCCCTAGAACCCACATAAGGCCAGATGCAAAAAATGGTGTAAGCATCGGCAGTCATTTGCAGTAACAAGAGACCCTGGTACACACACACACACACACACACACACACACACACACACACATACATGCAGATAAATAAATAAAAATACTTATAGAAAAAACATTAAGCCACTACATATGAAATCCATACAAGAAAACTTGAACAACATACAACATCTTTCTCTCTGATTGCTAGACTAATTGATCTTGTTTTTAATTTACAAAAATATCAGCATTTTACTTAATGTTGGCTTTTGATGAGTAATGTAAAATGCAAGGAAATTCTTTTTTAAAAAATTCTTTTATTTATTTGGTGTGTGTGTGTGTGTGTGTGTGAGAGAGAGAGAGAGAGAGAGAGAGAGAGAGAGAGAGCGAGCGAGCACTTCAGGGCTTCCTGCCACTGCAAACAAACTCCAAACTCCAGATGCGTGCATCATTTTGTGCCTCTGGGTTTACATAGATACTGGAGAATCGAACTTGGGCTATCAGGCTTTGCAAGAAACTACCCTTAACTGCTGAGCCATATCCCCAGCACCTACAAGGAACTTCTTAAAAAGCTATAAAAAGACAAGATAAGAAATATATACTCAGGCTGGTATGGTGGCACACACCTTTAATCACAGCACTCAGGAGGCAGAGGTAGGAGGATCACCTTGAATTCAAGGCCACCCTGAGACTACAGTGAGAGACTATAGTGAATTCCAGGTCAGCCTGGGCTAGAGTGAGACCCTATCTTGAAACAACAACAACAATGACAACAACAAAAGAAATATATAGTCATCATACTTTAAAGATATTTGAAAAGCATTTGTGATTGAAAGTACCTTCAGATACTATATAGCATGCTATAAGGCACCGGTTGCCCATTTGTTTGTGACATAACCATCAGTACACTTGACTTCATAATATAACAATCAAATAACATTGACACTTCAGTGTTTTGGCCAACACACTTGTATGGAAATGTTTATTTTTACCGAATAAATGAGGTGGCATGGGTTTTTTGAAAGTATGTTTTTCAGGTCACTGCTTCACTCCCTTTCTCAGGAATGCCATTCATTCTTCTTAAGAAACGGTCTCTGTTTTATGACCTTAAAAATGAGGCCGTATGGGGCTAGAGAGAAGGCTCAGCAACTAAGGCAATTGCCTGCAAAGCCTAATGACCTAGGTTCGGTTCTCCATTACCCACATAGATCCAGGTGCAAAAAGTGGTGCATGCATCTGGAGTTATTTACAGTGGTTAGAGGCCCAGGCGTGCCCATATTCACTCATTCACTCACTCACTCTATCTATCTATCTATCTATCTATCTATCTATCTATCTATCTATCTATCTATCATCTACCTGTGTGCAAATAATTAATTAAAATATTTTTTGAAAAAGAGGTAGAATAGTGATCTTGTTCTTACTCTAGTTTCAGAAGCATGACTCCCATCAAGTGGGTCATTATTAGAAGGACAAGAAGGTACATCTAGGAGCATTTCTGGGATTTCAGAATATGCTCAGAACACTGACTACCAGCCATGAACAGTTATCAGTTGCTCCTATCAAAAAGGCATTTCTTTTCTTTCAAGTTTTTAAGTAAACAATTTCAAATATTCCTCCATCTGTCAATGTTTCCTGAAAACAGTACCAACCTTCTTTTTTATCTTCTTGAGTAATCTTCACTTTTGTATCTGTTATGTCTTTGAATGAGGCCAGAAAAAGTACCACGTCTCCTTTTTCATTCTTTATAGGAACGATATCCAGTAGGCACCAAAACGGAGACCCTGCAACAGCAATAGAAATACCAATCAGTATCTCCCCCTGTATTTGCTATGAAAATCCAATCACCAATTAAAATCCTCCCACAATCCCTCCATCTTAAGAATGTCAGTTTAAGCAGGCGTGGTGGCACACACTTAGAATCCCAGCACTCTGGAGGCAGAGGTAGGAGGATCGCTCTGAGTTTGAGGCCAGCCTGAGACTACATCCTGAATTCTAGGTCAGTCTGGGCTAGAGCGAGACCTTACTTTGGGGGAAAAAAAATGTCAGTTTTTGAAGTTGAGAGATGGCTCAGTGGTTAAAGGAGTTTGCTTACTTCCAAAGCCTGATGGCCCTGGTCCAATTCCCTGGTACTTGTGTAGAGCAAGATGCACAAAGTCGTACATACATCTGGAGTTTATTTACAGAGGCAGAAGGCCCTAGCACACCCATGCACACTGTCTCTCACTGTGTCTCATTCTTTCTCTCAAGTAAATAAATAAATAGTATTTATTTTTTACTTATCAGTTTTCAGATTCGATGAATACCGAGCCCATTTCTTCATTCTCAAAAATAAGGCTTCACTTAGAACAAGGACGTTTGCCTGTGCTGAGACATTTCTGCTTGTGTCATTCAAATTTTATTTCTTCTTTGAGTTTGCCAGTGGGGAAGCATTCCACTGCATGAAGGGTTGCCCTGCCAACCCCTGGCCCACTGTGGCTCCTGAATGAAGACCCTCATTTGGTCTGAGTTCACTAGAGATTTATTTAGTCAATTTAGAAATCAATGATTACCTTCTTATGGCTAAAAGGGGAAACCCCAAGTGCTCCTACATGACTGGTTTCAAATGAATATCTCTGCTTTGAAAACTGGCAGTAAGAAGATGTGTCCTCACGATACAGCACTACACATTGGTCTGAGTGGGTGATTTATAATAATCCACAATCAAATGGATGCATATCACTTAACATCATGTTGAGCCAAAGGCACTGACATCAATGAGTAGAGTGAAATTTGAATCCACTTTGATTAAGGATGACAGGAAAACTAACGTGTTGCTAAAAGTTACACTAATGGTTACTTTCAATAAAAGAGAGATGAAAATACTGGCTAAGTTTTATTTTCTATGTTGTTTATATATGCACTGAATTTTCAAAAACATATTTTTGGGGCTAGATAGATTGTTCAGTGGTTGGCGCACTTGCCTGCAAAGTCTAAGGACCCAAGTTCAATTCCCTAGTGCCCATATAAAGCCAGATGCACATAGTGCATATGCATCTGGAGTTCATTTGCAGCAGCTGAGGCCCCCTGGTACACCCACTCTCTCTATCCCTCTCCACTTGAAAATAAATAAATTTTTTAAAAATATGAAATATCTAAACCATTTAAACATACATTATATTTAATAATGTATCGTAAAAGTAATAATCAAATTCAATACTATTTTTGAAGTATAAGATTCCTGTCAAAACTGGTGTTCAAAAATACAGTATCCAATGGGCTTGCCTAAAGCTTATATTCTTGAGTATTTTTATTAATTTTAAAACAGTTTTTTAAAAATTGTGTGTACTATATTTTCTACTGAGAGTCATTCCAGACACACACATTTGAAAATGATGGAAAATTTTTGTCTTACTTAAAAGTTAAGCTATTACTCTATTGACACATAGTTTCTCATTTCTGTGATGAGAGGAAAAAGGCTTTTATTCTGTGGGAATTTCCACCCTTACTTGGGAATGGTTTTCAAAGTTGGAGTGTGGGACAAAAGTAAGATAAGTCAGAAAAACCTTGGACATGGTTTTTTGTTTGTAGATGCTGTGTTGTATTTCATAGCACCTAGATCCAGCCTGGGGCTCTAGCATTTTTCCCCCCTTAATTAAGTACCACTTAAAGCAGTTCATTCACATGTAGACACCATTTGATGTAAAGATCATATTTTATTGAAGTTGCTAATTTATTTTTTCCACGTCATCCATCATTTTGCATGCAATATGTCTATGATATGCTACTTTTACCATTTATTTTTAGAGCTAGAGAGAGAGAGAGAGAGAACTGGTGTGCCAGGGCTTCAGCCACTGCAATTGTACACAGACACTTGTGCCACTTAGCGAACATGTGCGACCTTGTGCTTGCCTCACTTTTGTGCATCTGGCTCATGTGGGATCTGGGGAGTCAAACATGGGTCCTTAGCTTTCGCAGGCAAGTGCCTGAACCACTAAGCCATCTCTCCAGCCTATCTACCATTTTTAATAAGAATTAAATACTGCTTAAAGCAGTTCATTCACCTCTAGACACTAATATTAAAAAAATCATATTTTACTGAAGTTGCTATTGTTTTTTTTTCCAAGTCATCCATGACTTTGCATACAATGAATATGTCTATGATATGCTGCCTCTGTTTATGCATAAGAAATACTAAATAACAAACTGTACATGGACAGAATCAAATCTGCCTGCTCTTGGATACCCTTTGTTCATTTCAGAGTCATGAGTTTCCACTTGCTCTTTGATTCAGACCTATGGTTTTCCCCTCATTCATCTGCCCCAGTTTCTAGACCACAGCAACCTCAATTCAATACCCTACAAGGCTCAGAAGACCTGAAATCTAGTCACAGAACACCAACTACCCATGTGACTATGGGGTGATCAAGAAGCCTTTATAGAACTCACTTCCCTCCACTGTAACATTCTTTTTAAAATTATTTATTTATTTATTTTTTTAGAGAGAGCAAGAGACAGACAGACAGAGAGAGAGAGAGAGAGAGAGAGAGAGAGAGAATTGGTGCATCAGGGCCTCAGCCACTGAAACTGCACTCCAGACGCTTGTGCCACCTAGTGGGCATGTGTGACTTTGCGCTTGCCTCATCTTTGTGCATCTGACTTACATGGGATCTGGAGAGTTGAACATGGGTCCTTAGGCTTGTGCAAGCAAGCGTCTTAACCACTAAACCATCTCTCTAGCCCCAGTATAACAGTTTTACATCCCCATCCAGTACTGGATAGAGTAACTCACACTGTGAGGCAGGCAATTCTACTAGAAGCACTGGGCAAGCTTCATGAGGGAGCCAGATTCCTGACAACACTGCTTTCCCCACCACCCCAGAGTAACTCTTATGTTTTTAATATATTTTTATTTATTTACTTGTAAGCAGAGATAAATAGAGAGGAGACAGACACACAGAGAGAATGGGCACACCAGGGCCTCTAGCTGCTACAAACGAATTCCAGATGCATGCACCACTTTGTGCGTCTGGCTTTATGTGAGTACTGGGGAATCAAACCCAGGCTGTCAGGCCTCACAGGCAAGTGCCTTAGCTGTTGAGCCATCTCTCCAGCCGGTGGTTCTTCTTTTAAATTTCTCTCAACATTTCAGGTTGGGAGCCTGTTTCATCAATATCATAGCTATGGTAGAAACAAAAGAGCCGTCAGGTGAACAGAGTAAATAATAGGGAGGTGAGGAGAGTGGCATGAACTTGATATTTGGCTCCTGCGATAATGCATCTGTCTGTCAATTACCTTGCACGAATGTCACCAAATCATATCAGAGGCTATTAATTTTCTCTGAACTTGTCTCTTTTATCTATGCACTTAGATGAACATGATTACTGTCACCACAGAACTTTTGCTCAGGTGCCACTGTGCACTTTGGCAAAAAAAAAAAAAAAAAAAAAAAAAAAAATCCCCAAATGAGGTGGAAGCCAAGAAAACAGAAGCCAAGTGGCCACATCCTCTAATGAGCTCTTTATGTACAGCCTCACCCTGGGCGAGGGCAGAGTTTTCTTTAAAAGTTGTCTCTGAAATTCCAAGCTGTGCTTTTGGAGATTTTGCAAATTCAACAAGAGTTTGTTGATGTGGGTCTCTCCAGCTTTCAGTTTCATAATGATGTGGCATGAACTAGGGTGATGTTTGCATTTCCAGTGCTTATACGCTAGGAACATTTATTAAGACAACACTGAGTCCTGCTTTTTCCTCCCTCCTGACTCTTCTCTTTTCTTACCTTCTTATTTTTCTCCTTCCCTCCCTTATTCCTTTGCACCTTGCACCTCCCTTCCTTCCTTTTATCTCCTTTTCCTCCCTCCCTTCCTTCTTTCTTTCAACTACTGTTACAGATTTATCCATATCAACAACTCATAGATTTAGCTTTGGGAACCTCTATAGTTAGAAAGCAAATTACATGCCCATTGCTTCCTCTTCAAGAAAAGTAAAAATGCCCAAAGCCAGTGGAGCAAGACCTTTCACCCTGCCTGCTCACTTGTTCTCGTTTCTGCTTTCCTGCCTCTCTCTATCAAACTTCCTACTTCAGCCCTCAGACAATGTCTTCAACCTTGCACGACTCCAGTATTTCATCTCTATTTCCCAGGGTGTGGCTTTTCTTTAAAAAAAAAAATCTTTAAGGGCTGATAAGATGACTTAGTGACTAAGCCACTTGCCTGTGAAGCCACAGGACCCAGGTTTGATTCCCCAGGACCCACAGAAGCCAGATACACAAGGTGTCACATGCATCTGGAGTTTGTTTGCAGTGGCTGAAGGCCCTGGTCCACCCATTCCCCTCTCTCCCTACTTGCCTGTTTTTCTCTCTCTCTCCCTCTCTCAAATAAATAAATAAATAAATTTAAAAAATTAAATTAAAAAACTTTAAAAAATATTTTTATTTATTTATTTATTTGAGAGAGAGACAGAGATAAAGAGACAGCAAGAGAATGAGTATGGGCACACCAGGACCTCTAGTCACTGTAAATAAATTCTAAATGTATGTATCACTTTGTGCATATGGTCTTATGTGGGTACTGGGGAATTGAACCTGGGCCATTAGGCCTTTAACTGCAGAGCCATCTCTCAGGCCCGAATGTAGCTTTTCTTACATTTCTCATGGGTCAAATAATGGTCAACTCTTTCAGTCAAGACTAATTTAGGCCCAGAGACATAAATCTCATAGAGTTATGGTGCCCCTTAGCCTTGAATTCAAAGACATGCATGATTCAAGCTCAGGGAATTTGCCAAAGAGGGAAGGAAAGAATGTGAGAACCACAGGGTTGGAGGGAATATCCAGAGACATGACCCTCCCCCTGCAATGACTGCCTGTTGCTCTCACGACTCATCACCCACAATGCCATGGTGAACACCAGCAATCCCCCTGAGGAGGGCCCGCAGTGGAGTGGGGGCAGGGAGGAGGGGATGATGCTAACAACACATGATGTGCCATGCAAAGTTTCTACATAATAATAATAATAATAATAAAATGAAATTTAAAAAGATTATAATGAAGCTAAGAAAAAGGAGAAGAGGTTAGAGGCCAGAATGCTTATGTCAATTTTAACTCTGCCTGTATATAGCAACAGTAATTACCATGTGTGTCTGGAGGTGCCAAAACAAGCAAGACTCTGCCAGCATTTCAGTTAATAACACCTTTAATTTCCAAGGATAATTTACATTGGTAGAGAAAACAAGTAGGGTTTATACCTTATATGGTGAAGTATACTTTTGGAATTGAATAAATAGTTACCCACAATGGAGTCGGAAACAAGGGTGTTAACGCTGGCTTGCTAACATTTACAATTACGAGTGGAATGATGTGCACGCCAGTGTTGAATGGTGGTGCTACTTTGGGAAACTTCTGGAAACTTAGGTGGCAGGGAATCATTGGAGGAAGAAGGTGCATCTTTGTGATTATACCTGGTCCTTGGTTCCTTTTCCCTCTCTTTATTTTAATTATTTATGAGAGAGAGAAAGAGAGAGAGAGAGAGAGAGAGAGAGAGAGAGAATGGGTCCACCAGGGCCTCTAGCCATTGCAAACGAACTCCAGATGCATGTGCCACCTTGTGCATCTGGCTTACATGGCTCCTGGGGAATTGAACCTGGCTCCTTTGACATTGTAGGCAAGCACTTTAACAGCTAAGCCATCTCTCCAGCCCCACCTACATACTTTCCCCATGTAATGTTCTGTGCCTCCTCATCATAGCCCTAGAAACAAGGGAGTCATCTATAATAGCCTGAACCAGAAATAGTCAGCTAAAATAAATCTTTCATCCTTTAAGTTGTTTAGGTCAGGAATTCTGTCACAGCTTGGCTAATATATAGTTCATAATATATTATTTCCCAAAGATTATATTTGTCAAACGTAGGCAGGTTGGGGGCATGAAATAACAGATTGATATCTGAAAAGCTGGGAACTGTTCCAGCAAACCCAGAGCCTCTCTTGTCATTTCTCTAGCATCTCTTTTAAAAAAATATTTTATTTTTATTTATTTAGTACAGAGACAGAACGGGTGCACAGGTCCTCTAGCCACTGCAGACGAACTCCAGATGCAGGTGCCACCATGTGCATCTGGCTCATGTGGGTACTGGGAAATCAAACCTGGGTCCTTAGGCTTTGAAGGCAAGTGCCTTAACCGCTGAGCCATCTGTCCAGCCCTCTAGTATCTCTTGGTGTGTGATTGTTCTAAACCCAGAAATGATGATGATTGTTTAGAGAAATATCAGGCAAAGGCTTCACCTTTCTTTCTGTCTGTCTGTCTCTGGTGCAGACTATCATACAGGTTTGAAGCCTTTTCTCATCCCCACTGCATCTTCCTTGAGTGGATAATCTTCTCAATGTTCCAAGATTCGAGTGGGAAAATTTAAATGGAGGCTCTGGTACATGGAAAACAGGGAATGGTACAATTGGCTAGACCAGTAGATGCTGACCTGAAACGAAGCCGTCGGAGACCACTCAGAACTGGGCAGTGGCTAAAGATACCCTTTACTTTCATGATTTACAAAAAACTGATTGGGGTGTGGAGGAATAGCTTAGCAGTTAAGGTGTTTGCCTGCAAAGCCACAGGACCCATGTTAGCCAGATGCACAAAGGGTGCATGTGTCTGGAGATTGTTCACAGTGCCTGGAAGCCCTGGCATGCCCATTTTTTCTCTTTCTCTCCCTCTTTCCCTGTCAAATAAATAAATATTAAAGGCATGTGCCACCATGCCCAACTAAGAATAAAGTTTAAAAAATGATTGGGGAGGGGTTCATCATAAAATAATGTGTTTTTAATTTATATGTAAGAAAATAAATAAACAAATGTGCTGGTGGTATAGCTCATCAGTAGAGCAACTGCATGTATGCACATGGCCCTGGATTTGATACTCAGCACCAAAAATAAATACATAAATAAAAAGGAGAATGTACATAAAATATTAATACTATTGGATTATGGGGTGTTTTTTTAAAAGAGATCTCATTTACTTATGGGGGGGGGTAAGAAAGAGATGGGGAGAGAGAGAGAATGGGCACACCAGGGCCTCTAGCCACTACAAAGGAACTCCAGATGCTTGTGTCACCTAGTGCATCTGGCTTATGTGGGTACTGGGGTATCAAAGCCATCTCTCCAACCTGGATTGTAGGATTATAGTTCATTCTTGTGTTCTTCCCAGGATCTGTGTATTGTGGATTTTCTAGAACAAACAAGAAGGACTATACACAGTAAAATGCTAAAACTATAGAGTTCTGGAGTAATAGTTGTAGAAATTTAAAACTGGAGCATCTCAAGGGTCCGGAAAAGAAAGATGAAGAACTTTGAAAGCTCAATAGTAGGTACATGTGCTCACCCTGCAAAGGGCCTCAGGTCTGAGGGGATAAAACAAAAGGCCTTAAATTTCATGCTTAGAGTTGTATTAAGAAAGGAGGAGTGCTGGAGACATGGCTCAGCAGTTAAGGTATTTGCCTACAAAGCCTAATACTCTGGGTTCAATTCCCCAGTACCCACATAAAGCCAGATGTACAAAGTGGCACCTTTGTTGGCAGTGGCTGGAGGCCCCAGCATGCCCAGTCTCTTTGTGTGTCTCTCTTCTCTCTCTCTGCTTGCAAATAAATAAATAAACTTTAAAAATCAAGAAAAGAGAAGAGTAATACACAGAGAGAAGGACAGGGAGGAGAGGAAAAAGGAAGGACCAAAGGACGGGGAAAAAGAAAGAGGGAGAAAAATCTGGTGGTGTTCAAATGCCTTGAATATATGGAGGTTTCTTGCTTCAAGTTTCCCCTCTCTTTAAATTAAAAACAGGAGGGCTGGACAGATGTCTTAGCAGCTAAGGCACTTGTCTAGAAAGCCAAAAGACCCAGGTTCAAGTCCCCAAGACCCATGTAAGCCCAATGCCCAAGGTTGCGCATATGTTTGGAGTTCGTTTGCAGCGGCAGCTGGAGGCCCTGACACACCCATTTTCTCTCTCTTTCTCTGTCTGCCTCTTTATCTCTCTTAAATAAAGAAATAAAAATTAAAAACAATGTTTTACTCCTCTCCCAGGAATACATATATTCATCTCCCAGTAATGCTAGTAATAAGAGAAAGAGGAACTTAGGAAATTTTGATGTAAAATGAATTCCCCCATACATGCTTTATTCAACAGTTCTGACATCCTTGCTTCACCAATCATTTAGTGAATTGTAGATCAGGAGAATTATTATTTGCTTGAGAAATTGTTTCACAGGATATATATGGATAATTCAGGGTTGTCCATACACAGTAAAACACAGGGTGAGTAGTTTTAGAGGAGGAATCTAAACATCAACGACAGTTCAATCATTAATGCAAATAAGTCTTCTGAGAATGCCACAAGCACAGCAATAACCTAGTGATAACTGTCATTTGTTAAATATCCAGTGAGACACAGACATCATAGCTGAACGTCTCCCCTGGTCTGTCATAATCAGTATTTTATCATACCAAGCCATATGGAACCGTTGTGAAAGTTGAGGTGTGGGGGTCTTTTCTTAAGGTCACATATGTGTGTGTTTTATAATTTCCTAGTACAAGTAAAGCCTTTGTTCTATCAACAAATTCCACTGAGAGCCTCACAATGAGCTATACAATCACTTGTGGAAACAAGGTCCATGTATATCAACTTAGACTTGCCCTCAGAAGGTGTATGCCCATGGATTTAAATCTTCAATTTGTTTGTGCAGCTTTCTGTGCAGTCTGCAGGTTGAATAGAGACTGTGCTTATTCACACAACATGAGGACAGTTTCCAAGTGAGGTTACCTGAGCTGAAAACCTACACAGCCTTTATCCTCACATCATATGAACCTTTAGCTCTTATTCCAGCATTACCATGAAACCTTCCTTAGCCTTACTCTAGCATCAATGGGAAGCCTGAACCTCATCTAACCTCATCTGTTATTCTGCTTCCTCCTCTTTGAGGAAACTTCTAGAATGTTGTTCGGCCTACCATGGCCAATCTCTTGGACATACAACCACATCCCCAAGCTCATCTCTCCTAAACTGGAAATAACAGAAGGAAATTAACCTTATTCCCATTATAAGCTCTGGGTCTGTCTCCTTGGTGATCCTTGGGGGAAACAAAGTGAAAGCGTGATTGTTGCTTATTGAAGAGCTCCTCTCTGAGAACAGGGCGGTGAAGGAAATTCATTCCCTTGATTCTGAACTTTAATGAAACAACTTAAGATTTTTCAAGCTAGCAGTCATTCTACGAGAAAGAATTGGAATTAAATGAGGGCTTAAGAATTGTGTTAACCCTCTTTAATTGCACAGGGCTTTGTTTGGTCTTATCCAAATGATTGTTGGCACCAATTAACAAATAGAATGTCTACACAAACTTTCATGGAAAAGACCACCTGGGATTACTTAGGACCCCAAAGCAAATATTTGGAGATCACACTGAAAGCAATTGGACATAACATTATCCCCTCATTTATCATTTATTCATTAAATTCCACCTGTGTCAAGCACTGTTTTAGGTGTTAGGCTATGCCCATTAGCAGAACAGAATATATATATATCTACTTATACTCTAGATGGAAGGAAAAAGAATAAATTATAAATGTGACCCATAAACAAATTACATTAGCTTACTAGAAGGCCTTAAATGGCATAGCAAATAAACAAAGTACAGCAGGATAAGGGGAGATGCATGGGTGTGTGGAAGTGTTCAAGAAGGGATGGAGGTACCAGGCATGGTGGTGCATGCCTTCAATCCCAGTACTCTGGAGGCAGAGATAGGAGAATTGCTGTGAGTTCGAGACCAGCCTGAGACTACATAGTGAATTCCAGGCCAGTCTGGGCTACAGCAAGACCCTACCTCAAGAAACAAGCAAACAAAAAACAAGAAGGGATATATGTCTGTATGGTAGCTCATAAAGAACGATCCACCATAGTATGACTTAGTATTGCTTGAGACATGAACGGCTGGTGTATTGGTCCAGTTCCTCTTAGAAGCAAGTCATGGGAAGACTAAGATGCAGCCTTTTGCATTTTCAAAGTAGTTTTTAGATTTTCAAAGTAGGGTCTCGCTGTAACCCAGACTGACCTGGAATTCAATTGTATCCACAGAACTCATGTAAAAATGCCAGGTGTGGTGATGTACATTTGTAATCTCAGTGCTAGGAAGGCTGGTTTCAAAATCACAGCAATCCTCCTACCTCAGCCTTCCAAATTCTGGGATTAAAGGTGTGTGCCACCACTCCCAGGTTGGATGCACTTCTGAAGTCCCTTGAATGAGAGGAAGGAAGAAACAATGGATGAAGGTGTATTACATGGTAGAGCAGTTCTGAAATGTTGGGCAAGGCCATCAGACAGTTTTTGTTCTGCGATCAGGTCTGACCCCCATCTGCATCTCACCTGCTCATTGCTGGGAACAGCCAATGAAAGCTTAGTCTATGTGCCAATAGAGTGATGTGTTTCACTGCCACTGGGCCTGTATGCCAGCTAACTATCTTATAAAGAGAAGGAGAGAGAGAGAGGGAGAGAGAGAGACATTCTTGTGGTTACTATGGTATAGTCAATATTGTTTTTTTTTTTTTTTTTTGAGAGAGAGAAAGAGAGAGAGAGAGAGAGAGAATTGATTCACCAGGTCTTTCAGTCACAGCAAATGAATTCCAGACACATATGCTCCCTTGTGGTGCATGTGTGACATTACGTGTTTGCATCACTGCATCTGGATTACGTGGGACCTGGAAATTCGAACACGAGTCCTTAGGCTTCACAGGAAAGCACCTTAACTGCTAAGCCATCTCTCCAACCTGACATTTCATATTTTTGTCAGAATAGCAGCCATGCCTCTTCTTATATTGTCCCTCCAAATTCTATTAGGAACAAGATTGCCTCTCCTCTCAGCACGCAGCCTTCATAAAAACATCCAACCTGGTGCTCTGACCGCTGTCAGTGGAGGGATGGAGAGATCATCTGGACAGGCTGGTCTTTCTTCTTCCAAAAACTAACAGTGGAGGTTTTAGGTGTGCTCGGCAATGAAGGTTGCAAGATTTTCTTTTTTTTGAGGTAGGGTGTGCACTAGTCCAGGCTATACTTTCACATATTACTGATAATATAATATATGATAAAATAAGTTAGGACATATAAAAATCTAGCACTGAATTAGAATTTGTGCTTAAAAGGCTGAGCAAATACATTATTAAAAAAAATGATTGAAGCTGGGCATGGAGGGGCACACCTTTAGGCCCAGCACTCAGGAGACGGAGGTAGGAGGCCTGCTGTGAGTTCGAGGCCATCCTGAGACTACATAGTGAATTCCAGGTCAGCCTGGGCTGTAGCAAGATTCTACCTCAACAAACAAGACCAAGAAAAAGTGATAGAGGGGCTGGAGAGACGGCTCACTGGTTAAAGATGCTTCTTGTAGAGTCTGTTGCTGGGGTTTGATGCCCCCATAGCCATGTAAAACCACCCAAAGTGGCACATGCATCTGGCGTTCGTTTGCAGTGGCAGCCAGTCCTGGCGTGCCCATCCCATGCTGCTGCTGCTGCTGCTGCTGCTGCTTCTTCTTCTTCTTCTTCTTCTTCTTCTTCTTCTTCTTCTTCTTCTTCTTCGTTTCTCTCTCTCATAAATAAACGAAAAAAAGATAGCAGGTCCAGGAAGATGATTCAGAGGTTAAAGACACTTGCTTGCAAAGCCTACCAGCCAGATTCAATTTCCAAATGCCCACATGAAGTTGGGTGCAATCTGATGCATGCATCTGAGATCCCAAATGTGCTTACCCAAATGGGAGGCAGAGCCAGGAGACTCCAAGGCTCTCAGGCAGGTAGGCTGGTGCCGGGCTCCGCCGGCAGGGGCAGGTAGTGCCGAGGGAAGGACCAGGCCCGCTGGTTCCTCCCGAGGGGCTGAGGAGGAGATGAGCGTCCGACGACTCAGACCTCTCCTGGCCACCGGAGAAAAACCACACTGAGTCGGGAGTCTTGTCGAAGCAGGAACTTGATTTATTGCTATGAACAATTGCCTATATAATGTTGGGGATGAGGGCGGGGATTTTAGGACGGTGGGGAAAGGTAAGGGCCAATAGTAAACTGTGACTATTGAAATGATAATTCTAACTCCCATGTGGAAGTAGCAGGCAAGAAGTCACTAGGCGTCTTGCTGAGTCACGTCTGGCCAGAGGCAGATCACCAAACTTTAGCTAGGCTCAGGAAGTTCCACACCTGGGCCTTTCAGAGCCCAACAGGCTGGCATTCTTCTGTAGCAGCAAGAGACCCAGCTTAAAGAAGGTGAAGCACAGACACCTTGAGGTTATCTTCTGACCTCTAACGTGCACCAGGGCATGTGCATACTTCCACCCCCTTACACAAATATACAAATAAATGAATTTTCAGATCCTATTTTTTCAAATTTTGTTTATTTTTATTTATTTATTTGAGAGCGACAGACAGAGGGAGAAAGAGGCAGATAGAGAATGGGTGAGCCAGGGCCTCCAGCCACTGCAAACGAACTCCAGACGCATGCGCCCCCTTGTGCATCTGGCTAACGTGGGTCATGGAGAATCGAGCTTTGAACCGGGGTCCTTAGGCTGCACAGGCAAGCGCTTAACTGCTAAGCTATCTCTCCAGCCCTAGATCATATTTTTATATTAAGTAGATACTTTGTATAGACATGTCATGTGTTGGTACCATCATTTCCCTCCTCCCTGCCCCATTCCATTGAGGGTCCTCATCAGTGGGATTGCTGGTACTACCCATGGGGTTGTGGGTTATAAATTGAGAGAGCAGCAGTCAGCCTTTGCAGGGGAGGGCAATGTCTCTGGATGTTCCCTCCCACCCTGTGGCTCTTACAATCTTTCCAGCCCCTCCTCCGCAAAACTCACTGAGACATGGTGGATGTGTTTTAAGTCTACTTTAGTACTGAGCTCTTAGGAGTTTGTGGATTTCTACTTTGACACATGTTGAGTATCCTCAGTGTCTATCTCCACCATTTTTAAAAGGGATGAAAAATAGATACTATGTAAGAAAGCAGAAATGTTAGGACTGGAGAGATTGCTCAGTGGTTAAGGCATTAACCTGCAAAGCCTAAGGACCTGGGTTTGATTCCCACATAAAGTCAGAAACACAAAGTGATGCATGCATCTGGAGTTCATTTACAGCTGCTGGAGGCCCTGGTGTGCCCATTCTCTCTCCCTCTCTCCTTGTAAATAAATAAAATATTTTTTAAAAGAAAGCAGAAATGTTGAGGTAAGAATTGGCTAGAAGGAAATAAGCATTGAGAAAGAAAGGGTTAAGAATCTCATGACAGTTCTCTAGTGTATAAATTTATGATTACAGCTTTAGGTGGCAATTTAGCACTTTCCAAGAATATGCCCACAACAAGCGTACTGAATATTTCCTCTATTGTGCAAAAGGAATTTGCAGGGAAGACTCACTTGCGAATGTCTTGCCAGATTTCCCTGAGTCATAGCCTGGCAAGCAGCTGAGTCAGAACACCCAGACGTTTCCCACAACTTCCCGCCTCTCCAGAAACAGTGTATGCCTCACCAGAACTGAAGGCCTGGAGAAACATTGCTTTACCCAGACCACTCAGGGGAGGTACCAGCTCTGACGTGTTTGCCTTCCCATTAAGTCATTGGCATGAAAACAGGCATTGTTTGTGAAAAATAAACATATGCATAATAATATTTGCTCACTAACTTCAGGTACACACTTTTCTCAAACAGAATAAAAGTGCAATTCAGCCAGGTGTGGTGGTGCACACTTTTAATCCCAGCACTCAGGAGGCAGAAGTAAGAGGATTTTCATGAGTTTGAGGCCAACGTGAAGCTACAAAGTGAATTTCAGGTAAGCCTGGAACTACAGCAAGACCTTACTTCAAAAAATAAAGCAAAAAAAAAGTGTAATGCAAGCCTATCATTAACGTGTGAGAGTATAAAGTTCCCCAAAGTGGTGAGGGTTCTGTTTGCAAATTTAACCTAACAGATTGGATCACTATTCTTCAGAGGTTAACAAGCAAAATCTGTAAAGTGCTACATGGTAAATAATTTTGCCCATACAGGGCTAGAGGGATTGCTCAGTGGTTAAGGTACTTGCTTTGCAAAGCCTGATGACCCAGGTTCAGTTCCCCAATGCCCATGTAAAGCCATATGTAGAGTGGCACATACATCTAGAGTTCATTTGCAGCAGCTGGAAGCCCTGGTGCCCCCACCTTCCTCTTCCTCCTTCTTCTCTCTTTCTTCTTGCAAATAAATAAATAAAACTTAAAAAAATAGTTTTGGCTGGGCATGGCGGCACATGCCTTTAATCTCAGCACTCAGGAGGTAGAGGTAGGAGGATTGCCATGAGTTCAAGGCCATCCTGAGACTACATAGTGAATTCCAGGTTAGCCTGGGCTAGAGTGAGACCCTACCTCAAAAAACAAAAACAACAAAAAACAAACAAAAATTTTGCCCATGTGTTCACATGGATGGACTCTGTTTTAGCCACTGTATTCTGTCACTGGAATGCTAGAACAGTAAGAAAGTTATGAGCATGATTGTTTCCCAGCACATCTTCATTCACAAATACAGATACTGGTCAGATCAATCAGCTCAGGTAATTCTACAGAACTTTACAGATTACTATCCACCAGAGCTGAATTCTCACTTCTGGATAGTTTTGGCTAGATCTTGTTACCACAGTCTTTAAGGAGTACAGAAACCAGATAGGCTTTCTTTAGATAGAATAGTGGTGCCTCACATAAAAAGCTTTCCAATCAGCACTATTTCCCCAAGAAAAGGAGAGTTATTGCCTTGTACATTTGGTAGTGATGATGTACTTAGATGCTCGTCACTTGAGAAATAGGCTTGGCCATCAGTAAGCTAGGGGAGTGCTTACAAGGCTTTCACCATCAGCAGCTACTCTGGCCATTAGGCATATCAGTTACCTTCATTTAGCTCCTCTTAACTCACTATCCATATGCATCACACAGCAAAAAACATGTGGACCATAAGTGCAAAGAAGCTAAATGGAAGTTCTGGCCTAACAGGCTATATAGAGCCAAAATTATGAGTAGGAGCTGGAGACATGGCTCAGCAGTTAAGGTGCTTGCCTGCAATGCTTAATGACCAGGGTTCAGTTCCCCAGGATCCATGCAAAGTCAGATGCACAAAGTAGCACATACATCTGAAGTTCATTTGCAATAGCTGGAGGCTCTGGTGTGCCTATTCTTTCTATCTCTCTTCTATCTCTCCACTTGCAAATAAATAAAATATATTTTTTAAAAAACCCATGAGTAGATTTCATTTTGCCATCTGTTATTTTTATCTATTTATCTATTTGTCTATCTATCTATCTATCTATCTATCATCATATCAACATATTATCTATCTCCCTATCATCTATCTATATATCTTTCATCTATCTATTTATCTATCTAATCATCATCTATCACCTATTTTGTTTTGGAGGTAGGGTCTCATTCAAGCCCAGGCTGACTTGAAACCTACTAACCTAGAACCATGACAATCCTCCTATGTCAGCTCTTCCAAGTGCTGGGATTAAAGGTTTGTGCCACCATGCCTAGCTTTCCATCTCTCTTATGCATGGAGAAGGAGAGGTATTTTTTCAATCCATTATAGGTATTACACACAACAAATCAATTTGAAATAGTGAAGGACCTTTTGAACCTCAAAAGACACCCTAAGTTTAACATTTTGCCTTTTAAAAGTAAATTTTCTTTGAAGCATTGTTAACAAGATTGTTTTGGCTGTTTTATTCTAATATATTTCCAAGGCTTCTTTTCTTTCAAGGTAGTGGAACACAATATTTTCAAAAGATAATTTAATGATTCCCCAATAGGAATTCTGGGAAAGCAGAGATTGCAAAAACAAATAAATAAATAGGTTCTGCTTTTCATAGGAGAAATCATCTCTCTGACCCACAGTCAGATAGCCAGATGTGAGACATAACCCAGATCATAAGACATCTTTTCCACCTGAAGTCATTTTGTTATAAAGATGCTTCTAGGTCCTATCAACAGCACTGGATGGACACATTTAACAAACCAGAGAAAGTAGACCCTTTTGTGAAGACTCTCAGGCATGCTACACTGTTCCTCTCTCCTATCCCCAGCAAAAAGCTCACACACCTAAAAGAACATAAGAAGCCATGCTAGGAGCTTTGGGCAACAGATGTACACCCTAGAGCCATTCTCAACACATTCTCTAAACCAGAGAACACCACCTACTCCTTTCAATCTTAGTAGCTAAATTTCTGAAATGGCTTTTTCATTTTTTAATTAAAAAATATTTTATTTATTTATTTGAGAGGGGGAGGAAGAGTGGGCATGCCAGGGCCTCTAGTGTGCTTCTCAAGTGTGCATTAGAGTCAACTAGAAGCTATGTGAAAAGAAGATAGCTAGGCTCATCCCATTTGGATTCAGAAGGCATTGGTGAAGACTCCCAAATTACCATTGTCAAATGCCAGGTAATGACCATGCCACTGTTCTTCAACTCTCACTCTAAATAGCACGTGCCTGAGTGATCATGATTATTTATACAGATGATCTGCCTCCTGTTGTAGCCAAGATGAAGTTTTTTAAACACAGTATTCACCCTGTAACTTCCTTGCTTAAAACACTTTGGCTCCTGTAGCTAACTCTCCACTGCTAGAGCATGGCAATGTTGTGAAATCTTCTCTTATCTGTCTCAGCTTTTACTTCCTTGCAACACCTTTCTGCCTTCTCTATCTGTCTCTCACACAACACACTAGGAGTCCAGAATCCTTTCATTCTCTATGTGACCAATTTCTGCATGTCCTTCTAGACATAACACAAATATCATTTCTTTAATGGAACCTTCCTTACACTCCATACTGGATCAGACCACCATGAAGCTGCTTTCAAACTATGAAGCAAGTTTGTGTGATTATTTTGTAAGTCTTTCTCAGTGGACTAGAAGGGATGGGAGGTTCATACTATGTCTTCTGGTTCTGGAGATGATTGCTTAGTGATTAAGGCACTTGCTTGCAAAGCTTAAGAACCCTGGTTTGATTCCCCAGTACCAACATAAAGCCAGATGCAAAATGTGATGTATGCACGTGGAGTTCATTTGCAGTGGCTGGAGGCCCTGGCATACCCATTCTCCTCCCTCCCTCTCTATCTCCCTCTGCTTACAAGCATATATATATATATATTTTTTTTTCTTTTTTGGCTTTTCAAAGTAGGGTTTCATTTTATCGCAGGCTGGCCTGGAATTTACTCTGTAGTCTCTCAGGATGGTCTTGAGCTCACCACGATCCTCCTACCTCTGCCTCTGCCTCCTGAGTGCTGAGATTAAAGGTGTGCACCACCATATCCAGAATAAATAATTTTTGATGAAAGAACATGTCAGACTGGAGAGATGGCTTAGTGGTTAAGGCATTTTCCTGTAAAGCCAAAGGACCCAGCTTCAACTCCCAGGACCCACGTAATCCAGATGCACAAGATGGTGCATGTGTCTGGAGTTCATCTGGAGGCCCTGGCTTGCCTATTTCTCTCTCTCCCTCTCCATTTCTCTTCCACTCCTTCTCTTTCTCTCTCTTCTTCTGCCTCCTTCTCAAGTAAATAAATACAAATAAAAAACTATTTTTTTAAAAGAACACGTCTTGTTTCTGTCCTTATTCTTCTAGGCAAAGTGGAGTGTCTGGCTCAAACCTAGGAGGTGATTTCACATTTGCATTCAAAGGTGCAGCTGATGGTCGTAGAAGGAATTCAGACTTTGAAATTACAATGTTGTGGTTTGTCAGAGTGATAGCTAATGTCTGCGGGGCACACACATGTCAGCTGCTGTGCAGAGTACTGTACGAGCAGGATTTTACTGGTCCTTGAGGGCGGTGCTGTTGCTATTACGGCTACTTTACAGAATGACAAACCAAGACTCGGGGAGCTAAACTTCAACTCTTCCCCAGGCATGCAGTGGGTAAGTGATGCAAGCTTTTCTGTCTTGCAGATACTGATCGTCTTTCCATAAACCATTCTGTAGCTTACTTTCCTCTTCTGATTCTGTCACCAGATTTAAGGGATAAATACTGCCACTTACGTGATAATGGAGAGGTTTGCTATTGAAGGGTTAAGAGGCTTGGCTGACTTACACACAGCATGTTAGTAGCTGCACAAAGACTTGAACTTGTCTTCACAGACAAAGGTCATGGATTTTTCCATCTTAGCACACTGCCGATGGCAAAAGCACTTCCAGTGATCAAAGGATTTTTACTATATTTTGTTTCTAAATGTGAATCCAAAATGTGAATTCATTTGAACACCTGCCAAGCTGCTGAAGGGCCACTAGTTCTTCAAGAGCTCTTTAATGCTTGATAGAAAGACACATGCCAGGGCTTCCAGATAGAATAAAAACACTTCTTCCTTTAATACTCAGAGTGGTCTGTGGTCACTGTCCAACATGAGGTACAGGAATTCATATACTGGATGATGGTGGCCAGCTCTGATGCACTTTCATTTTTTTATTATTTACTTATTTATTTGAGAGAGAGAGAGAGAGAGATAGCTAGAGAGAGAAAGAGGGAGAGAGAGAGAGAGGCAGATCGAGGGAGAATGGGCATGTCAGGGCCTCCAGCCACTGAATCAAGCTCCAGATGCATGTGTCACCTTATGCATCTGCCTTATGTAGGTACTGGGGAATTGAACCTGGGTCCTTAGGCTTCTCAGGCAAGCACCTTAACCACTAAGCCATCGCTCCAGCCCTCTGATGCTCTTTTTGGTGGCTATCTCTCCAGCTATGTTCACCTTGCTATTTCCTGCTATTGTTTTAGGGTGATGTCCACCTCTCCTGGCTGCCTCGACAGCCTATCTGACATAGGCCAGCACTGGCTCAACCTCGCAGAAGTAGCCTGATCTGTAGAGCAAAGGGACGACACAAATAACCCTCAGCCGGGAACCTCCACCCTAAATTAGAATGCATCAGGACAACCTGATCATCTGTACATGCAAACACATGTTGATTTATCAACCAACCCACCAGAGACCCCAGAACCTCAGTCCCTGTATCTGTGTTAAGCTTGAGAACTGAAAGAGGACTTTTAAGTAGAGAAAAAGAAAGTCATCTTCTAATGGAACCAGACAGAAATAAATGGGTGGAGAGGATTTCCAGGTCTAAGGAAGTTTGCAAGGAAAAATATGCATGAAGATGAGTTTGCATTGAGTCTTGATTTTTTAAAAGTATTTTATTTATTCATTATTATTTGAGACAGAGAGAGAAGAAGGAAGAGAGATAGAGAGGGGGCAGATGAGAGAGACTGGGCATGCCAGGGCCTCTAGCCACTGCAAACGAACTCCAGATGTATGGGCCACCTTGTGCATCTGGCTTATGTGGGTCCTGGGGAATTGAAACTGGGTCTTTAGGCTTCATAAGCAAGCATCTTAACTAGTAAGCCTTCTCTCCACCCCCTTTGATGGTTTTATAGCTTGAGTGTGGCAGGAGGGGTGGGGAATAGTATTCCTCACAGAGAAAACATTAAAGACCTTTAATATCAAAAGACAAGTTAAAGCACGAAATATCTAAAAAATATAAAATAAGCAGAAGGTCATGTATAATTAATTAGAAATGTGTATTTGCTACGTTTCTGGATGTTGCAATTACATACCTGATAAGAGCAATCTTAAGAGAAAGACTTACTTAAAAAAAATTATTTATGAGAGACAGGGAGAAATAGGCAGATAGAGAAAGAGAGAATGGGTGCATCAGGACCTCCAGCAGCTGCAAACAAACTCCAGACACACTCACCACCTTGTACATGTGGCTTTACTGGGAACTGGGCAATCGAACCTTGATCCTTTGGCTTTGTAGGCAAGTGCCTTAATTGCTAAGCTATCTCTCCAGCCCAGTAAAGACTTATTTTGATTGACACTAACAGGTGTGGTCTAACTTTTTGACATTGTGACATGATATTGTTCAGCCTTGAGAATCTAAATGGTCCAAAACCAATTCAAAGGAAATTCTCACAATGTTTTAGGGCACATTCATGGCCATCATTGGTTGTGTGTGGGCAGAAGTCTAGAGATGTCTGGTAGGGGTGACTTAGTTCATCATAGAGGGAACAAAAATATGGTGGCCGAAGCATGAGACAGACAGAAGACAGGAAGTAGGGCCACATTATAAAATTACAAGGCTTGCTCCCAGCCAACTTCCTCTCCACAAGACTTTGGCCTCCTAAAAGGTTGGCAATGTAGCTTCCAAAACAGCGCCCCCAGCTGGGAACCAAATGTTAAAACACATGAGCTCATAAGAGATATTTCATATTCAGACCACAATGAGGAATGACAGGAGAAAGGAGGGATTTAAAGAGATAGACTTGTGCTAGAGATATGGCCCAGCGATTAAGGCACTTGTCTGTAAAGCTTAACAACTTGGGTTTGGGTCCCCAGTACCCACATAAAGCCAGATGTACAAAGTGGAATATGTATCTGAAGTTCTTGGCTAGAGGCCCTGCCTTGTCTATTCTCTCTCTCTCTCTGTCCTTATAAATAAATATTTTAAGAGAGAGAGAGAGCGAGAGACAGAGAGACAGAGCGAGAGAGAGAAGAGAACGGGGCAAGGTTATTGGTGGCTTTATCTAGGTTTGAAGAGTTCTCATTTATTCTGTGGGCTTTGAGAGCATGGCAAGAACTGACCTGCATTCCAGGAAGACGGTTTGGGGGACAAAGCATTTGAGGGGGCAGATATGGAAGCTGATCAACACGTTATGATGAGCTGTTCCAACTCGGGCCCCAAATTATAGGATCTGAACTCACAATGGCACAGGAAGGGTGAATCTCTGACACCAACGTTTGTGTCAGTGATGTGGAGACCACGGAGCTCCTACTGAGAAAAATAAAACAGCTGT
Organism: Dipus sagitta; assembly: GCA_036346955.1. NCBI lineage: Eukaryota > Metazoa > Chordata > Mammalia > Rodentia > Dipodidae > Dipus > Dipus sagitta. The sequence continues at coordinate 55,885,890 of CM070784.1, forward strand.
TTTTAAATTTCAGCCAGTCAGTATGACATTCCCAGTGAATTGTGAGTACACCTTAAGTATGTCTAAAATAAAGTAAACATTTGGTATGTTAATTTTGTGTTCCAACTTGAGAGACAAAATCTCTTTTTAAATATTTATTTATTTGCAACCAGAGAGAGACAGAGATAAGAAATTCAGACAGAGGGAGAAAAGGTGGGGGGAGGGAGAGGGAGAGTCTGGTGAGGGAAACTGCAGAGGGATCTACTTAGGGAGTCTCAATGAATGCTACATCTCAGCATGGTGGGCCAAGTTAAGCAGGGCCTGAAGAATGCTCCACAGCCTGGTCTACGGGAACTGCTCCCTTTGTTCTGCTCATCCCAGCTGGAGAACATAGGTCAGCACAAAACACTTCAGTGCCTGGACTGACGTCAGACTCCTGCTCATTGATTAAACAATGCAACTTTAGCCATCGCGAAAGAACAGGCTCGATTTTCAAGTGGCTTGTTCAGATATCTGAGTGGACCAGGAAAACTGCCTTCATTTGAGATCTAATGTTTGCATGCAGAAAGAGATCTGGCAAGGGGGCTGGAGAGATGGCTTAGCAGTTAAGGCGCTTGCCTGCAAAGTCAAAGGATCCAGGTTCGACTCTTCAGGACCCATGTAAGCCAAATGCACATGGTGGCACATACATCTGGAGTTTGTTTGCAGCAGCTGAAGGTCCTTGCGCACTCATTCTTTCTCCCTCTATCTCAAATAAATAAATAAGTAAAAACAAAATATTTTAAAAAGTAAAAAATGAAGGGATCTGGCACAGTTAGCTCCTTGTGCAGCCCACACATGCTTGGGGCACATGCACTTAGAGCCCTGGGTTTCTCAGCTACAATCACTGTGTTTGTTTTTCTTTTTTAATATTTTTATTTATTAGAAGAGAAAGAGAGGGAGAGAGAGAATGGATGTGCCAGGGCCTCTTGCTCCTGCAAACAAACTCCAGATGCATGTGCCACTTTGTGCATCTGGCTTTATATGGTCATTGGGGAACAGAACCCAAATCATCAGGCTTTACTAGCAAGCACCTTTAACCACTGAGCCATCTCTCAAGCCCTGTGTGGAACCTTTCTGAGATTTGCCTCTGGAATGCAAGACACAGGACCAAAATATAAAAATATGAGTGTCCTATCAAGAATGTAAAGGTAGGGCTGGAGAGATGGCTTAGCTGTTAAGGTGCTTGCAAAGCCTAAGGACTCAGGTTTGATTCTCCAGAGCCCACATAAACCAGATGTGCAAGGTGGTACATACATCTGAAGTTGGTTTGCAGTGGCTAGAGGCCCTGGTGTGACCATTCTCTCTCTCTCCCTCTCTCTATCTCTCTTCTCTCTGTCTGCAAATAAACAAACAATAGAAAAAAAGGGCAAAGATATTTTGAAAAGCTATCAGCCATCAAGGTCATGGTGGTATGTGCTAATCCCAGCACTCAGACAACTGAAGGAGAATCACAGGTTAGAATTCTGTTTGGTTTACATAATGAGACATTATGTAAAAATGAAACAAATCTTCAGTCAAGATGTAAAGAGAGACGAATGTTTCTACTTGAAGATGCTGGTCCGGGGGCCTAGGTGGGCTTTGTACATGCGACTCTCCATCAGCAGCACATAACTAAAGTCTGCTAACTGCACGATGAAGAAGCAACTTTCCAAACTCAGCTTGAATTTTCTACCTCACAAAATTGTAAGAAATACATGTAGTTATTTTGAGGATTGGAGGGGTTGCTTAGTGGTTAAGGTGACTGCCTGCAAAGCCAAAGGACCCAGGTTCGATTCCCTAGTACCCAAATAAAGCTGGATGCACAAGGTGGTACATGCATCTGGAGTTCATTCGCAGTCACTAGAGGCCCTGGCACACCCATTATCTCTCCCCCCCTCCGCCCCCACATCTCAAATAAATAAAAAGGTTTTTTAAAAAAAATCAAGCAATTTTAAACAACCAAGTTGTTGTCAGCAACACTGTATAAGCTATCTCATTCTTCCATAACTCTATAAGAGGATGGTTGTGCACACATCACAGAAAAATACTTCTGAAAAAAGTCCCATTTTCACAGCTTTCCGGAAAAACAAGACCCCTGAAATCTTCACAAATCAAAAATTCAAGTCTAGTCATTCTGCTTCCCACCATGCACAGACCCTGATCCGCAGTGTCCTTTAGGCTCCACTGGATGATCTCAGGGACTGTGGAAGCCACCACCCCATGAAAGGCCAGTGTCCCTCATGATGGCGACGTCCTCAGCAATGCCGGGATTTTCTTGTGAGAACATCGCGCGTGGCCCTTGCACTCCGTGCCTCTTGCTGTGGTTCTGGTTGGAATCCACCCACAGGAAGGAAGGCTAATCGAGGAGATGACCCTGTCTTTCTCCAAGGAATCCTTTGTTCCTCCAAAGGACTTGGCTCAGTCTTAGGATGAAGTGCCCTTTGTTCTCTATCACCTCAAGATGTTTTCCTTTCTCAGTCTCTGACTAGGTTCCTGGCTGGCTTGCTTCATCTCTCTCCGTGGTTCTAAAGTAGCTGCCATGATGTCATGTTTGGAACTCCCATATTCACACATGCACTTGTTTAGACACTGTCTATTGGAAGGCAGATGCTAGCAGTTCAGCTATTACGCAGATGCAAGTGGTATCCTTTGCGCTCTGAAATTCAGATCTAACTTGAAACATTTCCTTTATAAAATAGCACTTTAGGGCTAGAGAGATGGCTCAGCGGTTAAAGGCTCTTGCTTGAGACACCAAAAGCCTAATGGTCCAGGTTCAATTCTACAGTACCCATGTCAAGCCAGATGCACAGAGTGGCACATGTATCCGGCGTTTGTTTGCAGTGGCAAGAAGCCCTGGCGAGTCCTTTCTCTCTCAGTCTCTGTTTGCAAATAAATAAATAAATATTAAATAACAATTTATTTATTTATTTGAGAGGGAGAAAGAGCAAGGGGGGCTGAAAAAGTGAGGGCTCATCAGGGCCTTCTGCCATTGCAAATGAATTCCAGATGCATGTGCCACTTTGTACATCTGGCTTGACATCTGGGTGCTGGGTAATTGAACCTGGTTTTACAAGCAAGTACGTTTAACCCCTGCGCCATCTCCTCAGCCCATAAAACCATTTTGTATGCAATCCTACCAGCCAATCTTTTAGCAGTCAAACTGGAAAAGTCATACATGTCACACATTTCAAAATGTGCATTTGAGAATAATTTGACATCCTAAACCCCAAGGCCTTTTCTATTTTCCTATATTGAGCTCCAATTCTAAAATACCTGGAGAGTAAGATCAAATATTGTAGGTATCTGCCACACAATCATACTGAATAAATGAGTGGAAAAGAACTCACTAAGACTATCTTATATATAAACTTAATGTTAGAAGGAGAGTTAGACCTTCTACTGAGACCTCTAAGACAGTGATAAGAGAATTGAAAAAGATAAAATTAAGGGCAAACATTCCATCCTCATGGATCGAAAGAATTAGAGATTGCTTAGTGGTTAAGGTGCTTGCCTGCAGTTTAATGACCCAAGTTGGATTCCCTAGTACCCATCTAAAGCCAGATGCACCAAGTGGAGCATGTGTCTGGAGTTCATTTGCAGTGGATGGAGGCCACTGTCTCTCATGTCTCTGTCTCTCTCTGTTTGCAAATAAATAGATAACTTTTAAAAAAAATAGTATTGTTAAAGTGTCCATATTACCAAATGCAATTTATAAGTTTGATGCAGTCACTATAGAAATTCTAATTTATTCTTCACAGAGAGAAAGACAACAATACTAAAAAACATGCAGAACCACAAAAGAATCCAAACAGTCTAATTTTTCATAAGAACAAATAATGTTGGAGGCTAAAAGCATTCTACCCTCTAATTTAATTTTTCAAAATTTATGTACTTGAGAAAGAGTGTGAAAGAGGCAGATAGATAGAAAGAGAGGGAGAGAGAGAGAGGGAGGATGGGTGTGCCAGGGCCTCCAGCCACTGCAAACAAACTCCAGATGCATGTGCCACATGTGCATCTCTGGCTTTAAGTGGATACTGGGGAATCGAACCCAGCTCATTAGGCTTTGAAGGCAAGTGCCTTAACGGCTGACCCATCTCTCCAGCCCTCATTTAATGTTATATTACAAAATTATAGTAATAAGGTTACATGAAACTGTCACAGAACAAACATATATAGCAATAAAATAGAACATAATAGGCAGTTAAGATATAAATCAAAACATACATAATTAATTTTGATAGTGGCAGTTTGAAACATCAAGCAGGAAGGATAGTTTCATTTCAGTCAATGGTGCTGAGAAACTGGATTTCTATATGCAAAATAATTAAATTGAACCTTGTCTTACATAATAAAAAAATCAACTCAAAATGGATGAAAAATGTAAATATAAGATTTGAAGCCAGGCATGGTGGCACACGCCTTTAATCCCAGCACTCGGGAGGCAGAGGTAGGAGGATCACCATGAGTTTGAGGCCACCCTGAGAGTACAGAGTGAATTCCAGGTCATCCTGAGCTAGAGTGAAACCCTACCTCAAAAAAAAAAAAAAAAAAAAAAAAAAAAAAAGATTTGAGGACTTAAAGTCCCTAAATAGAGGGACAAATTTCCTTGACATTGACTCTGGCATTGATTGCCTGGATTCACACTAATATTTTCTGCAACAGAAACACAAATCAACAAACACTATGAAATCAAATTAAACACATTATTATCAAAGAAACCACCAAAATAATAATAATAATAATAATAATCATCATCATCATCATCAGGCAACATGCAGATTGGAAAAATATTTGAAAACCACATAACAGATAAGGTTTTAATTCCAAAAATTTATAAACAATTCAATTAACTGCACAACATGAAAACACATAACCCCATTATGAAATGGGCAGTGGACTTGAAGCGACATTGCTCCAAATGAAACAGGAAAATGGGTGACTGAAAAAGGAATCAGCATCATTCATTTCTGGAGGAAGGTGAGAGTTCCCTTCTCATTGCTGGGCCCAAGCCCCCAACCAAAAGCAGCTGACGGGATGAAAGCTTTTACTTTGGCTTATGTTCTCGAGGGGAAGCTCCACGATGGCAAGGGAAGCATGGCATGAGCAGAGGCTGGGCATCACCTCTGCCACAGCCGGGGGAAAACAGCAGCAGGAGAGTGAGCTGAGTTCTGGCAAGGGGGGCTGGCTGTAACATACCCAAGCCCACTCCCAACAACACAGCCTCCCCAGCAGGGCTCGACCTCCCAAATGGCCACCAGCTGGGAATCCAGCCTTCAGAATGCATGAGTTTATGGGGGACATCTGATTCAAACCACCACGTGGAATATAAATGAAAACCACCATAAACTATCATCTCACACTAGGATTGCTATTACAAAATGATAAGAGAGAGTGGGCGAGATGGCTTTTTTTGTGTCATTTTTCATGAAATGAATTTGTGAGGCTAAGTACAACAATAGCTAATTAAGACACTCATGTGTACACTTGAACAAAGACAGTATGTTGCCTAATTAGTTATATGAGCATAAGATTATCTAAGGCAATACACAAATATCATATTTAATTATGTATGAATTGGTTAAAATTTTATATTTGAAGCAAAATGTGTATAGCTAGCATATTAAGTCTACCTTTAGACATTTTAAAATATTTGATTTATTTGCAAGCAGAGAGAGAGAGAGAGAGAGAGAGAGACAGGAGAGAGAGAGAGAGAGAGAGAGAGAGAGAAGAAGATGAGCGTGCCAGGGCCTCCAGCCCCTGCAAATGAACTCTACATGCATGCGCCACTTTGTGCATCTGGCTTTATGTGGGTACTGAGGGATCGAACCGAGGTTGTTAGTCTTTACAGGTAACTACCTTAACTGTTGAGCCATCTCTCCAGCCTGCATTTAGACATTTTTATAGAACTAATAAACTATCACCACATGCTTTCCCATTTCTCATACTCTTTCCCCTTCTCTCTCTGTGTTCTTCAGTCACTCCTCTTCCCTCATCCACCTCAACATAAAGAGACCTCTTCAACTTCTGGACACCACTTTCCCAGCTCTCCTCTCCCACACCCCTTGTATTTTTTTCATTTATAAGCATCTTAGTTCTCCCTTTCAAACTTGCATGTGAACACACACCCAGGTTTGGAGTAAGCAAAGTTCTCCAATTGTGAGATGTCTTTTCTAAGAAATATTAAAGACAGAAAGAAAGTGATGGGAGAGAGAGAGAGAGAGAGAGAGAGAGAGAAAGAGAAGGAATGAGAAGAGAGGGGAGGAGGAGAGAGAGGACAGGAGAGGAAAGTAGAAGAAAAGGAGGGAAGAGGGGGAAGGAAACAGATTCAGAATTTTTTGAATATTGTACAGTAACATGAGATACTGAAATAAAGAAATGTGAAGTGTATCAATGGGTAGAGAAAATGAAGAAGCCACAATGGCTGGTGACATATGTTGGAGACACTCTATGATATACAACAATCCTGCATTTAGATCATTTTTTTTGTCTAACAATTTCCTCATTTGTAAGTAAGATTCAACTCATCTTTATTTTAAGGGTTTCTTGGAACATTAAATAAAACAGCATGATTTGCTTGGCATAATATAATCATTTAGTGTCATTATAACAGATTTCACAGGGGACATTTTCTACTTCTGAAATTTTAAAGTTTTAAAACAATGTTTGCATTGTTTATTATACCTGCTTATCTTCTGTTTGAAGCTAGCTGTCCGGGGTTTCTATACAGAACAATTATTTAGCTCTCTTTTACTTTTAATTTATTTCAGGATTTAAAAAAGTATAGCTACATAAAGAAAGATATTCAGAATCAGGAGTTCAGGAAGGACACGAAAATGGAAAATATTAATGGCATGGGAAGAAACGAATTTGCTAGTTAAGAAAGTTATTCATAATCTAACCAATACAAACAACTCTTAAAAAATATTTTATTATTTATTTCCAAGCAGAGGTGGGGCAAGAGAGAGAGAGAGAATGAGAATGAGAAAGAGAGGGCATGGGCATGCCAGGGCATCTTGCCACTGGCAGCGAACTCCATATGCCTGTGCCACTTTGTGCATCTGGCTTATGCGAGTCCTAGGGAATGGAACCCAGGACATCAGGCTTCATAAGCAAGTGCCTTTAACTGCTGAACCATCTCTCCAGACCCCCAAGCATCTCTTTTATAACAAATTCTTTCCATTTCCTTTTTTACTACTTAGAATTGAGATCATAATAAAAATTGTATACCTATACACATTACTTTCAGAAAAAATATATTATTCAAATATATATTATTAAGATACATAATTATAAAATTATACCATTAAGCATAACATAACAGGCTGGGTATGGTGGTGCACACCTTTAATCCCAGCACTCTGGAGGCAGAGATAGGAGAATTGCCATGAGTTCAAGGCTACCTTGAGACTACATAGTGAATTCCAGGTCAGCCTTGGCTAGAGTGAGACCCTACCTTGGAAAAACCAAAATAACAACAACAACAGCAACATAACAGTGCTAAAGAGATGGCTTAGTGGTTAAGGTGCTTGCCTGAGTAGCCTAAGGACCCATGTTTGACTCCCCAGATTCGACATAAGCCAGACACACAAGGTGACGCTTGCATAACATCACGCATGCACATCTGGAGTTCAATTCCAGTGGCTGGAGGCCCTGGTGCACCAATTCTCTCTCTCTCATAAAAAATAACATAAAAATAAAGCTAAAATTACCTCATGTGTCTTAACCAGAAGTATGATCTACCAGAGCAGAAGGAATGCTAGACAGCTGGGTGATAGAACGACCATGTGGAACCACTCTGAACACACCAGGTCTGAGGGTAGCATGCTCCCAGATGGCTAAGCTGTGTCGGTGACATGTACTGTGAGTCAGTGGCAAGATTTTGTGAGATGGTGAAATTTGAACAGAGTGACGCTCAATCTTGCCTCACACCATGTCTTCATTCTCAGGAATTCAGCGGAAAATGAAGCCTTCCAAACACACACACACACATTTTGCATGAAGTTCTGAATTCAGGTGATTAGAAACTAAATTTTTATGTTGTTGTTGTTTTGAGGTAGGATCTTGCTCTTTCCCAGGCTGACCTGGAATTCACTATGTAGTCTCGGGGTAGCCTCAAATTTACTGCAATCCTCCTACTTCTGCCTCCTGAGTGCTGGGATTAAAGGAGTGCACCACACCCGACTAGAAATTATTTTTCTTTTTACTTCTGGGGAAGATCTTTCAAGGTACTAGAACATTCTACTGGGCAGCTCTTCACATGCATGACCCATACACACCATCCCACACATCTCTGGAGTTTGTTTGCAGTAGCTAGAGGCCCTGATGGACCTATTTTTTCTCTCTCTTTCTGTCTTTCTCTTTACTTCTTTCTCTCTCTCAAATAAATAAATAAATAAGAAAAATGCTTTATTTGGTAGGACTTCTAGCCACTGATAACGAACTCCAGGTGCATGTGCCATCTTTGTGCATCTGGCTTTATGTGGGTACTGGGGAATTGAACCTAGGCCAAAAGGCTTTGCAGGTAAGGGCCTTAACCACTGAGCAATCTCTCCAGCCCTGACATAGGTCTTTATAAAGACACTCACATGAACAGGAAGTCATCAAGTCATTAAGGTATGGTATAATACGATATGCTATGGGTCCTTATAGAAAGGGGTAAATCTGAGCACAGACACACAGGGAGAGTCCATGTGGACAGGAAAGAAGAGATAGAGGTGGTGTTTTCACAAAGGAGTGACAGAGATGGCCATGAATCTATATAAAACACTGTGGGGTACCAACTACATTCTCACCGATCCTCAGAAAGAGCCAACCCTGAATACAACTGGGTCTTAGACTTCCAGCCTCCTGAACTGGGAAACATTTGTAGTCCTGCTACTTAAACTACTCAGTTCACAGTACCAGAACAAACTGATGTATCAGGAAAGCAGTTTTACAAAATTAGAATGCATCATTGTAATTTCACCCTTAAGCTTTTGATATATATTATATAAATTAATATATATATGCATATATATATATATATATATAATTTTATTTTACTTTTCTCTATTAGAGACAGAGAGAGAGAAAGAGAGAGAATAGGCATGCCAGGGCCTCTAGCCACTGGAAATGAACTCCAGATACATGTGCCACCTTGGGCATCTGGCTTGTGTGGGACCTGGAGAATTGAACCTGGATTCTTAGGCTTTGCAGGCAGGTGTCTTAACCACTAAGCCATCTCTCCATCCCCAAGCTTTTGTTCTATAGCAGCTTTTCTAGTCCCGAATAGCATATTCTTATTTTCCCCAAGAAATACAAGTGATGTTATTGGACTATTTGATAAGAAAATTGTTCAATGTTTAGAAAGTTGCATTTCTTGTCCATCTTCTCCCAGTAGGTATGCCCAGGATGGGAGTAATTCCTATCTACCAGGAAGGAAACTGACTAAGTCTTAGGGTCCTAGAGACTGGATGAGGAATGAGACCTCCTTCCAGGGACTATCTGTGGGGATGTGTCAATCCAAACCTCGCTTCTCTGAGGGTGTTTGTACAGGCACTGCAGAAAGATGTAAGTGATCATTAAATCCAGACCCAGAAAAAGAACATCCCCCATCACTTAGTCTTCAGTTATATTGAGTCGCTTTGAGCTACAGGTGCTCCGCCTTCTTTCCTTATAGCTGGGTCCTCCCCCGGCCCCTCACCCCTTTCTGAAAGCCCTTAAAATCTATCCGGCAAGGCCTAATGCTCCAGGTTCAATTCCCAAGTACCCATGTAAGGCCAGATGCAAAAAGTGGTACATGCATGTGGAGTTTGTTTGCAGTGGGCTAGAAGGCTGAGCATGCCCATTCTCTTTGTGTCTCTCTGCTTGCAAAAAAATAAATAAAAATACTTTAAAGAAATAATTAGCCGGGCGTGGTGGCGCACGCCTTTAATCCCAGCACGCGGGAGGCAGAGGTAGGAGGATCGCCGTGAGTTCGAGGCCACCCTGAGACTCCATAGTGAATTCCAGGTCAGCCTGGGCTAGAGTGAAACCCTACCTCAAAAAACCAAAAAAAAAAAAAAAAAAAAAAAGAAATAATTAACTCCTAAATTGTAACTTTAAAAGGTATCTCTCTCTCTCTCCATATATATATATATATATATATATATATATATATATATATTATATATATATTATATATATATTATATATAATTTTATATATATAATATATAATTTATATATATATATATACATATATATAATTTGTTTGTTTGCTGGTTTGAGAGAGGGGAGGGAGAGGAGAATGGGCACACCAGGGCCTCCAGCCACTGAAAATGAACTCCAGATGTGTGCCACCTTGTATGTCTGGCTTATGTGGGTACTGGGGAATCAAACCAGGGTCCTTAGGCTTCGCAGGCAAGCACCTTAACTGCTAAGCCATCTCTCCAGGCTCACCCTTCTTTTTTGCTTTGGATCTGTCCAGTCTTTCCTGGCTTTATGGAGCTTCCTCCACTTGGTTTCCAGTCCTGCTGGTCGATCCTGCCCTCAAAACCTATATCCGTTTGTCCCTTCTCCGACAGAGAGATTGAGGAAGAGCATAACTGTGTTTCATGGAAGCACTGAAGAAAGATGCAACGTTTCTCCTGGCATGCTGGGGACTCATTAATTGCTGCTTATCAGGCTAAGTCTGTGCCAACGTGGAGGAAGCTTCCTGCTTTTGTGAAGACGTGATAGTGTGAAGTAATGCACATGTTTATTTACTCAGAGACTTGCTTTCCTCCCATGAATGAGACATGGAGTAAGGAAGGAAGACTGTGGAGAGTAAATGGTGAGTGACTTAGCCAGCGTCCTCAGGAAAAGGGAAAACTTACAAGAAATCTATAGTGACTATAAGAGATAAGAGACAGTGAAGTCACTGGGGAGCACCATCACCCACGAAAGCAGGTATGGGGCCTGGAGAGATGGTTCAGCAGTTAAAGTGCTTGCTGGCAAAGCCTAATGCCACAGGTTCAATTCCCCAGTACCCATGTAAAGCCAGATGCACAAAGTAGTGCATGCATCTGGAGTTTGTTTGCAGTGGGCTGGAAGGCCTGGCATGCCCATTCTCTTTATGTCTTTCTGCTTGCTAATAAATAAATAAATAAAAAAGTAACTAAATTGTAACTTCAAAAAATAACTATAAATGCCTAAAGTGCTCATGAGATAGCAGGCCAGACATGATTCAGTGGACCAGCAGGGATTGGGAAGGAGGATTTCCCTTGGAAAGTGAATATGTAAATATGAATATGTATGTAAAGTGAATATGGAATGAATATGTATGTATGTATATGTAAAGTGAATATGTATGAATATGTAAATATGAACATACATGTAAAGTGAATATGCTCTTTGAGGGAAAGAAGGAAGATGCTTGAGGTCGGTTGCAGTCAGCTCCTCATTGCTGGGACAAATATCCAACCAGAAGCAGCTTGTGGAAGGAAAGCGTTGATTTCCAGCTTACAAATTCCAGGGGAACACCATCACTGGCAGAAGACGCCGGCTCCCTTTCATCGGTCAAGGCAGAGCGGCACCACCAGCAGACAGCACCACAAAACCGCCAGAGCTCGACCCACACCAAACACACCTAGCACAGCTGGACTCTCATCTGCCTCCAAACACGTCTGAGGGCTGGACTCCAGGATCTGTTGTCAGTGACCCACGCCCTGTAGCAGGGACCTGCCTGCCAGAGGCTCAGGTTGCAAGCTCAATTTTGATGAAACACCTGAGTCTATGGGGCCATACATCCAAACTACCACAAGGTCATAAGTACACCTGAGTCTATGGAGCCATACATTCAAACTACCACAAGGTCATAAATACACCTGAGTCTATGGAGCCATACATTCAAACTACCACAAGGTCATAAATACACCTGAGTCTATGGAGCCATACATTCAAACTACCACAAGGTCATAAATACACCTGAGTCTATGGAGCCATACATTCAAACTACCACAAGGTCATAAATACACCTGAGTCTATGGAGCCGTACATTCAAACTACCACAAGGTCACAAATACGTTTTACAAAATCAGACATGCAGACTTCCTGCTGGGTATCCATAAATCTCTCTAAGAGTCAATTTCACTTTCTACCAGCCAGCATTTACTAAGGAACTGCCCTTTGACCGATGGGGTTCATGCCACAAGGATCCAAGTCCAGGGGGGTGTGGAGGGGTGAAGTCACTAATGCACAGCCTGGACTTTGAATGTCACAACTGCATGTAGAGACAGGCATTTATATAAATAGCTATGGTGGCATGATCAACCTACCATAGACAGCAATCCCAGTCCCTTGTAACTGGGTCAATTAGCTTATTTGGGATTTCAGAAAATTCCTCAGGGTGACCACTTAGAGAGAATTGAAAACCATGGATGACTTACATCATCCATGAGTGTTCAAACTACATCCATCTTTTAAGAAAATGGGTTCAGGAAATTCTCTTTCTCTCTCTCTGTTTTCTCTTTTTTGGTTTTTTGAGGTAGGATTCTAGCCCAAGCTGACCTGGAATTCACTATGTGATTTCATAGGTGGCCTCACCTCAGGGTGGCCTCAAACTCATGGTGATCCACCTGCCTCTGCCTCCTGAGTGCTGGGATTAAGGCATGTGCACCACCATACCCAACTTGGGCTTTATTTATTTGAGAGAGAGAGAGAGGAAGAGGTAGAGAGAAAGACAGAATGGGCATGCCAGGGCCTCCAGCCACTGCAAATGAACTGCAGATGCATGTGCCCCCTTGTGCATCTGGCTTACATGGGGCCTGGGGAATTGAACCAGGGTCCTTAGGCTTCGCAGGCAAATGCCTTAACTGCTAAGCCATGTCCCCAGCCCCCAGCTTAGGAAATTCTTTCAGATGATGGCTTCTACCATGTATTTTATGCTTTCTACCTAGTGAGTGTATAGACTCCATCCTTTGCTCATGACTTTGAGTTTCTCCTTGACAGGACTCTTTCTCAGCAGAGCACATTGGATAAAAAGAAAGACATTCAATGGGTTGGGTGTGACGCACACGAGGAAGAAGCATCTATTCAGGAGGGATGAGTCTTGAGTCAGCAGCTAATTCAGACAAAGAATTTCCTTTCTCCCTTGTTCCATAGGACTGTGGTGTATCAGTCCCTTGTCAGCCTACATTCTCTGCAACAACCCCCCCCCTTTATTTTAATCTCAGACTCTCTTTTCACCAGTTATGCAATAATTACACAGAGGTAGAATCCTTTGATGTCATCCTATTTGCTGCATAGGCCTTATCTATTGTCACTGAGAAGAAAACCAAGGCACAAGGTCTTGTTCTAGAGGGATGGGTATCCAGAAAGCCACACGGTCAGGCAAGGTCCTCCAAGGCCAAGTACATTATAAAAAAGATAGTTTCCACGTTTCTTCCTGACATGGACCTTCACATCCTCAAAGCGGTAAAAGAAGCTGTAGAGGGCACAGTGCATAGGGCAGTCTCCCAAAGCGAAGGATTTGCTGAAAGAATGCCGGTGTTGACAAGGTGAAAAATTTCTGAGAATACAACTTAAATGTGTTGATATAGAAAGAGCCCAAAACACAGGACTCAAACATAATACAAATGCATGTGTACTTAAAAAAATACTTTTATGTATTTATTTGCAAGCAGAGAGAGGGGGAAATTTAGAGAGGGAGAACTCTAAACTCTACCCACTGCAAATGAACTTCAAACACCATCTGTGCATCTGGCTTAAGTGGGTACTAGGGAATCGAACCTCGGTCCTTAGGCTTTGCAGGCAAGCCCCTTAACTGCTAAGGCATTTCTCCAGCCCCAACTGCATGTGTTTTGTGTAAGTGGAAAGGCAGATCTACAACAATGTCCAGGATCCCGTTTCTCATTGTGATGCCTTCCATAATGGCCTTCCACCACAGGGCTGTTCTTGCCAAATGGTTGAAAATAGCTTTCCCATTTTGCCTTAATTTTCTGACTCACACAAACTGGGGCTGCTGTTACAAAATGCCACACATGTGTGTGGGGGCTTACAAAACAGAAATGTGGGCTGGAAAGATGGCTCAGTGGTTAAAGTGCTTGCCTGCAGGGCCTAACCACCCAGGTTTGATTCCACAGTACACACATAAGACCAGATGCACAAAGTGGCACATGCATCTGGAGTTCATTTTTAGTGGCTGGAGGCTGAGATGCACCCATTCTGTCTGTCGATCCCTTTCCTTCCCCTCTCTCCTTGCAAATAAATAAAAACATATTAAAAAAAAAACCAAAAAGGTATGCTCTCACAGCTTTGAAGGGTGAAGTCAAGATAAAAGCACTGGCCTATTGGGCTCTCGTGAAGTCTTTGGCTTGCAAACAGTGGCCTTCTTGTTATGTCCTTACAAGGGTCTTTCTCCACTGCGTATAGATATCCCCAGTCTTTCTCCCAAGGCTTCTATAAACACAAGTCATATTGTATTAGCACTCTCCTCTTATAGCCTCATTAAACTATAATTGCCTCTTCTTTATTGAATTTATTTATTTATTTATTTGAAAGAGAGAGGAAGAGAAAGAATAGCCACTGCAAACCAACTCCAGACATATGCCATGTTGTGCATCCATCTTTACTTGGGTACTGAGGAAGCAAACCCAGGTCCTTTGGCTTTGCTGGCAAGTGCCTTAACCACTAAGCCATCTCTCCAGCCCCCATAATTGCCTCCTTAAAAGTCTTATCTCCAAACACAATCCTATCATAGGTATGGCTTCACTATAGGATTTTTGGACAAGACACAATTCTGCCCATAATAGCATTGGGTAAAAGGAAATAGAAATTGAAGGGAAAATAATTTTGCTTTCAGCCCTTTTCCCTAGAAATTGCCCAAGTCAGTTCTTTACACATGCCCTTATTCCAACCTTAGGCCTATGCCCATCCAACTACAAAGACAGCTAGAAATGTATGTTCTGGCTTTGCACCCACACACTTAGATAATATTTAGAGGCTTATAACAAATGAGAGAGGGAGAATTTTGGATAATGTAAGATGATGGTTTCTTATATATTTTCAATTTAATACTTTTGATGGTTTTTGTTTTTTAATATTTTATTTATATATTTTCAAGGAGAGAGAGAGAATATGAGTATGCAAAGACCTCTAGCCACTGCAAGCAAACCCCAGACACATACACCATGTTGTGTATCTGGCTTTGTGTTTGTACTGGGGAATCAAACCCCAGTAATTAGACTTTGCAGGAAAGTGCCTTAACCACTAAAACATCTCTCCAGCCCTAATTTGACACTTTTTTTTTTAATATGGTATGCTTTAGATTCCTTCCAAGTGCCAGGGCCCACGAGATAGTGACATTTATTCCACATGGACATCAACACTGCAGTCGCCATGTGTCCTCGCTCTCACTGAGAATAGACTCACAAAACTGTTGTCAACAGACAATATTTGGTTTTTCTCTACTGAGGTTTTTGAGTCAGGGCAAATTGACTCTGCTTTGCTGGTTTTGTATCTTTTTAAATTGAAGATAATAGTGAGAAAGATTCTATGTGGAAGGAACTGGAAGAAAAAATGCATATACTGATATTCTTTAAGTTAATGTCCTTTCCTGCCAATTAACCCTGGGAATTTTTTTTTATTTTTAGTTATTTGACAGAGAAAGAGGGAGAGAGAGGGGCGGGGGGAGAGAATGGGCACACCAGGGCCTCCAGCCACTGCAAACAAACTCCGGACGCTTGTGCCCTCTTGTGCATCTGGCTAATGTGGGTCCTGGGGAATTGAACCTGGGACCTTTGGCTATGCAGTCAAATGCCGTAACTGCTAAGCAATCCTTCCCTCCAGCCCATGGGAATTCTTTTTGATGAGTGGAATTGAGATGTAGTTCTCTAAAGTAGCCAGGCAGAGGTAGGAGGATTGCTATAAGTTTGAGGCCAGTCTGGAACTACAGAGTGAATTCAAGGTCAGCCTGGGCAAATAAAATTTTGATAAACATCCCCAGATAAAAGGACCTATTATTTATTAACAATTACTATGTATAACATATAACAATGACTATAATGTGGTCATAATAAAGTTTGGTTTAACATATTCACTCAGCTCATATGATGACATTGCATAATTATAATTCTTCTTTTTTCCGAGGTAGGGTCTCACTCTAGTCCAGGCTGACTAGTCAGGGTGGCCTGGAACTCATGTTGATCTTCCTACCTCTGCCTCCCAAGTGCTGGGATTAAAGGTCTGCGATATCACGCCCAGCTTGCATAATTAAAATTCTAGATGGTAAATTTCCAGGTGATTTATGCTGCTAATGACTACAACAGGGTCATCATCCAAATCATTCGTGGAACTTCTCTGACAGACTGAATTCATGTGAAATAACAATAAGCCTAAATGGACTTTGGAGTGATTATTGAGTTGAAAGAGGGTGACCTCTCATACTCTCCACTGGGCACCCAAGCGAGCCAACTCACCGTTCTTCTTGTAGAACATGATTTCTCCTTTGAATTCTATCTTTTCCTCCAGTGACTTTTCTATCTGAAGCATCAGCTGCTCGTTGGTCTCAACCCCAAACAAAAACTTGCAGCTACATGACTTCTGCATGACTTCAGTTCGGGCAAATCCAGCCAACTCGCAGAAGCCATCGGAACAGTAGACGATGGGGAAACCCTTTGCCACCTGGGCATTGGCGAGGATGAAGTTGCTATCTGTAGGAATCAAGGAGAAGATATTCAGTCTCTTAAATCTCTTCAGTTCACACTTTGAGTAACAGATTATAAGCGCATGTGTTTAGCTAAGAGGATGCGTGTTCTGATGAGCTGGGGTGAGGCGCTCCTAGGCACAGAATGCCCCTGGGCAGCAGAGTGATAAGCTGAGGTCTGACTTCAGCTCATGTGTCCATCAGCCTACGCTGAGGCATGTGACCTTCTGGGTGGCAGAGAGAGGCAATGCTTTGGAGGATGGCCTCTCTTCTGCTGTGTAATATATAGTCAAACCTGGGCAAGTGACTCAAGCATTCTAAACTTTTCCTCAGATTTAATTTTCCCAAAAGCAAATCCTTGGGCAAGGGTTTAAGTATAATCCAGTTTAGGGGAAGGTGATTCCAGAAATAAGTAAGGAGATAACTAATTAAGGAAAGGAGGAAATTAAATAAAGGGAGAGCTAGAAGAGGGTAGCCGATGAGCTGGAGAGATGACTTCACGGTTAAGGAGCTTGCCTGTGAAGCCTAAGGACCCAGGTTCAATTCCCCAGTACCCATGTAAGCCAAATATGATTCTCTCTCCCTCTCTCTCTCTCTCTCTCTCTCTCTCTCTCTCTAATTGCCTCTTTCTCAAATAAATAAATAAAGTTTGTTTAAAGAGGGTAGCTGAGGCTCACATAGGGATACTAGAAAGAATTCAACAATACACCTTAGGCCTGGCATGGTGGTGCACACTTTTAATCCCAGCACGTGGGAGGCAGAGGTTGGAGGATCATTGTGTAAAGCCACCCTGAGACTACATAGTGAATTCCAGGTTGGCCTGAGCTAGAGCAAAACCCTACCATGAAAAACCAAAATAAATAAATAAATAAAATACACCCACTGGGATGAGGCGTAGCTCAGAGGTAGAGCATTTGCCTAGCATGGGCAAGGTCTGATCTACAGCCCCGCAGAAGAAAAATAGCCAAAGATTTTTCACACTAGGGGAAGTAGGGGACTATTTATGCATGTCTATTTCTCATCAGAAGAGCATTTCTGGGGTGCAATGTGTTGTTATTTCTGACCCACTACAAGCTCCAGAGGTCTCTTAAGTAGTAAGATGCCAAAAGCCATTGGTATATAAAGTTACTATCCTCATACTGTAATAGAATACCTGACAAAAACAACCTAAGGAAAGAAAGATTTATTCTGGCTCACAGTTCAGGGGACACTATTCATCATGACAGAAAAGGCTTGTGTATGGGGACAGCCAATAGCTGTGACAGCGGAAATATGAGGCATCTTGTCACATTATAGCTGCAAGTCAGGGAGCAGTAAGCTTGGGTTGGAGGCTGAGCAAGTCTTTTATCTCTTAAGCCTCATTCCTACAGCCCCATGTCTGATAGCTAGGCTCCATGTCCAAAGAGTTGTACAACCTCCTATATCAACACCATCAGCTGAGATATGTGATCATGCACATCGGCCCATGGGGATGTCACACATTCAAACCATGATGGTATATAAAGAAATAACGTGAGCTGGGCGTGGTGGTGCACACCTTTAATCCAAGCACTTGGGAGGCAGAGGTAGGAGGATCACCATGAGTTCGAGGCCATCCTGAGAGACTACATAGTGAATACCAGGTCAGCCTGAGCTAGAGTGAGACCCTACCTCAGAAAAAAATGAAAAGAAAGAAATTGCCTGGCCAAGGAGAATAAATGTGAGGCTGGAAAGGGTCCTGGTAGGTATGCTATGCTACAATGATTATAATGTTGCTCACTTTGTAGAGGTGTCCTGGGTGCTGGGGATCAGATCCAAGGCTTTTCTTTCACATGCAATGCACAGTTCTAGTCCTGAGCCACATCCCCATCCCTGTTGTAGGAATTAATGGCATATTGTATGGGATGTGCTTAATAAATTCACTGTAACAAACAAGTAATAAAATAATGAGTAGACTTTATATTTATGATTATTATGCTAATGAATTCGAATTAGAGGTAAATCAAAAATAGTAAGCTGTTATAAGTCTCTTCAAGGGCTGGAGAGATTGCTTAGAGGTTAAAGCACTTGTCTAAGGACCCAGGTTTGATTCTCCAGAACCTACATAAGCCAGATACATATGGTGATGCATACGTCTAGAGTTTGGTTGCAGTAGCTAGAGGCCCTGACACACCCATTCCCCCCCCCCGCCTCTCTCTCATATATGTGTGTGTGTGTGTGTGTGTGTGTGTATGAAGTCTCCTTAAGTGTTGACCTCTTAGTAGCCTCTGATTTTTTATTTTGATGCACTTTGAGTCTCTTTGGTGTCTACTGCCAGCTCCCTGGTGGAGTTGCTCAGGCTAGTGGTGAGAACAGCACTCAGCATTAAAGGAGACTTACAACATGGCCTCCAAAACTCAGACAATTGTGCACAAGTGGGGGTAGAAAGAATGTAAAAGCCACAGGGTGGGAAATTGTACTCTGAGATATTGCTCACCCCCCACAGAGAATGACTGGTGCATTCACGCTCCCATAGTAAATACCAGTAACCCCACTGGGGTGGACCGTCAGGGGAATGGGGACAGTAGAGAGGGAACATAAGAGTACAACCCAATGGGAATATGACCAATATGCAATATGTTCATTGAAAGTTCTTAGTAAAAATAAAAATACTGGTAGACTGTTACAGAGTGCTTAGTGATATTCCTAGTAGAGGCTGAGAACCAATATTCTGAGATGGTTCTGACAAGATTAACTTTTGGACATGAATGGTGTAAGCCATTAATCTCAGCTCTTGGGGTGGGGGCAGAGATAGGAGAATCACCATGAGTCTGAGGGCAACCTGGGATTATATAGTGAATTCCAGGTCAGCCTTGGATAGAGCAAGACCCTACTTCAAAAAATTTAAAAAAAAAAAAAGAAGAAGAAGAAGGAAAGAAAAGAAAGGAAGGAATGAAGGGAGGGAGGGAAGGAAGGGGCCTGTTAGGTTGTGATGTTTAGGTTTAGGATGAATTATAAACTATTATGCAATTACTCATTCACACATGAAACAAATATTGGACACTGTCTACATGTCAACAATATTAAAGGCTAAGATTGTAAATACAATAAAATAGAAAATGGAGAGAGTTTGTGGGGTAAAGGGTTCAATTTAAAATGTGATGCAGCATAGTTTGTTACTCTGTGAACTGCTTGGCTAAATTACAAATATATATGCATGCATATGTATACCAAATATGCAATATTTATATATAGCTAAAATATAAATGAAATAAATATGTGGTGGCTATTTCTGTCTTTTTACCATATACCCTACTGTGTGCCACTCAAATTCTTTATATATTGCCTACTTAAAAATGTGTGTGTGTGTGTCTGTCTGTGTGTGTGACGACATGTGTATGGATGTTCGAAGACAACCTCAGGATGTCTGTTCTTGCCTTCCATCTTGTTTGAGACAGGTACTCTTTTTTTGTTTTGTTTTTTTTCCCACTGCAAATGCCAGACAAGGTGGCCCACACGCTTTAGAATTCTCCTCAGTCTGCCTTCCATCACAGAGGTGCATCGGGATTACAGAGGCTTGTGCTGCTGGCATTTGGCCTCTTGTGCGTTCTGAACTCATCATCAGGTTCATAGAAAAAGCACTTTAAACCACTAAGCCATCTCCCAAGCCCACTTTTATATTTTATTTATTTATTTCAGAGAAATAAAGGAAGAGGCAGATAGATAGATAGATAGATGAGACTGGGTACACCAGGGCCTCTAGCCACTACACATGAACTCCAGATGCATGTGTCACCTTGTGCATCTGGCTTACCAGGGTACTGAGGAATTGAAACTGGGTCCTTAGACTTTGCAGGCAAGAGCCTTAGCCACTAACTCATCTCTTCAGTCCAAATTTTATTCATTATTTATTTATCTGTAAGGAGAGAGAGAGAGAGAATGGGTGCGCCAGGGCCTCTGGCTTTACGTGGGCACTGGGGAATTGATCCCTAGTTGTTTGGCTTTGCAAGCAAGCATCGTAACTGGTGAGCCATCTCTCCAGCCCCCCAAGCCCACATTGTCAAAAGGTTTGCAGTCTCTCGTGCATGCATAAGAAAGGAAAGGGTGGGCTGGAGAGATGGCTTAGCGGTTAAGCGCTTGCTTGTGAAGCCTAAGGACCCTGGTTCGAGGCTCAATTCCCCAGGACCCACGTTAGCCAGATGCACAAGGGGGCGCATGCGTCTGGAGTTCGTTTGCAGTGGCTGGAAGCCCTGGCGCGCCCATTCTCTCTCTTCTCTTCCTATCTGCCTCTTTCTCTCTCTGTCACTATCAAATAAATAAATAAATGAATAAAATTTAAAAAAAAGATTGGCTGTCATATATATAAAAAAAAAAAAAAGAAAGGAAAGGGTGTCTTCTGGCCACTTCTCCATGGCCAGCAGGACAAGCCCTGAACAACCAGTGCACCATTTCCTCTCTAGCATCTGTTGTCTGTGTCCAAGCATAGTCCAACCCTGACGGGTCCAATCACAGGGCTAACTTCCGGGTCCAGCCTTGGCCTCTGGAAACATTTCTTCCTCACAGTCACTTTCTCCCTCTCCAACGCTCAAGACTCACACTTGCAAACTAGCTGCGTGTGGTCCAGAAGCCATGGAGGGGGGTGTGATTTAGATCATTCCAGCCCAATAAGTGTCTCACATGCCACAGTGTCCTTTGTTGACATTATATTGACCGCTGGACTTTGTCCAAGGTGTGGATGCAAAACGCACGCGCGGTCTCTGTCCTTAGAGTTCACAGTTTCAGCCCCTTGAAAACCTCCAGCTCACACTGGGGAAGGGGACCGTCCTATGGGCTGTGGTCTCATTCTCACGAAGACCACCCAGCTGTGTCTCACTCTCTCACCATGCATCTCTCCCTCCCTCCACTTCAAAATTTTGCTGAGAACATGCAAATGTATGGCATTGGCAAAGTCCCCAGCAGCCTCAAGGAGACTTGAATGTGACTTCACAAGCTATTATTCATTGATCACCAAGATGTTAATGAACTTTCTACCACAGGATGATGTACCAGGAGACATGGCACTAGGGCAAGAGATGAGAGGGGTATCAAAGAAGAATTAGGTGGCTGGAGGGATGGCTTAGTGGTTAAGGACAAATGTCTGGAAAGCCTAAGGATCCAAGTTTGATTCCTCAGGACCCACTTAAAGCCAAATGCACAAGGTGATGATGCATGTCTCTGGAGTTCCTTTGCAGTGGCTAGAGGCCCCGGCATGCCCATTCCCTCTCTATCTGCCTCCCTCTCTCACTTTCAAATAAATACAATATTTTTAAAATTAGGTATAGCCTCTAGTTTTAAGATGCTATACAGAATGCATGAATATATAAATAACAATAAAGCATGCAAATCCCAGGTCAGTGGTAATAATTACTACAAGACTTTACACCCTAGCTTGGAATAATAGGGTTATAGGTGGAGATCACGTATCAAGAGTCCTAGGATGATGGGCTGGAGAGATGGCTTAGCGGTTAAGCACTTGCCTGTGAAGCCTAAGGACCCTGGTTCGAGGCTCGACTCCCCAGGACCCACGTTAGCCAGATGCACAAGGGGGCGCACGCATCTGGAGTTCGTTTGCAGTGGCTGGAGGCCCTGGCGCGCCCATTCTCTCTCCCTCTCTCTATCTGCCTCTTTCTCTCTGTCTGTCGCTCTCAAATAAATTAATAAAAATAACAAAAAAAATTTTTTAAAAAAAACTAAAATAAGAGTCCTAGGATGTTAAGAACAGAAGCCTGAATGTAGAGGGGTCATAGGGTACGAGAGGAAAAAGGATTGGGAGACCTAATAGCTGCTGCATTTTCTCCCGAATTCCAGTTCTCCCATTGCCTGTACATCTTTAGAAGCATGGTGTAGTTAAGGTTTGCCTGGTACTCCTTTCTGTTGGTCAGTCTTCTAGGGACTTGTGTTTAGTTGTTTCTTGTACACTGTCTACCCATAAGTTCTTTTTTATTTATTTTTAGTTTATATATTTGCAAGAAGAAAGAAGGAGGGGGAGAGAGAGAGAGAATGGGCATGCCAGAGCCTCTAACCACCACAAAGGAACTCACTCTATGGCCCAGGCTAGCCTTGAATCCACAGTGATCCTCCTATCTCAGCCTCCTGAGTGCTGGGATTAAAGGTATGTGCCACCATGCCTAGCTTGCCTTCTTAAATTTTTAAAACTAGGAAATATAACACCTCTAGAAAGGCCTTGTATGTTCCACACATCATGCATACTGATTCCTTTCTTCCCTACATGAAAAACTAGAATCCTGAATACTTATCATGATCATCCCTGTTTAAATAGATTTTTGTATCCTTTATTTATCCCTATGAAATACAGTACCTATTTATTTTTCTTACATTTAAGGCATATACAATAGCATTCTGTCCTACATATCTCCCACTGACATGCTTTTAAATTAATTTCCTTGATGTCTTTGTAAGGATATATAAATATAAGAAAAGACCAGACCTTTAGAGTCAGAGTAAGCTCAGACAAGTGAAGAATCACTAAGCTGTCTGCTCTGTATGTTTTAATTAAGGATTATAGTGTGTTTGAGGAAGGTAATTCTTCCCTTGGGGGGGGGGGCAAAGCCTAAAATAAAGGAATGCATTTGGCCTTTTCTATTTATATTTAGCATTTGTCCTCAATATGTAATTGCATTTCAATTCCAAAGAGAATTTCATGGCAGTCTGTGCTCGATAAGCTTAGTGTACTAGCAACATGAATGGTCCTTCTGTTTAGGAAAGTGTAGCTCCTTCACCAAGCTATCTACTTGAAAACATATGCCTTTCTGAATACTGGCCCTGGAATTCCCAAAGAAGAAACATGACATTTACTTTAGAATTATGTAAAACAAAGCCAATGCCAGAGTGACTGAGGAGCCCTTCATGGGCCTATCACTATCTGTACATATGCTAAGGGTATTTAACCTTTTAAGGAATCAATTATGCATATGTGATATGCATCTAAATGCCACAGAGCTTTTCTCTGCTTGTTTCTAGGTCAGGCTTTGGACTTGAAAGGGAAAGTTACACATAAGGCAGAAAGACGTTGACAAACTAGGCAGTTGACTCTGTCTGCATGCTTCCTTCAGAACCTTCCTAGATCTCCTGGGAATCTCAAGATCTGTAGATGCCTGGCATTTGGTCTGATGCCCTAATCTAGAACACTACTATCTCACTCAGAGTTGTACAATTCTTAGTTCACTTTCCAAATAGAAGAGGAAGGTGGAAGCATGTAAAAGATGAAAAAAATAAAAATAAATAAAAAATATAAGCCGGGCATGGTGGTGCATGCCTTTAATCCCAGCACTCAGGAGGCAGAAGTAGGAGGATCGATGTGAGTTCGAGGCCACCCTGAGACTACATAGTGAATTCCAGGTCAGCCTGGGCTGGAGTGACACCCTACCTTGAACCCCACCCCCCGCCAAAAAGAAGACTTAAAAAAAGAAGAAAAAGAAGAAAAGGTCAAGTGCATTGAATTAATGTCATCTCCTTCAATTTTCGTACTTACTTTACTTTTTAAAAATATATAATCTTAAAATTTTTCTTTGAGAGATAGAGAGAATGGGTGCTCCAGGGCCTATAGCCACTGCAAATAAACTCCAGATGCATGCGCTGCCTTGTACATCTGGCTTACATGGGTACTGGGAAATCGAACCTGGGTCCTTAGATTTCGCAGGCAAGTGCCTTAACCACTAAGTCATCTTGCTAGCTCTTACTTCACTTTTAAGATGAGACAAGTGAAGTTTGGAGATCTTTAATTTCCTACCCTAAATCTGACTCTAGGAATTAAAATTCAGTCTATGTGATACACTGTTTTACTATATCATGAATTCTTTCTGAAAAGAAGTAGTTTCTTCCCACCTACCAAGAAAAATGGGTAAATAGAAATATAGAATACTATTTTTCTTCCTTCCAATTGCTGAAGAGCACGAGGCCACAGATTTTCTCTTGATTCACCTGCCTCACGCACTTCAGCATGGTCTACCAGCATGGACCACCACAACTGCCACCAGATTTTTCTCTGTAGAGAGCATTTATGGAAAGGTCACTGATGACATCTACTAATCCGTCCAGATCTCTTAGCCACCTCTGCTATTTCCTCCAGAAAGTCAATATTTCAAAAACATGGACAATAACTTCCTGGGGTTCCAGAATCTTTTGCATAGACACACTACAGAGCCTTGTAGGACAAACAGACATTTAGCTGCAATTCAAATGATCAGGTTTCTCATCTCATACTTCTTCCTTGTTTATTACAATGCTTCCATTTATTTTTAAAATATTTTTTATTTACTTATCTGCAAGTAGAGACAGAGGCAGATAGAGAAACACAGAATGTGTGTGTGTGTGTGTGTGTGTGAGAGAGAGAGAGAGAGAGAGAGAGAGAGAGAAGAGAGAGAATGGGCACACCAGGGCCTCCAGCTATTGCAAACAAACTCCAGATGCATGTGCCATTTTGTGCATGTAGTTTTATGTGGGTAGTGGGGAATCAAACTCAGGTCATTGGGTTTTGCTAACAAGTGCCTTAACCACTGAGCAATCGGGCCAGCCCTTAAAATGCTTTTAATGTGCTCCCACTGAACCATCTTCCACTGGCAAAGTCCAGTAAGTGAGTGTATATTCCAAGGGGTCCAGAGGCAAAACTTCAGCCCAATATTGTTTGAAAATCTAATGTTTACTTTAAAAGAAAGTCAGAATTTTTACATTCCTCTCTAGTATATTCATGCTCATTATAGCACTTTTAATTTTGTCTTCCTGTGGATCTGTCAAATTTTTTAATTGTTAAGTTCAGATGGCTTAATGGTTAAAGCACTTGTCAACAAGGCTTAAGGACCCAGGTTTGATTCCCCACAAAGTGGTGCATGAGTCTGGAGTCTGTTTGCGGTGGCTTGAGGGTATGGTGTGCCCATTCTCTCTCTCTTTCTCTCTCTCAAATAAATAATTTTTTTTTAAAGAAAGTTCATGAGCTGGGAGTGGTGGTACACGCCTTTAATCCCAACACTCAGGAGGCAGAGGTAGGAGGATCACCATGTGTTTGAGGCCACCCTGAGATTACATAGTGAATTCCAGGTCAGCCTGGGCTAGAGTGAAACACTGCCTCAAAAAAACAAAAAAAAAAAAAAACAAAAAAAAAAAAAAAAAAGAAGAAGAAGAAGAAGAAAGAAAGGAAGTTCAGGGGTAAATGTGTGGTTTGTTTTGTATCTCTGTGAATATTGTTGGTATTGTTGGGTATACCAGGACAAGATTTAAACTTGGGAACTGCAAGTCTAGCTGGATTAGTACATGTTAAATAAGTTTAGGTAGACACCTGCTTACTCTCCTGAAGTCTTAAGTGCTTAAAGACAGCCTTATCAGCACTCAGTCCAGTAAGTCTCTATATGACAGACCTCAGAACCATACACAGCCACTGGGTCGTTGATACACACTGACCCCATCAAACTGGAATCTTCACAGCTTGGCTCTTTCTGCCCATAAGACTTGGGTGGTCCGGATCTTTATTTCTGGAGAGTCTTTGATATTGGTTCTCTTCTAAAATCAAACCCAATGTCTAGTTATCAAATACTTGAATTAATATCGCAGCAGACATGACACAGAAGCTAGCCAAATTCAAGTTCTCCAGTCCTCGTATCCCAGAAGAGGGTAGGAAACAAGCATGGACATTTAGCTTTGTTTCCCAAGTTGTCTCATCGCACAGCTCAGTTGGTACAGTGCTTGCCTACCATGCATAAAAGCCTGGGGTCAATCCCTGGCACCTTATAAAACCAGGCACGGGGGTACGTGCCTGTGCCCTTATCACTTGGGAGGTTGAGGGAGGAAAGTCCAGAGTAATTCTCAGCTATGTAGCAACTTTGAGGCCAGGTTGGCCTATGTGAAACATTGTGTCACTACAATAACATGAATAAATAACATTCCTGCCAGGTGTGGTGGTGCACGCTTTTAATCCCAGCATTTGAAAGGCAGAGATAGGAGGATCACTGTGAGTTCAAGACTAGCCTGAGACTACATAATGAATGAACTCCAGGTCAGCCTGGGCTAGAGCACGACCATACTTTAAAAATAAAATAAAAGGGCTGGAGGGATGGCTTAGTGGTTAAGTCGTTTGCCTGCAAAGCCAAAGGACCCAGGTTCGCTTCCCCAGGACCCATTTTAGCCAGATGCACAAGGGGACGTATGCTTCTGGAGTTCATCTGCAGTGGCTAGAGGCCCTGGTTCGCCCATTCTCTCTCTCTCTCTCAAATAAATAAATAATTTAAAAATAATCATAAAATAGTTCTCTTTCATGACGGTTCAAACCAAGACAACATGTATATCCCTTATGAATTTGAAAACGGCAATCCTGGAGACTGCATTATTCCTGTAGATAGAATATTAATGTTTATGACTTTAAAATATTTAAATGATCTTTGTAATTTATATTGATTTCAGAGAGCTTAACTGTATCATTTCCAAGTATGATGGCCTCATTATTAGATTAATGACATTGGCTGCAAGCTAAAGTTCTCAGTGTGACCTCTGCCAAAAGAAAGTTGCTTGAATTTGAGGACATTTCTAACATCATTAAAAAAAAAAAAAAGGCAGATGAGAAATTTGTAAGGAGGAATTCTCACAGTACATGTGATTTACACATTATCTAGTATCATGTTGTAAAATTTTCATGTTATTAGCTTTCATATTTCATTTATGCTTTTTAAAAAAATATTTGCTTATTTGAGAGAGAGAGACATATAAAGAGCAAGAGAATGGGTGCACCAGAGCCTCCAGCCACTGCAGACAACTCCAGATGCATGCTCTTCCTTGAGTGAATTCGAACCTGGGTCCTCAGGCTTTGCAGGCAAGAGCCTTAACCACTGAGATATCTCACAAGACCTGCTCTGATTTTTAAAATACTGTTAAATTATTGCTCCAGGAAAACCAATATCTAAAGAAAACTTTATCAGCAAAACTTAAAACTAGACCTCTGGTACTACAGTAGATGTGGAAAACAGTAAATTATAGTTATTTATGAAAATGTTTGGTTCCTCCCTCCTTTCTTGTAAGCAGTATATGGAAAAAATTAATGAGGGGAATGGAGAGAAGGCTCAGCAGCTAAAGGAACTTGTTTGCAAAGCCTGATGATTCCCTAGGACCCACATAAATCTAGATGCACAAAGTGGCGTATGCAACAGGAGTTCGTTTGCAGTGGGCAAGAGGCCTTGATACACCCATTCTCTCTCTCAAATAAATAAACATTAAAAAGCATATGTATCTTCTTACCAACCTTACCATTGGTAGGAGGTATCTGGAACCTAGTCAAAATTCAAACTGTAGAGTCACCCTAGATACAGCATTTGCATATTATTTTAGTTTATTTTTTGAGGCAAGCTCAACAGACTGGTCCTCGTTTTTTATGTGTGCATGCACGAGAGAGAGAGAGAGAGAGAGAGAGAGAGAGAACTGGCATGTCAGGGCCTCCAGCCACTGTACTTGAACTCCAGTCTCATGCACCGCATTGTGTGCCTGTGTGACCTTGTGTGCTTGCATCGCCTTGTGCATCTGGCTTATGTGGGATCTGGAGAGTCAAACATAGATTCTTAGGTTTCATAGGCAAGCCCTTTAACCGCTAAGCCATTTCTCCAGCTCTGCATTTTACTTGTTAAAAGAAATATTTCTTTTAAAAAAATATCTTATTTATTTATTTGACAGACAGAGAGAGAGAATGGGCGCGCCAGGGCCTCCAGCCACCGCAAGCAAACGAACTCCATACGTGTGTGCCCCCTTGTGCATCTGGCTAATGTGGGTCCTGGGTAATCGAACCTGGGTCCTTTGGCTTTGAAGGCAAATGCCTTAATGGCAAAGCCATCCTTCCAGCCCCAAATTTTTATCTCTTTATTTGTGGAGCGAGAGAGGGAGAGAGAAAATATGGGCGTGCCAGGGCTTCTAGCCCCTGCAAACAAACTCCAGATAAATGTACCACTGTGCAACTGGCCTTATGTAGGTATCGGGTAATTGAACCTCTGGTCACTAGGCTTTGCAGGAAAGCACCTTAACCACTTAGCCATCTCTCCAGCCACAGTACCTGCATTTTTATATTTTATTTGTTTATTTACTTGAGATAGAGTGATTAGAGTGAGAGAAAGAGGCAAATAGAGAAAGAATGGGTGCACTAGGCCCTCCAGAAGCTACAAACAAACTCCAGACAGATACATCACTTTGTGCATCTGGTTTCGAGTGGGTTCTGGGGAATTAAACCTGGGTCCTTAGGCTTTGCAGGCAAGCACCTTAGCCACTGAGCAATCTCGCCAGCCCTGTTATTTCATTTCTTAATAGAGTCATAGAAACAATAACATTACTTGGTCAGATAGTAGCTATTCAACCAGTATATGTGCAACAAGTAAATGAAATAAACCTAGAATTGATGAGTTTTTAAGTCAAGCACACCAAATTAGAATCTCTTACTTTTTTTTTTTTTTTCTTTTTCGAGGTAGGGTCTCACTCTAGCTTAGGCTGACCTGGAAATCACTCTGTAGTCTCAGGGTGGCCTCGAACTCATGGCAATCCTCCTACCTCTGCCTCCTGAGTGCTGGGATTAAAGGCTGTGTGCCACCACGCCCGGCAGTCTCTTACTTATTTCAACTGAATCTCCTACTTATTTTAATTGAATCTCTTATTCATTTTATTAGAAAACAGGAATCATGTAGAGTAAACTAGCAACTTTGCTTTAAAAGTGAGATCAGGAGCTGGAGAGATTGCTCAGTGTTTAAGGCACTTGTCTGCAAAGCCTAAAGACCTGGGTTTGATTCCCAAGTACCCATGTAAAGCCAGATGCACAAAGTGGTGGATGCATCTGGAGTTGTTTGCAATGGCTGGAGGTCCTGAAGAACCCATTCTCTCTCTTTCTCTATCTATCCATCAACCTCTCTATCTAATTCTCTCTGTCAAATAAATAAAGATATTTTTTTAAAGATCAGAAATGTCCTTTGTGGTTTATTTCATGCCAGTAATTTTCAGATTTTCATCTTGATATGCTATTTTTTCAGCAAAGCCAAACAGAAAGCTTAACTTACTTACTTTCTTTCTTCTTCTTCTTCTTCTTTCTTTCTTTTTTTTTTTTTTTTTTTGAGGTAGGATCTTGCTGTAGCCCAGGCTGACCTGGAATTTCACTATGCAGAAAACTTAATTTTCTATTAGAAAATATGTTTTTCATAAGGAGATGGCTGAACAATAGTAACCAAAGCCCATTTTATAGTACACAGCATGCAGAACTTATGAGACACTCTTACTCAGAAAAGAAACTGTGGGGGCTGGAGAAATGGCTTAGTGGTTAAGGTGCTGGCCTGCAAAGCCTAAGGACCAAAGTTTGATTCCCCAGTACCCGCGCAAGCCAGATGGCCAAAGTGGCTCATGCGTCTGGAGTTCATTTGCAGTGGCTGGAGTTCTTGGCATGCCCATTCTCTCTCTCTCTCTCTCTCTCTCTCTCTCTCTCTCTCGCTCTCTCTCTGTCTCTCTCATAAATAAATAAATAAAACCTTTCTTTTAGAAAAAGAAAAGAGACTGTGTGCATGAATTAGCATTCAAGGATCACTGAGGATTATTTGGGGTCCTGAAGGGGCTAGTTAAGACTTGGATGTGAAATGTCCCTCCATATATATGTCTGAAGACTCTGCAGCTGGTGGGCTATTAGGAGTGTGGAGATTTTACAAGATGAGGCTCTGCTGGTGGAGGGAGGCCATTGGGGATGGGCCTTGAGGATTATGGCTGGGTTCTGATTACGCCTGAGCTGTCTGCTCCTGATTCGTCAAGATCTGGACAAGCAGCCTGCAAGCTCCCACCACTGTGGACCAAGGCACTCCAGCCACCAAGCCTTCTCAGTCCTGAAGGACGGTACCATCTAACGCTGCGGGCCCAAAGAAGTCTGTCTTCTCTTCAGCTATTTCTCTGTGGAACTTCGGCCCAGTGATGAGAAGGAGCCGCCTTGGAGTCACGTGATCGGGGATGCTCTACGTAAGCTGTAGTGAGGGTTAGCTAGCCCATCCCAAGCAGAGGATGGAAAGGACGGGCACTATGCAAAGATATGCATTTGCATGTCTATCACACCTGCGTTTTTATATTTGTCAACCCTCTCTTTCCCTACCCCCTTCTCCAAAGAAATATGAAGCTCGGGTGAGCTTCCTGAGAAGATCAAGGTCATCCTCTGATTTTGCAAAGAGCAGTTCAGGTAAAGTTCAGCAGAAATCCGGAAGCTGCCGAGAGCTCAGTACTAAAGGAGACTTAAAACACACCCACCACGGCTCAGAGAATTTTGTGGATGAAGGGGCCGAAAGATTGTACGAGCCAAGGGGTGGTGGGTAGGGCATATCCAGAGGCACTGCCCTCCCTCCCCCCCACACAATGACTAACCACTGTTGTCACAACTCATAACCCACAACCCCATGGGGAATACCAGCAATCCCACTGAGGAGGCTCCTCGGCGGAATGGGGCCAGGGAGGAGGGAAATGATGGTATCAACACGTGATGTGTCCATACAAAGTTTCTAAAATACACACAGACACCCACACATGCACACACAGCTGGCTGACATGAAAATGAATGCTCCCCCAGGAGAGCTGAGCCAAAAATGACAGGCTCAGACTTCCCTGGACAGTTCTCATTAAATAAATACAAATCACTTAAAATTGGATTAAATTTTATACCTTCATAAAACTTCCTTAGGAGAATTTAAAAGCAAAGTTAAGACCCCAGGTCAATGCTTTTGCTGTGAAATCCAGATACTCATTTTTTCCATCTTGTTTGCCCTATTGAAAAACAGATTAAGTGGATTACAGCAAATGAAAGTAGCCAAGTTCTGAATACCCAGATTCCCCAAATATTTAATTCAACCTGTCCCTTGATTCTCCTGCACATTCTAGAATTTGCTGGCAATTATCTTTAATTCAACATGTATTTCCTTTTAATTTTAAACAGACCAAAGCAAGTTCTTCCAAACACACATGAAGAGCTGGAGAAAGAACTCATGATTATTTTTAGCCAGATTTTAGTTTAACTTTTTTTTTTTTTCATATATAAAGGACTTTAACATTTTTGTAGACCTCATATGCAAACTAGTGTGCTCAGTGGCCCGCTGGGTGACTGACCTGGTCATAGCACACTTACACTTCTTTGTATTCGGTGGGACTAATGAGAGTCAAATGATTTTCATAATTCAGTAGCGTTTTCCCAGAACCTCATCTGCCCATTGCAAAATCTGCTTAACAGTACCTATGTTAGATTAAAAAGGACAGATGAGTGGCTTTACAGGACATAATCAGAAGGTAATTGTAGAAGAAACCCCAGATCTAAGCTAATTTGATAGTTATAGATATTGTATGGCTATAATATCAGTATTTAAAAAAATATTTTATTTATTTTTGAGAGAGAGAGAGAGAGAGAGAGAGACTGGGTATGCCAGGGCCTCTAGGCACTGCCAGAAGATCCCAGACTCATGTGCCACCCTGTGCATCTGGCCCTCTGCGGGTTGGGTCCTGGAGAATCAAACCTGGGTCTTTAGGCCTTGCATGCAAGTACCTTAACCGCTGAGCCATCTCTTCTGTCTGGATTTCTTTAATTCTTGAAGAGACATTTTTTTTCCAAGTTGAGAGAGACTTTATTATATTAAGAGAAGGAAACAGTAGATCATGAAGAGCTCCTACACATGAGAAGGCGGGAGAGGATAAAGTCCCTTCAGAGACCCAAATTAGGGTCATTTACAGCTTCTGAATGAAGGCTGAGCTAATCTGACCCAATGTTGGCTTAGGGGGGCTGAGCTATCCAACTGACCACAATGCCAGGTTCATTTATTGCCTGAAGAGGTCTTTAATGTTTAGCTCCGTTCCTACAACTATCAAAGCTCAAAGTTGGGGAGCATAGTCAAGCCTAACATGGACTCTCAACCACAGCTATAGTGCCTGACTCTTCTGCAATGTCCTCATCCTGGGCGAGGTCAGTCTCTACACCAGGGTTCTTCTCTTCCATTCACCAGCAAGGCCCATGCTGTGATTGTGATGGACGCTAACCTCACCAGCATGTGGGTTTAACACCTGCTCACCAGGCCTTCTTACCTAGAAGAACATTTGCAAATAAAATCTTGCCTACCACTCTCCTGTTTGAATTCTGAAAGGTTTTCCACTGCAGTTGGAGTGAGACCCAAGCTCCCTCCCATTGTGCCCTGCAATATTGCCGGTATTTAACTATCTGCTCACTGGGGATCTTATACTCCAGAATGTTCTAACCAGCTCTGACCACTACCCAGGCCTTTGCCCATACTGTCACTTCATCCTTTAATATTTAGGCTTTTAAAAAATATTTTATTTTTTTACTTATTCTGAGAGAGAGAGAGAGAGAGAGAGAGAGGAGACAGAGAAAAAGGGAGAATGGATGTTCCTGGGCCTCCAGCCATTATAAACAAACTCCAGACACATGATCCACCTTATGTGGGTACTGAGGAATCAAACCCGGTCCTTAGGCTTCGCAGGCAAGCACCTTAACCACTAAGCCATCTCTCCAGCCCTATTTTAGATAATTTTAGTTATGGTATAATTATAATAGGAAAACCGATTTTTTTTAAGCTTAGTGTTAGACAGCCAGTTTAATAGGCTCTACCCAGTGAGACATTTGAAGAAGGCACATTGAAAACAGCTAGTAAGGTATCTTTATTTCTACTGAAAAAGGAGTAGGATAAAACAGTTCTTCTCACCATCAACAGAATTATGTCTTTCTGACTTCTCTGACCTCCATCCAAGCCTTGAAATAGGATTGTGGCCAGGTGTGGTGGCACACACCTTTAAGTCCAGCGCTTGGGAGGCAGAAGTAGGAGATTGCCATGAGTTCAAGGCCACACTTAGACTACATAGTGAATTTCAGGTCATCCTGGGCTAAGAGCAAGATCCAACATACATATATATATATATAGTGTTATCCTAAACAGTGGCAGTTATCCTGTGACCTTGAGGTGACATGCCTAGCTATAACAGGATCAATAAGAGAGGAAAAAAATGCCTATAATTTTATGACATTGTTGAATAATAGCAGAACCAATGCAAGAAAAAGCCTATAGCCAGAGAGCGTATTAGGTGAGAAAAATAAAAACCAATTTATTGATATTTGAAACTGAAAACACTGCCAACTGAAAAATATAACAGCATAACTATTTCTTAATTTGTTTGTTTTCATAACCTTGACTGAAATGGTGATAGTTTACCAAGAGTTACCTACCTAGTCCCAATTCTGGAAAGTATCGAGGTTCACTGGGAACTTTGTTTATTCCTTAAGCAAGTGTAGGGGGATCGAACCTGGTTCATTAGGCTTTTCAGTCAAGTGCCTTAACCACCAAGCCATCTCTCCAGCCCTCCCCTCTGTTTTCTGTCAGGGCAGGCTCTTAGAGGGAAGGTGGTTAGGTCATTGGGTTCCTTGCCCTGCTAAAGGGCTCTTCTAGCAGTGTTATTCATCTAAGATCAGGAAACAGGATTTATTTGCAGTGTGTGGTGATGAAATCAGAGAGTTATTACTCTATACAAATAAGAAATTCTCAGAAAGGGGCTCAGATGTCTGCGAAAAACAAAAGAGTTGGAATAATCTTTCTTTTCTTTTTTTTTTTGTTTCTGTTTTTTTTTTTTTTTTCGAGGTAGGGATTCACTCTAGCTCAGGCTGACCTGGAATTCACTATGTGGTCTCAGGGTGGCCTCCAATCCATGGCAATCCTCCTACCTCTGCCTCCCGAGTGCTGGGATTAAAGGCGTGCACCACCACACTCGGCTCAATCTTTCTATTATATATATATATATATATCTCTTCTCTGGAGTTTGTTTTGTCACTGTACACTATTTCTTTGGTCTAGAGACAAGACAGTTCATATATTTGCAGGCTTGGCATGAAAGCAGAAAGCAGTCTTGTTCTGTGTTTATTAATATTCACAAGCCTGAAGCAAGCCTGTGAATGGGTGTAGCAATAAAAACATTTAATGTATTAATAGAATAAACGTTTGGGGCTCAGGGACATTTAATTGCTAAAGTCTATAATGGTCTAAAATCTGTGAGTAATCCAAAATTTGAAACAGTTCAAATAAAGGATACACAGCCTATCAAATGTCTAGTATATAGTAGATACTTCGATAATTTTTTTTTTTTTTTTTTTGGTTTTTCGAGGTAGGGTCTCACTCTAGCTCAGGCTGACCTGGAATTCACTATGGAGTCTCAGGGTGGCCTCGAACTCAAGGCGATCCTCCTATCTCTGCCTCCCAAGTGCTGGGATTAAAGGCGTGCGCCACCACGCCCGGCTGATAATTTTAATTTTATAAAAGTCATAAATTACAATAGTCTTCTGTCTTTATTGTATTCTTCCTTTTTAAATTTAAAATATTTATTTATTTGCTACCAGAGTGAGACAGAGGGGAAGAGAGAGACATCAGGGCCTCCAGCCACTGCAAAAGAATTCTAGATGCATGCGCCACTTCGTGCATCTGGCTTTACATGAGTATGGGGACTCAAACCCAGGTTGCTAGGCTTTGCAGACAAGTGCCTTAACTGATGAACCATCTCTCCAGCCCCTTTTCTTTCTTACATGCTAAATCACCACGCCTTAGCCCACCTTCTACTCACGAAAACACACACTTTAATGTTTTTCTACCCCATACTGTTTCCTTCCTAGCAAACAAGCACATCACCAGAGAAATTCATCTTCAGTTTATGAACAAGGGAGAGAGAGAAAGGAGCATAAGGTGAGGTGAGAACTGGAGAGAGAGGGCTGGGAGATGGCTCAGTAGTTTAGGCGCTTGCCTGCGAAGCCTAAGGACCCATGTTCAACTCTCCAGGTCCCACATATGCCAGACACACAAGGCGACTCAAGCGTGCCAGGTCGCACATGCATACAAGGTGGCACATGAGTCTGGAGTTCGATTGCAGTGGATGGAGGCCTTGGCGCACCAACTCTCTCTCTCTCTCTCTCTCTCTCTGTCTTTCATAAAAAAAAATAAATAAAAAGAATAAGACAAAAGAATTGGAGAGAGTATGGTGTTTCTGAAGGTATGCTGGTCTACACATTTGCGGCTTTTGCATTTGTTCTCCAGTCCCTACCCTGAAGTCTCTGTTAGCACTGGGATCGCACCGGAGCAGGAGAGAGATGAACATGAACACACCGCTGTGGGGAGACTGGGGATTCGTCTCTGTGCCGCTGGGACAGCCCTGTGTGGCTAGCATGTCTGGGGTTATGCCACCGAGCTGTTTCCTTTCCCCACCTGGGTTTCCCATCTGCGTACATCAAACTACCATTTATCCCAAGAGCTTCAAAAACTTATCTCTAGGGCTGGAGTGATGGCTCAACAGTTAAAGATGCTTGCTTGCATAGCTTGATGGCCTGGGTTTGATTCCCTAGTACCTACGTAAAGCCAGATGCACAATGTGGCACTTGTGTCTGAAGTTTGCTTGCAGTGGCTGGAGGCCCTGATATGCCCAATCCTGCCCCTCTCTTTCTCTTTCTCCTTAAAAGTAAATAAAAATATTTTTGGATAATGACCTCTAACTATGAGACCATGTTGGAGTATTTTATCAAATAAGTCTGTAATATTTATTTTCCAAGACAGCATAAGCAAGTCCATGCCAAGAGTAGATTGCTTAGTTTTCATTTTGACTGTATGAACTCATTTCAGCTATCATAACAGTGGTTACTATGACTCTATAAATCTAAAGGACTCAAGACAATTGGAAGGCCTTAAAAATTAACAATTCAGGGGCTGGAGAGATGGCTCAGCAGTTCAGGTGCCTGCCTATAAAGCCTAAGGACCAGGGTCCAATTCCCCAGTACCCACATAAAGATGCACAAGGTGGTACATGCATCTGGAGCTTCTTTGCAATGGCTGGAGGCCCTGATGTGCCCATTCGCTCTGTCTGTTTCTCTCTCTTTTTCTCTCTTTGCTCACAAATAAATAAATAAATAAATAAATAATTAACAATTTACATCTTAATTGAAAGAAAAAATCCATTGACTTGATACTTCACTTTTCCAGGTAAAATAGACTTACACAAATGTTGCTGTCTTCATTCTTTACCCATATGTAAAAAATTAGAAAAATTGACTTAACCAGCATCGAGATATCTATCATACAGAATTAGGCACTCACATTTCCGTATTTGTTTCTGATTTGATAATATCAAAGAAGCAGCTGACCACTCTCCCTCAATGATAGCACCTCTCCCTTCCCCAGGTTGAGCATACAGATGCTTGATCCACACACAGCCTTGGAGTGGACAGACATCCAACGCCCCTCTGTTCCCATATTGACATATTTTTTAATATATAAAGAGCATATAGAATTATTTTAGGAGCTGGTAAGATTTGTGTAAGTTATGTCATTCTCTGTGGGTCACACTGAAGTCTGCTCTCTTCACTGTAACTCTGTAACTCTAGACATGTGACACAGCTGGTCCATTCTTCTGTGAACAGATACTCTATTCCTTTCTTCCTTCTCTCTCTGACTCCCTCCCTTCCTGTCTTTGTCATGAGTAAGCTTATACCAGGTCTACCAAAGGAAGACTATTATTATTATTAATCCCTCCCTCTTTCATCCCTTACTTCTTTCCTCCTTCTCTTCCACCCTCTACTCCTCCCTTCCTCTGTCCTTCCCTCCCCCTTTCCTCCCCTCCAACCTTCTATTCCTCCCTTTCTCCCTCCTCCCCTACCTCTTTCCTTCTCTCTCCCTCCCTCCTCCCCTCCATCTCTCTATTCTTCCCTCCTCCTTCCTCCCCTCCTTTCTTCTTTTTTCCTTCCTTCCTTACCTTTCTCCCTCTATTCCTCCCTTTCTCCTTCCTCCCCCCTCCTTCCTTCCTTATGTTCCTCTATTCCTCCTCCTCCTTCCCCTCCCTCCTTCCTCCTCTCCCTCCTTCCTTTCTTCCCTCTATTCCTCCCTCCCTCCTTCCTTCCCTTTCTCCTTCTATTCCTCCCTCCTTCCTTCCATTCCTCCCTCTATTCCTCTCCCCTCCTTCCTCCTTTCCCTCCTTCCTTTCTTTCCTCTATTCTTCCCCCTCCCTCATTTCTCTTTTTCTCCTTCTATTCCTCTCTCCTTCCTTCCATTCCTCCATCTATTCCTTTCCCCTCCTTCCTCCTCTCCCTCCTTCCCTTCCTTCCCTCCCTCTTCTTCTCCTCCCTCCCTCCCTCCCTCCCTCCACCCTTCTTTTGCTAGAATCGAATCAGCAAAGCACAGAGCATGTGCATCAGAAGTCCTTGGCATTCGTGGCCCCCTTGTAACCTACAAGACATTGTATTTTGTGCAATATTTATCTAGTAATTAACCCAGTCGTCCTGTCTCTAGGAATATTCAAGGAAGGATATCAGCAATTCCTGTGCTACAAGCTCGCAACTGATTAAACCGCAAAAAGCTTTCCCTTGCTATTCTACCCTGAAACTGGCAACGACTCAGCGTGCTGACAGGAGCAATAATATAAAAGCAGAACTGTTTTCAACACTATCAGGAGTTGGCAGCACTAGGGGAGATGGCATCCGTTTCAGATATCAGGTCCATTCATGGAAGGAATATCCAGACATAAAGTACAAGGTTGAGAAGCAAATAGTATTTGTTAAAAATATTTATTTAGGGCTGGAGGGATGGTCTAGTGGTTAAGGCATTTGCCTGCAAAGCCAAAGGACCCCGGGGCCCACGTTAGCCAGATGCACAAGGTGGCGCATACACCTGGAGTTTGTTTGCAGTGACTGGAGGCCCTGGCACACCCATACTCACTCACACACTCTCTCTCTGTGTCTGTCAAATAAATAAAAAATTTTTAAAAATTAAAAATATTTGTTTAATTATTTACAAGGAGAAAGAGAGTGAGAGAACAAGCATGCCAGGGTACAGTGCCACTGCAAACAAACTCCAGACGCATGTTCCCACTTTGCACATCTGGCTTTATGTGGGTGCTGAGGAATCGAACCCAGCTCATCAGGCTCTGCAGGCAAGTGCCTTCAACTGCTCAGCCATCTCCCCAGCCAGAATTTTTAGTTCAAACAAACAAACAAAAAACTTCAAATGGCCAGACACTATTGATGGAGAATTTACTTAAGTTTGAACCATAGAAAACTGTCATTTCTATAGGTCACATGGTAACAGCACATCAACATAGGGTGTTCCACATGGTTTCCGGATGTCACATCAGCTGGGATTGTATTTCTGGTATAGTCAAGAACTATTTCTGAAACCCACAGGTACCAAAACGTGTGTGGCATGTGCCCGCTGAGGCCTGAATGTATTTTACACCATACCTCTCTGCTCATGTGCTGCATAAAGTTGGCACTCTCTGGCCCCACGATGGTGACACAGGGCCATGCTTCTGCACATTTCACAAAGGATCCCAGCTGAAGAAGCAGCTGGTGACTAATCTTATACCTCAAGGTCTACCTGAGGAAGACTGTGTTTTTTTTTCTAATTCCCTGTATTTTCTTGTATGAATTGTTCTCTAAGTTTCACCATTGCTTGAGATCTGAATGTGTTCCTAGGTCCTAGCGTACGTATACAATACCATACCATATCGTATCATACCTATATCACACCATACCACATTGAAAGGGAGTCAGGTAGCTTTGTTAGATAGTTTAGGGTAACTGGCCCCCAAAAGTAAAGACAGAAATGTCTGCCCTTGCAGTCTCCACTTTGCTAGAGATCAGAGAGGAAGCTGGCTGCTCCTCATCTCTTGCCTAAAAGAGTTCCCTAGATCTGTTTTCCACAACCTGAGCTCCTCCTGGGAGGAAGGACCCCTTTCCTAAAATTTCAATCTAATCTTGGCATTGTGGTTGGTCAAGTTCAGCTCCAACAACTTGGCGTCATGGATGGCCTCTTCAAGATCTAGGCCGGGTCCAGACTGATCAGCCCTCACACGCTGGCTCACACTGAAGGTGACACCTACTACAGCACAGTTATAAACATACCCTTACCAGGGCGAGGCCTCTCCTGGCTGCCGGCTCATCACTCCTGAACTCCCAGATTCTGGTAAGTCTCCCCCTACCGCGTCCAGAGGGGCTGAGAGGAGGGGAGAACCCACCTGATCTCTCTCTCCCCTCTCCTGCTCTCCACATGGCAGGAGCTCTGTGAACTCTCTCTCGTTTTCTCTCTAACTCTCTTTTTTTTTCATTTATTTTTATTTATTTATTTGAGAGCAATAGACAGAGAGAGAAAGAGGCAGAGAGACAGAGAGAGAGAATAGGTGCACCAGGGCCTCCAGCCACTGCAAACGAACTCCAGAAGCATGCATCCCCTTGTGCGTCTGGTTAACTTGGGTCCTGGGGAGTCCAGCCCCCAACCGGGGTCCTTAGGCATCACAGGCAAGCGCTTAACTGCTAAAATGTCTCTCCAGCCTGTCTCTAACTCTCTTTATGTCTTTTCTGGGCCTACCTATCAAATGGGCTCTCAGATCACATGTGTGCATCTATTTTCCTTCCCTAAATAATTATAATAATTTAATAATTATCCTTCTCAGTTTGATTTGCCCAATTCTTTGGTTGAATACAAATATGAACTCAGGGTTTGGAGTTCAAGGACTTTTGTGGACTCCCCACAGACCCTATATCAACTTAATCCTATACCACACCATAGCACACCACATCATACCATACCATACCATACCATACCATACCACTATGCTTTATGGTACTTGAGACAATTCTAAATTCTCTGTGAGCCTGAACAATTGGAGCCTATAATAGACTAGGTAGGGCAATTATGGACTAAGCTTTAATTATACCTGTGACTAAAAACTGCCCTGGCATATTGAACCCTTGGTTTTCTTGCTGAGCAAATTCTTTTACATCAAACATCCCTTTGATGAGATTGTTGATTCTTCAGTTACATATTCTGGGTGAAAGGAGACAGGTGGAGAAGTGAAAGCAAGAGTTTTCTTCTTGGTAACCAGACAGAGATGAGTGGTTAAGTTACATGAGAGCATTCGCAATCTATTGATTGAAGCAAGCCAACTGGAACCGGAAAGGCATATTTTATTTGCTGATCATTCAGATGTCTTCCTGTACTTTTCTTTAACATAAAGAAGGAAAAAAAATACTGGGTACTAACTCCTCACAAGTATTTTCTTGTCAAAAATAAGTTCCATCTAGGATACGTAGTGGTGAATGTTTCAAATGTATGGCTCAAAGATTTTTATAAGCAATTCAGCATGCTGCCAAAGGCTCATGTTTGGTATCATGTCTAGCTCATTGTAATTCATTTGATGTAGTGATTTAATATTTCAGGCAGACATATATTTGCCTGAAAACAG
Source organism: Dipus sagitta (assembly GCA_036346955.1). Classification (NCBI taxonomy): domain Eukaryota; kingdom Metazoa; phylum Chordata; class Mammalia; order Rodentia; family Dipodidae; genus Dipus; species Dipus sagitta. The sequence goes on from CM070784.1 coordinate 55,926,777, forward strand.
TAAATACTTGTGGGAAGTGTTTCTATGAACAACAACAACAAAAAAAAAAACGAAGATATGGCACATTTATACAATGGAGTTTTACTCAGCAGTAAAGAAAAATGAAGTTATGAAATTTGCAGAAAAGTGGATGGATCTGGAAAGAATTATACTAAGTGAGGTAACCCAGGCCCAGAAAGCCAAGCGCCACATGTTCTCCCTCATATGTGGATCTTAGCTACAGATGATTGGGCTTCTGTGCGAGAAGGAAAAAACTCAGTAGCAGAGGCCAGTAAGTTAAAAAAGGAGATAGAAGGGAAGAGAAAGAAAGGGAGGAGGGCTTTTATTAGGTTGGTATTGTATATATGTAAGTAGAAAGATTGAGATGGGGAGGGGATATGATGGAGAATGGAATTTCAAAGGGGGGAGGGGGGAGGGTAATATCATGGGATATTTTTTATAATCATGGAAAATATTAATAAAAATTGAGAAAATAAAAATTAAAAAAAAAGAAAAAAAATGAGAGAGAATGTTTGTGAATCAAGTTGAGATCCCTGGATAGAAAGCTGAGTGAGGGACATTTGCCAAATCAGACCTAAAATTCTTTAAGGCGGACTCCCACATCAGAGCCAATGATGATTCAGAACTCTCATCCTGTAAAACAACATCATCCAGTAGGAATGAAGCCATACTATGCTACAGATTCACTGCTGTAAGCTGGCCATAAAGAACGGATTATTTGGGGCTGGAGAGATGGCTTAGTGGTTAAGACATTTACCTACAAAGCCTAGGAACTCAGGTTTGATTCCCCAGTACCCATGTAAGCCAGACACACAAGGTGGCAAGTGCATCTGGAGTTCGTTTGGAGTGGCTGGAGGCAATGGTATGCCCACTCTCTCTCTCTTCCTTTTCCTCTTCATCTCTCTCTCTCTCATATAAATAAATCAACGAAATACTTCTGTTTTTTAAAAAGGATTATTTGAACCAGAGCCTAATTACAGAGCCTAATTACAAAGACCCATTTTAACATTTGGGAGAAGTTGTCTCCACTCTTCTTTTCTGATAGATAAATCCACTATCACTTTAAAAACTGATCATTCTTGAGCTGGTGAGATGTCTCCGTGGCTAAAGGAGCTTGCTTGCAAAGTCTGATGGCTTGGGTTCTATTCCCCAGTACCCACAGAAAGCCAGATACACAAAGTGGCACATGTGTCTGGAGTTCATTTGCAGTAGCAGGAGACCCTCCTGGTGTGCCCATTCTCTCTCTCTCTCTCTCTCTCTCTCTCTCTCTCATGCACCTGGCTTTTACATAGGTCATGGGGAATTGAACCTGAGTCCTTTGGCTTTGAAGGCAAGTGCCTTAACCACTAAGCCATCTTGCCAGCCTCCTGTCTCTCTAATACAAATAATTTTTTAAAAAGTTGGTAATATCCATATAAACTATTCACATTACTATGTTTTCTATGCCACTTATGCTTATTGTGAAAGGGTGGGGACTATGTACTGATCACCTATACATTTGCTATGTTAAGCATCTGTAAATAGCCTGTAACTCCTTGGGCTGGAGAGATTGCTTAGTGGTTAAAGCACTTGGCTGTGAGTCTAAGGACCCAGGTTTGATCCCCAGGTAACCATGTAAGCCAGATGCAAAAGCTGGTGCACGCATCTGGAGTTCATTTGTAGTGGCTAGAGGCCCTGGCATACCCATTCTCTTTCTCTATCTGCCTCTTTCTCTCTCACACACAAATAAATAAACAAATCATCTGTAACTTCTTGAAAGCTTGTTTGGGTTTTGTAGCAGGGGAGCACAACTACTCTTACACACTTGATTGGAGGAAGGTCATCCTCTTTGACCAAGTGCCTGGCTTCAGGAGGATGTACATGGAAGGAGTGACAGGGGAAGGGGTCACCTGCCTCACCAGCCAATTCAGCTGTGTCAGTCCTGGACTGGGTGGTCCATGGGGTGACAGATATTGCAGACACTTAGCCCTCACATCTAATCTGTAACTTCTTTTAAAAAATAGGAAAGGCGAAATAAGGTAATTTGGTTGTCCTAATACAATAAAATTATGATTAGTCTTTTTTTTGCATTTTCTATTTTATCTAGTACTTCATTACTTGTATGAAAAGAATGAGCACTTAAAATAATATTTATTTATTTATTTAAGAGAGGGAATGAGAAGGACAAAGGAGAGAGAATGAGAAAATAGGCACACCAGGGCCTCTTGCCACTGCGAACAAACTCCAGATATATGTGCCACTTTGTTCATCTGGCTTTATGTGGGCTTTGGGGAATTGAACTTGGGACATTAGTCTTTGAAAGCAAACAGCTTTAACCATTGAGAAAACTCTCCAGTCCATGATACTTTTTTAACACATCAAATCTGTCATTTTCAGTTAAATTGCATTTAAAAATTTTAATATTATGTTATTGATTACAAAATAGCTCACACATAGAATAGTTTGTTAGCTATTTTCTATTTTTCTTCCATGTCTCTTCTTTTAAAAAAATAGGTTATACTCTTATATCTGCTGAAGGGCCTTCTCTGCATGGTTATTGGTATTCACTGTGGGTCCTAAAAACCTCAGTCAGTCTCTGCTAGGGAGGACAGGACTGTGTCTCAGACTAATCCAACCCACCCTGCAGCTCTTACAATCTTTCTGCCCCCTTTTCCACAATTTTCCATGAGCCTTGGAAGGCATGTTAGAAGTCTGATTTAGTGTTGAGCTCTATGTAGCCTTTGAATTTCTCCTTTGGTAGGTTTTGATTAACCATAGTATCTGTCACCATCTCCCTGTAGCTGGTTGTCAGGTTAGCAGTGAGAACAGTAGTCAAGACACAGCTTCCTCTGCAATTTCTCCTGGGCTCTGGCAGACATGGTAGAGGTGACACATCTCAACGTGGGCAATTGGCTATCATCTTGTCTTACTGATGGATCCTAGATCTCCCCTGTATTCTCTGCCACCTGGGCTTGCACGCCAAGTGCTACTCACTACATGGTCCTTTGATTGGGAATCTGCTCTGGATCCTCCTGTAGGCTTGTTAACTATTCTGATTTTCATTCATTAATTAACTAATTAATTTGAGATAGAGAAAAATGGGCAGACAGAGAGACAGAGAGGGAGAACGATAGATAGAATGGACATGCCAGGGCCTCCAGCCGTGTAAATGAACTCCAAGTACATGCCATTTTCTGCATCTGGCTTTACATTGGGTACTGGGGAATCAAACGTGGGTTGTCAGGGTTTATAAGCAAGCATCTTTAACCACTGAGAAATTTCTCCAGCCCCTTGTTAGCTATTTTCTTATGCATGCTTGTTCAAGTTCTTTATTTCAAATGATTTTACTCTTATACTTGTCAAAATAATGGACATGTTTCATACTTATCTTAAAGCAAATTCCTAGAAGTTAAAAGTTTTTTGTTCAGAGACCCAGAACATTTCTAAAGGTTTTGGTACCTATCGCATAACTTTCCAAAGTACAAATGCACTGTGTCAAATGACGCGTCCACCAGGATCTGACCCTTGATCTTTATACTGCCCTTGACATCGTCAAAGTCTATTAAGTTTTCTAAGCACATGTAATCTCTTCAGTTTGGGCAAATGTAAATATATACTTACATTGTATGAAGATACAGAGATGATAATTGCTTTTGTCTTAGCAGAAAATATATGTAGTGCTCATAATTTTTTTTAAATTAAAGCAAGAGAAAGCAGAGATTTTGGTGTCATATGCCCAATAACATAATGTGCATTTTCTCTGTCGCCTTTTATCCCAGCTGTGTAAGATCATGATACTTTAGGCCTGCACAATTGCAGTCCTCTGTTCTCTGTCTCTCATCATTAAGTCTGCTATTTATCTGGCTCTCTTTAAGGTTTTTTTTGTTGTTTATTAATTTATTCTAGAGAAAGAAAAAGGAAAAGAGAGAGAGAGAGGGAAAGAGAGTGAGCAAGTGTGTGAGAGAGAGAGACAGAATGGGTGCACCAGGAACTCCAGCCACTACAAAGGAACTCCAGATGCATGTGTCACTTTGTGCATCTGGCTCTACATGGGTGCTGGGGAATGAAAGCCAGTCAAGCAGACACTGACTAACCACAGAGCCATTTTCCCAGTCCCATGTCTCTGGTTCTGAGTAGCATAAAACAGTCTACATCATATGAAGCATCTATGAGGATCTTTTATAATGATAAAAGTAACATGACCACTAAACAAAATAAAATTAGTCACAATCTTGGTAATGAGAAAAAGTTATGTCTCCAACTTTACAAAGCCTGGGAATGAAATACACCAATGCCCTCAAATCCTTAAAAAAAAAAAAAAAGACACTCAATCCAGTCAAAATCTCCAAGTATTGCTTTGTAAGACATGAATCAGCGGTGCTATTGTTTTCTTCCTCAGCGACACTTATTCCGAGTGAATCTCTTTTCTTATCACTGAGCTGGACACCTGAGAGAAGCCATGAGGGAGAATTTGGCTCAGGGTTTAAAGGGCTCAGTCCATGATTTCTTGGCCCCATTTGCTTAGACAGAAAATCATGTGCATGGGAGTGTGTGGCTCGGGGTGGCCCTCACATCACGCCACAGGAAGCCCAGAGCGAGGTGCAGGTGAAGAAGCCAGGGCGTACAGTACCCAAGAACATGTCTGTGGTGACCTACTTCCTCTGACAACATCCACCTCCTCCGACCTTTCTCCGTCTCCAAATACTGTCACCACGTCATGGGTGGGCTCATTAGGTTGGAGTCCACAGGATCTGATGGTCTCTGGGAATGCCATCACCCACAGACATGTCCAGAGGTGTGCTTGCATTTTGTTGGCATTCTTTCATTCTTTTTTTTTTTTTTTTAAGGTCTTGCTCTAGCCCAGGCTGACCTGGAATTCACTGTGTAATCTCAGGGTGGCCTTGAACTCATGGCAATCCTCCTACCTCCACCTCCTGAGTGCTGGGATTAAAGGCATGTTCTACCACGCCCAGGTTTACTAGGCATTCTTAATCCAATCAGTTTGGTAAGCAAAATTAACCATCACACCTAATTTTTAACTGCTAATAAAAAAATAGACCAATGTTCTTAACCAGCAGTGCACCCTGCAAGCCAAGCCAGCCAGGCCAAATGTACCAACTGGTGCAATGGTGGCATGTCTGTTGTAGGGGAAACCAACTGCTCTCTGAATGGACTGGAAGCCTGCTCCATGGGAGGGAATTTTTGCCTGGTGTGGAAATCCTAATCAAAAGCCTATAGCTGGAGAGGCCATAAACCCTAGGCTGCAGTGGGGGCAGCTACTATTTTTGTCTGGCTAAAAAGATAATGTTATGTCTGCCAAACTGCCCTCTAAATACTTATGTTTATGCCAATATACATAAATATATAAGTTTACCTAAATATATATACATACGTACATACATACATATATATACATGGTTTTTTAAGGTAGGGTCTCACTCTAGCTCAGACTGATCTGAAATTCATCATGTAGTCTCAGGATGGCCTTGAACTCATGGCTATTCTCCAACCTGTGCCTGTGGAGTGCTGTGATTAAAGGCATGCACCACCACGCCCAGCTATGCCCATATATTACTGCTACTCTCACTTCTGGTTAGAGAAGCTCTTCATTTCAGATGACAGAGACCACTGGGTTGACTCAAAACTTAGAAAGGACTGAGAAGAAATGATAATGGAGTGTTCAACGCTAACTGAGACATCTCTATCACACCCTCCTCCAAGGCTTCAGGGACCGTTGTGCAAGGAATGGAGGAAAAAGATTCATGGCAAGGTGTGGTGGCGCACACCTTTAATCCCAGCACTCGGGAGGCAGAGGTAGAGGAGGATCGTCGTGAGTTCGAGGCCACCCTGAGACTACATAGTGAATTCCAGGTCAGCCTGAGCTAGAGTGAAATCCTGCCTCAAAAAAAGCAAAACAAAACAAAAGAATGTAAGGTTCAAAGGGAGAGGAGGAGTGCTTACAATATTGTCTCCTAGACACAAAGTGTTTTGATATTCATGGCCTCACAGTGGCTGATGCTACCTACACAAGACCTGCACACGAAGAAGAAAAAAGAATGATGACATCATAATAGAAGAAAGACTTGTTGGAAAGAAGGGATTCAGTTAAAGGGGACATTTGGGAAGGGAAAGGGGAAGGTGGTGGGAGGGCCCAACACCCTGGTATAGTGCCAACATGTATGGGAGTTGGTAGATCAAAGCATTAAGAGTCCAAAATCCACTCACTGTCCAACTAGATGTGTAATTCTAGACTTGCATTGGCAAATGTCTTTTGATCTGTTTTATAAAAAGATGCACACTTAAAATTCCAAGATTTGGCTTGTCTTTTTCACTTAGGAGACGCATGGCTTGAGGTGGTAATTTTACCTCTAAAGTCTTGTGTTAAATGAGCTATAAGAGTGCATGGCTCCAAGCAGGTGTCATTAATAGGGTTCCTTTTCATACATAGGCTCTTTTGGCCTCTCTTATACACATTATTAGTCAAATCAGTAGTAGATTTATTCATGACTTTCCAGCTAGCATCCTCACTTTTATATCTGCTTTGGAAAATAATCTGATGAATATAAATGAGCTAAACGCATTGGAGATATAGGACATGAATAAACTTCCATTTATTTGTCAATGGGGATACGTTCTATTCTAATGAGTCATTGAGCTTGTAATGGCGTGTGAGCCACACAATCCTGCATTGGCTCTGCGTAACAGCTCACTGAGCTGCTGGGAGAATGTCACATCTGTGCCACCGTCATCCAATGTGTTCCACATGTTTATTATTTTCATTTCAATCCATACTGGGAATTCTAATGGTGCTCAATATATGTACAGCAGGAATTTGTGGGTAAGCGTGACCATTAAAAATATAGAATGGAGGGCTGGAGGGGTGGCTTAGCAGTTAAGGTTCTTGCTTGCAAAGCCAAAGGACACAAGTTTGATTCCCCAGTACCCATGCAAAGCCAGATGCATAAAGTGGTGCATGCATCGAGAGTTCACTTGCAGCTGCTGGAGACCCTGGCACATTCTCTCCCCATCTCTCTCTCCCTCTGCTTGCAAACAAATAAAAATTCTTTTAAAATATAGGATGAGGGTTAGAAAATTCTTCTGTAAAAGAACAGAGTCAAACTGGCCTGTTTGTGTGTGGGTTTGCTTATTTGAAACAAGACCTCACTATGTCACCCCGTCTATAGCTATGCACCACCATTCCTGGCTTTGGAGGTTAAATATTTTAGACATTGGGGACTCTAGAGTCTCTTTCACAAATTCTCAACTCTCATGATCACAGGAATGAAGCCCTGGAAAATACGTAAACAAATACTGTCATGCTATCAATTCTATCTTCTCAACCGTTTGATAATGTAATGATTATTGTTTTAGCTCATGTGATTTTTAACTTTTATTTTCATTTATTTGAAAGAGAGAGAGAAAGAGGCAGGGAGTGAGGGAGAGAGAGAATCAGTACTCCAGGGCCTCCTGATGCATGCGCCACCTTGTGCCTCTGACTTACATGGGTCGTGGCAGAATTGAACTTGGGTCAATTGGCTTTGAAGCAAGCACCTTAACTGCTAAGCCATCTCTCCAGTGTTTTAAAGGTTAGTTGATGAGTTAAATCATGCCTGTAGGATACAAGGGGATGTTTTAGAGTCACAGTGTCTGCATTCATATTCTGACTTACCCACTTGTAGTTCTGGGTATCGGCCTCATTGTTCAGGGGTCCATACAACAGACAACACATTTCATATTAATGCACATCCCGTGAGAAATACAGTAACACACATGGTGTTATGCATGAGGAGACACCCCAAGTGGGAGCTTCTTTACCACCTGAATACCTGCATTTGTACAGGCCACCATATGCCTGAAGCCAAGCAGACTTTCCCTCAAATCACAGCCACTATGTTTAGCTTTGTCTCAGCTCACTGAGGTGTGACCCCCGGGGTGCCATGTTATTTGTACTTCAGGATCAGAACAAGAGCCTGATGCAAAGTAGATACTGAGAGCTGGAGAGATAGCTTAGTGGTTATGGTGCTTGCCTGCAAAGCCTAAGGACCCATGTTTGATTCCCCTGTACCCACGTAAGCCAGATGCAAAAGGTGGCACATATATCTGAAGTTTGTATACAGTGGCAAGAGTCTCTGTTGCAGTCATTCTCTCTCTTACTTTGTCTCATCTCTGTTCTTTGTATTTCTGCTTAAAACTGAATAAATCAAATATTTAAAATAACTAAATAAAATAGGCACAAACGGAGAAGGTGTCTTGCTTGGTTTCTAAGATTAGAGGAAGAATCAGACTGAGGTGCCCAAAGAATGATGTGTGCTCTAGAGAGGAGCAAAGATACTGTCCACTTAGGCTTGAACATAACCTCAAATTGCAGGCATAGGGGCTGGAGAGATGGCTTAGCCGTTAAGACGTTTGACTGCACAGTGATCCAGGTTCGATTCCCCAGGACCTGTGTAAATCAGATGCACAAGGTGGCACATGCGCCTGTTTGCAATAACTAGAGGTCCTGGCATGCCCGTTCTCTCTCTGTGTCAATAAATAAATAAAATTAAAAAGTATTTTAAAAATTGCAGGCATCATTAGAAGAAGTCACTGGTCAGTTCAGACAGCGATCTGATGGAAAATTCATACAAAGTGGAAAGATAGTTCCGAATATAGACCTTAAGTTTCGCAGTCTTGGTGGAGAGGTCAGCAATGAGTGTGAGGTTTTGTGTCTCTGGGACTGTCTGTGAGCTGCAGACCCACTGGGTGCTGGTAGTATTTCCTGTTATTGGCAATAATTTTGAATTCTTGCATTGCACTGTAGTGTTTCAGGAGGTACCATGGTGGTAGCAGCGTAGACATCAGCAGCTGGTAAATGCTTTTGCTGTGTGTGTGTGTGTGTGTGTGTGTGTGTGATGGAGACAGAGAGAGTAGAGACAGAGACAGAGAAAGTTGAAGGAACAGATGTTTTGATACCAAAACCAACATTACGGCTCCTAAATATAAGTTGGTTTCTTTGTATGGAGACCTTGTCAAGACAAGGATTATAAAAAGTCTACTTTTTGAAAAAAACAAATAGAGAGAGAGAAGAGAGGCAGAGAGAATGGGTGTGCCAAGCCATCCAGCTGCTGCAAATGGACTCCAGATGCATGTGCCATTTTGTACATCTGGCTTTATGAGGGAACTGGAGAATTGAACCTGAGTCATTGGGTTTTGCAGTCAAATGCCTTAACTGCTGAGCCATCTCTCCAGCACCTCTATTTTCTTTAGAGGATCATATTTTATACAAACTACAGAACATATACTTGTAATATTTGAAGGTCTATGTATAGTCCAATTAGTACAGATCAAAACTACCTCATGTGGGCTGGATAGATTGCTTAGTGGTTAACGTACTTGCCTGCAAAGCCAAAGGATTCTGGTTCAAATCCCCAGAACCCACATAACCCAGCAGCACAAGGTGGCACATGTGTCTGGAGTGGCTATAGGCCTTGGTACGCCCATTCTCTTTCTCTCTACTTGCCTCTTTCTCTCTCTTTCTCAAATAAATAAATAAAAGTATTTTTTAAAATACCTCAGGAAGGACTCAGAAGGAAAAATTTTATACACATACACAAACATATGTATGTGAATGTACATATGAAATGAAATTATATGAAATATATGCAGATGGCTCATAAAATAGCTCACTGTAGTAAACATTTCCTCTTCCCTAAGGTGTCCTGCCAAGCTTTCTGACACTTCTAGCACTTGTTCAATAGCATCAGTATTCCCAATATTAAGGCTTTAAATAGTTTTCCATTTATGCCTTTGAAGAATAGCATTTTATATTGATGTCACTAGAACATACAGGACCAAGGCAAGTTCCACATGGTCAAAAGATTTTTATTTCAAAAGGGTTGTTTCAAAATAGATATTTTCCTGCCTCATGGTGTTGTATTTTGCAAACCCTGAATTCATAATAAATACCTTCACAAGTATTCACAAGAGTGGCTTCTAAAATTGTTGGCAAGTATATATATCTGCTATAAAATACACCAGCCAAAACAACTAAGGAGGAGCTAAAAATATTCATATATAGTTTATTTTTTCTCTTTTGTGGTTTTTTTTTTTTTTTTTTTTTTTTTTTTTTTTTTTTTTTTTGGTTTTTCGAGGTAGGGTCTCACTCTAGCCCAGGCTGACCTGGAATTCACTATGGAGTCTCAGGGTGGCCTCGAACTCATGGTGATCCTCCTACCTCTGCCTCCCGAGTGCTGGGATTAAAGGCGTGTACCACCACGCCTGGCTTCTCTTTTGTTTTTTAAGATATTCTTATTTACTATTTGCAAGCAGAGAGAGGTAGAGAGAAAAGAAACAGACAAAGAGAATGGGTATGCTAAGGCCTCCAGCTGCTGCAAACAAACTCAAGTTGCATGTGTTACCTTGTGCATCTGGCTCTATGTGGGTACTGGGGAATCAAACTCGGGTCATTAGGTTTTGCGGGAAAGTGCCAGAACTGCTGAGCTATCTCTCCAGCTTTCATATGTATTTTAAATGTGTGTGCACATATACAAACATAGATAGCACACACACACAATTTTTGTACTAGTTTTAGGATCATGCCGTGGAAATAGAATTATCCAAATAAACCATATGAATGTGGAGCCAAAAACCAAATAAAAAAACTTCCAAAACAGACTAGAAATTCAGGTGGGAAATCCTATTGTGGAAGCTAAAGTCTATAATGAATTGTCCAGGCTACATAAATCAAATGTGCTATTTTCTACAAGTCATGATTTTGTAAGACAGAGAATTATCAGGGGTTCACCCATGTAAGGCAAGTATATTATCATACTCACTGCATTCAGATTCAGGGGGAAAGTGCTCATTCTTAGAGGCCCTTAGGAGGAAAACAAATATTAAAACCACTCACAACTAGGCCGGTCATTACATATTCGAAGGACAATCACTGTTAAGATTTTGACCTTGAGTAGCCCAGTATAGCCAATGTGATAGAAAGACTCCTGGCTGGAAATCAGCACATTTGCATTTTTGGTTTCCCTGAGCTACCCAGGTTCTTTGTGACCTTTTTTGCTAAGTCACCTAATGCTCTCTGCCTCAGTTTCCTTGTCTATGAAACAATGGTTTGGATGTTTATGGACTCTTCCTGACCTAATATTTTTGTTTGGTTTGTTTGTTTTGTTTGTTCGAGGCAGGGTCTCATTCTAGCCCAGGCTAACCTGGAACTCACTCTGCAGTCCCAGGCTGGCCATGAACTCATTGCGATCCTCCTACTCCTGCCTCCTTAGTGCTAGAATTAAAGGCAGGTGCCACCATGCCTGGCTTTTGACTTAATACTTTGCAAGTCAATTTTGTTTCTAAAATTTTTCCTTTATGATGAAATTTACCCAGTTTCACCAGTGCAACATGAAGTCTCCCCTCCTTAGGTTAGTAGTCGCTGGACTTGTATTCTAATTATGACCATCATCACCATCTTTATCCTGCTCTGATCCTGAAAGCACACCTATGTTCCACCCAGAGCCTCTTTCTGTGATCCTTCAACACAGTCACTTTTGCTTTGTCTGTCCTTCTTTCCAATTGAACATTTTCTGCCTTCTAGTATTTTTTCCAAAGCTATCTTGTGTTAGAGATCTATATAAATGTCATCACTTTATAAGCTAGAAGCTCCTACATATCAGAGAGGAGGTGTCATGCCAGGTGACATCCATTTAGGTGGCATTCAGCAAGACCTAATCCTGAATTTTTCTCTTGGGAATGAATGGTGATTCCTACCTTTATAGTAGAAAAGAACAAAAGGTCTGTTTTACTTCAATTAATGGTACACTTGGCTAAAGAACAAAGGTGTGGGGCTGGAGAGATGGCCCAGTAGTTAAGGAGCTTGCCTGCAAAGTGTAACAACCAGGGTTCAATTCCCCAATACCCATGGAAAGCCAGATGCACAAAGTGGTGCATGTGTCTGGACTTTGTTTGCAGTGGCTGGAGGCCCTGGTGCATTCATTCTATCTCCCTCTCTTCTCTCTATCTCTCTATGCTTGCAAATAAATAAATAAAATTTAAAAAATCAAACATGAGTCTTCCTTTACTGAAATCCTTTTGGAGATGAACATTTTTGCTGAAGGAGAAACACGTTCCATTTCAGCTCATCATACATGGTTTATATCTCTTAAAACATAGGCTACCTAGGATGTGTTCTTTGCAAACAAGTAGGATTCAGTTAAACAAAATAACTATTATTAAATTAACTTCTTACAATCCCAGCAGCCACTTTTAATGAATGATGTTGTCAAATGTCCCCAAAATGTAGTGATTTATGTAAATGTAAATATTTTCTAAGTTGGAGTATACCTTGTACTCGCCATTGAGACATGTCAGAATTTGTTTCTATTTAATGCCCAACAGAAACATCTCTTATTTGAGTTAGACTGCTCTATTTCCAGTGCAAAGGTAGGGGAGGATTTTATTTTGAAATTACTAAGAAAAAAAAAAAAACTCCACTTAATTTTATCTATGATCTAGACTCTGTCTTTAAAGACACACATACATTCTCCCTATGGGAAGCAAAACTCATTAGATGATATGTCACCTGTACATCTGTTTTTTGTTTGTTTTTGACGTGGAATTCACTATGTAGTCTCAGGCTAGCCTCAAACTCCCAGCAATCCTCCTACCTCAGCCTCCCAAGTGCTGTCATCCGTGTATCTCAATCTGCCTGCATGTTTCCCCCTGTGCCTTAACAAATATAATTTCAGGTAATTTCTTTTTCATCTGTCCCATGTTTGACCTCATATGCCTGATTTTTATCTCAGGAAAGGTAATAGACATTAAAATAATTAATTAATTTATTTATTTGAGGGAGAGAGAGAGAAGAGGCAGAGAGAGAGAATGGGTGCACCAGGGCCTCCAGCCACTGCAAACAAACTCCAGACACATGTGCCACCTTGTGCATATGGCTTTTGTGGATACTGGGGAATCAAACCTGGGTCCTTAGGCTTCACAGGCAAGTGCTTTAACCACTAAGTTATCTTTCCAGCCCCAACATTAAAATTTTTGAGGTAAAATTGGAAAATTAAATAGTGCAACCACCTTTTAAAAAGGCAGAAATTTGTTTTGTCATGGAGAGAAAGAAGCAGATAGAGCTAGAATGGGCATGCCAGGGCCTCTAGCCATTGCAAATGAACTCCAGACGCATGTGCCACCTTGTGCATCTATCTGGCTTATAATGGGTACTGGGGAATCAAACCTGGGTCCTTAGGCCTCACAGGCAAATGCCTTAACCACTAAGCCATCTCTCCAGCCCCTTATGAGGCTATTTTAAAGGCAGCAGAGCCTTTGGAAGGTGCAACCTGGTAAGCAGGAATTACTGGAAGAAGACCTGCTCCTGGTTCCAACCTAGCGCTTTCTAAATTCCTTGTGAGAGACTACTGCTCAGGACTTTCAGTGCCACAAAACTCCTGCCTGCCTTCTCTGTCGTAATTAACTGAAACCCTCCTGAAGCCACCAGCCAAAATAAATCCTTTCTTCTTTAGCTTGCTCCACGCAGGCATTTTGTCAGAGCGATGACAAGAATGATACAGAAAATGGATCTCAGAGAAATGGGGTCTTTATATTGATAAACCTGATTATATGGCTCTTAGGGTTTGGAACCTGTTATTTTTCTTTTTCCTTTTTGTAATTGAGAACTTTACTGTATGCACACATGGCCTAATGGTTCCATTCCCATCAGGTTATACTCTTATGTATCATCTTCTCCACACCCGTTCCACCGAGGGTCCTCCCCAGTGGGGTTATCAGTACTCACTGTACGGTCATGAATGCACCAGTCAGTTCCTGTTTGGGGGGACAAGGCCTCAGAATACTCCTTTCCATCCTCTCCCTCTCACATCAGTTTGGAACGTGTCTTATGAAGGAATGTGGATGAGTTTGGAGCTGAGGACTAGAGAAGCAGAGCATGGTGGTAAATTGTGGTGGGAGTTCAGAAAATCAGAATGCTGATAGGGACATAGAGAGTAAAGGGTAATGCTTTCAGGGGATGGAGAGATGGCTCAGCAGTTAAGACCCTTGCCTGAAAAGCTTAAAGACTCAGGTTTGATTCCCCAGTACCCACGTAAAGCCAGATGCACAAAGTGGAACATGTGTCTGGAGTTTATTTGCAGTGGCTGGAGACCCTGGTGCACCCATTATACCCCCTTTCTCCTTGGAAATAAATGAATAAATAAAATAGCTTAAAAAAAAAAAAAGAATAATGGTTTCAGAAGGATAGAGAAACCTATCAAGGATGGAACCAGAGACCATCTGTGCAAAACTCTGACAAAGAATCTGACTGCATTTCACCCACACCCTAAAAGTTTGATTAAGGCTGAATCCCAACCTGATAGACAAGTTAATTTGGTGGAATGAAGTTCAAGAGAGAATAAAACATTCTATCTATGACATGGCTACTGTTTATCACTTTTAAAAAATATTTTTATTTCTATTTATTTGTTTGAGAGGGAGGGAGGGAGGGAGAGAGAGAGAGACAGAGAGAGAGAGAGAGAGAACAGGTGCGCCAGAGCATCCAGCCACTGCAAGTGAACTTAAAACACATGTGCCACCTTGTGTATCTGACTTTTGTGGGTACTGGGGGATTGAACCTGGGTCCTTAGGCTTTGCAGGCAAGTGCTTTAACCACTGAGCAATCTCTCCAGCCCATTTGTCAGTTTTAAACATTTTATGGTGAGGATTTTGGGCGGGGGAGAAGCACAGCACAGTGACACGGTGATATGAAAAAGACAGCCAGGAAGAGGAGCATGGCTGTCTTTAAAGCCAGACAATATGAGGATGGACAACGCGACCTGGATGTCAGTTTTCAAGAAGTGACATGATTAAAAATAAAAGGCTCGCCAGGTGTGGTGGCGCACCCCTCTAATACCAGCACTCAGGAGGCTGAGGCAGGATGATCACTGTGAGTTTGAGGCCAGCCTGAGACTACATAATAAATTCCAGGTCAGCCTACCTCAAAAAACCAAATAATAATAATAATAACAATAATAAAAGAGGCTCACTTGAACTGGAATTATAGAAAAAGGACCTTGAGGACAAGACCCTCCCCATTAAAGGTCCAAGGGTGTATAAATGCATTTGAAAGGCTTCCCTTTAAAAAGTCAGTGACCTGCATCCCCAAAGAGGAGGGCCCCTTTGTAAAAGGGGCAGGGCCGAGGGAAAGGATGGTCCCAACATGTGTTGTTTACATACTAAGTATGTCTATAAGTAAAAAAAAATAGTGACTGAGTACCCTGTTGGGAAAAGGTCACGCAGGAGAGACTTTGTTTATTTTTATTTGGCTTCAGCTATCCATGCACATAGAGGGCTGACTACTTCTGTAGCCACTAGCGGAACTCAGCACCATCCACACGTGGAGGCTTTGCAGGCACTCAGATGGCAAGAGTGATGGCATTGTGGGGCTTAATGCTTGCAGCATACTACCAGGAAAGAAGCTCGCAAGACCAGAGACAGTGCGTATCAGGGTTGGATTGTCTGCAGAGAATCCCTGACAGTGATGCGTACTGTAAAGCTTTAAGACAAAGTAACTAAAGCCCTGGGTGTTGGAGATGTCAGCAACATGGAATATCGGCCAAGAGTAACGTCCAAGAAATAGGCTACATGTGCTGAGAATGGCAGGTACACAGAGGAGGGACTGCCCTCGCCCACTGGTTTAGTGGACGCCATTCCATGCCCCTGGTGCCCAATGTGGAGCTACAGGGCGTAACGTGTGCCCTGCTGGGTTTCAGCCACACTTTGGTTCATTCTTTCTTTTCTGTCCTCTTTTGGGATGGAATTGTTTATTCTGTGTCATTGTACATTAGAGGTATGCAGCTTTCTTTCTTCTTTCAATCTTTTATTTATTTACTTATTTTGAGAGAGAGCATGGGCACACCAGGGCCTCCGGGCACACCAGGGCTTCTGGCCACTGCAAACAAACTCCAGACACGTATGCCATCTTGTGCATCTGGCTTTACGTGGGGACTGGGAAATCGAACCCAGGTCTTTAGGTTTCGCAGGCAAGTGCCTTAACCATGGAGCCATCTCTCCAGCCTGCAGCTTTTCTTAAATTTTCTCACAGCTAAGAGACTGCCTCGAGTCTCAGTAGAGAGTTTAGGCAGGCTTTTAAACAGCATTGGAAAGTCTGAAACTATAGGGACTCTCAAAATTGTACTTAATGAACTTTTCATACTTGAAACATCCATGGACTTGGGCGTGAGGGTTTGAATCGGACTCATCTCCTGTTTTGAGTGCTCAGGCCCCAGCTAGTGGTGCCGTGTGGAAGGCCGTGGAGACTTCAGGCGTTAAAGCCTGGCTGCTGGAAGGAGATCACTGGGCAGACATCAAAGGCTCTGTACCCTCCTGAGGTTCTTGCTTGGTGACTCTCTGCTTCCTGGTCCACTGTCATGTGACATGCCTCTGCTACACACAACTGTTGTCACAAACTCTGTCAGCCCTTCTCCACTTTGACAAACTTAAATTACACGCCAAATAAACCTTTTCTCAGTTAAGTCAATTAGTCAGATATTTTGTGTGTCCTATACTGACAGCCAATCTCAAAAGTGTTAGTGAAAGACAAGATATCAATCTGCGAGAGATTCATTTCATAAGCGGCAGTGGTAGGAAATTTTGACCAATGAAAATTAAAAAGTTTTATAATATTTATTTATTTGAGAGAAAGAAAGAGGCCAAGAGAGGGAGAGACAGAGAGAGAGAGAGAGAGAGAAATGGGCATGCCAGGGCCTTAGGCCATTGCAAATAAACTCCAGATGCATGTGTCACCTTGTGTATCTGGCTTACATGGGTCCTGGGGAATCAAACCTGGGTCCTTTGGCTTTGCAGGCAAGCCCCTAACTGCTAAGCCATTCCTCCAGCCCCGAAAATTAGAGTTGGTGTAAAGACCTCGGAACAGAGTTGTTGGGTACTGTGTGTTTCCATTTTCAATGCTTGTACTGGAATGTTTATTGTGGTGGTTGTTGTTGTTAGGCTGACCTGGAATTCACTACATAGTCTCAGGCTGGCCTCGAACTCATCATATCTTCCAAAGTACTTGAATGCATTTGGAGTGTTGTCTCTTTCTTTTATGTGTCTGACCAATTCAATATGTGAATGGAGAAAAAGACCAGTGGTTAAAGGTGCTTGCTTGCAAAACCTGATGACCCAGGTTTGATTCTCCAGTACCTACATAAGACAGATGCATCAAGTGGCACATGCACCTGGAGTTTGTTTGCAGTGATTGGAGACCCTGGTGCATCTATTCTCTCTCTCCTTGTAAATAAATAAATACTTTTTTTTTTTTTACAAAAGAAAAAGACTCATTATACCAGAGATGAAAATAAGGTAAGATATAGACCCAGACTTTTATTTTATTTGGAAAGAGAGAGAGAATGGGTGTGCCTGGGCCTCTTGCAACTGCAAACGAACTCCAGGCACATGTACCATTTTGTGCATCTGGTTTTACATGGGTACTGGGGAATCAAATCCAGGCTGTTGGGCTTTGCAAGCAAGCACCTTAACCACTGAGCTCTCTCTCTCTAGCCCCAGACTTTCATTTTATAAGATGAGGAAACACAAAGAGGGAAAGGGGTTTGGTGAAGGTGTGAGCTCAGCATGATGTTATGCACTCTGTGGTGACTTGGTAAATCTCTGGGGCTGGGGGAGGAAATGGGGGGGCCGAGACCATTCTTCTCAAGGAAACTGCTGTGGAAGCTTTCTCAAATCCCCTCTGTCCACTTTACCTAAGAATTATCCTAGAAGCATGGGGGCCTAGTGACTTGGCTGCAGGTTTGTCTGTCATAAGAACTGAAGTTTCAAAGGTCCCCGAGGCGCTGCAGCTGGCTACCCCTTGAGCTTGGCAATTTTCCCGAGCCACTTTGATCCCTGTCTGTTGTGGGGTGCAGTGTGTGTAAAATATGCACTTGCAGGGACAAGGTGCCCACTTCGGAGACGTTCAGCATGCTTATACTGGCGATGGAAGTGCCAACAAAAATACTGTCTGCGCACCACTGCATCTGCCTTGATACATTTCTAGGTTTTCCTCATTCCTGAAGTAGCTGTGTTTACACACTTCACCACTACCTTCGGTCTCAGAAAATGTGACAGTGGTCTAGCTATGTGAGACACTCATTTTGGGGGGGCTGGAAAGATGGCTCAGAGGTTAAAGTATTTGCCTGCAAAGCCTAAGGAGCCATTTTTGATTCCCCAATACCCACGTAAGCCAGATGCACAAGGTGGCACATGTGTCTAGAGTTTGTTTGCATGGCCAGAGGCCCTGGCGTGCCCATTCTCTCTCTCTCTCTCTCTCTCTCTCTCTTTCTCTGCCTCTCTCTCTTCCTCTCAAATAAATAAAATTTAAAACATTCATTTTTTAACTGAAATATCTATTGTGTATATGTATGTGTATACATACACACACATACATGCACACACACAAACACACACACACACATATATATATATTGTATATTGTATGTATGTATGGGTATATATCTATCTCTATATATACCCATATGTAAACACACACACACACATAATGTATGTGGGTATGTATGTATGGAATAAAGGCATTCAGCAAAAATGACAATTAGCAATTCTCTCATAGGATTTATAAGAAACTGAAACTGTTTAATATATG
Source organism: Dipus sagitta (assembly GCA_036346955.1). Classification (NCBI taxonomy): domain Eukaryota; kingdom Metazoa; phylum Chordata; class Mammalia; order Rodentia; family Dipodidae; genus Dipus; species Dipus sagitta. Next base: position 55,945,384 of record CM070784.1, read on the forward strand.
CAAATATATCCCTCTTTGAGCAAGAGACTTTGTAATGCAAGAAGCTTTAAAGTTGTGAGAATCTCCACAAGTTGCCTGACCCTACTTGTCCTATAAAAATGAGATGCTGGCATCTATTTTTCCCTCCTATTGATAGACTTGATAAGGATGAATTGTTTAATAGCTACATGTTTTAGAAGTTTCAGAGGAAAGTAAAATTATTTATATTAGCTGTGAAGTGATATTAAACTTTATTTAGCATTTTCAGCCATTGGGCCTCAGAGGACTTGTTAAAATGTATCACATTAGAGAGAAGCAATAAAGCGAAATCCGGGGAACACCCATACTTGGCAGTCCTAATGCCCTCTGTTAAGATAGGGTAATTATAAGAGATAAGATAAAGAAATGGAGCGTGAACATGAATATTCACTTAGGGTAAGGAAAATCCCCCAAACAACAAAAAGTGGCAAAAGTTGCCCGATGCAAATATGACAAAATCCAGAAAAATAAATGCTTGAGTCATCAACAGCCTGACGCACAACTCATGACCATTCTCCACAGACCGGAGCTGGGTGCTTCCCATCTGCTCTCCCCACGGTGATCCTGAGTCTGATGCGGCATGGAGGAGGAGCAGGGGCCTGCCACTCAGTGTCCTGACACCCGGGAGACGTGAAGTGTGTGGTCCAAGTCATCCTGAAAGCTGTTCATTCCTACACTGGTGCAACCAACAAGGTACCCTTGGAAATGACTTCAAATAACCCAGGTGCCGCCTTGTCACGCTCAACTATATACATATGTTCTCAGTGGAACCCCTTTCCTTTAGATGTAGCCCAAAATTGCCTGAAGACACATTCAGGAAAGTATGGCAGAAGGCAAGTGGATATAAACCTCTGTGCATGTGTGTGTGTGTGTGGTGTGTGCGTGTGTATCATATACATATGCATATATACATACATACATATGTAGTACTGGGGAGTCAGTCCAGAACCTTGCCCATGTTAGGCAAGTGCCCTGCCACTGAGTTATATTCCTAGCCCCCTTTCATTTTTATTTTATGTTGAGACAGGGTCTTGTTAAATTGCTTAGTGTGGTAGCTTGAATGGATGCCCCCCCCCCCCCATTAGATTCAGGAGTTTATTAAAGCTCTAGATCTCCAGCTGCCTGGCTGGAGGAGGTGTCACTGTGGGCGGATCCTAGGGTCCAGCCCTAAGGTGTGTTTGGGGGTGGATCTGGAGTTTCCAGACTAAAGGTCTGCAGAGTTCTTGAGCTCTGCCTGGGGTTCCTGGAGTGTGCTTGCTCGTGGTGATGGTATTTCTCTCTGCATGGAGTTCCACTATCGAAGTTCTGGGTCTGTATGCTTCAGTAAATCCCTTCTGGGCTGGAGAGATGGCTTAGTGGTCAAGCGCTTGCATGAGGGGGTGCACACATCTGGGGTTCGTTTGCAGTGGCTGGAAGCCCTGGTACACTCATTCTCTCTCTCCCTCTCTATCTGTCTCTTTCTCTCTGTCTGTTGCTCTCAAATGAATAAATAAATAAATAATAAACCAAAAAATTTATTAAAAAATCCCTTCCTCCTAAAAACTGTGCCTGGTCTGAAACTTCATCCCAGCAATGCAAAGCTAACTGTGACACCTAGGCTGACCTTGAACCCAGGTGGCCATTGAGCTTGAGATCTTCCTGCCCCATCCTCCCACATCACTGGAATTATAGGTCTGCACCATGGGCCCTGCTTAAATATATTATTTTTTGAAAATTTTACAAATATGCAATGATTGCAGGACATGCTGAGGCCCCTGCCAAGGTGAGTGGCAGGTTCTAAAGCACAGACTTCAGCAGATCTTTGGCAAATCTGTCTGGAGAAAAATATAGAGAGAACTTGCAGGCTGAAGAGATGGCTCAGCAGTTAAAGACACTTGCTTGCAAAGCCTACCAGACTTGGTTCAATTCTCCAGTATCTGAAAATCCAGATGCACAAAGTGGTGCATGTGTCAGAAGTTTGTCTGAAGTGGCAAGAGGCCAGTATGGCATAGAGGATAGTATGGATGCCCATACTCTCTCTCGCTCTCGCTCTCTCTTTCTTTTAAATATTTTTATTTATTTATTTGCAAGCAGAGATAGAGAAGAGAGACAGACAAAGAGAATGGGTATACCAGGGCCTCTAGCCACTGCAAATGAGCTCCACATAATATGCACCACCTTGTGCATCTGGCTTTACATGGGTCCTGGGGAATTGAACCCAGGTCGTTAGGCTTTTCAGGCAAATGCCTTAACCACTCAGGCATATCTCCAGCCTCTGTCTCTCTTTTATTATTTATTTATGTGCAAGGAGAGACAGGCAAGTAGAGAGAGAGAGAGAAAGAGAGAGAGTAGGAGCACCAGGGCCTCTAGCCACTGCAAACAAACTCCAGATGCATGCAACACCTTGTGCATCTGACTTTACGTGGGTACCGGGAAATCAAACTCTGGTCCTTAGACTTTACAATCAAGTGGCTTAACCACTGAACCATATTTCCAGCCCTGTCTCTCTTTTAACAAATAATGAAATATTTAAAAAATAAGACCTCTTTCTGAAGTCAACCCTGCCTAGAATTTTCTTATGAGAAGATGTAGATAGCACTGACTAGGCTAGCAGGAAAAGGAGGCCATGGTGGGTTAAGAAACAAGGAAGGAGACAAGTTTATCCCTCACGTACTGAGGGATCAAATGTGCTGCGAGTCAGTGAGCGCCTCCCACTACCTGACCTGCTTTATGGTTAGTCATGGGCAATGCTGCCGTCTGTGAGTGAGCATGGCTGAAAAAAAATCCATGTCACATTTGGCCTGCGTGACCAGCCTCTCCCCTCTGCAGTCTCGGCCCCTGAAGGTACTTTGTGGAGATGTTTCACCCATGCGGACTCTGTGAGGATGCCAGTGATATCCTTCCAAGGCCTCTCACAAACCACAGGTGTTCTCTCTCTGGCATAACTGTTTAACTCAACATTTTAGCCTTGAATTGTTTTAAGTCATTTGTGAGATTGAAGTGTTGATCCTACTGTGGGAGAAGAAAGTTCACAAGGAAACCAGGCCCAGATGCTGCTCTAAGACACAGTTTCCGTTGCCCAAGCTTTACCAGGGAGGCAGCGTGACCTGAGGCTCCTCCCTGTCTGTGAGCCGCACCTGCGCATATGTTATCTGGTCAGTGCGGCCATAGACACAAACACCCGAACAAGCAGCTTTCTCTTCTACGTTTGTCCTTTCTTATCACTGACTGATGGCTGAGGAATTTTCTGTTTGTGTCCCCAAATCATGTAACCTTAGAAACTTGTAACCCACCAGTAGTGTAAAGAACTCAAGGTGACTTCAGACTGCCTGCCATACTGTCTATGAAGCCTCTGAGCTGTCAGAGCTCAGTAGTCGGGCTTTGGAAGTTATGCCCTTGAGTGCCTGTCAACATGAATATGTATTTTTCTGATTCTCCACTCTATCTCTGGTGCCATCTGTGTGTGACTCAGCTTCCCGTAACACCACACCAGTGAAATCTGGCCTGGGAAGCAGGTAGCACGCGGTCTCGGTGTGGTTGGAGGGCTGCACTTTCAGAACGTTCCTTGGCTGGAGAGGAGCAGGCGCTGCTCAGCATCTGCTTTTGCACCCACACAGGAAGCCAGAAAGCGAGGTGGCAATAGGAAAAGGAAGCAAGCTTGCTCTATTCAACTCCATGTTCTCTAAGAACAGATTCTAATAACAAGTAACTCACTTTATGCCAAATGGTGAAGTTTTTCAAAATATGTTTTTATTTATTTATTTGCAAGGAGAGAGAGAGAGAGAGAGAGAGAGAGAGATAGAGAATGAGAATGGATGCACCAGGGCCTCTAGCCACTGCAAATGAACTCCAGATGCATGATGCATGTGCTACTTTGTGCATCTGGCTTTACATGGTATAGTAGACAGTTTCCGGTGGCTAGGATGAACTTCCAAACCAGGCATAGTTTGTGGGAGGAAGGGACTTATTGATGCTTACAGATCAACGGGAAGTTCCATAATGGCAGGAGGAGCTGACGTCTTTTCACAGGTCCACACACAGAGAAAAAAAACCACCACTACAAGCAAGCACAGTCCAGGAACTCCATAACAGCAGAGCTCAGGCACTTTGCATGTCTTTGGACTGGAATTCCGGGTCTGCCCCCCACACCTTAGGGCTGAACCCTAGGATCTACCACAGAGACACCAAGTTAGAAGCTGTGATAGTTTGATTCAGGTGCCCCCACCATAAACTTAGGTATTCTGAATGGTAGTCTCCTCAGCTGATGGCAATTGAGAATTAATGACTCCTGGAGGCTGTGTATTGTTGGGGGGCAGGTTTATAGGTGTTATAGCCAGTGTCCCCTTGCCAGTGTTTGGCACACTCTCCTGCTCCTGTTGTCCATCTTATGTGGGCCAGGGGGTGATGTCCACCCTCTGCTCATGTCATCATTTTCCTCTGCCATTGTAGAGCTTCTCCTCGAGCCTGTAAGTCAAAATAAGCCTCTTCTTCCCACAAGCTGCTCTTGGTTGGTTGATTTCTACCAGCAATGCGAACCTGACTGCAACAGAAGCTTAAATGAAACCCCTGAATTTATTGGGGGACATTGATTCAAACTACTACACATGGGTACTGAGAAATTGAACCCAGGTCATAAGACATTGCAGGCAAGTACCTTAACCACTAGGCAATCCCTTCAGCCCACAAATGGTGAATTTTAAGACCAAGAAATGCACAGGCTACTTAGCTATCTTATTGGCACTGCTGTGTTCTGGAATTTCTCCTGATGTGGGCTACCAGGGTCCCAGAAGAGGCCTCGATGCGATGATTAAGGCAATTGGACATGACATTTGTGGGCTGTTTTAACCTCATTTACTCCAATGAAGCCAGAGAAATGTTTCTTGAAACACTCTGCGGTCACTTGAAGAGCCTTTTGCTTTTTGACGCTAATAGAAAGATCACAGTGAGTCCTTGGATCTCGGTTCCTCTCGAGTGCCAGCCACTGCTTCTCTGTGTCCTAAATAAAGGTGGGAGTAAGTCAGATGAGGTCTCTGCCCATCCTACCAGCAGGGGCTGGTTCCAGGAGGAAGGGTCTGCTATCACTGTCAATGTAGCATTGAGCTAAAGGTCCCTAGCAAGGCATGGGAAAGGCAAGTTCAGGTGCTCAAAGGAGATGAAGATGGGTTTTGTACTCTACCATGTGCAGAGACCCAATGGGTTAAAGGTCTATGACTGTAAAACTACACCAGTAAAGAAAAGTAGGGTGGGCTGGAGAGATGGCTTAGTGGTTAAGCGCTTGCCTGTGAAGCCTAAGGACCCCAGTTCGAGGCTTGATTCCTTAGGACCCATGTTAGCCAGATGCACAAGGGGATGCACACATCTGGAGTTCGTTTGCAGTGGCTGGAGGCCCTGGCACGCCCATTCTCTCTCTCTCTCTCTGCCTCTTTCTCTTGCTGTCTATCACTCTCTGAAATAAATAAATAAATAAATAAATAAATAAATAAATATTGTTTAAAAAATACATCAGAAAAGCTGGGTGTGGTGGCACATTCCTTGGGATCCCATCACTTGGGAGGAAGAAGTAGTAGGATCACTGTGAGTTCGAGGCCAGCCTTGGGACTAGAGTGAGCTCCAAGTCAGCCTGGGTTAGAGTGAGAGACTATTTTGGAAAAAAACGAGAAAACAAAAATAAATAAATAAATAAATAAATAAAATACATCAGAATGAAATAAAGAGTTCCTCAATGGGCCAAAACTCCAGTGTTGGGGTAGGACAATGTAAACAATAAACCACAAAGCCAGCTTCTGAAGAGCTGCGACAGAGGCAGCTAAACAATCAAGTTAGGAAGTATGTCAGAAGCCGACAGTATGATGAGAAAAAGGGAAGAAATGAAGAAGGGGGTTTGGAGAGGGATGGAGATTGTCAATGATGTGATCCTAGGGTCCGAGTAAGCATCAGTGACCAGGGAAGATCTGAAGACCGACTGAGCGGGGGAGTTTCTGAGGCATGTGGGAACACCCCCAAGTACTCAAGGAAGAGCAAAGATGATCACGTGGCTGTGTATCGTGAGCAAGAGAAGCATAGAAGGGCTGGAGAGACGGCTCAGCGGTTAAGGCACTTGTTTAAAAACGCCAAGGACTCAGGTTCAATTCCCCAGTACCCATGTAAGGCCAGATGCACAAGGTGGTGCATGTGTCTTGAGTTTGTTTGCAGTGGCTGGAGGCCCTGGCACCCCCATTCTCTCTCCTTTTCTTTTTCTCCATACCTCTTTCTCTCAAATAAATAATAAAATATTTTTTTAAATCTATGTGACTTCTTGTGGTTAATGGAGTGTTTATAATTTCATAAAATTGAGAATTAATTTCTCCATCAAAAGAAGAAAACTGCCAGGCGTGGTGGTGCACGCCTTTAATCCCAGCACTCGGGAGGCAAAGGTAGGAGGGGTCGGGAGGCAGAGGTAGGAGGATCACCGTGAGTTCCAGACCACCCTGAGACTACATAGTGAATTCCAGGTTGGCCTGGGCTAGAGCGAGACCCTACCTCAAAAAAAAGAAGAAAACTAAAATGATACAATCCTGGTTTAAGTCTGTCTATAGGCCTTCCTCAATTTGTACCAAATTAAATTACCGCGAATCTTCGAATCTTAGACAGCTAGACAGGGATGTTTAAAGCAATTCAGACTGCCAGATGTCATGGTACTCATAAATAGCTTGCATTTATTGGCAAACAGGTTAATTCAGTCAGTGCCAGGGTCTCTCATTTGCATAATACAGGTTGTTAAGATGGAGGCTTAACACAGCATCATTGGCTTCCACTGCTTCTCTCAGGCCAGTAAGGGTTTGGCTCAGAGGTGGGGAACTGCCCAGCCCCTGCTAGACCCCCGGGTTCCATCCCCACCCCCAGCCCTGCAAGGAAGCAAAGCCAGAGTCAAAGCAGAACCTGAGGCCAAGGTTAGTCCTGCTTGATACCTCTCCCCCCCCCCATCCCCGTCTTAAAGGCACTAAATAAATTGCTCATGTTAACGCAGAGAGCCCAGACTGATGACTCCATTTACGTCATCCAGTACCAGTTATCCTAAAGCCCACAGATACAAATGGCCTGGCACACATAAGACAGACTCTTAAGCCAGCTTGCTTATGTTAGGACCCAGCTCGCAACAGAAAATGATGGCAAATTACAGTATTGTGAGCAATTAACTAGTTCATATTTCAATTAATGTAGCTACAAAACAAGAATAAAAACAGAACCAATTGCTAAAGTTGTTATAAGGGCTAAATGAGTTGATACCTCTTTTAAAAAATATTTTGTTTATTTACTTATTTGAGAGAGATAGAGGCGTAGATGGGTAGATAGATAGATGATAGATAAATAAATAGATAGATTGTGTGTGTGTGTGTGTGTGTGTGTGTGTGTGTGTGACAGACAGAGAGAAAGAGAGAGAGAGAGAGAGAGAGAGAGAGAGAGAATGGGCCCACCAAGACCTCCAGCCATTGTGAATGAACTCCAGACACATACACCACCTCCTTGTTCATCTGGCTTTATGTGGGTATTTGGGGAACTGAATCCTGGTTGTTAGGCTTAGCAGGCAAGTGCCTTAACTGCTGAGCTACCTGCCCAGCCTACCAGGTCAGGTTTTTAAGCTGTCTGTCTAAGTACACTGAACTAGAACATCTTCCACCAAAAGCACACAGCTTGCCCCTCTGCAGAAGTGAGCAGAACTGATAACTGTACAGTGAGACTTTGCTTAAACTTCATAACCTCACGAGGCCCGTTTTGTTACCATTTCTATGGCCTTGGGGATGCTAAATGCCATCTCTACCCTCCACGAGCTAGAACGTGACGGCAGTTTAGAGTTTCAGATCTTCCCCACACAGCCTTCCCCAGAGCCCTGTGTCAGATTGCTCCACCTGCCCTGACTTCGGAAAGCTCACCCTTCCCACAATGCCTTGGGGCTCCAATCCAGACTATTACTACGGCTGCTATCCCAGGAGTCATGCAATAGTTGGGGTTGGAGTGATGGTCCAGTGGTTAAGGCACCAGCCTGTAAAGCCCAAGGACTTGGGTCAGTTCCCCAGTACTCATGTAAAACCAGATGCACAAGGTAGCACATGCTTCCTAGAGGCCCTGGCATACCCATTCTCTGTCTGCCTCTTTCTCTCTCTTTCAAACAAATAATAAACAAATATTTTTTTTTAATTTTTATTTATTTATTTGAGAGTGACAGAGAAAGGGCAGATAGAGAGAGGGAGAGAGAATGGGCACGCCAGGGCCTCCAGCCACTGAAAACGAACTCCAGACGCGTGTGCCCCCTTGTGCATCTGGCTAACGTGGGTCCTGGGGAGTCGAGCCTCGAACCGGGGTCCTTAGGCTTCACAGACAAGCGCTTAACTGCTAAGCCATCTCTCCAGCCCTAAACAAATATTTTTTTTTAAAAAATTGCGAAAATCAATCCTGGTAATGACTGGTTCCTTGAGAACAGTACTGTTACGACTGTTGGACTGGAGACCAGATAGGGGTTGCCAGGGTATTAATGAGCGAGTGGATAGCACTCACATTTCCTTGATGGTTATACATTTCTGCTGAAGAAAGGAAAACTACACAGAAGGGGTTAAGAGCATTTAAATGAAGGTGCCTGGGAAATGCCAGCATGGGGCGGTGAGGAGGAATCAGTACGCTTGCTAAAATGTTTGAGTTGTTGGCATCTGCTTGTTTTCCAGAAAGCTGGGAAGATGAAGATAGGGGACTTGGAGGCCTGCTGGGTAGAGAGGTGAAGAACGTCCAGGAGAAAACTGAAAGTAGCTTGGAGATCCATTTCAGAACACCTGTCATTGCTAAGAAATGTGATCCCGCGTGAATTCCACCCAGATTTCTCATCTGACTCCAGCAGTCTCCGTCCCTGGTGCACACGGGTCGGTCTCCTTCCACTGGTGCCCAGATGCTTCTCTTGCCCCTCCGCCTGCTTACCAGGGAGAAAAGCTGACCTAGCAGCCAGTAACCCGTGGACAAGGGCAGAACTTGATGGAAAAGTAATAATTCGAGTTGTTTGTGACTGACAGGTAGACCCAGCAGGTTCAGTAAACACAGACAAACTTTATTAGCCAAACTGCTCATTGCAATTATCAGAGGAACTAGGTTTCTGAACCCATAAACGATTCTTTTGCAAGCATGCCCATTATTCTAAATTCCTATTAATTTCCCAACTCCCAGCTGGCACATTTCTATGTGCAGTGTGTTGACATGCTGTAGGAATGGCTAATAATTTCATCTAGCTATGGGATAACCAAATATGTGACTGAATTAGCTACAGCTGTTTCTTCTGCCTCAGAGAAACAGCGACAGTCGAGTCACCTTGCCAAAGTGACAGAGGCTGACTTTTAAGGCAGGAGAGCCTGCTAACAGAAACACTAGTGTCTTATGGACTACTCTGCTTGATTTTTAAAATTATTTATTTATTTATGAGAGAGAAAGAGAAAGAGGCAGATAGAATGGGTGCACCAGGGCCTCTTGTCACTGCAAACAAACTCCAGATGCATGTGCCACCTTGTGCATCTGGCTTTACATGGGTGTTGGGGAATTAAACCTGGGTCCTTTGGCTTATCAGGCAAGCATCTTAACTTCTAAGCCATCTCTCCAGCCCTGTGCTTGATTTTTGAGGATGAGAAAGACTGCTACATAATTGCCACCCAACGGGAATGAGAAGTCACTTAGTAGTGATTAGTATGAGCACTGACTGGGTTAAGAAATCCCCAAGGGGGTTGGAGAGATGGCTTAACTGTTAAGCCACTTACCTACAAAGCCTAAGAACTCATGTTCCGATCTCTAGGTCCCACATAAGCCAGATGCACAGTGATGCAAGCATGCAATATTGCACATGTGCACAAGGGGGCACATATGCCTAGAGTTCGTTTGCAGTGGCTGAAGGCCCTGGTGAGACCATTCCCTCTCTCTTTGTGCCTCTCTCTCTCTCTCAAAATAAAAGAAACAAAGAAATCCCCAAGGAAATTTTTGTGTCAAGGTCAAAACATCAAACTACAAACCAAACCACAAGCTGGGATCCTAGGAAAAAGACAATTCGCTCGGGAGGTAGGAGCAGGTCAAGGTGACTCTGAATTACCTGTCGTATCCAAAACCAGCCTGGACTACACAAGACCTTGTCTCAAAGCAACAATAAGAAGAGACCTGGAGACCTGCTGACTTGACGGATAGAGCTTTGTCTGCGTGTTCCGAGCAACAACAACACTGTGAGCTGAAAGGAGATGTTCTCCCGCAGTGTTGGCCCAATTATCCGTCCAGGTTGACACTTAGGATTTCTGGAAATTTGGGGTTTTCCTAGTTTTCCTGGGTCTATAAGCAGCCCTTTAACTGTCTCTTCCCTGACCCCCACAGATGGTAGTGTTAGGAGGTAGGAGTTAAATAATCCCACTGCAATGGCCTCTCTATAATGACTGTGATTTACCTAAAAGTTGTTCAGTGTCAAGCTGCCATATTAGTTTCTTTTTTAAGAATATATTTACTTTTAAGAGAGAGAGAGAGAGAGAGAGAGAGAGAGCGAGCATGAACATGGGCACACCAGGGCCCCTTACCACTGCAAATAAACTCTAAACATATATGCCACTTTGTGCATCTGGCTTGATGTTGGTCAGGAGAATCAAACCTGGGCTGGCAGCCTTTGCAAACAAACCCCTTTAACCACAGTGCCAACTCTTCAGCCATGGTTACTATCCCTAGTGAATGCCAGGGCACAATTTCTGGGGCCTGAAGACCAACCCCAAAGAAAAGGATTAGACAGTGGAAGTAGGAGGTAGCTAGTCCAGCTGCTCACTTCCGGGAACTAGGGATGGACAGTTCCTTGTAGACACGGGTCCACTCTGCAAGGGAGAGAAGAGGGAAGGCCCTGGGCAGGCATAGGCGTGTGTATATATGTATATAGAGCACACCATGGGCATAATATAGTAGGGTGTATTATGGTATATACATGACACACACACATATATATGTTATAATAGTGGGCTTCGGTTTAGATATTTTTTGTTTGTTGTGTTCTTGGTGTTTCAAGGTAGGGTCTTGCTCTAGCCCAGACTGACCTGGAATTCACTCTGTAGTCTCAGGCTGGCCTAGAACTCACAGTGATCTTCCCACTTCTGCCTCCAGAACACTGGGATTAAAGACATGCACCACCGCACCCAGCTGGGGTTTAGATATTTGAACCAGTCACCTCCTGAGGACTGACGCAGAGAAGGACCTTTCCCAGTCAAAGACGTCTCCACATGGAGGACACGTTGGGGAGGGAAGAACGTGTTGAAGGTGGAACATTACTTCAACCATGAGAAAGTATTGGATAGGAGCACAGGGTGTGAAGTCACCTAGACCTCGTGTGACCATTAGTGTTCTAACTTGGCGACCTTGGTACTTAGGGGAGGAAAATCTCCCTAGACATAGAGCCTTAGGGAAAGACTAGGATAGGATGAGCCTAATGTACTGAGGAGGTGCTATAGGAAATGCCTGTAAGAGAACGGGTGCAGGGAGCAGGATTGAGGCGGAGAGAAAGACCTGAGAAAGGACATGGTATCTGGTAATGTTTATATTTGGCCTGGTCCACATGGGAGCTATGGATGGCAAACTATGCAACCAAATCGCCCACCAGAGGAGCTGGCTTGGGCTAGAGAGATGGCTTAGCTTTTAAAGTGTTGCCTGAACAGCCTAAGGACCCAGGTCTGATTCCCCAGTACCCATATAAGCCAGATGCACAAGGTGTCACATACACCTGGAGTTTGTTTGCAGTGGCTGGAGGGCCTGGTGCACCCATGTTCTCTCTCTCTCTCTGCCTCTTTCCCTCTCAAATCAATCAATCAATCAATAAAACAAATCTGTTATGAAAGGGAGAGTTGGCTTTGTTTGATTAGTCATTGGTTCTTATTGGATTGCTGTGAGTTTGAGGCTAGCCTGAGATTATAGAGTGAATTTCAGGTCAGTCTGGGCTACAGCAAGACCCTAGCTTGAAATATGAAACAAAAATAAAATGAGTTGAAAAATGATGGAGGAAGATACCTGCTGCCAACCTCTTGTCTCGAAAGATATGTGCACACATATACATGTGCACTTACACATACATGTTGCACCCATATATGTACACACATGCATATGCATATCATATACACACATGGGTAACAAAAGTAAATATATAGCATATTAAGGTTGAGGGAGAAAACTCAAGACAGGACCACCCTTGAGGAAAGAGTGGCTTAGCCTACCAGATGACAGAGGTACATTAAAGCAGGACCAGGTGGGAGGGAGCCTGGACCTCTGAGCCTCCCACAGCCTAGTCAGAGAATATTGAACATCAGCTCAAGGCAGGTCATCAGAAAATGATGCCACCAACAGGCATGGGTGATGGAAGTCCAGTTGCTAGTGGGAACAGGAACACTTGAGCAGGAGGGAGCCATGGTGGGCTGGGCTGACAGGACAGCAGAATGGTTATGGTGATGCTATGGCTGCAGGTCTGTAGATAACTTGCAGCTATTGCCAACTTCCCTAATGAACGTACAGCTACGTAGTCCAAAGTGACAGGGAAGCCTCTTCCCTCACAGTGCCCATTCAGAACTCATGAGAAGCAAGAACTCTTTTTTTTTAAAAAAAATATTTATTTATTTGAGAGGGGGGAGGCAGATAGAGAAAGAATGGATGCACCAGGGTCTCTAGCTGCTGCAAACAAACTCCAGACGCATGAGCCACCTTGTGCACCTGGCTTACATGGGTACTGGGGAATCGAACCTGCATCCTTAGGCTTTGCAGGCAAACACCCTAAATGCTAAAGCATCTCTCCAGCCCTGAAGTAAGAACTCTTAAAGGCACTCTGGATCAAAGAACACATGCTGAAGAGGGAATTAGGAGCCTGGAGGCCAAAATTGGTAAGTGACAGAGTGTCACAGGCCAGTAGAAAACAATCTGCACCTTCTAAAACCCACCCTTTGCTGCTAAAATCAGGGAGATTGGTAGTCTGGGTAAACCAGTGCTGTAGATGTCAGGTTGACTTGTGTTTGTTTGCTTATTTCTTACCATGTCTTTTAGTCCTAGAGAGAACTCTAGATAAAGAAAGGAGAGCTGTGCAGTCTTTTTTCACAAGATTATTTCATTTTTTAATTGGTGTGTGGTAATTGCAGAAGACAGTGGGTTTCATTATGACATTCACATACGTGCACATAATGTGTTCCAACCATATCAACACCCCGTGCCCCTTGCTAGCTCTTGATCCACTTCCCCGTCTCTGTTGGTGCCCTTCTTTTCTGAAGTAACCCCTCTTTTGCTTTTTTGTCTTCTGAAAACATATTTGTCTTTCTGAGTCTGGCTTATTTTGTTTAATACAATGATCTCCAGTTCCATTTATTTTCCAAATAATGATGTAATTTTGTTCTCTACGGCTGAATAATACTCTACTGTGTAAGTATATACAGCCTATTTTATTGTCATTCAACCATCAATGGGCACTTTAGACAGGTTCCATATCTTGGCTGTTGTGAATAGTGCCACAGTGAACCTGCTCTGGCGGTTTGAATCAGGTGTCCCCCATTAACTCATGTGTTCTGAATGCTTGGTTTCCAGCTGGTGGCCTTGCTTGAGGAGCTGTGTTGTTGGAGGTGGGCTTAGGGATGCTCTAGCCAGCTCCCCCTTGCCAGAACTCAGCTCACTGTCCTGCTGCTGTTGTCCGCCTGCTGTTGCAAGGAGGTCATGTCCAGCCTCTGCTCTACCGTCTTTCTCCTGCCGTCACCGAGCTTCCCCTCGAGACTGTAAAGCAAATAAAAACCTGCGTCCCCTCAGTGGCTTTTGGTCAGGTGCTTTATCCAAGTACTGGGAAGGTAACTACAACACAAGCATGCAATCATTATCAGTGGTACGCTGACTTAGAATTCCTTCAGGTTAATGTGCCAGGAATGGTATCACTGGGTCATACAGTAGTTCTATTTTGTGTTTACTGGGAATCCCTCCATACAGATTTCCATAATCAGTTAAGATTCTCACCAGTAGTGCCCCCTGGCCAGAATTTGTGGTTCACTTGTTTTTGATGATAGCCTTTCTAACTGGACTGAGACAGAATCTTAGGGTCATTTAAAATATATATTTTTTTTATTTATTTGAGAGAGAGAGAGATAGGGAAAGAGAGAGAGAGAATGGGCACACCAGGGCCTCTAGCCACTCTAAATGAACTCCAAATGCATGCCACCTTGTGCATCTGGTTTTACATGGATACTGGGGAATTGAACCCTAGTCCTTTGGCTTTGCCAGCAAGCACCTTAACAACTTAGTCATCTCTCCAGCCCTATGGTCATTTTAATTTCTACTTCCCTGGTGGCTAGGAATGTGGAATGTTTCATGTTGAGCATTTATACTTATTTTTAAGAATTGTCGGTTCAGCTCACTTGCTCATCTGCTGATTGCATAGTCTTTTGAGCAATGACCCAAACATTGATAGAGCTAAGCTGTGTCTTAGAAGGTTCCATACCAGCTGGTGCCTGCTTCCAGAAAGAGTCTTGATCTGTGCAGTGGTCTGAATGCAAAATGTCCCCCATAGAGTTGGGGCTTTTATTAAGCTTGGACCTCCAGCCACCTGGCTGGAGGAGGTGTCACTGGGGGCAGATGCTGGGGTCCAGCCCAAAAGTTAGGGGTCAATCTGATTCCAGCCAAAAGCTGTGAGAGCAGGTCTGAGCTCTGGTGGGTTTGTGTTTGCTGGTGTTGGTGTTCTGGTTGCTGCAGCTGTTTCTTTCTCCTTGGATCTGTGAAAGGAAGCTAATTTCTTCTGCCATGGATGGAGCTTCCCCTGGATCAGAAGGCTTGAAATAAATCCCTTCCTCCCATAAACTGTGTGGTTTGGATGTTCTTCCCAGCAACATGCTGCTGACTACAACAGCCTGTGTACTCAAGGTCCATCTTTACACGGACATCCATCAGTACTTTAATATTATTTATTTATTAGAGAGAGAGAGAGAGAAAGAGACAGATAGAGAGAGAGAGAGAGAGAATGGACATACCAGGGCCTCTAGCCACTGCACATTGCATATGAACTCCAGATGCATGCACCATCTTGCGCATTTGGCTTACGTGGGTACTGGGGAATCAAACCTGGGTCCTTAGGCTTTGAGATAAGTACCTTAACCACTAATCCATCTCTCCAGCCCATCCATCAGTGCTTTAAATAAGTGGCTATTCCAGTTTACATTCCAACTAGCAGTGATCAAGGGTTATTTTGTTGTTCCTACATCCTTGCCAGTGTTTTGTTTGTTCACTTTGTTTTCTTGATGATAACCAAGTTTATATTAAGTAGCATCGTCAAAGTTTCATATTATATGTGTGGAAATGAAAGTGTGAAGTAACATGGAATGACATTAATAGGATATTCATTGTTCAGTAGTTGAAAAATCATGATTCAATTTCAATTCTATTAGTGGTTGTGTACAGATATTATAATACTTACTGAGCTTTGATTCTGTGTCAGGAATATCATTAGCATATGGCCAGTGTTCATTCATCTAACCATCAGGGAAGACACTGGTGTTACTAAGACACTCTTCATGAGGTGAGGAAGAAAATACTTAACTGACATCACACAGCTGAGTGCTAACTCAGGTCTGCCCCCAGAGGCCATGTGCAGTAAAACCACCACCCCACAGCATGACAGGCAGGCATGGTGAAGTTTTCAAGTGCTTGGCCCTGTTCTCTTATGCGTTAGTTTATTAGAACAAGCTGCTTAGCTTTTCAGAGTGCAATCCCCCTTCCTGCAAGACGAGGAGCATTATAACACCTGCTTACTCAATAGGAATCCATGGAGTCATTATAAGGATTAAGAAAATAACATTATAAGGGCTAGCGAGATGGCTCGGTGGGTAAGGCATTTGCCTGCTAAGCCTGTGGACCCAGCAGGTTCGGTTTCCCAGTAAGCTAGATGCACATGGTGGCCTGTGTGTTAGGAGTTCATTTGCAGTGGCTAGAGACTCTGGTGCACCTATTCTCTCTCTACCTGCCTCTTTCTCTCTCTCAAATAAGTAAATATAAAATATTTTTTAAAAACATGATTTTTTTCTAAAAAAGAAAATAACACTGTAAAATACTTGGCAGAAGGAAACTATGCAACTATTCAAACAAAAGGTAACTACGGCTCATAGGAGTAATTGTCATAAATTAGCATAGGGTAACAAAAACCCAGAATCAGAAAGATTCTAACCAATGTGTTTTAATATCCCCAAACTAAAATCAAATACACAGTGTGGTAGTTTGAATGGATGTCCCCCAATAGGTTCAGGAGGTCTATTCAAGCTTATAACTTGACTTCACATGGGGGGGATCCTAGGGTCTATCCCTGAGGTGTGTTTGGGGGCGGATGTGGAATTCCAGCCTAAGGTCTGCAGAGGGCTTGTGCTCTGCCTGGGGTTCCGGGGGTGCACGCCCTTGTGGTGTGGCTGGTGGTTTTTCTCTCTGCGTGGATTTGGTAAAGAGGGACCAGCTTCTTCCGCCATTAGGGAACTTGCCCTGGATCTGTAAGCTTCAAATAAACCCTTCCTCCAATAAACTGTGTCTGGTTTTGAGGTTCATCCCAACAACGCGAAGCTAACTGAGACACACATGACACACACAGGTTCCAAAATAATATGGGTATAAGCCCTGGCTAAAAGCCAGCATCGAAGGAGGAATTTGTTCCATACATAAGCATGTCACTTCAAATCATATCTACACTCTGTAGCCACGATTCTGAATACTACAGAAGCCTAGAAAAAGCAACGAAAATAAAGTGAATAAAATCCCAGGTCTTGTTGAGATAACCCTTTCGTGGGATATGCAAAAGATTTAAAAACATGTGAATGCAGTCCTCAAATAGTGAGAAATTCTATGAATACTAATCAATCAGACCAGGCATGGGATCAGCAAAGAAGGTGGATGCAGACCTGCAAGCGGTTGCTGGAGACATGTGGCTTGTAGGGGATATTCAAGGGACACAGGGGCTACTGAAGAAAAGGGGAAGAAACCGAAGATAAAAACCGGAAAGAAGCCAGGGACTCTCTCATTCCTGGTGAGGGTTTTTCACTGCTGTATGATGAGAGGTCTCTGGGGAGTTGAAGCAGTAGACTGGCCTGAGCTGACTCATGTCCCAGCTGCCCCAAGGAGCTCAGGCTGCTTGAGAGCAAAGGGCTGCGGGCGGGGCAGCTCTCTGTGCAAGAGAGTGATGACCCGGGCTAGGATGGGAGGAGCGGAATTGGTAAGAGTTTGTGGGGTTCTGCAAAGAATTTCAGATGAGAACCAAGAGTGTAGCTGATGATTTAGACAGGCAGCAAAAGAGGTTAAACTATGTTAGCATGTCTTTTAGGGCTCTTTAAATATTTTTTTTTTTTTAGATTTTTAAGTTTTTATCCATTTATTTATTCATTTGAAAGAGAGAGGCGGAGAGAGAATGGGTGTGCCAGGGTCTCTGGCCACTGCAGACAAAGTCCAAACACATGTGTCACCTTGTGCATCTGGCTTATATCGGTGCTAGGGAATAGAACCTGGGTCTTTAGGCTTCACAGGCAAGTGCCTTAACCACTAAGCCATCTCTCCAGCCTGGCTTTTGGGTTTTGATCCATGCAAATACAGAAATGAAATCTCATTTCATAAAATAAAAAGACCGCAGGAGAGGGGAAAATTTGCTTTTTGATAACCAAGAGGAAATGTCCAGAACCCAACTGTTCATGAATCTAGAGTTCAAAGAAGAGGCTGTTTTAGAAACAAATTTGAAAGTTTAGATATTTATGTATTCATTTATTTATTTATAAGGTTTTGGGATGTTAGGACCACAAGTGGAATACCTATAGACAGACAAAAGGAAACAGTCAACAAGAAGTCCTATGGTGGCACATGCCTTTAATCCTAGCTCTCTCTTCTATCTTTATTTGCTTGCAAATATCTTTAAAAAAAAAAAGTTAACTGTTTCTAAGGCTGGATTTCTCTTCCATGTGCTCAATAAGCACCAATATTCTACGCAGGGATTCTATGGAGTCTCCTACCCTGAGTCCCCAAGTTCAAAGCCATCAATAAGGAAGATACATGACCAGGACTTGAGAGAGGTTAAAGTCCTGCCCTTAACTTCCCAGCAGGTTTGAGCAGCTCATAAAAGCCCCCATTAGTCACCCGTGTTCTCACTGATAAAATAAAGGAGGATGAGCTGTTCTTTAAGATTGTCTCGTGAAACTTAGAAATTTATAATTGTGCAGCATTCGTTTTGTGCTAACTAGCCCAGATGTTATAAGGACACAGCTATTCAAAAAGTCCAAAATGATTTAACAAACCTGAAGAATTGCTGATTTGATCAAAATTCATTAATTAGATTCTTGGCCAAAGCCTTTCAGGTAGTTCCTGAGTTATCTTCAGGAACTCCTGTCCCCACTTCCCCTTAGAAGTCGTGCAGCTGAGGTTTTGTGATAAGCTCAGGTATAGGAAGAACATTTGGTCCAATTCAAACAGCACGACCTACCAGAAAAGCATTCTGCTGGACCCCTTGGGATATGTGAGCACTCTTTTCAGACATGCAGGACCTGCTCCACAGATGCCAGAAAATTCTAATGAAGGGGGAAAGAAAAATCTGTGTCCAGAAATGCTTGATGTGGGCTGCAGAAAGGCCAAAGGTGAGTTGGGCATATGTGGGAAAGCGGGGCTCAGAAGGCTTTAGTTTTCATGTTGAGGCTCAAAGGTGAGTGGGGTATCCAGGCACGATGAATAAAACTTTGGGATCAAGCAGGTTCCATGACCAAGTCCCTTAGCTACTAGCTGTGTAAACATTGAAGGACTCTCTTCCGGCCCAGAAAAGGAAAACAGGGTCTCCTTGAACTCATGACCCATGAGCAAACATTGATGTAAGCCATCCATAAATCACAGAGAAACAATCAATCCATGTGCTGACCCCAAAACGACCCCTGACAGCATTGAAACCCCTGGGGCGTTACACCTGAGAAACTCCACGCACTACTTCTCAGAAAATACCTTCAGTAACCCCCCCAGACTGCCACCCATACCTGCTCCTTTGATCTGTACCCTTATAAGCTTCACTTCAGCTCTGGGGAGATGCGCAGAGCCTCTAATCCGCTCCGGGGTCTCTGTCCCTCACGGCTGATGGCGCCTGCCATAAATAAATGATTTCCTTCTGCTGCAGTTCGAGTCCGTGGTCTTTCTCTTCAACTTTCCTTACAGACATTATTAAGACTATTCAGGTGGAAACCGAAGCTAATATCCTCATCTTAGGGTAGTTATGACGAAAATGTGACCATTTCATTGGGAACACCAGGAATGTGAGAAGTCCTTGAACCATAGCTACTCTCATCTAGAAAAAAAAAAGAGGTGGCATTGGGGTGGGGCTGAGGAGAGAGATCAGTGGGTAGAGACCTTGACTTGCAAGCATAAGGACCCGAGTTTGATCCCTGTGAACTATTGTCTCTCTCTTTTTTTTTTTTTTCTTTTTTCCATGCTGCTGGAATGAAGCTCTAAACCAGACCCAGTTTATGGGAGGAACAGGATTTTCAGTCCAGGTTTGCAGCTCCAGGTAGTTCCATCACGGTGGAAGAAGCTGGTTCCCTTTCACAGATCCAGAGAGACCCAGGCCCACACACCAGCACTAGACAGCGAGCCGGCACACTCGGCCGACACCGGCAGAGCCCAGCTCGCTCTGCATACCGCAGGCTGGAATTCAGGTCCGCCCCCAGTGACACCCTCCCTTGGAGCTGGAGTCTGTCTTCTAGGAGCAGAAATTGTATTAACACCTGAGTGGATTGGGGGAATGTACATTCAAACTACCACACTCATGTAAAAACAAAACAAGCGCTGGAGGGATGGCTTAGCGGTTAAGGCCTTTGCCTGAAAAGCCAAAGGACCTGGTTTGATTCCCCAGGACCCACGTTAGCCAGACACACGAGAGGGCGCATATGTCTGGAGTTTGTTTGCAGTGGCTGGAGGCCCTGGCGTGCCCATTCTCTCTCTCTCTACCTCTTTCTCTGTCAAATAAATAGATTAAAAAAATATTTTTTTAAAAAGTGCTTGTCTACAAAGCCTAAACACCTAGGTTTGGTTCCCCGGCACCCACATAAAGCCAGATGCACAAAGTGGAGCATGCATCTGGAGTTTGCTTGCAGCAGCTGGAGGCGCTGGTGTACGCATTCTCTGTCTGTCTTCTCTCTATATCTCTGTGCTGCAAATAAACAAATAAAAATATTTTTAAAGAAAAATAAAAGTGCTTCTAGACTCCAGCCCAGGGAAGTGGAGGCAGGTGGACTCTGGAAGCTTGCTGACTAGCGAAGCTGCTCCGCTTGTCAAGTTGCGGGCTGATGAAAGCCCTTGTCTCAAGTGAAGAAGGACAGTGCCCGAGGAGCGCCTATGGCCTCACAAAGAGGTGCACACGCACACACACACACGCACACACACACACACACGCACACACGCGCACATGCACACCCACATGCACATGCACACACACGCACACTGCACACACACGCACACTGCACACACACGCACACACACAAGCATACGCACACACACGAACACGCACACACACAAACGCACACGCACGGGCACACGCTACACACCCACACGCACACACACCCACACAAGCACACTCACACGCACACGCACGCGCACACACACGCACATGCACACACGCACACACACCCACGCACACCCACGCACACACACATGCACACGCACACACACACACATGCACACACACGCACACACAGCACACACGCACACACAAGCACACACACATGCACACACACATCCTCCTACCTCTGCCTCCCAAGTGCTGGGATTAAAGGTGTGTGTCAGCACGCCCGGTTTGTAATTATTTTTTATAGGCTTATGAAACTTCACCAGCTAAGACCCTACGATGTGCATCTCACAATGTATCAGGACTCGGCATGGTGAAATTTCAGAAATAAAGACAACCTTCAAGGAAGCAGTCAGCAAATAGACAGTTAAAATAGTTTCATACCAGCCGGGTATATTGGTGCACGCCTTTAATCCCCGCACTCAGGAGGCTGAGGTAGGAGGACTGCCTTGAGTTCGAGGCCAGCCTGAGGCTACATAGCGAATTCCCGGTTAACCTGAGCCACAGTGAGACTGTACCTCAAAACAAAAGCAATAACAGCCAAAAAACTTCATACCAAAGGAGGAAAAATGTGCAAACATAACATCTTACATCTCATGCTGTGTGTGTGTGTGTGTGTGTGTGTGTGTGTGTCTGTCTGTCTGTGTGTGTGTTCAAGAAAGAGTATCACTCTAGCCCAGGATGACCTGGAATTCACTATGCAGTCTCACAGTGGCCTCGAACTCATGGCAATCCTCCTACTTCTGCCTCCTGAGTGGTAGGATTAAAGGTGTGTGCCACCACGCGGGCTAATCTCATGCCTTAATTGAAATTGGGACGACACATTGCATTGGACAGCTTTACCAATGGGAGAGTAGAGTGCCTGTATTACTCTCTAAGTAAACATTTTGCAATCACCAGGACTTTGTGAGTCAAGAGTTTGCCACTGCAAAGTCCAGATGCATGCGCCACTTGATGAGTGTGGCTTTCCATGGCTACTGGGGAATCGAGCCCCAGGGTCAGGCTTTGCAAGCAAGTGCCTTTAACCACAAAGCCATCTCCCCAGCAGCGAAGAGCCAGCACTTTCATCACGTCATGGGCACAGTCTCAGATGATACAGTTTCATTTCATGTGTGGAGGAAGTCAGGAATTAGGAAAAAGAAGCAAGCGGAAGTAACAAACGACACCGTTGTGCTCCTGCCCCTCCATCTAACTGTTCATTTTCACAGTGACGGTGAGTCTCTTCACTCCCAGATTATTAAAGATGTAACAGAATAGAAAGACATGGGGAATTCCAAAAGGTGTTTTATCAGAACCGGGGGAAATCTTAAGAGAGTGCCCACCTCAAACTCCACGTTGTATAATGAACAGAAGATGAACAGAATTTCCAGTGTCTGAGCGCTCTCGTGTTGTGCAAAGACAGGTCTGGCTTGCAGGCATCTTCAACTAGACTTGGAGCCTCCCCTCACCTGATGTAGGACCCTCTTCAAAGTACTCTTCTTTGAGCTCAAAACCCGGGGCTGGAGAGATGGCTCCGCAGTTCAAGCACTTGCCTACAAAGCCTAAGAACCCGGGTTCAATGCTCCAATGTGCCCACAAAGCCAGATGCACAAAGTGGTGCGTGCATCTTGAGTTCATTTGCAGTGGCTACAGGCCATGGTGCGCCCACTTTGTCTGTCTCTCTTCCCTCTATCTCTTTATGCTTGCAATTAAGTAAATAAAATATTATTTTAAGAAAAGGAAAGTTAAGAAAAAAAAAGCAGAGGCTTTCCTTCTCTCCCTCCCCCTCAGGCCAAGTTTGCAGTAATGACGAGAAAACAGGACACCAAGAATTCGTAGTGGACCAGCAGGTCCTCTCTTGGGTTGTGTGTCCTATTGACAGTACATCTTCCTATATGTAAATAGATCCTTCGCAGTGCATCCAGAGGATGGACCCTTCTGTGTTCTGAGAGCTGTTTTGAAGGCACAATCATTTGCTTACTTCTGTAAGGGAATTCAAATCTCCTGGATAATTTGAAACAGTCCACATGACTGGTTTGAATGCTTTAAAATATAATAGCCAGTCTCTGGGTATTAACTAACCCATCCAAAGGCCCTGATATTAAATTAGCTATGCTGGCAAGAACTACTGTATCATAAAAGGCTCCAAGTCTTTTCCTAAGCTTATTAGTATTAATTTCCTAATTAACGAACATATTTCTTAAGTGTCAGAAAGTGAAATAACAAGGTACCCAAGAAAAACAAGTCATTTTCCTAAATAGAAAATACATGTTTTAGTGATCTATTTATTTTAGTAAATGCATTTCTCAGAACAAAAGAGAATACTGATTTGCTAGGAAAGGCAATCACAATGAATATTTGTAAGTAAAACTGCCTGTTGGTTTGCTTGGAAAAAATCTGTTGCAAAAATGGTTATAGAGGGCTGGAGAGATAGCTTAGCAGTTAAGGCACTTACCAGTAAAGCCAAAGGACCCAGGTTCGATTACCCAGCACCCACATAAAGCCAGATTCACCAGATAGCACATGCACGTGGAGTTTGTTTGCAGTGGCTAGAGGCCCTGACATGCTCATTCTCTCCCCCCACACACCTTCTGCCTCTTTCTCTCTCTCTCTCAAATAAATAAAATATTTAAAAATGGTTATAGAGAAGTGGCTGAGAATGTATAAATACACACACACACACACACACACACATTTGAAGTCCTCTGTTGTTCCTAACCCCTTCGGCCCCCCACCTTTTGTAAGAAGGCCTATTCATCCTACTGCAGCTTTCAAAGGGCTGGGTGAAAATCAGCTCTTCCCTTATCAATCTTTGGGGATCCCCCTCCAGAATAAGGGACATATGCAAAAACACCCCTGGGGGCCAAAACTATAGACGACCTGATGTCTCACGGCCTTTTGCTTTATTTCCGAATTTTTGCAAAAAGCAAAATCAAACTCCTTTCTCCATCCTTCCCACACAAAAAGAGTATTCTAGGACTGCAGAGATGGTTCAGTGGTTCAGGCACTTGTCTGCAATGTCTAAAGACCTGGGTTCAATTCCCCAGGACCCATGTAAAGCCAGATGCACAAAGTGGCAAAAGCATCTAGAGTTCGTTTGCAGCAGCCAGAGGCATGCCCTGTTTTTTTTCTCTCTCTCTCCTTGCAAATAAATAAATAAAATATTTAAAAAGA
Source organism: Dipus sagitta (assembly GCA_036346955.1). Classification (NCBI taxonomy): domain Eukaryota; kingdom Metazoa; phylum Chordata; class Mammalia; order Rodentia; family Dipodidae; genus Dipus; species Dipus sagitta. The sequence continues at coordinate 55,969,124 of CM070784.1, forward strand.
GTATTCTGGTACAAATTAGGAAAAACAAATTCCCTCTAAGCTTTAAAATATATATATATTTGCTTATTTAGGGGGAGAGAGAAATAAAGAAAATCGGTATTCCAGGGCCTCCAGCCACTGAAAATGAATTCCTAAAGCATGCACCACTTTGTTCATCTGGGTTACGTGGGTCCTGGGGAATCAAACCTGGGTCCTTGGGTTTCACAGGCAAGTGCCTTAACCACTAAGCCATCTCTCCAGCCCTTTTCCAAGCTCCTTAGCACTCATGGCCCTCACTCATCTTTCAGTGCCTTTTTTTTTTTTTTTTTTTTTTTTTTTTTTTGAGGTAGGGTTTCAGTCTAGCCGAGGCTGACCTGGAATTCACTATGGAGTCTCAGAGTGGCCTCGAACTCATGGCGATCCTCCTTCCTCTGCCTCCCGAGTGCTGGGATTAAAGGCATGCGCCACCATGCCCGCTCCTTTCAGTGCCTTCTACACACACGAGTGCTAATGTTTCCAGCACAGAATGGGAATTAATCTTTTCTTTACTTACATATCATTCCTTTGCTCCAAATGGCCTTCTAACATATGAGTCAGTGATTTTTATTTATTATTCATGCATTATGGTACCCAGGAGTATCTCATTCTGGTACAGCCTAGGATAGCCTAAAAATGACCATCCTCCTGCCTCAGCCTCTCAAGTGCTGGAATTATAGATGTGTGTACCACCACACCCAGCTCTTCTTTTTTAAATATTTTATTTATTTGAGAAGAGAAAGAGGCAGAGAGAGAGAGAGAATGGGCGTGCCAGGGCCTCTAGCCACTGCAAACGAACTCCAGATACATGCGCCCCATTGTGCATCTACCTGGCTTCCATGGATCCCGGAGAATCAAACCAGGATCCTTTGGCTTTGCAGGCAAACGCCTTAACGGCTAAGCCATCTCTCCAGCAACCCAGCTCTTCATACCATCTTAAATCATGACAAACATGTTCAGACAGTATTAGGGGTTACTTTAACTAAAGAGATGAAGTGAATGAACAAATTTGCTAGTAATGTCCATACAATTTCTGAATATCATGTACAGGACATTGTAGAGGAAACAATTGGCATAAAATCATGACTTGTAGAGCAGGAAATATACAGCTTGATAGTAACTACTAAGAATGGAATTCTCTCTTGTTAATAAAATATAATGTAATATTTTTAAAATTAGTCACCTTTGGGCTAGAGAGATGGCTCAGCGGTTAAGGCACTTACCTGCAAAGCCAAACTGCCAGGGTTCAATTTCCCAATACCCACATAAAGCCAGATGCACAAAGTGGCACATACATCTGGAGTCTGCAGCAGCTGGAAGCCCTGGCATACACAATTTCTCTCTCTCTCTCTCTCTCCTCTTTCTCTGTCATAAATAAATAAATAAATAAATATTAAGACACAAGAGAGAAAAAATGCTTTTGGTATCCAGAAGATAAATCATGTTGGTGGTGAATATTATATGTACTTTTTAAAAAAACATTTTATTTATTTATTCTATTTATTTATTTGAGATAGAGAGAGGGAGAGAGAGACAGAGACACAGAGAGTAATAACGGGCACACCAGGGCCTCCAGCTACTGCAAACAAACTCCAGACGCATACGCCACCATGTGCATCTGGCTTACATGGGCACTGGGGAATGGAACCTAGGGTCCTTAGGCTTCGCCTCTAAGCCATCTCTCCAGCCCTATATGTACTTTTATGTTTTCGATGAGAAAAGCCACTAGCCATACAAGGCAACTGCTCATAGCCTTCTCCATACAATTTGGTATGTTTCTGGAAACTTAAGTGATCATTTATAAATTAAATGAATTCAGTTACACATTAGGTGTATTTTTTCCAGTGGAATAATTCAGCTGTCTATCTGTGCATATTGGTAAGGAAAGGCACATAATAAACTGTGTGCCTATGCTGGAGAGATGGACTCAGCGGTTAAGGTGCTTGCCTGCAAAGCTTAAGGACCCAGGTTCAATTCCCTAGTACCCACGTAAATCCAGATGCACTAAGTGGTGCATGCATCTGGAGTTCATTTGTAGTTCCTATCTGCCTCTCTCTTTCAAATACATAAATTAATTAATATTTTTTTAAAAGAATATATGCCTGTAATGACTATTTCTGAGAACCTCAACATACTTCATAAAAATGTTGTGTCATCAGGCCTGGAGGCTTATCTTTGTCAGGGAACCAGGCTGGTTATCACATTATCTGTGGACCTGCGCTTACTACCCAAGTGCAAGGACACTGTTTTGTCTGTTTTCTCTGCATCCCAGTGTCTGCTTGATAAGTAATCAATGACCACTTGTTAAAATAACTAGAATTGTTAGGTGCACATTGAATAGTTCTGTGTATCTAAGGGTCAGAACTTTACTAGCAGAAAGAGTGACTCTAATCTGAGCACTCTGGAGGCAGAGGTAGGATGACCACTGCGAGTTCGAGGCCAGCCTGGGCTAGAGAAAGACCCTACCTCAGAAAAACAACAACAAAAACAACAACAACAGTTTCAACAAAAAGTTACTTTTCTAAATTCTCGTGAAACAAGTCATTTAGCCCTGATATGGCAGAAATATCCTTGCAAAATTGAAATATATCTATAAGCATTGAGTCTCTATGTAGGATGATCAGCAAGCAATAAAGAGTGAGATCAGATCTTTATATTCCTTGCCATGTAATTATATAAAAATCAGGCACACATTTAATATTTAATTAAATATTTAATATTGAATATTTTGTTGGAAATTTTAAATATTTTTATGTACAAGGAGAGAGAGAGAATGGCTATGCCAGGGTCTCTTGCTACTGCAAACAAACTCCAGATGCATGTGCCACTTTGTTCATCTGGCTTTACATGGACACTGGGTAATCGAACCCAGGCTGTCAGGGTTACCAGGCGAGTGCTTTAACTGCTGACATCTCCTAACTGCTAGCATCTCTCTGGCCCCTTTGTTGGATATTTGAATGAGTGAGTGGGATAAGCGAATAGTTAGATGGATTGATGAATGGTGGAAGGATATATGGTTGGACGGGTGGGTAACTCTAGGAATATGATATATTCACTGTATAATGCAAACACCATTTTCTTAGGATTTGTTGCTGTCTTTTGATGACTCTCTCCTTGGTAATATGCTAAGAGATTCTCCTTGCACCTCTTTATTTGTTCCACATATATTCATATTTTTTGTTGTTTTTTCAAGGTAGTGTCTCGCTCTAGCCTAGGCTGACCTGGAATTCACTATGTAGTCTTGTAATAAATAGAAAAATTGCATATCCACCAAAGAATTTTTAAAAGTCAACTTATGACTCACTGTCTGTAAGTGTGTTAAAAAATTTCTCAGGTACAAAGCGGTCAAAAGTGGAAAAAAAATTAAGATTAATTAAAAAATTAATGAGCCCCTCCAGCCACAGACACCCATGCAGTTCCTCCTACAAGATCACACATAAGGCTTAGCAGTTAAGGTGCTTGCTTGCAAGCTTGACTGTCCAGGTTCGATTCTCTAGGACCCACATAAAGTCAGATGCACAAACTGGCACATGTGTCTGGAGTTCTTTTGCAGTGGCTGGAAGCCCTGGTGTACCCATTCTCTCTCTCTTTCTCTCTCTCTCTCTCCTTGAAAAAAAAGATAAATAATTTTTAAAAATCACATATGGTTATTGTTGATAAACAGAAGAGACAGAACCAGCACCTAGTGGTAGCCATTAAGTACAAAGAGACCATATCCTTTATCATGTAAATCAGGGTGTGAATGAAAAAAAATAATGAATTACATATTTTTTGGGGGGTGGTAAGGCCTTGCATTAGCCCAGGCTGACCTGGAATTCACTGTGTAGTCTCAGGCTAGCCTCAAACACACAGCAATCCTCCTACCTCTGCCTCCAAAGTGCAACGTGGGGCCACCATGCCCGGCAAATTACATTGTTTTTAGAACAAAAGTCAACAATTTGCTTTTAGTAAGTTGGTATAAAATACTATACTCAATGCTTATTCTCAAAATGAAATTTTTCAAGAAATAAAATTATTGTATGCAATATTCACTTCTGATCTTTGAAAAGTGCAGTAATTTTATCAAACATGCCCTGAAGTTTAAAACTATATATATGTAAAATAAAGCACCTTGGGAAATTTAAATACTATTATAAGATCCTTTAAAAGTTTACTGAAATTAGCCCAGTAGCAACATAAGCAGGAAAGGGAGTTTTGTATATATTTGTTGATTATAGAATTTCCTACCCATTTGTATCTCTACTACCATGTCAATAGTATTGCTTTGAAAAATACATTGCATCAATATTATCTTTTATTCCTGTGTAAAATTACCTGTGGATATCTCCAAAGACTTTTTTTTACAGACTTTTTTTTTTTTTACAGATAACATATTTGAGTATGGAAAAATTTGATTGGATATTTTTTGTAATACTCTAAGGGTTTTAAATGGATAAGAATTTTCTCTGCAAGGGCTGAGGTTGCTGGCAAGCAAAAAGCCAATTATGGTACATGGAGTATATTCTCCTTGTTAGTATCTTTATTCATTTATTTTTATTGTTTTAAATATTTATTTATTTATTTAGAGAGAATGGCAGATAGAGAGAGAGAATGGGGGTGCCAGGACCTCTAGCTACTGCAAATGAACTCCAGATGCATGTGCCACCTTGTGCATCTGGCTTAAGTGGGTGCTGGGGAATCGAACCTGGGTCCTGTGGCTTTGCCAACTTAACTGCTAAGCCATTTCTCCAACCCAGTATCTTTATTTTGAAAGCTGTAAAAATTCTCACAGATAATGTTGTTTTCTTTTATCGAGATGAAGTTCCCTTGACAAATGTCAACTATGATTTGAAAAAAGACTTTTATGCTTTGTGGTCATTTTGGAAGTTTGGCTGCATTTCAGCACTTCTCATATATGAACTTATTCAGTTAAAGAAAGGCATTCCAACAAAGCATTCTCCCCATAATTCGGGATATTCCAAAGTGCAATTATAGGGTTCCAAATAAATCCCCCCCCCCCCCCAGTAGAGATCTCCTTGTTCCGTTTGCAGAGTTTCTCCTTTTGTAAGGATCATTTCAGCAAGTCCTCTTTTGTAAGCACTGTTGGCAGTAATTGTGATTTGTTGCATATTCAAAGCAGATTAGGGTTTGTTTTTGCCACTCCATTTTTAATATATTTTATTTACTTATTTTGCAAGCAGAGCAAGACAGGGAGAGGGAGAGAGAATGGGCACACCAGGGCCTCCACACAGTGCAAACAAACTCCAGATGCATGTACCACTTTGTGCATCTGACTTTATGTGGGTAGCAGGGAATCAAACCAGGGTTGTTAGGCTTTGCAGACAAGTGCCTTAGCCACTGAACCATCTCTCCAGCCCCTACTACATATTTTTAAATTCTGAATTTCACTAGGTTGGAAGCAGATCAGGATAATTCTTGAGCAAATTTCTATCTTTCAATCATGTTCTTAAAGACAGGGACCCCCTCTACAAAATGAGAGGTAAATGAAACAAATTTTGACAGGTTACATGTTTATCATCAATCTCCTAAAAGAAAATTCCAATCTAACATTTCACTAAATTTCCACTTCTTTTTGACAACAAGTAGATTTATTAAACATAAAACAAGGAGCCAGGGATGGTGGTGCACACCTTTTATACCAGCACTTGGGAGGCCGAGGTAGGAGGATTATTGTGAGTTCGAGGGCAGCCTGAGTTAGCGATTTCCAGGTCTACCTGGGGTATAGCGAGCCCCTACCTGGAAAAAAAAAAGGCAAGAAATAAACAAACAAACAAACAAATAAATTCAAAACTTAAAAAGGGGGTAGGAGAGATTGGTCAGTGGTTAAAGGCTCTTGCTTGCAAAGTCTGATGGCCTGAGTTCAATTCCCCAGTACCCACATAAAGCCAGATGAACAAAACTGATGCATGCATTTGGAGTTCATTTGTATTGGCAAGAGGCCCTGGCATGACCATTCTCTCTCTCTCTCTCTCTTTCAATCTCTTTCTCTCTCTCCCTCTACTTGCAAATAAAGAAAAATACTTTAAAAACTACATAAAAATAAAAAAGTTTTACCAACAATGTAGTATAACTATGGACGTAAACCATACCGTTACTGATAAAATGCTGCCAAATGCTCACTATAGAGAAATAATACTACTTACACTGTATTTCCCATACAATTTTTCCCTACTACAAGTATGGTCTCCAACATTTCCTACAAAGTTGAATCCCTCAGAGCCTAGCAGCTTTGTGTAACCTGGCACAGGGGGCAGGGGTGGGTAGTTAGCTATTCTTAGCCTCTAAGATGTGAACACACTGTTTTATCAGCAAGCACAGTGCATGTCGGTTTTTTTTTTTTTTTCTTTTGAGGGAGGATGGATCCGGAAAGGGATGGGAACAGTAGTAAGCTGGTCATTGTCCTTTCACCTTGTTAAGATGAGAAATGTCTTCATGACACGTGGGTCTCACAAGTGATGGGTCCAGGCTGGAGATGCTGTCACGTTAAAACCTATCAAACCCAAAGCAGCTCATCTTAACAAAGTGAATCCTAACAACTTATCGTTAACAGATACAGAAGCTTGGATAGAGGTTAAACCAGATGGGAAGCCAGGAAAGCAAGCATAAGCTAAGGCTGACCCAAGCAAACCAGGACATATGGTCACTCTCCTCATGAGCCTTAACTCAAAGGGGAGATTATTTTTACCCAATTCTTCTGACTCAGTAATTTGGTACAGAACATATGTTTATAAAGTTACTATTGTGAGGGTTTTTTTGTCTTTAAAATTAGTGATTAGTCAGAAAATTATTTGACCTTTTGTTTGATTTTGTTGGTGTGACTGTGTCTTTAGACTGAAAAGGGATTTAATGAATATTTTTAAGACAAAAGGAATTAATATCCAATGTTTTTAATCTGAAATATGAAAGTAATGAACATATTTTCCAATGAGTGCTCATATGTGAAACATTTAAAGAGATACTAGAATGAATCCTAGTGAAGAGAAAATTCTTGTTTTGGTGATCTAGAGTTCAAACATTGTAAACTTATTCTGTCTTGGATTGTGGTTCTTATAAAATATCTCAGTGTATGTGCATAGCTTTTAAAAACACCCCAGAGATTGCTGAATTAAGGTGTATGGTCTGGGTTCGTGACAAATCCTCACAATGGGGAAGGCATTGAGAACATAACTAGAGACTGGGCTTCGTGGCGCATGCCTTTAATCCCAGCACTCCAGAGGCAGAGGTAGGAGTTCGAAGCCAGCCTGAGACAACAGAGTGAGTTCCAGGTCAGCCTAGGCTGGAGCAAGACCCTACCTTGAAAATCCAAGAAAAGAAAAAAAGAAAAGAAAAATTATTTAATATAAAAAAAGTTAAAGAAGAATAAACTCAACATTTTGTGATAGAAATGCTCTTAGCAGCATATATAAATACCTAGTACAATTTTCAGAGAACAATCATTAATACATTTTTTATTATATGCTTAAACTATCTCCATGACGTTATTGCCAAACCTGAGAGTACATTTAAAATGAATTAAAATGCACAACTTCAAGGTCCAAACTTAACAAATGCACTGTCATTATATTACAAAGCTAACAGCTTTGGAAAGTTCCTATCTCAGCATTTGTTTTTGGAAAACGTACAGGCCACAATTACTGTTGCTATAAATAAGCACTAGTATATTCTGTTGGCTAAACTCAAGTCTATCAGCAAACATTACTTGATACAGATAAAACTGGGTTCACAGGCACAGTTCCCCAGTACCCACGTAAGCCAGATATACAAGGTGGCGCGTGCATCTGGAGTTCGTTTGCATTGGCTGGAGGCCCTGGCACGCCCATTCTCTCCCTCCCTCTCTCTCTGCCTCTTTCTCTGTCTGCTGCTTTCAAATAAATAAATAAATAAAAAGCTGGGTTCAACATTAAACATTTTAAGATATGAAAAGTTGAAAAACTTAACTAGTTAAAGATAATGTTGATTAAGAAACAGTGAGCCAGGCGTGGGGGCGCATGCCTTTAATCCCAGCACTCGGGAGGCAGAGGTAGGAGGATCACTGTGAGTTCAAGGCCACCCTGAGACTACAGAGTGAATTCCAGGTCAGCCTGGGCTACAGTGAAGCCCTACCTCAAAAAATCAAAAAAAAGAAACAGTAAAACATTCATCCAGTAGAAGAAAAAGTAGGCATCTCAAATAACCCATGAAAAGCTTTATGGCTTTGGTTGTAGTCCATATTGTTTAGGGGTTTCAGTAAATTCTTAAGAGATTCTAATTTTCTTTCAGAATACAAAATTGTAATAAACGATTGACTTTAATAAGTTAATCATTATTACTGAGGATTACCTTTAAAAGTAGGGGTTTAAAATGAATAAATTAACAGTTATTTATCGTTTTTATTTTTTTTGCAAGGTCTTGCTCTGTCTACTTGTCTAGCCTTGAACTTGCGACCCACCTCTTCAGCCTTTAGTTATCTGGGGTTACAGACATGAGCCATCATGTCCAACTGTTCTTTTTAAAAATTATTTATTAGCTGGGCATGGTGGTGCATGCCTTTAATCCCAGCACTATTGAGGCAGAGGTAGGAGGATCGCTGTGAGTTCGAGGCCACCCTGAGACTACAGAGTGAATTCCAGGTCAGCCTGAGCTTGAGTGAGGCCCTACCTCAAGGGGGGAAAGATATACATATATTATTTATTTTTGCAAAGAGAGAGAGAATGAGAATATGGGCACCATTGCAAATGAACTCCATATACATGTACCACTTTGTGCATCTGGCTTTATGTGGGTACTGGGGAATTGAACTCAGGTTGTTAGACTTTATAGGCAAGTGCCTTAACCTCTGAGCCATCTCCCCAGCCCTGCTTGCTTTTTATCTACAGCATCTCAAGATGGTCTTTTTAGTCAAACTTACCAGTAGAAATTTATTTTGTTTTGTAACTTGTTTTCATTATTTTTATTTCCTTATTCATTCTTTGATGTTTAGTTGTATGTGGAAAACCATTTTACTTTTAACCAGTTTGATTCAGGGATCAGCTTAGTCATCTGAGAAGCTCCTTGTCTTGGGCAGTAACTTTCCTCATATTGCAACCTGTTAGAACCTGGTGCTCCCACCTTCTTTGAGCTGTTTGTATGCCCTGGTCTAAACAATGAAACAAGATTTCTCTCCTCCCTTAGGAATCATTAGTTACTTTCCTGTGTGGTCTATTTGTATTCATATATCTTCTTGGATCTATCTGAGAGTGGCAGGGGCCCATGCAATCTGGTCTAGTTGGGAGTGCAAGCATAGTAAGGTAAACTGTGTCCTCTAATGGAACTTTAGGAATAATTCCTTATTTACCAGCTTAGGGCTAAGCAGACTCAGGCATGCATATGATTAAAATCAGATGTATCATGGAAAGAGCATGTACAGCAAAAATTACATAGCACAAACCCATCAATCAGGCTTGAGGACCACCCAAACTATGTCCCTAGCAACCAGTCTATCTTCCCCTAAACATCCAATAAAGAAAAGCTCAAGACCACTTCCTGCGGTTCTTGAGTATGATTCTACTCAGGTAGACCACTGCACCTCTCTTAGTGAAGTTTCTCACCTGTCTTACTTTTTAGGTCCTTTCTAACCAGACGTCACTACTAACAAGTTTGTGCCTCTGGAAAGTGCCTGGTATTTGTTTCAGAAATAATGTTGGGAATAAAGTGATTCACTCCCCCACATAATTATCAGGCTTAGGAATTTGTTGAATGAGATGTTGTATTCCTTGGTTTCTCAATTAAAAACGTGTACCAAGAAATTCATACCACATGGAGATTTACAGTCTAAGAATTTAAAAATGACTCCTTTCTCATGCAAATTCCCTCATTATTAACTGTAACCATGAAATCAGGAAGTTAGCTGTATAAAACCCACTTCATCTGGACAGATAGGAATACTCACTTTTTAGGCCCAAATGGTAATAATGTTTTTACCACATTTTACTGTGTTTCAGGAACACATCTATCATTTGTCAATAAAACTCTGATTCACAAATTTCACTGATTATATCTAAAATATCTTGCTTATGAAAGTAAGAGACAATTTGTTATAATTAGAAATGTGAGGAACTCACTGGTATGAGATTTTAAAAAATACATATTTATGTACACTTCATTTGCAGTTAAGATGATATATATATGTGTGTATATATATATATATATATGTGTGTGTGTGTGTGTGTGTGTGTGTGTGTGTGTGTGTATATAAACATTTCTGAACTGTTTCTGTCATTTAGAAACTTGGATATACTTCATTACACAGATTACATGAATAGCAGTTTTGTATTGTAGCTACAAGGACTTCTCATATTACAAGCTGAGAATACATATTTATAATCTGAGGGAGTATTTCATTGTTACATGATTGAAAAGTTTGCCTCACAAGACACAATGTTCTTTGTTTCTCATTATGGGTTGATAGACTATTAGTGAATTGCTCCTGTAATGAAAGTTTTTTTGCGATCTGACACTTGTGGAACTTATTGTTCTAAAGACCCTGTCAGACAAAAATGAAAGCATAGAATTAAGCTCAGCTTATCACATATAGTTTGTTTCTGCTTAGGAATGTCTTTAAACACTCATGGGATAACACAATCCAATGAATGCCAAGACAGCAGCATGGCAGAAGTTGAATATTTGGGAGGACAGTAAAAGAGCTCTCAGAATGTCAAGTTCTTTACCCCTATAGTATATTTCCTGTTTTATAATTTTATTCCATGAACATGAGACTGACCATGGACAGATCTTTGTAATCTAGCCCATTGTCTTTACCTATTCAACTACCACTTGCTTTGCTGGAGGCTGTGGTTTATTCATGGCTGTTTCTAGCAGTGACCTTGAATGGTGTCACTGTCGTCTCATCTCCTCCCTCTCGTTTTCCTAACATGTATCTCATTTCTGCTAGTCCTTATACTCAAAGAAACAGCTAATTTCATCCCAGAGAAAACATAAAAATAGGAAGAGGGTTAGTTGGGAAGAAGGAGTTTAGCAGGACGGGGATAAAAGAGGTAATAGGTGTTAATATGATCAAAAACCATTATAAATACTACATTGTCAAAAATAAAATTCAAAATAATAACCAAAACCCTGCCTTTGACACACAAAACCATCCTCCAGTGTCTTCCTTCGGCAGCTCTCCTTTACCTCCTGGTTAAACACTTCTTCAGTGACATGTTGTTGTACTTTTTTTCAAAATATACTTCTTTGCTCAAATAGTTAAAATTTTGTTGAAAACTCTGTGGATAACTATGCAACACTTCATCCAAGCCTTGCTATGGATGAAATAATTTGGAATCACTTGACACATATTCATGTATGCAATGGTCACAACAATAGCATTAGGTAAAAATTGGATTAGAAATGAAGGGTTCAAACCAAGGGATATAACTTACACCTTGCCCAAGAGTGCAGAGACAAGAAGTGGCAAAATTATGATTTGAATCTAAGCAGCCTTACTCCAATGTCTATTTTTAGCTGCCTCTGAAATTGTAACACACAGGGGGCAACGAGCTCCCCAAACAACTGTTCAGATTGACAACTGAATGGCTAAATAGATAAGCACTATCATTTTCAAGGAGGCAAAGATGGCTTCTTGTCAGACAGATTTAAGAAAACCTTACAGGAGAGGTAAAAATCTATTGGAACTGACTCTTTGAGATCAGTAGATTTAGCAAATAAAATGGAAAAAGGCCTCATAACAGAGGAAACAGACCAAGACACTAAAGATGAAGAACAGGGTACATCCTTTGTGAACCTCAATTGAGGATGTATAAAGCAAGACTGGGGGAGGGCACTGTTAAATTCTAGAGACAGTAGTTCGAAATATTTCTAGCTGAGCATGCAAGTCACTAGCACAAATGGCCAAAGAGAAATAAGCAAGGCACTGTTTCAGAATAATAACCAGACAGTAGCTAGAAAATGAAAACTCGAGGGTAAGGAGCCTGGGACTACAGAGCTCATTAAAGCCTTACCACAGGTTTGGACCAAAGCGAGGGGACCATTGTTTATGAACCACTCTTCAGTGTGAATCTGAATTTTAAAAACATTCTTAAATTTGATGTTGGAAACTCTGAGTTTCAATTTCATCTCTGTCAATCTCTGAAATCTAAAGCTCATATTATTTCCTAGTTGATAACGTGGGGTTGGGAAGGGAGACTTTTTAAGGAAGTTAAAATCATTCACATTAATATGAAGTACACAGGTACCAAAGGTTTTATTTAACTTATGATTTAATAAGTCAAATGGCGCACGCCTTTAATCCCAGCACTCGGGAGGCAGAGGTAGGAGGATCGCTGTGAGTTCGAGGCCACCCTGAGACTCCATAGTGACTTCCAGGTCAGCCTGGGCTAGGGTGAGACCCTATCACGAAAAACCAAAAAAAAAAATAATAATAATAAGTCAAATAGTCAGAAGTAATTACTAGGTCAGAGGACACAGAGATCAGCACAAGTCATAAGAAGTCGAGAGAAGAACTGACTAGTGGCCTCTCTCTCAGTGAAGAGTGGAGAGGGGAGGGCAAGTAGCCTCCATCAAAGTGTATTTATGCATGTAAGGACAAGGATCATTTGCAGTTATCTTCCATCCACAGAGCTGCAAATAGCTCAAAAGCAATAAGCAGAAAGGAGATCCCATACAATCAAACAACCAGAAATGATATGTCTCTAGAAAATGCTTGCTTTTCCACCAAAGACATACAGTAATATATAATTTTTTTTCTATTTTCCATCTTCCACTGATGCTAGTGGTATTTATTAAATGATAACATCTGTGGTTCTGGGTCAAAGGAGGGACTTGAAGCTTCCTAACCCATGGATTAGGTAACACTTTCTCCTCATCTCTTAAGTGGAACCTAATCATTTTCTTTTTCTAAAACATATTTTTGTTAGACAGTGTGGTAGTACACACCTTTAATTCCAGCACTTAGGAGGCAGATGTAGAAGGATTGTTATGAGTTTGAGGCCAGCTTGAGACTACGTAGTAAATTTTAGGTCAGCCTGAGCTAGCACAAGATCCTACCTCAAAAAACCAAAACAGAAAAAAATATTTAACTATTTGAAAGCAGAGAGAGGTAGAGAGAAAAGAGGCAGAGTGAATGGGTGCACTAGGACCTCTTGCCACTGAAAAGGAACTCCAGATGCATGCGCCACTTGGTGCATCTGGCTTTATGTAGGGTACTGGGGAATCAAACCTCGGTTATTAGGCTTTACAGGCAAACACCTTAAATGCTGAACCATCTTTCCAGCCCCTAATCATTTTCTTAATATGCAGATGAACTAGGAAGGAAAAAAGAACTCCTTCTTTATGATTTCTGAGCCTTGGAAAGTGTGCCAGGCTATTTCTAAGGCAGGAGTAGGTGAACTAAAGAGAGGCATAGAGTTTCTCAGGGAATGTTGACCACAAGAGAAGAAAAATCAGCCTGGCCCAGTAAGCCAATGAGTACTTGTAGAAAAAGTTACTTTGAGCTATACTTATTTGTTTAAAGCAAACAAATAGAGCATATCTAGAAATATGACAGAAGGTTATTAAACTTGTAGAATCTGTATGAAGGGTGGGAGGAAGATGCAAACTGAAAAACAGAAAGACAAAAGAAGGCCTAAAAGATTCAAAAGCAGATGAAACAAGCTGGGCGTGGTGGTACAGGACGCCTTTAATCCCAGCATTTTGGAGGAAGAGGCAGGAGGATCACCATGAGTTCGAGGCCACCCTGAGACTACATAGTAAATTCCAGGTTAGCTAGGGGCTAGAGCAAAACCCTACCTAAAAAAAAAAAAAAAAAGATGAAACCAATCACAAAATGAAGCCTCTGAAAAAATGATCAGTCCTGACAACCATTGTTAATATCTTGCCACAGTTAGCATAAGTGATTACCAACTCACCTGTTCTCCTAAGACAACTTGCTTTACCTAAAGAAAAGGTCCAAGGCTACCCCCCTTGGTTGGCTGGCTAGACTTGGATCACGCGCCATGCCCTGGGCACTAGAGATCTCACATGGATGGGGTATCTTCCTCTCTCCATTTACGTCATAAGAACAAAACACTGTACACCATGTCTGTACACAGTGGCACTTTCTACTTACTCCCAAATAGAGCAAATGACAGAAACTTCACAGTCAAGTAATAAAGCAGATGTCTAGGACTGGATAGGTGATGGACCCAGAAGGGTCTCTGTTGGGTATTGTGAATGCCTCTATGACTCTTCTAGTCTGTCAGCACAAATATTATCTGAGGAAAAAGGTGGTAAAAATCTATAAAATATAATTCTAAAACCACCCCTTACACATCAGCCAAGGCCCAGGTGAAACCACAGAGGAGTTGGCAAGATGAGCAAGAGTGCTGCTTCTATGATCAGCCTGACAACCTGCACCAGGGCGATGGAGACAGACACTGAGGACACTCAACACCTACCAAAGCAGAAATTCAGAAGCTGCTGAGAGCTCAACACTAAAGTAGACTTAATACACACCCACCGTGGCTCAGGAAATTTGTGGAAGGAGGGGTAGAGTGTAAGAGCCACAGGGTGGGAGGAAATATCCAGAGCCATTTTCCCCCCACAATGGCTGACTGCTGCTCTCACAACTCATAACCTGCAACCCCATGGTGAATACCAGCAATCCCACTGAGGAGGGCCCACAGTGGAGTGGGGACAGGGAGGAGGAAATGATGGTGATGATGGCACCAACATATGATGTGTCCATACAAACTTTCTACTTAATAACATATATATATATATATATATATATATATATATATATATATGTGTGTGTGTGTGTGTGTGTGTGTGTGTGTGTGTGTTATATAATATTACTATATATATATATATATATAGCACATGTATGTATGTATGTGTATATATATATTTCATATGTAGCATATATATACTATAATGAGAGCACTTCCCATGAGCAGCAGCAGGAGGAATCCACACATGGTGTCTTAGAGCTTCAGGAAGCCCCTCAGCAGCTCCTGAGTGAGGCAGAGAGGGAACCCAACAGATAAGGACACCAGGGACAAGTAGCACAAAGCTGCCTGGAGTCCCAAGCTCTCAACAGAGGACTTACGTGTCCCTGTAGCCAGTGGTTTTAAGGGTCACGGATGTACTGGATTGTTGGTTACTGGCATTGCCCCTCAAAATATATTATTTCTTTTTTTTTAAACTTTATTTTTTTATATTTATTAGAGAGAGAAAGAGGCAGAGAGAAGGAGAGAGAGAATGGGCATGCCAGGGCTTTCAGGACACTGCAAACAAACTCCAGACACATGCGCCCACTTATGCATCTGGCTTAGATGGGACCTGGGGAATCGAACCGAGGTCCTTTGGCTTTGCAGGCAAATGCCTTAACAGCTAAGCCATCTCTCCAGCCCCAAAATATATTATTTCTTATCAATCATTTTTAATGTCATTTAAAGCTATGATAGCTTTCCTTGAAATGCTTTTAAGTTATCCTGAAAGGGCCTTCCACTTGGTTTTATGTAACTAAACATTTTATCACTCTGCAGTGTTTGGACAGGGCTGGAAGTGTTGCTCAGTGGTGGAGAATGCACCTAACACTTGAGAGGCCCAGGGTTAAATCCCCAGCACTCAAAAACAGCTTTTAACCTCTTCATTTTTGACCAAAGTTCATCCCTATCTCCAACACACTAAATTGGCAAAGCTCTTGTTACACAATTTAGCACTTAAACGGGCCCTGTCTTCTGGCCTTCTGTACTTGTTTCTGCTTGTGAGACTTTACCTCCAGTTAATTAGTGGGCCCTATGGAGAAGCTGTACTGACTGCTTTAAGATTCCTTGACTATAACACTAGCTCACTAAGTCCTCCGTACATCAGGGCCTTAATCATAGCAGAGTGGAAAAGAGGAAGGAGATAGGCTAGTTAAGTCTGTCACACGCTGGTAATGAAAAACAGTTTAACTTTGGCTCTCATTGCCTCATGGATAAAAAGGTTCAGTAAAGATGATAAAGATAACATTGAGCCAGGGCGGTGGCTCAGTGGTTGCAGGTATCTGCGGGTATAAGTGGTAATCACTATGCTGACTGTGGCGGGCCTGCCAGCCGGAGCTCAGATCTGGTGCACACTTCTGTACTCCTGGTGTACCTACGGTCATGGAAGCTGCAGTCAGGAGACTTGTGAAGTTCGTGGTCCAGACAGTCCGACCTTCCCAGGAGCAAACGACAAAAAAAAGAGACTTGGAGCCATGCATGGTGGCACACACCTGTAATCCCAGCACTCGGGAGGCAGAGGCAGGAGGATCACTGTGAGTTTGAGGCCAGCTTGAGAGTACATAGTGAATTCCAGGTCAGCCTGGATAAAGCGAGACCCTACCTTGAAAAAACAAAGACAGAAAGAGAGAGAGAGACTGAAACTGTCTCAGGCAAGGTGGAAAGAGAGGACCAATCCACCAATGTTGTCCTCTCCCCTCCCTCCGTAGGCAGTGCCGTGCACATACCCATACATATACGCATCTCTCACACACACATACAAAAATACCATCTCTAATGGCTAGCTCAATTATTTGAAACCCCCCAAATATAGCAAAATGCTTTCAAACACTGAACTACTGTGATATAAAAATGCTTTTTTTTTCATGATGGCAATAGACTGTTGTTATGGTTCAGGTTTAACCAACTTCACAAAAGTATGGATACATCTGCAAATCTCAATTACAAGATTTCTTCTTTGCCACGTTCTTGTCTTTCTTTTCTTTCCCAAATAACCTCTTTCAGATAAGGTTGAAGGTAGAATTTATGCTCTTCGTATTTTGTCCATTTCTGAGGCAAAATCCGACGCTGCAAGGACAGGTCCACTGGCCTCTTCATGCCGTCATACAGGTTCCCAGGAAGCCTTCTCGTGGCCTCGTTCTAGTCTTCATGCTCAGATATTGCATCATCTCTCATTAACCCCGGTTTGTTGAATCCTGCAGCGTTGTGGAACCATTTCAAATGCCATCCGGCCACTGGCCTGGTGCTGGAACGGCAGATTTGCATACCGTTTTGACCCGAGAGATCGCTGAGGCCTTCTAAAAATGCTATTTTTAAACACTCGCTATTATCCACTATTAGCATCAAACAAAAGTAGTTTCATTAGTAGAATTTCAAATGCCACAGCAGGTTTGGGATGGAAGGTATTTTTGGACATGAAGTCGTTTCTAGCACGTATTAAAATGTATCACACAGGTAATTCTGATTTTGCCTAAAATTTACTCAATATTCTTTTTCTGTAAAAATGTGCCCCATATATACCTCATTCTGCAGCATATCAAAATTGTTTCCTAGTATTTTAAAAATATCTGGTTTCGCAATAATAGCACCTTGTGTGTATATAGCATTTTAGAGCTTACAGCAAACTTTTGTACTTTCTGTCTTACTTGATTTTTATACACAAACAAGCAAAAACTACAAGAAATAAGTGTTGATGCTTAACAAGCTTCTGAAGGTGTTTGTACCTTTAAAATTAAAGCAAAATTTTTCAGCAAGTTGATTCTTTTAGAAGTTTCTTTTTCTAATACCATAATTATTTCTAATTTCACACTCAGTACTTGTGACAATAAGCTGAAAGCTTTTAGGGATAATTGTACAACTTTCTGTGCCTAGATTTTAAGTCAAATGGGTTTTGTAGCTACCTGTGTATTCGATAGGACTTCTTCTATGCCACACCTTGGAAACAGTACTTCCATACTAACTGTCTCAATTGATTTTGTTAAAATTTATTTATTTATTTGAAACAAAAGTAAGTATGACCTCTGGCAAGGGAGATACCAGGCTTATTATAAGACCTCAAACCCCACCCCCCAATAACACACCTTCTCCAGCAAGGCTCCATGTTTCAAATTGCCACCATCTGGGGACTAAGCTTTCAATATATGAGGCTATGGTAGCACGTGACTCAGACCCCCACAGTGCTTTTATGTTCATTTGTCTGTATTTTTTTTCTTCTTTCCTTCATTCCTTTTCTTTTCTTTTTTTTTTTGAGGTAGAGTCTCACTCTAGCCCAGGCTGACCTGGAATTCACTATGTTGTCTCAGGCTAGCCTCAAACTCACAGCCATCCTCCTACCTCTGCCTCCCAAGTGCTGAGATTGAAGGTGTGCACCACCACACATAGCACCATGTTTTTAAAAAATAACTTTTAAAATTTTTATTTGTTTTATGAGAGAGGAACAGAGAGAGAGGGAGAGGATGGGCATACCAGGGCCTCTAGCCACTACAAATGAACTCCAAACGCATGTGCCATCTTATGCATGTGGCTTTATGTGTGTATTGGGGAATCAAACTAGGTCCTTAAGCTTTGCAGTAAGCACCTTAAACACTGAGCCATCTCTCCAGCCCTCATTCATCTTTATATCCCTTGAGTCTAGCATAGTGTCTGGTCCCTATGAAACACTGCTTGGATGATGTCAAACTAAGCAAACAGGATAAAGAAAGCCATGGAGGAAAGGAAGAAGATGGCAGGATCAGAAGAGAGAAAGACTAAGCTGGGTGTGGTGGCACACGCCTTTAGCCCAGCACTTGGGAGACAGAGGTAGGAGGATCACCGTGAGTTCAAGGCCACCTTGAGACTACATAGTGAATTCCAGGTCAGCCTGGGCTACAGTGAGACCCTACTTTGAAACCCTCCCCCCAAAAATAAAAAAGTAAAGGAAAACTGATGCCCACAAAATGCAGAATATATTTCTTGGTCCAGATATAGAAGCTTCACTCATTTACACAAACATTTAATATTTACAAATACCATTTGAATCACTTAGCAAATTCTATGTTTTAAAAACATATGTATTAGAATTAGAAGATATTCTCTTTATTATTATTAAAATGGCATGCATTTGAGGATATAAAACTTTTTTATGCTATGGAGGACACAGCCCTATTTTAAATATTTTATTTATTTATTTATGAGAGAGAAAGCAGAAGACAGAACAGGTGCAGCAGGGCCTCCAGCCACTGCAAAACAAACACCAGAAGCACGCGCCACCTTGTGCATCTGGCTGTATGTGGGTAATGGAGAATTGAATCCAGATCCTTAGGCTTTGCAAGCAAGTGCCTTCAACACTGAGACATCTCCCAGCAAGAATGTAAAACTTGTATTCAAATAAGGAATAAAAATAACCCTTGAATGAGATGAGCATTAGTTTTGAAAGCAAAACTCTCACTCCTCATGCTTTAAAATGGAATGGTTCTGCTTTTCTAGAAATAAATCTTTCTAAAAGGTTGTGTGGAAATGCAAAATCTATCATGGCAATTAGTGGCAATCCTTCACTTAAACCAGTAAAAGACATAAAGATTCATGCTTCTAACACTTCGTTGGTTTAAGTCTTAGCGACTTTGTAGACCATTTCTAAGTACACTGCTACAGATATTTCAGACTGAAAGATGTAAGCAGTTGTGTCTTCTATTGAAATCACAATGAGTGAAAATGCATGTAATAGAGTCAAATTCAACTGCAAATCTAAGCTGATTCCATAGAATGCTAAAAAGGAGTAACTGTAATGAAATCATAACCAATTACTACAAATATAGGCATAATTTACTTAACTGGAAACATTTGATGTCCACAGTAAAAGAAATCTAGTTGTCTTAGAATAAGATGGAAAATAGAGCTAGGTGTGGTAGCACACGTGTGTAATCTCAGCATTCTAGAAGTGGAAGCAGGGGATGGAGAGTTCAAGGCCATCTTGAGCTACACAGCAAGACCTTATCATTCCTCCCATCCCCCACAAACCCAAAATAAGAAAATGTCTGACTGAGCCAGACTCTTCACTTGCTAAAAACCTTTGATACATAACAAATGAAGTGTAGAGTTGGGGAGATGGTTCAGTCGGTAAAGTGCTTGCCCGTGGATGTATTAGGATCTGTGTTCAGGTCCCCAGTACCCACTCTCAAACCAGCTATGGTGGTGCATACCTGTAATCCCACAGGTGGAAAGGTAGAGGTAGTAGGATCCCTGGATCCTGAGAGTCCCAGTGAGAGATCCTGACTCCAAAAACAAGATGGAGGGCTGGAGAGATGGCTCAGCAATTAAAGCACTTGCTTGCAAAGCCTAAGGACCCAAGTTCAATTCCCCAGTAACCACTTAAAGCCAGATGCACAAAGTGACACATACATCTGAGGTTTGTTTGCAGCATCTGGAGGTGCTAGCATGTCCATATTTTTTTCTCTCTCTCCCTCTTTCTTTCCTTACAAACAAATAAAACATTTTTTAAAAAAAAATTTAAAAAAGAATACACTTTCATCCAGTAATTCCATTTCTAAGACTATGGTTTATAGAACTTGACAAGCATTCCAGACAATGTGAACTTAGGCTTAATTCAACATTTTTGAGTAGTAAAAATAAAATCTTCAATGAGTGAAATTTGATAATTTATGTACCTATGGAATATTCAGCAATACCATAGAAGAAGCTACAGTAATTTCTCGATTATTACATACACCACCCATTTTATATTATATCAAATACTATTTGAAGTATTAAATCAGTAGATATATATTCTCATAGAAATATCTGTAATTGATAAAAATGAAAGCATATTGAAGTGCGAAGCTGGAGCTGGAGAGATGGCTTAGCAATTAAGGTCCTTGCCTGTGAAGCCTAAGGATCCCAGTTCAATTCCTCAGTACCCTTGTAAGCCAGATGCACAAGGTGGCACATGCATCTAGAGTTTTTTTTGTTGTTTGTTTGTTTTTGGAATGGCTGGAGGCCCTGGCATACCCATTCTTTCTCTACCTGCCTCTTCCTCTCTAGCTGTCTCCCTCTTTCTCCTCCTCTTCCTCCTCCTTCTCCTTCTCTCTCTCTCTCTCTCTCAAATAAATAAATAAAATATAAAGTGTGAGGCTATTCATATTTTGAGTTTAAATGCAAAAGTAAGGATGTGGTGGTTTGATTCAGGTGTCCCCCATAAACTCCTGTGTTTTGAATGCTAGGTCCCCAGCTGGTGGTAAGTTGGGAATTGGAACCTCCTGGGGCCAGTGTGTGTTGGGGGTGGGCTAGTATATGTTAGTTACAGCTAGCCTCCCCTTGCCAGTGTTTGGCACAGTCTCCTGCTGCTGTTGTCCACCTGATGTTGGCCAGGACTCTGCTCATGCCATCCTTCCCCCCTGCCATCATGAAGTGTCACCTCTAGTCTGTAAGCCAAAATAAGCCCTTTCCTCCCACAAGCTGCTCTTAGTTGGATGCTTTCTGCCAGCAATGTGAAGCTGACTGCAACAAGATCCTTATAAAAAGAATGGCCACAGAATCCTTTTTCAGAGGGTCATGGATTGGTGGGCAAGTGTGTATGTTTGTGTAACACATGGATTTTTGAAGGCTTTACTCTTCCGTTTCTTATTGTATGCACAACTTAAATTCTATGTGCTTTTCTGTTCACTTGATAATTTAAACAAGTATTTTTCTTTTATTTTAAAATTTTATTTATTTATTTATTTACAGGCAGAGAAATACAGGGGCGGGGGGAGAGAGAAAATGGACATACCAGGGCCTCTAGCCACTGCAAATAAATTCCAGATGCGTGTGTTACACTGAGCATCTGACTTACATGGGTCCTGGGGATTTGAACCCAGGTTGTCAGGCTTTGTAGGGAAGCACTTAACCATTGAGTTGTCTCTCCATCCCCACAAGTATTTTTCAATGGTTCAAATATTAATGTTTTTCTAAATGTACAAGTGCCCTAGACAGTTTTAGGATATAATTACACCAATTCCTTTTTAAAAATATAGTTCAGAGATTGCAGAATGTAATCCTAGGAAATTCAGAACAAAGTATATGACACTCACTTTATGTATATACATCAGAAGTATGAAGGTTGATTCCTTAAAATATAAAAAAAAAATACTTAGCAAACATAAAATACCACACAAATTGGCAGAATTCCCCCTACCTTTAAAAAGTAATTTTATTTATTTATTTGCAAGCAGAGAGATAGAAGAGAGGCAGCTGGAGAGAATGGGTGCACAAGGGCCTCCAGCCACTGCAAATGAACTCCAGATGCATGCACCACTTTGTGCATCTGGCTTCACGTGGGTACTAGGAATTGAACTCCAGTCGTTAGGCTCTGCAGGATAGTGCCTTAACCGTTGAGCCATTGCTCGACCCAGAATCTCTCCTACTTTTATGACACATGTGTTTGAGAGATGCTTAAGTGAAGGTTTGAAACAGGAGGGCACCAATGCCAATTTCATTCTGTGCTCACCACTGAATGCTGCCACCCACTCCATACAATAAAGACAGCATTATTGCCAATTCCACTTACTGCTTTGAGCAATAAATTAACCTGAACAGCTGTCTTATTTTCACCCACATTAAATCCTCTGATTCTCTTATCCATACATCTAATATTTCTTTGACTCAAAAATAAATTGAACACCTATTGCCCACAAAGGACTACAGAGTAAAAATCCATTTATAGTAGCCAGGTTTTGATATTTTAATCCTGATACTTCATGGAAGGCCATATGAATTAAACCTGGGTATTGTCTAGGACATATTTAAAATACTTCTGTTGGGGAAAATTACCCACTGGACATAACAGACAAACAATGAAAACAACAAGCCCTTGATATACTGAGAAGAAGCAGTGTGGGGAACCAGAGGAGAGCAAGCTGGATTCATGAGGCATCTGTTCCCATCTGCTCCGGAGAACACCTGGGGTCTCCTCTGAGAACTCAGGGGAAGTAGATTTGGGACCCACAGGGACAGTTACTGATGTAGAATGGAGGACACTGAATAATACAATTTTACTCTTAGGATTTCTGTTGGTGACAAAAAAGGAAAAAACATTGACTAGCTTCTATAGTTACTTAATCCATATAAGGTGCGTGCAGGTCAATTCTAAGACATTGATTTAATCACCGAGCTCCACAGATGACAGGGTCACTCTCGGGCCCTATCTCAGGTTTCCACTTAACCAAGCGAACATGTTTCATCTCTTGTGACTACACCACCTTGGACACCAACATTGCCAAAACTTATTCCTCACATGATCACTAACATTTATCAAATGTTTCAATTTATTTATTTGCAAGCAGAGATGGACAGGAGAGAAATACAGAAAAACGGGTGTGCCAGGGCCTCCAGCAGCTGCAAACAAACTCCAGATGCATGCATCACCTTGGGCATCTGGTTTTATGTGGGTACTGGGGAATTGAATCTGAGTCTTTAGGGTTTGCAGGCAAGTACCTTGATCACTGAGCCATCTCTACAGCCAAATGTTGCAACTTTTGTGAAGAGTTTATTACTTATTAACATATTCCCTCACATTATTTACAATTTCATGTTTTTCTACTTTCAGCCTTTCAGTACATTACCATTTATCTCACAGCAGCAACAATTCTGTGATTACTGACAAAATCATTAACACTAGATATTGATGTGTGGCTTTGGAAAATTTCTACATAAAGATACATTTCTGAAGGTAACTATAGATCATAAGGTTAGAGATATTGATCTTATTTCAAATTTTGGTTTGTGGATCGTTACAGTCAGGTTCGCATTGCTGGTAGAAATCACCGAACAAAGAGCAGCTTGTGGGGAAAAAAGTGTTGTTGTTGTTTTTTTTTCTTACAGGCTCTGTGGGGAAAAAAAGAGGTTTATTTTGGCTTACAGACTTGAGTGGGGAGCTCCATGATGGTAGGGAAAATGACGACATGAGCAGAGGGTGGACATCACCCCCTGGCCTATATAAGGTGGACAACAGCAACAGGAGAGCATGCCAAACACTGGCATGAGGAAATTGGCTGTAACACCCATAAGCCCACCCCCAACAATATACCACCTCCAGGAGGCCTTAATTTCCAATTGCCATCAGCTGGGGAACCTAACATCCAGAACACCTAAGTTTATGGGGGACACCTGACTCAAACCACCACATGAATATAAAACATAAATTTCTGAAAATTAAGAATTTCTTCATATGAAAAAAAATGCTACAATTTTCTAAAAATTGCCTTTTTTGGCTGTGTGAGCATGAGGGGTGTGTGTGTGTGTGTGTGTGTGTGTGTGTGCGCACAAACAGTGTAGATGTGTGTGCTTTTATGCACACATGCAGGGGTCAGAAGAGGAAGTCAGTGTGCCCTCCTCTATCACTTGTCTCTCTCATTTCCTCAAGACACGGTCTGTGGTGGTTTGATTCAGGTGTCCCCCATCAACTTAGGTGTTCTGGATGCTAGGTTCCCACTTGATGGAGATTTGGGAGTTAACACCTGTTGGAGGCGGTATATTGTTAGGGGAGGGCTTAAGGGCAATATAACCAGTTTCCCCTTGCCAGCGTTTGGCACACTCTCCTGTTCCTGTTGTCCACCTGATGTTGGCCAGGGGGTGATGTCCACCCTCTGCTTATGCCATCCTTTTCCCCTGCCAGCATGGAGCTTCCCTTTGAGTCCATAAGCCAAAGTAAACTCTTTTTACCCAAAAGCTGCTCTTGGACGTGTGATTTCTGCCAGCAATGTGAACCTGACTGCAACAGCAATGCTGGTACTGAGAGTGGGGTTGTGCTAGATGCCTATGTGGCTTTGGTCTTTTGGAGCTGATTTTCAAGAGGAATGTGGAAGGATTTGAAACCTTGGCCGAAGAGACACGTTGCAGTGCTGTAAGTACAGCTTGATGGACTATTCCAGTCAGAGTTGAAAGACCTGAACGCAGTAAGAACTATGGACTCTGAGGTTTAGCTTGTGAGGATGAGAAAGAGCTTTGCCTGGACTGTCTTAGAAGCACTTTGTGTGACAGGCTTGCTGTTATGGCTGTGTCCTGAGAAGTTGTGCAGGATTGCATTGCATAGACATAGACTGGTGTGAGCAGAGAGATGTGGCACAGAAATGAAATCTTTGGGCTTAAACTGCTGCCCATTAACTTGCAATTGCTTGAGAGATTACAATCATTGAGATTGGGCCAGCTGACCTGCACTGGGGCAACAGGAAGAATGTAGACTCTTTTGAAGGGGTCTGAGTGCTCAAGGAGTGTCCTGTTCTTCAAAGTCTGCTTTTCCTCCTTGGATTAACAAATTGGCACCCTACCTGGTATTGTGGAGTATAAGAAATGTAGGGAAGAGAGGGTCATTGAATTTGCAACACGGTCTTGTGTTTTGGAAATGGCCATGAGCAGTGTGAAGCAGGTTTGCTGGATGCCTGCATGGAGACTCCACGGGGCTATGAGGATGAGCCATGGATTTCAGTGGAGACCCACTGGAGATGCTGGGACCACGAGATGGCTGCTAGGGAGGAGTTGCTGGCCCCAGATGAAGTTTTCCAGGACTGTGAGTAGCCTAGCTCGAGGGGCAGGATTAGAACTCCAGAGACTTGTTGCTGGTTAGGATTATCAGACTTGGAGACTTGTCACTGGCTAGAACTGTTGGACTTAAAGCTACAGAGTTTGATGTTTGCCCTGGTCTTGAATTGGTTGGATATTTCTTTGCTATAACCAATGCCATCTTTTGCAGTGTGAGTCTTTATTCTGTGCCATTACGGGTTTTTTTGGTTTATTTTTGGTATTATGACTCAGTTAAAAGACTTTGGACTGTGGGGTGTTTGAATATCATCAGGAGTGATAAAAAACTGGGGACTTTTGAAGTTCAATGAATGCATTGTATTTTATATCATGTATGGTTATCAGTTTATGGGGGTTCATCCATAAACTTAGGTATTCTGAATGCTAGACTCCCAGCTGATGGAGATTTGGAATAACGCCTCTTGGAGGCAGTATACTGTTGGGGTGGCTTATGGGCAATATAACCAGTTTCCCCTTGCCAGTGTTTGGCACACTTTCCTGTTCCTGTTGTCCACCTGATGTTGGTAAGGGGGTGATGTCCACCCTCTGCTCATGCTGTCATTTTCCTCTGCCATCATGAAGCTTCCCCTTGAGTCTGTAAGCCAAAATAACACACACCCCGTCTTTTTATGTTTTCCGAAAGCTGCTCTTGGACAGGTGATTTCTGCCAGCAATGCGAACCTGACTGCAACGCAGTCTGTCATTGAACTTGAAGTGTGCTGTCTTTTAGTTAGACTGGCCCCAGTGATCCTCTTGCCTTTCTAGTCCTGGGGTTCAACGTGTGGTGAGCACAAAAGTTTTACATGGGTGTTGGGATCAAACTCTGGTGCTCATGCTTGCATAGCAGGCACACTTTCCCACTGAGTAATCCCCCAGGCCCAATGCCACTCTTTAAAATATTTCTATAAAAATAGAAATAGGGCTGGAGAAATGCCTTAGTGGTTAAAACATTTGCCTGCAAAGCCTAAGGACCCAGGTTCAATTCCTCAGTACCCTTGTAAGCCAGATGCACAGGGTGGCACATGTGTCTTTGGACTTTGTTTGCAGTGGCTGGAAGCCCTGGTGTACCCACTCTTTCTCTCTCAAATAAATAAATAAATAAATAAAAGATATTTAAAGAAGAAAAGTAGAAACAGCTGAGAAAATAAAGTTTATAGACATATTTTTAAAATTATGCAGCCGGGCGTGGTGGCACATGCCTTTAATCCCAGTACTCGGGAGGCAGAGGTAGGAAGATTGCCATGAGTTCGAGGCCACCCTGAGACTCCATAGTGAATTCCAGGTCAGCCTGGGCTAGAGTGAGACCTTACCTAAAAAAATCAAAAAAACCAAAAAAAAGTATGCATATGAATTTCTATATATTTTATAAATTATTAAGGTAAGCAAAATCAATATATCTAGGTTAAAATGATCTATTAAATAGAAAATTAAGTTGACTTTAAAAACAATTTGTAAGAAATTGTTATACATTATTTTAAATATATCTCATATGAAACATGTTGAAGTTCATTAAAATGATAAATAATATTAATTATTTCATAAAAATTAATCAACTCAGTATTCAAAATTTATGGAACATGTTTAGGAATGATATTTTTATCAATTATGCAAATAGGTAATTTGGCAAATAGATTTTCAGGACACTAGTCACTTACAAACTTTATTTCTGGTCTGTCAAAAAAAATGTACCACTCTTAGCGCAGAAGTTTCTTCAATCAAGCACATTGGGTTTGTATGACATCTGAAACTTCTTCATTTATAGGTCAAAAATGATAATGATTGATCTAACATCAGAGGATACTTAGCAGTTTATTCTGTTACTCAGATACACATGGGTTAGGGCAATGTGTCAAACAGAAAGCTGCACATACTCTATTGTTTTAAAAATGGAGATGTTGAAGGGCTGGAGTGATGGCTTAGCAGTTAAGATATTTGCCTACAAAGCCTAAGGACCCAGGTTCCATTCCCCAGTACCCACATAAGCCAGATGCACAAGGTGGCACATGTGTCTGGAGTTCATTTTCAGTAGCTGGAGGCCCTGGCACACCCATTCTCTCTCCTCTCTCTCTCTCTCTCTCTCTCTCTCTCTCTCTCTCTCTGTCTATTTGTCTTTCTCACTCAGATAAATAAATAAAATATTTTTAAAAAATAAAAATGAGTTAAATAAAAACTTTGTTATATACATATCTCATACTTATAAAATGCCTACAGTCTTACTTTTCTTTAAAAGTCCCTTCCACAGAACTAAACTATACATCAACAAATATAAACACTGTCTCTGCCCCTGACTCTCATGTCAGGAAAGGCAAGAGCACAGAAAAGTCACCTGTTCATGCTCTGCCCTTTGAAAATATGAATAAAAGACAAACCCCAGGCAATGTGCCCTTAAGCAGCACAATACTTTGTGAAATGCCAGGTGTTCATACAAGGTTCTCTTTTGGAAAGACTTTTGACAATAAAACAATAGGCATATTCAAATATAAAGGACATTCACTTCAAGCCTGCCTTTAAGAGCAGGTTGTGAAACTGCTTTCTCCTTTTTTAAAAAAAATTAATAATTAAAAAAATTTTACATTAATTTATTTATTTGAGAGAGACGGAGAGAGAGAGAAAGAGACAGAGAGAGAGGGAATGGGCATGCCAAGATTTTGGCTGCTGCAAATGAACTCCAGATGCATGTGCCACATTGTGCATCTGGCTTGCGTGGGTCCTGGGATACTGAACCTGGGTCCTTTGGCTTTGCAGGCAAGTACCTTAACCACTAAGCCATATCTCTTGACCTCTCTCTCTTTTTTAACTTTTTAAAAAATATATTTTTATTATTTATTTATTTGAGAGAAAGGCAGAGAAAGAGAGAGAGAGGGAATGGATGTGCCAGGGCCTCTAGCCACCGCAAATGAACTCCAGATGCATGTGCCTCCTTGTGCACCTGGCTTATGTGGGTCCTGGAGAATCAAACCCGGATCCTTTGGCTTTGCAGGCAAACGCCTTAACTGCTAAGCCATCTCTCCAGCCCCTCTCTCCCCTTTTTAAGAAGAGGAACCCCTGGCCTCACAGACACTGTGAAGGACTTGCTCTGTGAACTCTGTCCACGCAGAGACATTCCGAGAAGGCCATTAGCCAGTTGCCTTTGGAAGCATTCAGGTTCCAGAACCGTTACTTAATATTAATTTATTTTATTTTTATTTATTGAGAGAAAAAGAGAGAGAGAATGGGTACACCAGGGCCTCCAGCCACTGCAAACGAACTCTAGACACTTGTGCCACCTCGGCTTATGTAGGTCCTAAGGAATTGAACCTGAGTCCTTTGGCTTTGCAGGCAAGTGCCTTAACCACTAAGCCTTCTCTCCAGCCCTTAATATTGGTTTTGTACAGCATAACTAGTGATGAGCTTTATCATTTCTTTCATTAGATCATTATTTTCCATATGATACTACTCTACCAACAGGAGGTAGCTCAACAGCTCAATAACCCTGGGGATAGCATCTGCAATTAGCACAATATTAGCACTTAATTATTTAAAAAGTATATTTATTTATTTATTTGAGAAAGAGAGAGGGAGACAGTCCTGAAACTGTAAAAAAAAAAAAAGGAAAAGAAAAAGAAAAAAAAAGAACCCTCCAGACACATGAGCCACTTTGTGCATCTGGCTTTACATGGCTACTGGGGGATTGAACATAGACCGTCAGCCTTTGCAAGCAAGTGCCCTTAACCGCTGAGCCATCTCTCCAATTTTTGAGGTAATGAAAATGCTTGTGGGTATATGTGTAGTTTGTTTGCAGGGTTTTAAAATTGGCCCCAAAATGCAAAGAGCAATCTTTAAAGAATGTTTTCAACAATTTTTTGGAATCAATTTGGAGGGAAACTGAAGGTAACTGCTTTGGAAGAATTACAAGTAATTGGAATTGAGGAGTCTCAATAAGTTTGGGTATTTTCCCACAGGATTCAGGTCCCTCAAAGAGAAAGGCAAACAAAGCATATTGGTGGCACCCCGTGATTGTATGAGGGATCAGCCACAGTGGTAATGATCCTTTCTTAAAGCGTCTTCTAAGCGGCCCTTTCTGCACCAAACAAGATCATGTGAGAGGGGGCTGGAGAGATTGCTCAGTGGTTAAGGTACTGCCTGCAAAGCCTAACAACACATGTTTGATTCCCCAGTAGCCATGTGAGGCCAGATGCACAAGGTGGCACATGCATCTGGAGTACATTTGCAGTGGCCGGAGGCCCTGACATGCCCATTCTTGCTCTTTCTTTCTATCTCTCTCTCTTCCCTTTCAAATAAATATTTTTAAATTTTTTATTTTAATTTATTTATTTGAGAGTGTCAGAAAGAGAGAGAGAGAGAGACAGAGAGAGAGAGAGAGAGAGAGAAAGAGGCAGATAGAGTGTATTCATTTATTTATTTGAGAGAGAGAAAGAGGCAGAGAAAGAGAGAAAGTGGGCACGCCTGGGCTTCCAGCCACTGCAGATGAACTCCAGACATGTGTGCCCTCTTGTGCATCTGGCTAACGTGGGTCCTGGAGAATCCAACTGAAATCCTTTGGCTTTGCACACAAACGCCTTAACTGCTAATCCATCTCTCCAGCCCTAAATAAAATATTTTTTAAAATATCATATGAGGGCTGGAGAAATAGCTTAGCGGTTAAGACACTTGTCTGTGAAGCCTAAGGACCAAAGTTCGATTCTCCAGGTCCCACGTAAGCCAGATAGACATGGTATGGTGGTGCATGCGACTGGAGTTCGTTTGCAGTGGCTAGAGGTCCTGGCACGCCCATTCTCACTCACTCTCTCTCTCTCTCCCTCCCACTCCTCTCTGTCTTTAATAAATAAATAAATAAATAAATAAATAATAAATCTTAAAAAAATATCATCTGAGATATATGAAAATAAAGTCCAAGTTAAACTTGCCTTTCTCCCACTAATAGAAAGAACACATGTATAAATCTTTCATTTGGTGAAGGACTTGCATCCAGGTATTTCAAAACAGCCATCATCATCAGACTATAGTTTAATTTTTTTGCAAACTACATAAGTATATCACTTCCCTAGAATATCTGATAGAATACACAAAAATTGTTCAATATTATTTGTCATTTAGAAAAGTAACACAAAAATGACACCACACCACTACCTTGAAAAGTGATAGGGGGAAAAAAAAAACAACAGAAAAACCAGACAGCAGAAATGTTGCCCTGTGAGTGCGACAAGAGCAAATTCTCTGGCCTCAGTCACCCTACAGAACCGCCGAGCCCTGGACCTCTTGACAGTGGACAAAGGAGGGACCCGACTGTTTCTGAATGAAGACTGCTGTTTATATGTTAATCAGTCAGGCAAGGTAGAAGTCGAAATTAAAACTAAAAAATCTGACCAACCAGCTTCAAGTACGAACACCAATTCCCTGAGTCATGGAACATCTTAGTTAGGACAGTCGTCTGGCCCTGGCTTTTGCCACTCTTAGGGCCTATATCTGGACTATTTTTGCTACTTGCTCCAGCCCCCTGCCTTCTGAGATGCATCCAAAATC
Organism: Dipus sagitta; assembly: GCA_036346955.1. Lineage (NCBI taxonomy): Eukaryota > Metazoa > Chordata > Mammalia > Rodentia > Dipodidae > Dipus > Dipus sagitta. The sequence continues at coordinate 55,999,909 of CM070784.1, forward strand.
AAGTGGACCAATTCACCCATCGAAAATTCCACTAACTTTTACTGACCTGTCCCTCCTCTAGCTCCTACCAGTCTTTAGTCATGGAGGAACTATCTTCTCATCACCTGCCCTGAAGGGAGACCCATCCACCACATCATCCAGTCTCCCCCATAAGAGCTTGTCGCCCCCTATGGTCGGCATGAAGACACTACAGAAGAAAAACCATGGTACCTTGTCATTAACAAAAGACTGGAATATTAGGTCAAGATGGGCTTCCCCAAAATGGAATCACTAAAGACATACCAGGGAGTGGATCATCCGCATTCTTCAAGGAACCACCCAGCCATTATCCCTTCCTTGCCTAGCAATGCCTCCAGGTCTAGGTTTCCTCCCCCCTTACCTCCCAGGTCACCTGGATACTGGCCTGGTGTCACACCCTGGCTATCTTAGATCTCCCCTAAAGAAACCTATTTTTACTTCCCCCTTCATCATCTTCCCCCAACTGATATAACCCACTATCTGTAATCCCAAATTGACTGCTCCTGAGAGTCAGTCCTGGCAGCTCATGTTTTTCCCCCCCTGAATAAAAACTTCCATCATTGTCTCAAAAAAAAAAAAAAATGTTGGCAGGGCTAGAGAGATGGCTTAGCAGTTGAGGCACTTGCCTGCAAAGCCTAAGGACCCAGGTTGAATTCGTCAGTACCCATGCAGGCCAGATGCACATGGTGGTGCATATGTCTGGAGTTTATTTGCAGTGGCTAGAGGACCTGGAACACACCCATTCTCTCTCTCTAATAAATAAATAAAAATAAAAATATTTTTTAAAATGTTGACAATGCTATAGACAAATTGGAATCCTAACATGTTCCTATTGGAAATGTAAAATTGATAATTATTCTAGAAAATAGACTAGTAGTGTAAGAAGAAAACATAAATTTAGGAAGTCCTTAACAATTCTATCCCTATGAACACCTCTGGGATAAACAGAAAGCTGTCTACAAAGGCTTGGACTGATGGGCTGGGGAGATGGCTTAGTGGTTAAGCCGCTTGCCTGAGAAGCCTAAGAACTCATGTTAGAATATCCAGGTCCCACATAAGCCAGATGCACAATGATGCAAGCACACAATGTCACACATGCACACAAGGGGGGGCACGAATCTGGAGTTCGTTTGCAGTGGCTGAAGGTCCTGGTCTCCCCATTCCCTATCTCTCTCTCTCCCTCTCTCCCTCTCTCTTTCTTTCTTGCTCTCTCTCTCTTTCAAATAAATAAATAAAACATTTTTTTAAAAAAATAAAGGCTTGGAATATTCATGGAAACCTTACTTAGAAGAGCCCCAAATTGGAATAAACTCACATAGGTATTAACTGGTATGTTGGTAAAGCAGACATAAGTGTGTCTATGTAACATACTTGTTGACAGCAATTTAAATGGGCAGAATACTGTCATATCCATACATCATAGGGTGGTACCTTAGAAACATGTTTCAGGGAAAGAAACTTGATATAAAAGATTACATCTTGGGCTGGAGAGAGTGGTTCAGTGGTTAAGGCACTTGCCTACCTTAACCCTGCCAATGACCCAGGTTCAATTCCCAAGTACCCACGTGAACCTAGATGCACAAGGTGGCGAATGCATCTGGAATTGTTTTGCAGTGGCTGGAGGCCCTGGTGCACCCATTTCATCTATTTCTCTCTCTCTCTTTCTCTCTCTCCTTGCAAATGAATAAATAAAAATAAAAATAAACTTTAAAAAAAGATTTTATCTTGTTTAATTCTACCTGTCTGAAATTTCAGGTAACCACAAGTCAATAGAGATACAAAGTAAAGAAGTGGTTCCCTGGAGTGACAATATAGATTGAATTCTCACAAACTGGTGAGAATTTTGTGAGTGATGGAAATTTTTTAAAACTGTGCTGTGGTGTCATAACTCTCTGCATTAAGTAAAAATAACTGAATTGCACACTCACACAAAAATCATGGAAGAGACATTATTAGATCTCAATAAAATCATAAAAATCAATTAAACTTAATATCATATTTTTATATGGCACCAATTTGAAATTTGAATCATTTAAGCAGTAAATCCTCCAAAGCCAGACATATAGCAAAGTCTTATCCATCATTGTTAAAAATTCAGCCACAGTCAGGCATGGTGGCACAGGCCTTTAGTCCTAGCATTAGAGAGGCAGAGGAAGGAGGATCACCATGAGTTTAAGGACACCCTGAGTCTACATGGTGAATCCCAGGTCAGTCTGGGCTAGAGTGAGACCCTGACTCCAAAACAAAAAAAAAAGAAAAGAAAAAAGAAAAAAAAGAAAAGAAAAGAAAAGAAAACCATTCAGCCATAAAGCAGATTATGGTTTATTGCAGTAAGTTTCACGTTCCTGGCACAAAGCACTCAACTAAAAGCGGCTAGTGGGAGGAAAGGGTTTATTGCGGCTCACAGTCTTGAGGGGAAGCTCCAGGACGTCAGGGGAAGGTGGTGGAGCTGAGGCTGCACATCACCTCTGCTACAGCAGGTGGAAAACAGCAGCAGGCGGGCGAATCAAACACCAGCAAAGGAAACCTGGCTATAACGCCCATGAGCCGGCCCCCAACAGCACACCTCCACCAAGGTTCCCATTCCCAAACTGCCCTCAGCTGGGGATCAAGCATTCAGAACATATAGTTAACGGGGGACACCTGAACCCAGTCAGATGGTCATTCAAACCCCCAAAGACTAACATTAATGGAGAATTCCAAAGCATGCGTGTTGCTACCATTTATTTTATAATAATAAAGTGTATCCATGTGCAACCTCAAAATTCATCCCCAAGCAAATGTATTAAAGTGATACAATGCATCCTAGCATAATAATGGTCCTGAGAAATCAACTAATATCATTATTAATGAAATTTCATTGCCATCCAGTTGCTATAAAGAATGGCATGTTCTTTTTGGTCTTTAACCAGTTTTACTAAATATTTAAATTTTCAACTTTTAAAATAATTTCATTTATTTGTTTTCAAACAGGGAGAGATACAGAGAAGAGAGACAGATAGAATGGGCAATGACAGGGTCTCCAGCCACTGCAAACAAACCTAGATGCATGTGCTACCTTGTGCATCTGGCTTTATGTGGGTACTGGGGAATCAAACTGAACCCAGGACTGTAGACTTTGCAGGCAAGCACCTTAACCACTGAGCAAACTCTCCGACTCTAAAATTTCTATTTTGCTTTAGATTTTTCCAAGTAAAAATATTACCTATACAGTTGAAAGGCTAATAGGTTCAAATTCCATTCTCGTCCATCTTCCAGCTGTGTTTGTCACCCTAAGGTAATGTGTATTATTCTCATGCCTATTTTTACACTGTTGCCACATAGATATAGGTCTGTAAATAATACATAGTTTTTCCCATACTTGAAAAAGTTTATACAAACAATGACATACTTGCCTCTGTTCTACCAACATTTTTTTTTGAGAATCTCCCATATTATAAGAATAATAAGATGATACCCAAAATGTGCTCATCCAATTTACGGTAAACCTTGTTACAAAGAATGACCGTACAAGCATTTTGAACAAGCATCTTCTTGTACTTGCTGTGGATTGCTTTTGAAAATACATTTTAAAAACAGAATTTCTGGGGCTGGAGAGATGGCTCAGTGGTTAAGGTGCTTGCCTGTAAAGCCTAACAACCTGGGTTCGATTCCCCAGTGCCCACGTAAAGCCAGATGCACAAAGTGGCACGTGCATCTGGAGTTCGTTTGCAGTGGTTAGAACCCCTGGTGTACCTATACTCTCTCTCTCTCTCTCTCTCTCTCTCTTTCTCTGGGTCTCTCTTCTCTGTCTGCTAGCAAGTAAATAAATAAATTATATATATATATATATATATATATATATATATATATATATATGCATATATATGTATATATATGTTTATGTATATAATAGAGTTTCTATAAGTTTTAAGAAATACCATACACAGGATCAAGTTGCCAAATTGTTTTCCTTGAGGGGCTCTGTTAATTCATACAGAAATAAGCTTATTTAAGTCTATTAAGTTCTAGGCAATACAGTGTTCTATTCGGGAATTTTTTTCAACTACCATGGTCACACAGAGGCAAGATGTGGTTCCATTTCCGTGGTCACTGCTGGGGTTCAGCATCTTTCACTGGGGCTTTTTCAGTTGACTAGCTGGGGGAACCCTCTCCTGCACTCTGTCTTAGACTCAACTTAAACAACAGATGAGCTTTTCAAATGTAGTATGCCATGTTTTGTTGGCTCTATGTGCACAGTTATCTAGTTCCCATCTCACAATTAAAAATGTTTATGGGAGATTTTATTGTGATTACTTAATAACTTTTAAAGTATCGTTTTAACATTTGTCAATCTCTTTATAGTTTGTTCTCTGCATATTGCTAAAATTAATCCCATCTTTATAAACCTAAGCATAGTCTTCTATATTGTATTCTTTCCGTTGTTGTTATTTTTCGAGGCAGGGTCTCGCTCTAGCCCAGGCTGACCTGGAATTCACTATGTAGTCTCAGGTTAGCCTCAAACTCACATTGATCCTCCTACCTCTGCCTCCCAAGTGCTGGGATTAAAGGCCTGTGCCACCACACCTGGTTATATTTCATTTTTAAACTTGTATTTTCATTTATTTATTCATTCATTCATTTGTCTTTGATAGCTCATTCAACCTTCCCCAACTTATATTTGGCATCTCTGCCCCATAGTAAGTTTCCAGTAGACATCTATTTCTGCTTGGCTGTGTATTCTCTTCCATTGGTCATTTTTCTGTGTTTGCACAGTATCTTATTTGCTAGTATAATTGAATAACTAATAAAATCTTGCCACCTAGTCAGATAGCTCTCTCCACCTTATTATTCCTCAACGTTATTGACAGCGTGTTTGTTGTTCCAACAGTACTTATGTTTTCCAGAGCTTCCTACGGAGGAAATCCCATCACCTACTGATAAAATACTTATTTCCTTTTTACTTCTAATGTGTAGACCTCATTTCCTTCATGACTATTGCGTTGCATTGGCTAAAACTCCCAGAATGACATTAAATAAAAGAAGGAATATCAGGACTTATGGCTGGTTCCAGGTTTTATGTGGGTACTTTGGACTCAAACTCGGGTCCTTAGGCTTTGCAGGCAAGCACCTTAACTGTGGAGTCATCTCTCTAGCCCCAGTTCCAGGTGTTTTTTTCAATATTTTCAATATTTTTATTTTTAGTTATTTATTAGAGAGAGAGAATGGGGACACCAGGACCTCTAGCCACTACAAACAAACTCCGGATGCATTTGCCACCTTGTGTATCTGGCTAACACGTGTTCTAGGGAATCAAATCTGGTTTCTAAGGCTTTGCAAGTGCCTTAACCACTGAGCAATCTCTCCAGCCATGGTTCCAGGTTTTAATGGGGATGCAACTCAAACTTCAGTACTCAGTGTACTCAATATATTAGTTGTAAATTTTAGTTGTAAATTTTTTTATCTTTGATCAGATATAGCATCACTGTGGTCATACTTAACATAATTTTTCTATCAGAAAACTAGTTTCCCTTCTAGGTATTATAAAACAATTTTGAATAGGGAGTCTGTTGCAAGAAGTCTCTCCTTTTCCTACTCATCAATTCCTATTCCAAATCACCATGAAGCTATTTGCAATTTATCCACCACTGTGACGTCTACTGTGACTAGGGGTGAGAATAGTCTAGTGTATATGGATGTGAACTTCTCAATTTTCTAGAATTTTCATATCATTTCTTTTGTTGTTGTTATTGTTGTTTGAGTAGGGTCTCACTCTAGCTCAGGCTGTCCTGGAAATCACTATGTAGTCTCAGGCTGGCCTCAAACTCACAGTGATCCTCATGTTGGCCTCCTGAATGCTGGGATCAAAGGTTTGCACCACCACACCTGGAGGATTTTCATAGCTTTGAACAAGAATTAATTTCATTGTTTCTTCATGGCTTTGTTTAAATGATTGCACTGGGTTGGAAAGATGGCTTAGCTGTTAAATGCTTGCCTGTGAAGCCTAAGGATCCCAGTTTGAGGCTCGATTCCCCAGTACTCATGTAAGCCAGATGCACAAGATGGCACATGCATCTGGAGTTAATTTGCAGTGGCTGGAGGCCCTGGTATCCCCATTCTCTCTCTCTGTCTCTCTCTCTGTCTCTCTCTCTCCCTCTCTGTCTGTCTGTCTCTCTCAAATAAATAAATAAAAATTAACCAAAAAAATTAAATAATAGCATTTATTACTGTATCTTTCTGGGAGTAACAAGAATAATGGTTTTGCTGTTGCTGATACTGTTCTATTAAATTCGCTAAGATCTTATCCAAAGATATTTAATTTTAAGAGTTTCTTATGAAATTTGCTCATAAAATGTCTGTGAAATCTTCTAAAGGGCTTGAGATGAGGCAGACCATTTTTACTTTAAAAAATATTTTATTTTTATTCATTTATTTGAGAGAGAGAAAGAGAGAGAGAGAGAGAGAGAGAGAATGGGCACACCAGGGCCTCCTGCCATAGATGCATGCACCTTAACTATAAGCCATCCTTCCAGCTCTCATGATGATTTTATTCCCTTTGCATTCTACCCTGTGTCCCAGTCATGCCAACCTTAGCTCTCTTTCTACGCTGGGAATATCTTGAAGACAGGCAAGATATACCATTTTATTTCAGCCACATCCTCAATACTAAGTAAGAATCATTTACAAGAGTAGCTGCTATGTTTGGATGTTCAGTAGCTGACTGTTCAGGCACCCAGTTAAAGCCTGAAGATCAGGGGTTGATAGAAAATATCAATGCTTTATTTCATATACCCATTAAAAAGAACAGGACCCTTTCATTCTTGCTCTCTCTTTGTAAGCATTTATATACATATACACATGCATTTACACACTCACATATGTATATATATAATAACACATATAGGCATGCATTTATATACTCTAGTATCTAACAAACACATATTTAACAACAATAAACATTACACACAGGCCATTTGAAAATGGCCTCAGGTTTTCTGTCCTTTGAAGTTAGAGCAATGAAACACCTCTAAGTGGAAAATAAAACAGAAACCTGCAAATTAATTCATTTCAAAAAAGAATCAATTCTATGTCTTATTAACAGTCAACTTCAGAATGTCCTGCAATAAGCTGTCCAATTATTACATTTACTCTTTTGCTCTTCAGTGTTACTAGATGGTACAAATTAATCTTGATAAATGGATAGAGTTGAGTTGGTAATAGACTGAGCAAACATTCCACTGACTTTAATAGTCAGTGAAAAAAAAAATCTGTCCAGCAAAGCATCACCTTGTAATAGATAATGACATGTTCAAATTCAGTAGCTACAAGTGTGGCACAAACTGAATTAACTGTGTCAGAAGATGGATGACTTCCCATTAGCTGCATTTTAAAATAATGTTCAGATTATATTAATTATGAAGGCTTTTCATTTTAATTGTCTATAAACAGAAGAGGTTAAGTCAATTTTATGTACTTCAAAGAATTCTAAACAGGCTGCTACATTAATATGTGAATAATTAGGACATTCATTACTTTTAAAAATGATTTTCTTCTGTACAACATATTCTTATGTTTGCTCTTGCTATCCATATCATTCCTTTTTAATTTTTTAAAACGATTTTTTAAAAATAATGTTTTATTTATTTGCAAGCAGAGAGAGGGGTAGAGAGAAGAAAGACAGAGAGAATGAGTGCATCAGGGCCTCTAGCTGCTGCAAACAAACTCCAGGTACATGTGTCACTTTGTGCATCTGGCTTTATGTGGGTACTGGGGAATTGAACCCAAGTCATTAGGCTTTGCAGGCAAGTGCCCCTCCATCTTATTCTTGCTCCATCTTTGTATTTATAGACACTATATTTATACATATACACATGCATTTATACACTGAAATAAAATGCATTTATATACTCAAGTATCTAATAAGCACATTTAAATAATAATAAACATTACACACATATTTGTCTATTATAACAGGAAATGTGAACAAAGATAAGAGAAGACTTCTATTCACCAGGAATTATGATTTGAAAGATAGAACATGGGCTGAAGAGATGGCTCAGACATTAAGTCACTTGCTTGCGAAGCCTAAGGACCCGGGTTCAATTCCCTAGTACCCACGTAAGGCAGATGTACAAGGTGGCACATATGTCTGGAGTTCACTTACAGTGGCTAGAGGCCCTGGCATGCCCATTCTTTCTCTCTCACCTCTCTCTCTCTTCTCTCTCTCTCTCTCTGTCTCAAATAAATAAATGAAGTAAAAACAAAGTAAAAAATAAAATAAAAGAACATAAGAGAAGATAATTCCTCTCCTATACTAATTGAAACAGGACATAGTTGCATCATTTGACAATCAGTCCTCATTATGCCTGGATTCTTTAGTTGAAAATTTGCCTTCTTATTAAAGTTTATTTGTAACCATCCAGGTGTGGTGGTGCATGTATTTAATCCTAGCACTTGGGAGGCAGAGGTAGGAGAATCGCTGTGAGCTCTAGGCCATTCTGAGACAACATATTGAATTCCAGGTCAGCTTGGGCTAGAGTGAGACCCTACCTAAAAGAAAAAAATTAATCCTATTTGGTTTATTTGTAACCAGAATCAATATGTGCAGATTGTGTGGCCACTAGAAGACCTATGCAAAGCACTGGGTTATCTATCTGAGTCACCTGATGTGTTCCACCCCAGCCTGAATGAAGCCATGCTCTGAGGTAAACAAGTGTCCTTTCCTGTGGTCTGTCTGGTAGCGTTTTTTCTTTGTGCTTTCAAGTGGTGAGTGTGTTATTGAAATTGGCTTTGAGCATATGGCGGAAGTTCAGTGTATTGGTCTAAGAACAGAACTAACATAACTGGTGAGAACACACACGTGTAGATGACCTTAGTTACAGTGCTATTGGTTTTAAATTCAAGGTCAATAAATTATAAACAAGTATTAAAGTACTTTTAACTATAAATGTAAATAAAACAAAGAGACATGTTAATCAATTGATGGACATGCTGGATCTATATGCTTGCTAGATGCTAGACCTAACTCTGTGTTTCTCTTCAGGGACATGATTTGTGATTTGCCAAATTAAGTGATCCTAGAACTTTACTAGAACACACAAGGAATACAATAGTCTAAAATCAGTTCAAACTCAGTATGATCTCATCAAACTAAGACAACAATATTGAAACTGTCAAAACAAATAGTAACGCTATTACTTCAGTGACGGGGAGATTACTTCTCTATTAACAGCTCTGTTCACTTTAAAGATAGAATCTTAAGAAAACAAAGTAAAATTTGACACATGAAAAGCAAATACCACTGTGCGTGGTAACATGCACCTTTAATCCCAGCAGTTGGAAGGCAGAGGTAGGAGGATTGCCATGAGTTCAAGGCCACAGTGAAACTACATAGTGAATTCCAGGTTAGCCTGGGCTAGATTGAAATGCTACCTCGAACACACACACACACACACACACACACACACACACACACACACACACAGCAAGTACCAATCACAATCTCACAGCATTTTCAGATCTTCTTAATGGTTTCCATTCCTCTAATGCTGTCATTTAGACTAGGATGTGCTTTATTGTATGAGAATGTGTGCGAGGACCCCTTGCTCCTTGCCCGGGTATTTCCTGAAAACTAAATATATAATACAGGCAATGCTTTTAGTCTAAACAACTTCAATTTATGGTCTAAGGTTTTATTAAAAGCTGTCATTCCAGCTACCTGGGAGACTGAGATAGAACTGCAAGTACAAGAAGACCTTGGGCGTGAGTCCAAAGCCACCTGATGCAACCTAATGGGTCTCATAATAAAAAGAGATCTGGTGGGATGGCTTAGCAGTTAAGATCACTTGCTGCTAAATGTAAGGCTTTCTTGGGCTGGCTAGAGGCTGCCAAGTTTGGCTCTTCAGAACCCCCTGAATGCATATTTAAAAACCAGGCATGGTTTTGACACACAACTGTAACCCCAGACAGTGAGGGCAATGGAGGAATGGAGACCAGAGAATCACTGAAGCTTGCTAAAGGCTTCAGGCTGAGGAAGAGACCCTGTCTCAAGATAATACATAGATGAGCAATGAGAGGACACCCAACGTCCTCCTCTAATCTTCACATGCACATAAATGCCTACACAACACATTACCACACACACCACACCGTACAAATACTACGTACACATGCACAAAGAAAAAGGTCAAAAGAGGGCTGGGAATGTAACAGTGGTACAGGGCTTGTTTAGCATACTCCAGGTCCTAGGTGCAATCTCTAATTTTAAAAATGGAATAAAATAAGGGGCTAGAAGGATTGCTTAGTGCTTAAAGTGTTTGCCTGCAAAACCCTGGTTTGATTCCCCAGGACCCATGTTAGCCAGATACAAAGGGAGTGCACGTGTCTAGAGTTCGTTTGCAGTGGTTGGAGGCCCTGGCACCCATTCTCTCTCTCTCTCTTTTTCTCTCTCTCTCCCCCTTTCTCTGCCAAATAAATTAATTTTTAAAAAATATTTAAAATAAAATAAAATAAGGGGCTGGAGAGATGGCTTAGCAGTTAAAGGCACTTGCCTACGGGCTTAATGACCCAAGTTTGATTCCCTAGCACCCATGTAAAGCCAGATGCACAAGATGGTGCATGCATCTGAGTTTTCAGGAAGCCCTGGAATGCCCATTCATTCTCTCTCTCTCTCTCTCTCTCTCTCTCTCTCTCTCTCTCTCTTTCTCCCCCCTCTCTCCTGGCCATGGTGGTGCACACCTTTAATCCCAGTATTCAAATGGTAAAGGTAGGAAGATGGCTGGGAGTTTGAGGCCAGCCTGAGACTGCATAGTGAATTCCAAGTTACCCTGGCCTAGTGCAAGATCCTACCTCAAAAAACTAATAATAATAATAATAATAAAATAACTGATTGCTTTCCCATCATATATGACGATATTTCCCAATTAATCAAAGGAAGAGAGAAAATGTGTTCTTTAAAATCGATCACGATTCAATTTGTTGATCATTACTAAGTAGCACCCTCAGAACATGCTTCAGACCACACTCCCCCCTCTCTTCTACAACCTTGTTCACCTCTGCCTCAGGCGTTTCCTCAATATTTTCACTGCTGACTCAGTCTTACTATTTAAGAATTAGCTTACAGGTTGCTTTTTCCAAAAGTCCTTTTCTGGCCCCTCTTGTGCAAAGAAAATCTTCTCTCCCTTAAGTTATATCCCATGTCTTTTTGCATTTGCTTAATGCCACGCATCCTCTCTGAACTGATTCGACATGCGTGGCTCAGATTAGCCTCCATCCCTGCCTGCCACCAGAACCCAAGCTTCTCTCAGAAGGCTTTGTCTAAATTCTTTACAGTATTTCACCAGTACCTGCAAGACTGCTGCCCAATGCTCAGTAATGTCTGTTGCTGAGTTGAGAAGAGGTAGACAAGTATCTCAAGTTTGAAGATTACAACCAGCAATATAAAAAGATGTTAGCATGTTTCACCACGACAAAAGTATGCAGATTTATATATGTATATGAGCAGTAAAATATGACATAGAATGAAGTGTGCTGTATGGGTGCAGAAGAAGGGAAGGGATTTTTGTTGTTTTTGAAAAGATATTTATTTATTTTCAATGAAAGAGAGAAAGAGTGAGGGGATGGATACACCAGGGCCTCTAGCCACTGCAGATGAACTCCAGAGGCATGTGCCACCTTGTGCAGCTGGCTTTATGGGGGCACTGGGGAATTGAACTTGAGTCATTAGTTAGGCTTTGCTGGCACGTACCTTAACTGCTGAGCTGTCCAAGCCCAGGAAGTTGTTTTAAGAACACTGGTCTGTCATAACTCAGACTCCAAAAGACAAATGTCACATGTTTACCCTTGTATGCAGATCACAAGCTTTGCATTGCCGAACCTCTGAGGACAGTTTAGAGTATCTGCAGAGACCGGGAAGTTAAGAGGGCTAGAGCAGGGGAGGAAGTTTTAAGAGGAGAAGACAGTAGAGTGCAAATGACAGAATCAGTGTGTGTGTATGTGTGTGTGTGTGTGTGTGTGTGTGTGTGCACGAGCATGCGCATACGCACATGTGGGGGGCACGGTGCTAGGGTTGGACAGGGTTGTTATGCAGGGATGACAGCATGGAGATACGTGAGAAGAAGGAGTGGGGCGATGGGTTAACCAAAACTTAGGAGGCAAGAGAAAGTGTAAGAAAACCTACTATTAGTAAACTTAATTTAAAAATGTAGTAGAGGGCTGGAGAGATGGCTTAGTGGTTAAGGCACTTGCCTATAAAGCCAAATGACCCAGGTTCAACTCCCCAGGACCCACATAAACCAGATGTACAAGGTGGAGTTCATTTGAGTGGCTGGAGGCTCAGGTGTACCCATTCTCTCCCTTTCTGTCTCTCTCCTTTCTCTCTCTCTCTCAAATAAATAAATAAAAATAAAATATTAAGAAACACAGTAGAGTGCTGGAGAGATACCAACACACCAGGCAAGATATGCCCTCTGGCTCAGTAGTGGCATGAGGGTTACAGGGGCAACTGATAGCTTTCTGATTGCAGTTGAAGCCCATTCTCCTAAAGGCAATACATACCTGGTTCTCAAAACCAGACCAAAAGTTCAGGGCTTAGGGAAGTCAGAGAGTTCTCAGTGGTTAAAGACTCTTGCTTGAAAAGCCTGATAGCCTGGGTTCAATTCCCCAGTGTCCATGTAAAGCCAGATGCACAAAGTGGTGCATGAGTCTGGAATTTGTTTGCAGTGGCAAGAGGCCTTTACATGCCCATACTCATTCTCTCGCTCCCTCTCCTTGGAAATAAATAATTTTTTAAAAAGTCCAGGGTTGGGGAGAATGTGTGCCTTAAGGAAGAATCCATAATCCTGTACTGCTGAAGATGTGTTGTCAAACTGCCTCCCTCCATCCACAGATCAATTCTGCTTTCAGCCCTGACTACAACTTTTTTTTCCCCCCACAGTGGGAGGCAGGCACTGCAGAGAATCACAAAGGGTCAATTGCTATGAAATAAGTGACTGATGAGTGTTTTGCTCTAAACAAGACATTGTACCATCCCCTTAAGTTCTCAGGAAACATTTTGAATGATGAAGTGGAGAAAGGAAATAATGTAAGAGCTGGGAGATGTGGAGGAACACTATGGAACTCTGTCATCCAGACACAACAAGGTCATTACCCCCATGCACACCAGATGTGGTTATCTGCGTAAGATCTGCACATGATGGGGCCAGTCAACATGCTGTTATATCTAAGGATATAACACCATTGCCCTCCCTAAAGAGCTAAGGATAGTTAATGGTTGGGAGGGAAGGGAAATCATCTTGTTCTATAGCATAGCTGCCGGTAGGTCATGAGAACAAAGAGGCATAGTGGAGCTAGGGGGCTAGGGGCCGCTGGTGTGGAGTACAGGTAATCAAAACATAGCTACATGTGTGAGAATTAAAAAAAAAAATAGCCAGGCATGGTGGGGCACACCTTTAATCCCAGCACTTGGGAGGCAGAGGTAGGAGAATCGCTGTGAGTTTGAGGTCAACCTGAGACTACATAGTGAAATCCAGGTCAGCCTGAGTTAGAGCAAGACCCTACGTCAAAATAAAACCAACAGAAAAATTAAAAAAAATTTAAAAATAAAATAAAAAGAATAACTCTCTGTCCACATTTATTGGCCTGTCCCAAAGAGGGCCCTGGAATGTTCCCAGATAAACTACTGTGAGCTGAGAGAAGGAAAAATCATTCTACAGCCAGGATATGACCATCCCCAAACACAACGCATTGATGTCATGTGGAGCAGTTACCTAATATCAATTTTTTATTAGTTTTGGATATTGGAACCTGGGCAATTGAAACGGAACCAAAATCCAAACATACTTCTACAGTGAGGTATTTAGTACCTGCCAAGGTTAAAACAAAATCAGGGAGCTAGAGAGAAGGCAGCTAAGGTGCTTGCCTGTGAAGCTTAAGGACCCAGGTTTGATTCCCCAAGACCCATGTAAGCCAGATGCACAAGGTGAGGCATATATCTGGAGTTCGTTTGTAGTGGCTGAAGGCCCCGGAGCACCCATTCTATCTCTCTCAAATAAATAAAATAAATTTAAAAAATATTTTAAAAAATCAAGGACCTTACTTCTTTTGACTTTGTGGATGGATAATAATCATTTAAGTAAGTATTTCTGTTGTAGAAAGAAGAAAATATTCAAACAGTAAACTGAAATAAGGTTCAAAGTTAAGGAAATAGGGAGTTGTCCCATGAAATCTATACATTCAGTAAAGCCATCAGGCCCAACTAATAGTCAATGATGTCTGTGTGCAGTTGAAAAATGCATAGAATACCTGTTTGGAAATTTCCTAGTAAAGTTGACACTATCTACTGTGGAAACCTCAAGAATCAGAATCAAATTTTCAACCATAACAGGTCTCCTGTCCTTCTGAGTTTTCCTGAGGTTTTCAGTTTTCTTCTACCTTTGTGAAACCTTAACTTGAAGGCATATAAAATGATGATAAGCCTAAAGACCCAGGTTCCATTCCCCAGTACCATGTAAAGCCATATATGCACAAAATGGTGCAAGCATCTGGAATTCATTTGCAGTGGCTGGGGACCCTGGTGCTCTCATTTGCTCTCTCTGTCTCTCTTCTCTCTCTCCTTGAAAATACATAAATAAAATGATAGTGTTCCCCCTCCAAAATTTACCAATGGGGTCATTACTGCAACTGTTGTTCAAACAAATCTCAGATGTTTATTATCATACTGGTCAATCCCTATGGCCAAATGAGAAAAGATAGAATGATAAATAATCAAACATTCTTCCAGTGTCCTATTCCACAAGGATGGACATGACAGTGGGGAGTTGCATGGGGTCTAGGCAGCTAGGCTTCTCTAAGACTTGGCTGCCCAGTCTTTAAATAAGAAGTTTAAATAAGGTAAATTCTTAGGGATTAACAAAAAAAAAAAAAAAAACCAGAAAAGGCATTCTGAATGTACTTGAGGTTAAAACTTGAGTCCAATATGAAGAGAAGAAAAAAGCAGTAAGAAGTCAAGAGCTGAGCAAACCAGCTCACACCTTTTTTTTCTGAGAAAATTCTCATCATGGCAAACAAGTTCAGAGAAAGTTCTGACATCATAATTTGAATTTTATCATTGTGGGCAGCATTATTTCTTAAGAAGATAATGTACCTAAATTCATCCTGAACTCCCACACAGCCCTGGAAAATTTAGTAGTTGAGAAAAAAAGAATGTTTAATATGAAGTCTGAGTACCATATGAGAACCTGGACTTCAATTCAATTATAAATATACATAACTCACAGACTTTTGTTCCCCTCTGAGATGTCATAGGGAGCATTAGGAGAAATTGTTCATTTTTAGCTTTTACACTTATTTGGGAACAAACGTTCAATAAGCAGAGGAATCAAGGTGACTAATGAGGGCTGTAGAGATGGCTTAGCAGTTAAGGTGCTTGTCTACGAAGCCTAAAGACCCAGGTTTGATTCTCCAGTACTCACGTAAGCCAGATGCACAATGTGGCACGAGCATCTGAAACTCCATTGCAGTGGCTGGAGGCCCTGGTGCGCCCATTCTCTCTCTCTGTCTATCTCCTCACTCTTAAATAAATAAATAAATAAAATATTTTTTTAAAAAGATGACAAACTAAGTTTCATTTTAGAAGTTGTGGAAAAAAAAACTGATTTGACAGGATTTTAATAGAAACACCACAAAGTATACAGTAATTAGTCTTCCACAATATCCATAGAGTTCACAGAAAATGTAAGTTCAATGTAGCATTCAATGACCTAGAGTTACATAAAATATAACATACTCATTGACATTTCATGGACCAACTTGAAATAAAAGAATAAATAGAGAGGTGCATCACCATTAAAATTACGGAACAGTTATGATACAGGTTTCAAATCACTGACTTCTTAGAGAAAGGAGTAGATGTAAATTGGATGTTTCTGAATCACTAAATGTAGGTGAAGCTATTATTGAAGCTTGGGTTTAAGAAGTATTTATCTCATTATATGTCCTTTAAAACTCAAAGTATTTCACTCAGGGTAAAGAGACCAAATACATCACTTAAAAGGAAAAGAAAAAAAAAGCAGAACAACATCAAAAAGTACACGATAGGGCTGGAGAGATGACTCAATGGTTAAGGCACTTGCCTGCAAAGCCTAAGGAGCCAGGTTTCCCCACTGCCCACAGAAAGCCAGATGCACAAAATGGCACATGCATCTGGATTTCATTTGAAGTGGCTAGAGGCCCTGGCATGCCATTCTCTCCCTCTCTCTCTCCCTTCTCTCCCCTTTTCTGTCTTTCTCTCTCAAATAAATAAAATATATCTATATTTTTAAGAAGTACACTATACTAATTGGCCAAAGACTGTATAATAAAATATAAAATGATTCATGTTTAATTTGAAAGGACACATTTGTTCATATCATTGACATTGCTTTTCATTAATAAAAACAAAGCAATTAGGGATGCTCTCAAATATTCTCATCCGAAAAACATGAAAGAAGAAAAAAAAACAGGGAGAAACTTATACAATTTAAATAATGTGTCTCTCCATTATAACACTCTCCAGATTTTATTAACAAGGATGACATCTCCCATATCTCATTCAAGGGACCGCCTTCCTGAAAAAAAAAAAAGCTTGTTTTAATGATATTCTGCCTCATGTAGTAGATGTCAAAAAAATAAAAATAAAATAAAATAAATCAAGGAACATGTTTTAAGAAACAGTGGAAAACAAACTGACTAAAATGGGACAATTCAGTTCAAGTTAAGTTCTAAAATATGAAAGCATAAAAAAATCAGTACTATATTCCTTCACAAATTGAAATAAGGCCAAATTGAAGCATTTTTAAAATATTTTATTTTTATTTACTTATGTATTTGACAGAGAGAGGGAGGGAGAGAGAGTGAATGGGCTCGCCAGGGCTTCCAGCCACTGCAAATGAACTCCAGACACATGCGCACCCTTGTGCATCTGGCTAACGTGAGTCCTGGGGAATAGAACCTGGGTCCTTCGGCTTTGCAGGCAAACGCCTTAACCCCTAAGTCATCCCAAATTGGAGCATTTTTAAGCCACTGCTCAGTAGCTCACTTGGCCCATGCTAGATGAGGTTTTCATGTCCTTAACTGTAGAGGAAACACCGAAACCTGTGAATTTGCTAAGACAGTGGAATACATTTAATTCTTAACGTCTGTAGGATCCTTTGGAAGATGTAGTGGTGTGAACCAGACATTTCCCCACACACTCAAGTGTTTTGAATGCTTTTCCGTGGCGCATGGCAGCCTGCGAGGTGTGCCCTCGTTGAAAGAGGCTGCACCTCTGGTGCTGGACCCTGAGGCTGGTTGGCCTCCTAGCTTGCCAGTGTGAGCTCGGCTCCGTCCCCTGCTTTCCACCCGCTGTGGCAGAAGCGATGTGCAGCCTCTGCTCATGGCCCTTTTCCCAACCTCACGAAACTTCCCCTTGAGACGGTAAGCCAAAATAAAACCCTCCCTCCCACCAGCTGCTTTAAAAAATATATTTTAATTAACTTATTTATTTGCAAGGATAAAGAGAGAGAGAAGAGAGACAGAGAGAAGGGGTGAAGGGCCTCCAGTTGCTGCAAACAAACTCCAGATACATGTGCCATTTTGTGCATCTGGCTTTACATGGGTATTGGGGAATCGAACTCAGGTCAATAGACTTTGTAGGCAAGTCCCTTAAATGCTAAGCCATCTCTCCAGCCCCATCAGCTGCTTCTCCTCAGTGTTTTATTATGGAATGAGGTGGGAACTGCAACGGAAGAATGCTGGCACTATTTTTTTTTTTTTTTTGAGGAAATCACAATATTTGTGTGTGTGTGTGTTTTTAAAGTTACTCTGAATCCTGGCATGGTGGTGCACACCTTTAATCCCAGCACTTGGAAAGCTGAGGTTGAAGTATTGTTGTGAGTTTGAGGCCAGCCTAAGACTACATAGTGAATTCCAGGTCAGCCTGGGCTAGAGCGAGACCCTACGTCAAAAAACAGTGAAGCCGGGCGTGGTGGCGCATGCCTTTAATCCCAGCATTCGGGAGGCAGAGGTAGGAGGATCACCGTGAGTTCAAGGCCACCCTGAGACTACAGAGTGAATTCCAGGTCAGCCTGGGCCAGAGTGAGACCCTACCTCAAAAAAAAAAAAAAAGGAAGTTGAGCTAAGATTTACAACATGAGTAACTGTATGCTAGACACACAATGTATCTACCTCTCAATTTTAATTAAAAAGAAAAAATAAACAGTTCAGTTGCTGGAGTTTTATTTTTGTATTTTTTTTTTTTAATGAGAGAAAGCAAGAACAAAAGTGAATGAGAGAGAGAGAGAGAATTTGCATGCCAAGGCCTTCAGCCACTGCAATCAAACTCCAGACGTGCGTGCATCTTGTGTGCACACGCGACCTTATGCACTTGTGTTACCTTGTGCATCTAGCTTAGGTGAGATCTGGAGAGTAGAACATGAGTCCTTAGGCTTTGCAGGCAAGCACTATAACCATCTTTTTATTCCATTTGGTACCTTTTCCATTTGGGTTACTACAAGATCTTTTACTTTGCTTTCTATATTCTTGCTCGCACTTATCAAACGAAGAACTTTTAGTAAGTTTTTGTATATCTACTGTAGTGTTGGTGCTCTGTAAGGCATCAGAGAAACAATCATTCAAAATACTAAGTTTGTCTTCAAGGAGTATATGCTGGCAAGAGACCAACATATAAATCAAAAATAATAAAACCAATGTTATTCAACAACAGAAGTCAACAAGTCGACCTCCTTATTTGAACTACATAGAGTTCCAAACTACAAAGAGCAATTTTTATAAAGATAATTTAAGTGTTTGTTTGTACCTTGCTCAACTAAGGATATAGTCAAAGTATTCCCATTACTGTGAAGGAATAGCTATTGAAAAAGTCACTTTCTCTTTGAAAAAAACATATTTTTATTTATTTTCAATTGGAAAGAGAGAGAAACAGATACACACAGAGGGAGAAAGAGAGAGAGAGAGAGAGAATGGGCACAGCAGGACTCTAGCCACGGCAAATGAACTCCAGATGGTTGTGCCACTTTGTGAATCTGACTTAAGTGGGTACTGGGGAATTGAACCGGGGTCCTTAGGCTTTGCAGCCAAGTACCTTAACCGCTCAGCCATCTCTCCAACCCAAGAAGAAGACACTTTTAACCAACAAATCAATTGACAGGCAGCAGCCATCTACAAAGATCATAAATCTTTTCCACCTACACGATTAAGAAAGGGAATTGTATATTTAGAGAAGATTACCCTTGCACACATTGAGTGCAAACACTGTCGAGTTTTTGCATGTTTCCAACATGAAGATTCTGGATCACTGAGTGTGCAGAGAAAATCCAACAAGACAACCAACACCGAGTTAGGAAAACATTGCACGTGTGGTATTTTTCCAGTCTCCAAAACGAATTACAGCTTATTAGTTTATAGGCAAGCCTGAGTCATGTTTCACTGGAAGTTAATGGGATATTTGTCATTTTAGATGTAAACTCAGCAATGGAAGTAATTATTATGTCTCCTTGCTTCCTTCAAAAAATGTCACAGGTGCTAATTTTAAAATATACATGAAATCACTTAAGGATCTCTAGTAATCACGGAATTGTCACTCATGGCATGAGAGACTTCTGATAGTTTCATTTATTTATAGATTGCAGTTATGGAGTAGCTACTTGAATATTCAAGAATTGTACAACAGCAATGTATTGCTAACATTGCCCCCAACCCATATTCATGAGAACATGAACAATGGATTTAGTCAGTTTTGTCCCTCCAATCACTGAGAAAGAATAGATACATAAGAATGAATGACTGGGAGAGAAATATGATCTGTGGACCTAATTTAGCATAGCAAATTCCCAAGGCCAATGAAGGAGCTCTCAGAAAGATAACAAATATCTGATTTTTTAAACTTTTCATTGACAAACTCCATAATTATTGGCAATATACCATGATCATAATCTCCTCTGACAGCCCCATTTTCTACCTCCCAAACCCCCCTCCACTGAACCCTTTCTTTCCAATTAGTCTCCCTTCTATTTTTTTTTAATTTTTATTTATTTATTTGCAAGCAGAGAGAGAAAGAGAAAGAATGAGCACACTAGGGATGCTAGGCACTGCAAACGAACCCCAAACACATACACAACTTTGTGCATCTGGCTTTACGTGAGTACTGGGGAATTAAACTCTGATCATTAGGTTTTACAAGCAAGCATGTTAACCACTGAGCAATCTTTCCAGCTTCTCGCTTCTATTCTGATGTCATCATTACTCCCACCCTATTATGCAGCTCTGTGTAAGAAATGTCAGCCACTGCGAGGCTATGAGTATCAAGGCCACTTTGTGGTGTGTGTGTGCATGTATGTGTGCGTGCGTGCGTGCGTGTGTGTGTGTGTGTGTGTGTGTGTAGATCAGGTTTTGGTCTTCTCCTCACCTTGGGGTCTCTTGTTTGTCACTGCTAAGGCCATGCTAACTGGCCCTGTGAACTTCTAGGGATTCTTCTGGTTATATGTCCCACGTGACCACAAGAGTGCAGGGATTATAGACACACAGGATATGGGGATCCAAACTCAGGTTTTCGTGCTTGAACAGCAAGGGCTTTATCCACTGATTGATGTCCTCAGCCCAAATGTGAATTTCTTAAAACTGGTTCATTCCTATAATGGAGAGCAGAGGACTATTGTTCTTCTGAGTGGAATTCAAATGAGAACAAGGCCAATTCCTTCTCAAACCAGTAGGGTACTTTGGGGGAAAAAAAATGCATGAGCTAATATTTATGCTTTTATAATAAAGCATTGCATATAGTCTCACTGATTATAAAACTGATCTTGGGTAGGAGAGATGCCTCAGAGGTTAAGGTGCTTGCCTGCAAAGTCTGAGGATCCAGGTTCGATTCCTCAGTACCCATGTGAAGCCAGATGCACAAGGTGACACTTGCAGATGGAGTTCATTTTGCGGTGGACAGAGACCCCTGTGTGCCCATTCTCTTTCTTTCCCTATTTGTCTCTCTCGCTCATAAATAAATAAATAAATAAAAATACTTTAAAAATAGAATCAGGGGGCTTGAGAGATTGCTTAGTGGTTAAAGCATTTGCCTGTGAAACCTAAGTACCCAGGTTCGATTCCCCAGTACCCACGCAATCCAGATGCTTAAGGTGATAGGTGTATCTGGAGTTCATTTGCAGTGGCTGGAGGCCCTGGCATGCCCATTCTTTCTCTCTCTGCCTCTCTTGATCTCTCAAAATAAATTAAATTAAAAAAAAAAAAAGAATCAGGCCAAAGTAAATCCCATGGGATTAGGGTGTGTGTGTGTGTGTGTGTGTGTGTGTGTGTATGGTGTGGTGTGTGTGGTGTGGTGTGTAGGTGTGTGTATGTAGGATAAAGTCTTAAGTATCCAAGAAGATGCCCAAATAGAGAACTGACCATCATCATGACTCCACAGCAGTTGCCATACTCCAATCTGATTATATATACATCAACAACCCAGAACAAGAGAGGGAATTGGACAGACTAACCCCTACCAGTTTTTAAAACTATTTTATTTATTTATTTGATAGAGAAGGGGGGCAGAGAGAGAGAGAGAGAGAAGGGTTATACCAGGACCTCCAGCTACTGCAAATGAACTCCAGATACATGCACCACCTTGTGCATCTGGCTTATGTAGGCACTGGGGGATCAAGTCTAGGTCCTTAGTCTTCACAGGCAAGCACCTTAACTGTTAAGCTATCTCTCCAGCCCAACCCATACCAGTTTTATGAGGACAGAACATACCAAACGAATGGCAGCTTTGTTACAAAATGCCCATGACACCTTATGATATTAGTTCACCAAGACCTTCTCTGCTCTATATTCTCACTCTTTCCTACAGGTTCAACCCCGATGGGCCTGAGGCTGTCTAATGTGCAGGTGGGGACTTCTCCACTTTAGATTGCTGGGACACACTGGACCACTGCAGTGGAAGATAGCAGTTTGGACTATTACATTGGACCGGATCTTTATTAACCAATTTAACTTTATTTTCAAAACTACAAAAGTTAAAAGATTTTGAGGCTGGAGAGATGGCTCAGAAGTTAAAGGACTTTGCTTACAAAGTCTGATGCCCCTGGTTCGGTTCCCCAGGGCCCACAAAAAGCCAGATGCACAATGTAATGCATGCATCTAGAGTTCGTTTGTCGTGACTCAAGGCTCTGGCTCACCCATACATTCTCTCTCTCTCTCTCCCTCTATCTCAAATAAATAAATATTAAAAAATAAGCTGGGCATAGTGGCACACACCTTTAGTCTCAGCACTCAGGAGGCAGAGGTAGGAGGACTGCCATGAGTTCGAGGCCATCCTGAGACTACATAGTGAATTCCAGGTCAGCCTTAGCTAGAGTTAAACTCTGCCTCAAAAAACCAAAAATAAAAATAAATAAAAGATCTCCCTTTTACCTAACATGGAAACTGACCTAGATCTCATCCAAGTAGAGGACTAGATAAGTAAGTACGGGTTTGATTAAAACTTGGGTTGGAAGGTGGTTGGTGATATAGTCACCATTATGTAATGTTTAGAACACAGATCTGACGTTTTTAAAATCCTATTTAGTCACAGAAGTGACTCTTCAAAGGAAAGCTGATGTGAACTCACGTGTGTAAAGTAGCCCATCTCAGAGCTGCTCTCTACGGGGTGGGATCAAAAGAGGGACCCAGGGCTGGAGGGATGGGCTCAACAGTGAAGGCACTTGCCTGCAGAGCATAACAACAGAGGTTCGAGTCCCCAGTACCCACAAAAGCCAGGTGCCCAAAATGGCACATGCACCTGGAGTCTGTTTGGAGTGGCTGGAGGCCCTGTTGCGCCCATTCTCTCTGTCTTTTTCTTTGATCTCTCTCTGCTTATAAATAAATAAATAAATAAAACTTTAAAAAAGAACCAGGAGGCCTAAGTGTATGCAATGTCCACAAGGCACTGAAGGGTGTTTTAAAAGCCAGACTAGAGATAATCGACAAGCCTTTGATTTCATAATCACATTTTAACTGTTTTGTTTGCATTCCAGAGCTCAGCTGAGAATTTGATAGGTCCATGGGATTTTCTGAGGAAACTTGTTAATGAGCTGCCTCCTATAAGCACTGGGTGAAAGCTGTTCCTTTTCATCTGTTCTATTGGAAAATCACTGTCACGTGAGTAGGAAGATGCTGGGGACAGCGCATACCAACTTTCTTTATTAAAGAAAATATTTTTACTGGGGCTGAAGGATGCCTCAGGGGATAAGTCACTTGCCTACAAAGACTAACGACCCCAGTTCGATTCCCCAATACCCATGTAAGCCAGATGCACAAGGTGGTGAATGTGTCTGGAGTCCATTTATCACAGTGGCTGGAGGCCCTGGGGTACCCATTCTGTCTGGTTCTCATCTCTTTATCTCTCTCTGCTTGCAAATAAATAAAAAATATTTTTTTTCAAAAAAACTATGGGCCTGAAGGGGGAGGGGAGGGAAATATCACGAGTTTTTGTCTGTAAGTATAGAAGTTGTCAATAAAAAAAGTAAAAAAAAAACAAAAACCACAAACTATAGGCCTGGTAATGAGATCAATTGGCCCCAATTCTCTCTGTTATTCTAATGCTCAGTAACTAAATTTTATGTATTTACTTGAGAAAAAAAAATCCCTTTCTCTTCAGTGCAGACTTCATGATGGCAGACCATCACCATCCTTGACTTGACAGACAAAGAAATTGCCGTTTTACTTATGATCCTAAGCCTTTCTGGTGTGCCTCATCACTGGATAGCACTCAGGTGAGGTCCTTTAACCAGCCTTGGTTTCATATTATTAGAAAAGCCCGTGCTGCCCTTACCTTGTCATTGCTGGGCCAAACACCCCACCAGAAGCAGCTGATGGGAAGAAAGGGCTTCTTTCAGGCTCACAGATTCCAGGGGAAGCATCATCATGGCGGAGGAAGCTGGTTCATCACACATCCGCAGCAGAGAGACATCAGCCAGCAGCAGCAAGAACGGGGTGACTCTGAACACACACACCCAGGGCTGGACTCAAGATCCACTCCCAGTGACACACCTCCTCCGGTTATTGGAGACTAAGTAGGAAGCTTAATCTGAAATACCTGATGCTACGGGTCCATTTACATTCAAACCACCACAGCCTGTATGTTCATATAAGCTTCAAAGGAGCCAGGCAATGTTTTCTTTATTTGTAGCTTGCAAGTTTATTCCCGATTTGACCTCGTGTGAGGAGCTGTACGTGCAGCCATGCATATGATGGGCAGTAGGATGAAAGAGACCATGAACTTCTGTGAGCTTACGTTGCTGCAGAAGTGACTGCAAAGCAAAATGTAAAAGTATGCAATTTTGTATGTTCAGCTCTCCTCACAACTCACCATGGTGCCGAGAAGTGACAGTGGAGTGATCAGCACTAAGTGATCCATCCCTGTCACACGCTCTAAGGCTCAGGGACCATTGCAGAAGAGGTGGTGGAAAGAATGTAAGTATCCAAGGAAGGGCAGGAGTGCTCCCACTACTCTCTTCCAGACACAAAGTGGCTTTGATATTCATGACACATGGAGGCTGACACTACCTAAACAAGACCTCTATAATAGCATGAAAAAAAAAAGACATCAAAATATAAGAGAAATTAATTGGAAAGAAGGCATGTAGTGGAAGGCATATTTGGGAGGGGGAAAGTAGGGCTGGTAGGAGGAAATTATCATGGTTTATTGTCTTTAGTTATGGACGTTATCAATTAAAAGTTTTTGAAGAAGAAATATTAAGAACTTTTTTGCAGCATGTATCTCACTAGCAATATTGTAAGTTGTCTATTCTATAGTATTCATTTTAACTATAACGTCATGTGATGAAATAAAATAGTCACTTGGGGACAGTAAACTTCCATTTTACAAAGAAAATCAATACGTCCAATACGTTTTAATTTTGAAGCATGCTACTTTTTTTTTCCAAAAACATAATAATAAAATGACAAATAAGCTAGATTGTGTACTGACATCAGCTCTCCTCTGACATAATTTTCAGCACACAGTCACCAGAAAAGAAGCACCAGGCCTGGAGAGATGGTTCAGCAGTTAAGGCACTCGCCTGCAGAGCCTAACAACCTGGGTTCGAAGCCCCAGTATCCACATAAAACCAGATGCGTGAAGTGGCGCATGCATCTGGAGTTCTTTTGCAGCAGCTGGAGGCTCTGGTGCACCCCTTCTCTTTGTCTCTCCTCTCTACTTCTCTCTCTGCTTGCAAATAAATTATATGTATATATATATATATGTATATACATATATTTAAAGCTGCACCATTCTCATAACCACACTTGTCCATGTGACATAGCTTGATCAGTAGGACATTAACACCCCATGTCACAAGCAAAGCCTTCAAAGTTATTTCTGCTGTATGCTTTCTTCTTCCTCTGCCCTTACCTCAGCACCGTGCGTGGGCCAGCAGAAGAGGAGAGACCGCAGGAAGAGGCAAGTCCCAGCTGGGTTCTGCAGCCCCAGCCATACAGAGCTGGCTTGCAAACAGTGTGCATGGGCAGGTGCACACCCAGTCAAGAACCACAGTGACCCTGCTGGACCAAACTGGTTCTGTTCATCCCCAGCTAACCCAGGAACATGCGACTACCACTACCAGCACAGCAAGCAAGTCTGTCTCACAGACCAAAAAGAGGTTAGCATTTACTTTGATCTGACTTTGTTGTTAAAATGATGATTAAAAAATTTTTGTATTTATTGATTTGCAAGGGGGGAGAGAGAGAGAGAGGGAGAGAGAGAGAGAATATGGGTGTGCCAGGGCCTCTAGCCACTTCAAGATGCACGCACCACCTTGTGCATCTGGCTTTATACATGAGTACTGGGAAATCCAAACTGGGTCACTAGGCAATTGCAGGCAAGCGCCTTAACTGCTGAGCCATCCCTCCAGCCCTAAAATGGTAATTTGGAGTGGCTCATTTAAATACTTTTATTGCATTGATCTGTTTGTCAAAGTCTCAGACAGTAAAGAATTTGGATCTACATAACTAATAGTAATCCAAAAATCCTCACTCATCAGGAAGGAGAGAGAAGTCCAGCATGGTGGTCCATAACTTGAATCCCAGCACACGGGAGGCTAAGGTAGAGGGATGGCTACAACTTTGAGGCAATCCCAGTCCACATAGTGAGTTCCAGGCCTGGCAGGGCCCCGTAGGAAGACCTTATCTCAAAACAAGCTAACAGGGTTGAGAAGATGGTTTAACAGTTAAAGGAACAGGTTTGTAAAGCCTGCTGGGCCCTGTTCATTGGCCTAGGTTCAATGGGCCAGGTTTACTTTCCAAGCTACCCAAGTAGCTACACAAAAAAAATGGCATGAGCATATGGTATTTCCTTGAAGAGGCAAGGGGCTTTGGTGTACCCCCCCATACACATGCAAATAAATAAATAAATAAATAAATAAAGATAAAAATATTTTTAAAAACTAATAACCAGACGGAATACAGCCAATTCATATGGATTAATATTCCCCTTCTTTTTAAAATTTCTTTAAACTTCATTTTTATTTATTTGAGAGAGAGAGAGGGAAAGAGGCAGAGAGAGAATGGGCGTGCCAAGGCCTCCAGCCACTGCAAATGAATTCCAGACACATGTGGCTCCTTGTGCATCTGGCTTACGTGGGTCCTGGGGAATCGAACCGAGGTCCTTTGGCTTTGCAGGCAAGCACCTTAACCACTAAGCAATCTCTCCACCCCCCCCTTTTTTAATTTATAAGAGAGAGAGAGAATGGGTGCACCAGGGCCAGTAGCCACTGCAAACAAACTCCAGATGTGTGCACCACTTTGTACATCAGGTTTTAATGTGGGCACTAGGGTGTCAAACCTGGGTCCTTTGGCTTTGCTGGCAAGCACCTTAATTGCTGTGGTAGTTTGAATAGATGGCCCCCAATATATTCAGTGTTTTATTACAGTTTCTAACTTAGGTCTGCAGCCACCTGGCTGTAGGACATGGCACTGGGCTGGATCTAGGACCCAGCCCTAAGTTGTGGTGATGGATTTCAAATTCCAATCTAAAGATACTCAGAGTGTCTGGAGCTCCTGAAGTGTACTGTGGGATTTGGCCTGGGGATTCTCTCTCTCTCTCTCTCTCTCTCTCTCTCTCTGTCTCTGTTTGGACTGTGAAAGTAGGCCAGCTTCTTCTGCCACTACGGAATGTCCCCTGGATCTGTAAACTTCAATAAGTCCCATCCTTCATCACGGGGTCTGGTCTGGAAGTTCATCTCAACGACCTGAAGCTGTCTACTATAAACGCTCCCACCCACTACCCTTCTTTTGACCAACCCCAAAAGTTTTGCTGAAGCGTAATTCACATATGATAAACTTCAGATAGCGAAGACTATAAAAATAATGATTTCTACAGATAAACACCCAAACCATGACCACCACCCAGCGAGTGACCCTATCCATCAATGTCACAAGTTTTCTCATATCCCTTTACAATTCTAGCTTCCTGGATCCCACCCCCCCCCCAAAAAAAAAAACCATGAAGCAGTGGGAATGTACCACAAGCATTTGTAAAATTCAAGTTAGTCTGACAATAGTCCTCATATCACTATGACTGTGTTCTAACACTTAGTCTGACAATAGTCCCCATATCACTATGACTGTGTTCTAACACTTAGTCTGACAATAGTCCCCATATCACTATGACTGTGTTCTAACACTTAGTATGACAATAGTCCCCATATCACTATGACTGTGTTCTAACACTTAGTATGACAATAGTCTCCATATCACTATGATTGTGTTCTAACACTTAGTATGACAGTAGTCCCCATATCACTATGAGTGTGTCCTAACGCTATCAAGTTTCTGGGCTTATGACAACGCTTGCAAGTGTCCCCACACTAGGCAGTAATGTCCCCTCAGGTAAAGAGAACCAAAATAAAAAAAATTTTAAAAAGGCTAGGGGCTAGAGAGATGGCTTAGCGGTTAAGTGCTTGCCTGTGAAGCCTAAGGACCCCGGTTCGAGGCTCGATTCCCCAGGACCCATGTAAGCCAGATGCACAAGGTGGCGTATACATCTGGAGTTTGTTTGCAGTGGCTAGAGGCCCTAGCGCAGTCATTCTCTCTCTCTCTCTCTCTGTCTGTCTCTTTCTCTCTGCCTGTCTGTCGGTCTCAAATAAATAAATAAAAATAAACAAAAAAAATTTTTAAAGGTTAGCATTTACTTTAATCTTTCTTGTTAAAATGGTAATTTTGAGTGACTCATTTAAATACTTTTATTGAATTAATCTCTTTCTCACATCTGAGACACTAAATATTTAGGATCTATATAATTAATAATAAACCAGAAACCCTCAATCATCAAGAATCAGAGAGAAGTCCAGTGTGGTGGTCCACACCTGTAATCACAGCACTCAGGAGGCTGGGATCAGCTCTTAGAGAATTCACTAAATAATGTTTACTGAACATTGCAACTTTCAGGAGTGAGTTTCCCCAATAGTGTTTTCTTTCAAAACATAAAAATAGTTTTTAAATGTTCCCTGGTGATGTCAAGCATGGCTATCAAGATCTTAAGCATAAATTTAATGCCTTACCATCTAGATTCATTGTTTTTCTTTTTCTTGTTTTGCTAAACATAGCCTGCTATTGTTAAAGCCATATGCATAAATTCCAGTCTCAATACTTAGGATTCTGGGACTTTAACAATTTATTCAACCTTTCTGAGCTTCAATTTCCAGATCCCTAAATTAGAAAAGGAAAAAAAAAAATGTAACAGAGAGTGCTACAGAGATTAAATGAATCAATGAAAATGAAACTATCAAGTATTGGGTTTGGGGCTGCTCACCAAATGTCAGTTATTTCAAAGTAAAAGCAAATGAAAGTTGAAGGAAGACCATAATTTTTGCAATTTAAAAAAAAATACTGACTTTCTGGAATCTTCTGCTCCCTTGTCTCCCAAGTGAGAACAAAAACCTCTGTGAACAATCAGGGGCCACAGGGACTAAAATCATTTTCATTTCAAGGTTCCTATGAATAGAATTAAAGAGCTAGCAGATAGGGTTATATATCCGTTGAATCATTACTTTAATACTTTTGTCAAAAACTGAAACTGGGATAAATTTTTCCAAACCAATCAATCTTCCTCAGAAAAATAATATGAAAAGCATATTATTTTAAAAAGTCCAATTTTGGGAAATTGGAGCTAGGCAACCTATGTGAGTCCGTAAGTCAAGCTTAGTTCAAATGGCCATGAAATTCAACATAGTGAGTTCGAGGCTAGCCTGGGGCTACAGAGTGAGTTCCAAGTCAGCCTGGGCTAGAGTGAGACCCTACTTCAAAAGACAGAACAGGGCTGGAGAGATGGCTTAGTGGTTAAGTCATTTGCCTACAAAGCCAAATGACCTTGATTTGTTTCCCAGGACCCATGTAAGCCAGCTATACAAAGGGGTGCATGCATCTGGAGTTTGTTTGCAGTGGCTAGATGCCCTGACACACCCATTCTCTCTCTCTCTACCTGCCTATTTCTGTATGTTTCTCTCTCAAATTAGTAAATAAAAATAAAATATTAAAAAAACAAATAAGAAACCTTTCTCTAATTGCCAAAATAACAGAAAGAACATACAAACTTTGCCAAACAGAGGGTACTCACAATTCCACTTTGTCTCCCCTGAATTTTGCTATGTTGAGAATATTAACAATTGTACTAAAAGGTATTAGAAAGCATAAATATTTCTGTCTAAAACCTTCATAGGATCTCTTATTTTTACCCCAGTCAGAGTAGCTTCCTTAAAAATATTTTATTCTAAATATATTTATCACAAAAATGTGTCTGGCACATGCCTTTAATCCCAGCATTTGGGAGGCAGAGGTAGGATAATTGCTTTGAGTTCAAGGCCATCCTGAGACTACATAGTGAATTCCAGGTCAGCCTGGGATACAGTGGGACCCTACCTTGAAAAAAACTTAAAAAAAAAAGTATCTGTAACAACATGCTAAATTTACATGCTGCAAATTAGTAATCAACACAATTTATTCAGTTAAAAATAGAATGGAATTTCAAAGGGGAAAGGGGGGAGGGTAATACCATGGGATTTTTTTTTGTTATCATGGAAAATATTAATAAAAATGGAGAAAAAAAAATAGAATTTTTTAAAAAACTGGAAATTTTATCAAAATATTCTCTCAAGTTGAACTAAGTCAAAGAAAAACAAAGGATTATTAAAAGCAAATATAATGCATCACTTAAACTCTTATTGTTTAATTTTCTTTGGTGTTTATCTACTGACTTACCACCTTCCAATGGTTAACTTTTCTTTCAAATAAATGCAATTCACTCACATGTTTCAAGGTTATCTATCATTTTGAGAATCCTGCCCACCTAATTGTATTTAAACATGGCCTCTCACTTGAATTCAGAGCTAATTCAGCTAGCCAGCTTGTTCTTAGGTCTCCCTGCTTGTGTCTCCTCAGCACTGGGATTACAGATGAGCATGATCATGTCCACTAGACATATGCATGGATACTGGGGTGGGAGGATCTGAACTCAGGTCTTCATGCTTGCTTGACAGGTGCTTTTCCAACTGTGTCATGGCCCAAGCCTCTTGTTAGAGAATTTGATTAAATATTTTGAATGATGTTTCAAAGAAAACCAAAAGAAAAGAATAAAAGGCTTATTTGGAAAAGACTAATAACCTTGACAATGAGGTTGTATATAACATAGTCAAAGGCTCAGACATGCCTGACTTTTATTGATATCAGGCTGTAAAAAGAGAAACTATTAAGGCATGAGAAATATGTTTCTGTATTGAACACAGTAAGTCATGAAGTACAATTACCATGACTCTTCTTATGTAGAAAATATTTGGTAACAAACTTAAACACTGCAGCTTCTATAATGATTGATAGAACAGTTATCATTTTTGGAAACAACACTGAATTATGTGCAAAACACACCAAGTCCAAGAACATTTCTATTCCCCGTAGGCTTTTGTAACTTGGTAACATTATCTCGACCATGAAACCATGATCCACCAAAATTTACATGTGTCTTGTGACTACAAAATTAGTAAGTATTTTCAAATATCTTCAAAGCTCTCTTAAAACTGAATTTACAATGACATTCCCAGTAATATATAATTTACCTTCTGCATTAATTCCTTGAATTAAAGAAAAAAACTCAAGCATTTCCACTATAAAAACTTAATAGTGTTAATATGTGCTAACTTTTACTTAGGAAATAACAAATTAACTATTGTTGCTTCATTTTCTACATACATCTGCAAACTTGGAATAAAAATTGAATGACATTTTAAAAAATAAAAAGAAACTTTTGATTCCTTCAAAAATAAAGGAACAGATTGTGAAGTCACGTATCTTAGTGAAAGAAGCCAGACAAAAATACCACAAACAACATTATTTTATTAATATTACCTCTACATATAGCAAAACTATTGTTTTGTTATATACTTTCAAAGTATAAGTATATAGCAAAATATATCTCTCAAAGAAAACTCAGAAAATTTTTATTAGAAAAACAATAAAATAAATTTTCATTAAATTAAGGAACAAAAAGGGCTTCCTTTATGGCTATCATTATTTAACATTTGTTTTGAAACAGCAATACACTTTGTTAATAAGCAAAATAAGGGGGGACAAGTAAAGTTATAAAATGAAAGCCATGAATACAACATTTTTATTCTTTGAGGCACATATGATATTTTTTTAACTGAAGCCATAGGAAATAAGCTGTAAAATTGTCACCCTCCCCCTGAAAAATAGAACACAAGTAATCTACCTGAGTAAAAAAAAAAATAATTATTATTATATATAGGAAACAACAGCCTTCCAGAAACAAACATGACTGAATTAGAAGGGGGTGGCAAAAAAATATATGCTTTACATAGCTATTACAAAATTAAATTTTCTGGGAATAAAATAAACAAGAAATGTGTAGGTTTTAATGAAACTCTCCAAAGACAACAGAAATACCCAGCATCCAGCAAGTACTTGGGAATGGATTTTCAACATTATGCACGTCTCATTTTTCCTTGAGGAAAGCCCACTGAACATACCACTATCGTTTTCTTTTTCCAATAAGATAATCTGGTATTTAAATTCTTATCAGCTTCCAAAGAAACATGATTACCCAGGCAAACTTCTGGGAAAATAGAGGCATAAAAAATTTAATGTATAATGCAAAGCTTGTATAACAAATATTATGATATTAATATGTAAGGAAAGATGGTGTTATATAATGGGATAGAAAAAAAATAAACTAGACATTCAAGTCATCATATAGGAAAGGTAAAGTGAATTACTGAATTGTTATGAAATGTGGACAGGAATCTGGAAATAATCTATTGTTATCCTTATCTCAAACTGAGTGAGTCAGATTATAGAACTTATTAATGGAGAAGAAAAATTTATCTACCAAATGAAAAGATGACAGAATATGTTTTTAAAAGAATATTTTTTAAAAGTAATTTCTGGATAGAAAATGCCTTGGTATGATACAAAAACCTAGGATTCATTACAGGAAACTTAATTAATTCATTTATAGAAAAGTCAAAAGACAAACCAAAGTTGGGGTGGGGAGTAATCTACATGACCAAGAAAGATTTGCTATTCTTTTTATTTATAAATATAATTTTAAAATATTTATTTATTTTACTTGAGAGAGAGAAAGAGGCAGATAGAGAGAAAATGGACACACCAGGGCCTTCAACCACTCTAAATTAACTCCAGAGGCATGCACCACCTTGTGCATCTGGCTTTCGTGGATCCTAGGGAATCGAACCAGGATCCTTTGGCTTTGCAGGCAAATGCCTTAACTGCTAAGCCATCTCTCCAGCCCATTTTATAAATGTAAGCTTTTTTTTATTTACATAAGTTATAATCTTGTACCCTCCCTTTGCTGGTCTCCATTTCCCTGAGGGTTCTCCTCAGTAGGGTTCTTGGTGTTCATTGTTGGATAGTTCCCCCAGAAACTAACAAAGGCATTTGTTTGTGGGTCCTTGGGGCGTGGTTCTCTGAAGACGCTTAGGCAATTGTGGAGAGCAGGGTCTTGAGCGGCCATGAGCTCGATGAAAGAACTACTTTGGGGAGGCAGTCTCAGTGAACAGCTCGTATATTTGTCAGGGAAGTGGGTTTATAAGCAGGTGAGAGCAGGAAGAGGGTCCTAAGGGGATTGGTGTGTTCAAAGGTTGGTAGCCGAAGCCTAGGGACGTTCATTCCAGCACATAGGGAGAAAGTCAGGTGATCCACATAGTGGCAGGAAGAGGGTCACAGGAGGATGTAAAGGCTGCTGGCTGATAAGGAGTTTCCTAGGCAACTGGCCAAAGGCCACAGGGCAAAGCCTACGTTTAGGGGTGCCGGGCTTGGAGAAGGAGTGCCCTCCTGTAGCCCCGAGGTCCTTAGCTGTGCCTGCCAGCTCAGACCCATCTCCTGAAGGCTCCAGCCTGTGCCTGACAGTGCCCAACATTTGTTGTTTTTATATGTAAAGAACTCAACTACATCCAAAGTTTGAACTAAGGAAAATTCAAATAACTCTCCAAAGTAAGCAATGTTCACTTATAGTAAGACGGAAATTCTATGTAAATATTAACCACCTGTTAATATGTTCCAAGAAACCAAATTTTATATGGAAGATGAAAATTTGGGAATCATGACAAGTCCTGTGCATATAGATAAAGAATCCTTGGCATTTATTGGTTAGGTGAGAGGGGCAGGGATTTTCTTTCTTTCTTTTTTTTTTTTTTTTTTTTTTTTTGTTCAGATTAATGCTATGCAACCCCACCAAGGCTCTGTCAGAGCAAATCATTACAACACAACACCTCTTTCGTCAACAACCTCACTCCAGCCTGGTGCTACTGAGTCAGTTCCAGATCAGCCTGGGCTTGAGTGTGACCCTACCTCAAAAAAGAAAGAAAGTGGTTGGAGAGAAGGCTCAGTGGCTAAGGTACTTGCCTGAAAAGCCTAAGTACCTAAGTTTGATTCCCCAGTATCCACGCAACGCCAGATGTATAAGGTGGCACATGTATCTAGAGCTCATTTGCAGTAGCTAGAGGCTTTGGTGTGCCCATTTTCTCTCTCTCACTCTATCTGCCTAGTTTGCTCTCTTAAATAAATAAATAACGAATGAAATATTTTGAGAAAGAAAAGAAAACAAGAGAGGAATGGAGGGAGGGAAGGAAGAAAGGAAGGAAGGAAATAGTTATCTAGATGCTAAGGTTAAAAGCATGCCCAACTTGGGCCTCCAGCTGCTGCAAACGAACTCCAGAAGCATGCACCACCTTGTGTATCTGACTTACATGAGTACCAGAGAATTGAACCCAGGTCCTTAGGCTTCACAGGCAAGCACCTTAAGTGCTATGCCACCTTTCCAGTCCCAAAATTTATCTTCTATAGTGTTCTCTTTAATGAAGGAGTAACCTGACCACCACATTTAAGGGCAGTCTGCTTCCTGTCAAACTAGGTACTTAAAATTTCCATACCATCGGAAATTCCTGTGTGGGTCTTTCTTTCTAGAAAATCAAATAAAACATGGCAAGACTGATAAGTGCTCTGATTTCGATTCTCTCATAGTTCAATGACTGAAACAGGAAACTCATTTGGACTGACAAATCAAATAAGGACATCTGTCCAAAGAACCTAACAGAAAAAAAAAAGTCCGGAAGAAAATAAAATCTAGCTTTGAATTACATTTGAGAGTTGGAAAGTGAAGTACACTTATTTCTTCCTGTCAATTCATTGCGGAGAAAAGCTAACTGACTCCTGCTAAGAGACATCAACAGCTCTAGACACAGGACAATATGTTTTTTTTCCTATAAAAGTAAACTGAAAATAGGTAGAAGGATTTCATCTTTAATACCTTAACAAGGTAAAAACCCCAAATGATGACATTATAATAGCTAGGAAAATTAGAGTACCTTCATAGAGAGATTAGCTTCACAATGAAAAAAATCACAAGCAGGTACTAACGTCAGCAAATTCTAAAGAAAACTCTTTTTTAATTTAAAAATTTGGACAGTAGATTTTCTTTAATGCTCAAAACTGCTTTGTACAGTGGATGCATTTAGTAGCTCCAAATATGAGTCTTAAATACCAATTTAAAAACACTCTTTAAGAGATAAGTCCCTAAAGTATAGTACATTAGAAGGGGAAAAACAGCATGTGAATGAGAAATGACTAAAAGCATTAAAATCTAATTCCTTTTGGAAAGGGTTGGAAAGAAGAAATGATACCATTGACTATCCAGTCTGCTAACACTTGCTCTATGTAGTGGTCTGAACATGAAATAACTCTCATATTCTCATATGTTTTGAAAAAAAAAAAGGGAGCTGGATGCCATTCTACAAACATGTTTCAAAACTAA
The DNA here is from genome assembly GCA_036346955.1 of Dipus sagitta. Lineage (NCBI taxonomy): Eukaryota > Metazoa > Chordata > Mammalia > Rodentia > Dipodidae > Dipus > Dipus sagitta. The sequence goes on from CM070784.1 coordinate 56,035,247, forward strand.
ATTTAGTCCCAGAACCCTGAGTAAAAGGAAGGTTTGTATGACTGAGGACAAATCAGAGTGTTTAAGGTGAAAGTCTGGCCTTCAGGGAACTTCAGAGTCTTTAACAAGTATTTGTAGAGCAAAGATACTCCTGATGGTCTGAGGGATGGGAGTAAAATGAATGACACCCTAGCCAGAGCTTCACACATTTCACAGCTGAGTGCTGGGCACTGGTTTCATCATGGAGATCTAATTAGAGGGAGGGGCTGTAGGAAAGCAGAGGGGTCATGTGACTCTACTTGGACCCTCACAGCCCCAGAGCCTTAGACGTTCTGGGGTAACAAGAGCATCTTTTACTTCAAGTTGAAATAAGACCAAGAGCCTGACATTGATTAAGTCAGTCTGCTGCTCTGGAAGCATTGACTAGAAAAGTTTCACTGGCCTCATTTTAAGTCAGACACCATGGAGGACTCTGGGTATTAACCCAAGAGCTAGCAGGCAACCAATGATGACTTTAAAGTGTAACACGCTGTATGACAGACAGGGTCTAGTTAGAGTAAGTTTGCGACTGTAGAGAAAAGAAGAGGAGGCCCTATGGACTGGAGAGATGGCTTGGAGGTTAAGGCACTTTCCTGCAAAGCCTAAGGACCCAGGTTCAATTCCCCAGTACCCACATAAGCCAGATATAGAAGGTGGCACATGCATCTGGAATTCATTTGCAGTGGCTGGAGGTCCTGGTGCACCCATTCCCTCTCTACTCTATCTGCCTCTCTCTCTCTCTCTCTTTCTCTCTCAAATAAATAAATAAAATATTAAAGAAAAACAAAAGTTGGCCCCAAACCAAAACAAAGGCAATGGAGAATGATATGGGATGTGTAAAACCAGGGATTTTCCTCAGAAAAAAAAAAATTCAAGATTTAATAACCAATTACACAGGTGGGCAGTGAAAGCCGAATCAAATGTCCAGCTTGAAGAGCTGGATGGATGGTGTTACAGATGTGGTTGTTTGCATGCTTGCCCCCGTAGACTCAGGTGTTTAGTTATAACCTGTCACTTTGGTCTCCAGCTACCGTGGCTGGAGGAGGAATCACTGGGTGCATGTCCTGGGGCTCAGCCCCAAGTGTGTTCTGAGCAGCAAATCTGAATTCTAGCAAGTTTATGCAGAGAAGTCTTAGCTCTATAGGGTGTTTGTTGCAAGTTCATGGGTTGTTTTTTTTTTTTTTTTTTCCTGCTTCCCATGTTTGCTAGTTACTGGTGGCCTCTCTCTGCTTGGATTTACGAATGGGAGCCGGCTTCTTCCGCCTCAGATGGAACTCCCTTGGGTCTGTCAGCTGAGAAAAAGTCCCTTCCTCCCACAAACTGTGTTTGTCCCAACAACGTGGAGCTTGTACAACACCAATGATGAGACAAGATAAGACTTTGACGAACAACAAAAGATTGTTAGTTCACTTGGGAATATCTGATTTTTTAAAAATATATGTTTATTTATTTATTTGAGATAGAGAAAGTGAGCATGGCCTCATCAGGGTCTCTTGCCGCTGCACACGAATCCCACTTGGTGCATCTGCCTTTATGTAATACTGGGGAACTGAACCTGGACCAGCAAGCTTCGCAACTAAGAGCCTTTAACCACTGAGCCATCCAGAGGCCCAATATCTTATTTTTTTTTATTTTTTGTTTATTTTTATTTATTTATTTGAGAGCTACAGACAGAGAGAGAAAGAGGGGGAGAGAGAGAGAGAGAGAATGGGCACGCCAGGGCCTCCAACCACTGCGAATGAACTCCAGACGTGTGCGCCCCCTTGTGCATCTGGCTAATGAGGGTCCTGGGGAATCATCGAGCCTTGAACTGGGGTCCTTAGGCTTCACAGACAAGCGCTTAACCACTAAGTCATCTCTCTAGCCCCCAATATCTGATTTTTAAAAAATATTTTTATTTATTTATTTGCAAGCAGAGATAGAAAGACAGAATGAGAATGGGCACACCAGAGACAAGTATCACTGCCAATGAACTCCTGACACATGCACCCCTTTGTGCATCTGCCTTTACATGAGTACTAGGGAATCGAACCCAGGCCATCAGACTTTGTAAGCAAGTGCCTTTAGCCACTGAGCCATCTGTCCAGCACAGTATTTGAATTTTGAAGGGTATAAGGAAGCTAGGTAGCTGAATTAACAGCTATAAAAGAAAGTAAAACCTGCCTTTCAGGGAATGTAGAAGCCAAGGACTATATTTGGCTGTGAAAATGACTGAGAAAGCTCTCCTATTGTTCCCGTTGCTCAATCTGAATTTTGCCGCAGGTAAAAGTGAAGTCTCATCTGTTTTGTTTGCTGGCTCTGCTAAACCAAAACGGATTAAAAACTTAGTAGTTAGATGGTATCAGCATGCATACATCGCCAGCGTGAACTCCGTGCCCTGTGCAGCAGTTGTAATTCTGTTCTCTGGACTGTGGCATTTCTCCCATCAGCACCACCGGGACCGAATTCTAGCACACTCCAATCCGTTTTCTTCACCACAGGCGTAATTGTATGGCAGGACACAGAGGCAAGCCACCCGGAGACCAGTACAGTAGGCAGCTATGCAGTGAGAAATCAATGTTCTCCTTTCCTGAGAGAAAGTTAACCCCTTAGGAATAGCAGACATGAATGTAGCCTGTACTACTGCATTCGAGAGGACTTCTGTCCAAGTAGAAAGGTATTAGAAGATGCAGTCAGGGGCTGGAGAGATAGCTCACGTGTGAAAGCACTTGCTTGCAAGCAGAATGGCCAGGGTTTAATTGCCTAGGATTCACTTGAAGCCAGATGCACAACGTGGTGCATGCATCTGGAGTTCATTTGCAGTGGCAAGAAACCCTAGTGCTTGTTCTCTTTCCTGTCTGTCTGACTATCTTATCTGTCTGTCTGTCTATCTATCTATCTAGCTAGCTAGCTAGCTATCACTGCTTGGACATGCAGTAAGAAGAAACTCCTTAAATCCTACTCTGGACATTTCTTTTGCATTATCCTTAAAGCTTTAGGACATGGAACATTGGAGAATTTGGTGTTTCTTCTTGCTGAGACCCAGATCTGTCACCTCCAGTGGGGGACGCTGACAAAGCAATCTAGATTTAAAGACCATCCACAACTGGTCCCCCTTGGATCCATTATTCACCACCCTCTGTCTTGCCATCCTCGCATCCTCTAAGATATGCATTTTCCCTGAGGTCCTTTCTAAGTTTTAATGACAAGTGCTGCGGAACAGGCAAAGTGAATAGAACATTGGTTTGGGTCCCATGATATGTAAGACAAGCATTCCCTTTCAGAAGTTAGTTATCGTGCAGGGTGTGGTGGCGCACGCCTTTAATCCCAGCATTTGGCAGGCAGAGGTGGGAGGATCGCCGTGAGTTTGCGGCCAGCCTGAGACTACAGAGTGAATTGCAGGTCAGCCTGGGCTAAAGTGAAACCCTACCTCAAAAAAAAAAAAAAAAAGAAGTTACTTATTGTATGAAAAAGATCTCACAAATATTCCCCCATACAAGCCTCTTTCATTACTGTTATCCCTTTTCAAACTGAATTTTACTAACTTGTGCATATCTTCATTATCCCCTTTGAGAAAATAGTACATGGTGTGGCATTTTCTTGAATCTGAAACACAAAGGCATGAGAAAGAGGGGGAAAGCCCACTGTTGCAAAGCAGTCCATGTCACTGGCCCCAAAGCAAGCTTGTTTAAGAAGGGCAGTGCTGTGGTATATCTGTACCCATCAAAGCAGAAATCCAGAGGCTACAGACACTCAACACCCAATCAGACTGCTAACAGGCCTGGCATGGCTCTGAGAACATTGCAGAAGAGAGGGTGGGAAGATTGTAAGAGCCACAGAGTGGGTAGGCATGCCCTGAGGCCCAGCCCATGCCTTCCCCACAGACTCACGAGGCTGCCATGACCCCACAGGTGAATACCATAACCTCACTGAGGAGGACCCCCCAGGGAAACAGGAGCAGGGGTGGGTGTGAAGGAATGAGTATAGAGCTGTAGAGATGGCCCTATGATTAAGGCACTTGCCAGAAAAGCCTAATGACCCATGTTCCATTCCCCAGCACCCACATAGAGCCAGAAGCACAAGGTGGTGCATGCTTCTGGAGTTCATTTGCAGTGGCTAGAGGCCCTGGCAAACCCATTCTCTCTCTCTCTCTCTCTCTCTCTCTCTCTCTCTATCTCTCTATCTCTCTATCTCTATCTCTATCTCTGCCCTCTCTCTGTCAAATAAATGAAATTAAGGAATTAAATTAAATTAAAAGTATAACCCTTTATAAAATATTTTTTAAAGAAGGTTTATTTAATATAAAATAGCCCAGTCAGCTTGCAGTACAAGGATGCACTTTGGGTGCCATTCCTTGCGGATGACACATTCTTAGACTGCGTCCCCATCCACTGGAGGCCCAAGTATGGGTACTTAGACTAACAGATATCACGGAATGGAGCATTTCTTAAAGGCCAAGTTGAATAATGCTATCAAGAGATTGAAATTAATACTCTGAGACCCTCACCCTGCCTCCCACATTGCATCTGGATGACAGCAACATGGACAGCAAGGACTGGAGAGATGGCTTAGTGGTTAAGGTGCTTGCCTGTGAAGCCTAAAGACCCAGGTTTGATTCCCCAGTACCCACATAAACCAGATGCACGAGGCGGCACATGCATCTGGAGTTTGTTTGAAGTGGTTGGAGGCCCTGCTATGCTCATTCGCTCTTTCTCTACTAAATATATTAAAAATATATTTTTTAAAAAGATGGATAGCTGCTTACTAACACACGCCATTGTCATATGTGAGGAAAAACCCTCCAGTAAGTTTTATCTTATCTCCTAAACATTTCAGACATAATTTCAACAGTGTACCTATATACTAGACTACAGTATGGTCATAAAAGACTGCTTCATAGAAAAGCAGGTGTAAGGCTCAGAAGGACGGTACTGGCGAGGAGAGAGGACCTGTGGTAGGAAGAAATCCAGCAAGGCCCTGAACAGGCCCATTCCTGCATCTACACCCCAAGTAGTCTCTTCCAATGAATACAGAGAAAATATATGAATGTGTTGGATAGGACATAGATTAAGGATATAATCAAGATGCATAGTGAGTAGTTCTTGAGTTCATCAAAAGGAACGCTAGGGCTGGAGAGATGGCTTAGTGGTTAAGGCATTTGCCTGTGAGGCCTGAAGACCTGGGTTTGACTCCCTAGTACCCACATAAAGCCAGATCCACAAACTGACGCAAGCATCTGGAGCTCATTTGCAGTAGTTAGAGGCCCTGGTATGCCCATTTTTCTCTTTTTTTCTCTCTCTCTTTCTCTCTCTCCGTTTCTCTGTCTCTCTGCTTGCAAATATTTTTAAAGGGGGGGGGGGATATCCCGAGTCTTTCTGAGTTAGTAGAATTTCTACCAGAGACCCTTCTGCTGGCCTCAGAGAAGTAAGCTGTTCTGCTCCGAGGTAGCCTGTGGGAAATGGTATTGAGCAGAAACCCCAGGGCAGCGTCTAGCAGCTGAGAAAGGTACACGGCTGACAACTAGAAGGAAAACCAAAGCACACGGTTACAAAACTGCTACTCTGCCAACCACCGTATGATGCTGGAAGAGCACCTCAGGCGCAGGCTCAGCTGACAACGAGTTTGTGACCCTGTGAGACTCCCAGCAGGATATCCATCCAGCTGGTTGACTCTTGGACAACATGACCTACAGAGGAGGAGGATAACCGGCCTCCTAGTTTGTGGTGATTATTACTCACAAACAGAAAAGTAACATAGGAACTTAATTTCCTAAACATACATAATAGGAATAAAAAAGATTGTACCATTAACGTGTAAAAGACAAAACAAAACAGCCCTCTTTTATCAACCCTCGAACAAGCCCACATGTAATAAAGTGTTGTGTCTTATTAGCTCAATGCCTTTGATGGCACTCTCCAAACCACACAACGTAGTGAAGACTTAAGAAGAGCTGGGGGTGGGGTGGGCTGGAGAGGTGGCTCAGCAGCTAGGTAACTCACCTGCAAGCCGAATGGCTCTTGGCTCAACTCCCCAGAACCCTACGTAAGCCAGATGCACAAGTGGCACGTGCAACTGGAGTTCATTTGTAGTGGGCTGGAGGCTCTGGCATGCCCATTCTCTCTGTCTGTCTCACTTCTCTCTCTCTTTCTGCTTGCAAATAAATAAGTACAAATATATAGTTTTAAAGGGTTTTTTTTTTGTTTTAAAGAAGAGCTGGGCTGTCTGCTGTCCCTCCTTTTCCTGCCCCTTGGTCCAGCATGAGTACTTCATGTTACTTCATATGCCTCAGAACATTAAGACCTTCATGCACCTTGATGAAAGCATAAAGATGAGAAAAGAAAGGACTTGCTTAAGGCACTTGCCTGCAAAGCCTAACAACCCGGTTCGATGTCTCAGTATCCACATAAAGCCAGATGCACAAGGTGGCACACACATGTGGTGTTTGATTGCAGTGGTTGGAGGCCCTGGTGTGCCTATTCTCTCTGTCTACTTCTCTTTTCTCTATCTCTCTCTGCTTGTAAATATATAAACAAAAAAAAATTTTTAAAGAAGCATTTCAATTTTACCAAGTTTCCTTGAACCCCTTTGAAGAGTATATGTGAACAAAAAGCAAAATATATGCAAATATTGAGTACCAAACCATTTTGGTTTTGAATATTTTAAATAGCACCTCTTTGATAGAGTGACACTAGGTTACAAATTTCCTTTAAAACTTAAATCTTGTCTTAGTAACCCCAAAGGGGAAGAAGTATTCTAGCCAAATTTAGATAAAGCTGCAAAATGTAGGCTAATGGACCATTATGTTTGAAAATGGACACTTCTCTGTAAAAGTTTTATATCCTACCAAAAAAAAAGTCTTTTTCTCAAATGGTACCCTGTGACAAATATTTGTTCTAAAAATACACTTTTTCCAAATATGTAATTATGTGTTCTCTTATATCATTTTACTTTTGTTTGGATTAATATGTATGTACTTAAAGCATTAGTTTATCTAGAAAATGTGCATTGTGCTAAGCACATTTAATAAAAATAATATATGAGGTGAACTATATCGAGGAGATGATGGTAACATTGTGTGAGTGTATGTATATTAGAGCACTTTAAGTGAGAAGCATGTGTTGTTACATGTAATTAGTCAGTGCCATTTACTGAAATATGTTTTCCCCACTAGTGGGGTATGCATCTTTTACATTACCTATCTGAGAAAGTAGATTCAATTAGTGACCCACAATTGATTTTCAATCTTGACAAAGAGTTCAGCTCATGAATATCTAAAGGAAACAATCTTCTATTATGTAAATTGGTGAAGTGTCAATAAGTGATACAGGGGCTGGAGGGATTGCTCAATGGTTAAGGCACTTGCCTGTAAAGCCTAAGGACCCAGATTTGTCTCCCCAGTGCCCATGTAGAGCCAGATGCACAAAGTGGCACATGCATCTGGAGTTCATTTGCAGCAGCTGGAGACCCAGGTGTGCCCCTTCTCTCTCCCCCCTCTCTGCTTGCACACAACAGACTGACTTTGTGTTGCTTTGTGATAGATACTGTCACCACAACAAAGTTGAGGGTATATTATAGGCTTTTATGTAGGCCTTTGTTTTTTCACAGATTTTTTTTCAGGCGATGTTCTTAGTTCTTGTAATTTTTGCATTTATAATAATAAATCAAAAGGTCACTAAAATTCTTATATGTGGGTTAAGATAAAGGAATGGCTTTCTGGGGTTTTATTTTCAAAATAAGTTGAAAAAAGACTTAAACATGGTGATAAAATATAACACAGAAATGAATCAAACAAACATACCACTTTCACTCATGGCGTGCTAAGTCTAAAAGCCATATTGATTTTCAGAATGGTTTTTATTTGAATGGCCAGTAGCTTTTAGAATTTAGAACTTACGGATGGTTCAACTTCAAAAGAAAATAAATAACTTCTACAAAAAGATCAAAGAAGGGCCAGAGAGATGGCTTAGTGGTTAAGACATTTGCCTGCAAAGCCTAACTACCAAGGTTCAATTCCCCAGTATCCACGTGAGCTCCACGTAGAAGGTGGTGCATGCATGTGGAGTTTGTTTGCAGTGGCTAGTGGCCCTGGCACAGCCATGATCTCTCTCTCTCTTGCAAATAAATATAAAGATCAACGAGAATGATCATAGGAAAAAGGTGTCTGAGATATTAAGAATTTTTAATAAAATTGTGTAAATAGTAACACATGTCATAAGTTAGAGAAACTAAATGTGTAGTTGGAGAAATGCTATACCCATGCTTCTGGATTTAGCAAATTTCGTGACCAAGATTATGCTTAAGTTTCAGATTATGCAAGCTATTCTTTAATAAAAATAAAGCAAATGAGAAATACAACACTTTTTATGGATGGGGCTTCTTAGGAGGAGAGATATTCACTAAATGTTGTAAATAAACATTCTTGCCAAGGTGAAGCTCTATGTAACTCATCAATTTGTCATTCATTTCACCTGACTTTGGATTTCATTCAACCTGGGTTCCTCCAGAAACTCCCCAGACCCTATGGAGAACAAGCCAGACCTGGTCTCTAACAAACAGAGCTTGAGCTTTTGTTTTTAATATAATGCTAAGTGTTATATGATTATCTGCTCAAATAAATATTTAACATGTCAGACCTTCTGTTTATTAACATGAATGTATAGCTACAACAGAAGAACAATGACTCCGACATACACATCCATTTCTCCACATGTATACTCCCCCTTATCATCAGAGTCATGAATAGGCCAATATACCATCACGCTAAAGCCTCTTTCATTAGCCACTGATATCAAAATGTATGTGTGTAGTAATTGCCAGTGTTCTGTGCACTCCACTCAACTTTATATGGGATAAGAAAAAAAATCCCATTTTTTTCTAATCACCTCATTTTCCAGAGATGCATCCTGGATCAATACTTAAAGCATCTTTAAATCTCTTAAATACCCAACTTCAAGAAGCAATGTCCATAAGCAACTACCCCATTACTTGGACATGCACAATCACACATGTTCGAAGACAGCAGTGGTCACGCGGAGGAGGACATCTTGGTGGTGGTGGTGGTAGCAATGACTTGAACTTTTCCCACAATATTTTTTTTCTTATTGTTATCTAAAAAACACAATTATCTGACAGAATTTGTTACTTTACTCACACCATCTGAATATGAAAGGGAACAGAGTGATAAATCTAATGATATATTAAAAAAAAAACCCCTCTGGAAAAAGTGAGCAGATATCCACACTAATGACAAGACTGGATGTCAAAAAAAAAAAAAAAAAATCCAAAGAAGTGCTTCATTTCTCTCACTTCCAAAAGTTGTCCAATTCTTCCGGAAGCATAAAAACCCAAGACTTGCTTCCCACTCTGAGAAAAACATATATGTATTCCCACACTTATTTGAGTGGATGTGGAATGAGGTGTAAAAACCTCACGTGAGCTCCAAGAAACACGGGGGTAGTAGAAGCGATACGTGAACAGCAGAGAGAGTGTGTCTTGCATAATGGGCAGAAAAGAGGAAGAGAGCACACGCGGCAGTAGGCAACCATGGGTGAGAAGAAGGTCGATGTCTTGCTGGCACCCATTGAGGGCGTCTGTTAGGTTCGGGGTTTAAGGAACATCCCCAAGCTCTAACAGAGAGGCGCTTGCAAAGAGAGGGGACCTGACCGTGGTCCTGAAAGGGAGCAACACTGCATCCCGGAAGCCACAAAACAACCGTATCTACATATATAGATTTTTTTTTTTCCCACTCCAACCTAAACAAACCAACTATTCAATGCTATCCAGCCTCGAAACAAAAGAAGAAAAAAAAAGAAAAGAAAAAATTTAAAAAGCTCAAACTTTCTCTTATAATCAAACCAGCCCTTCTAATGTCCATCCAGCAGCCTTCCTGAGTCACCTTTCCTTGCGAAGGCGGCAGGCTAATTTCAAGACCAAGGGGGATGTTGAACCGGCTGAAAGGCAGCGCAGAAGATTCTGAGAAAGTCTCAGCACCTAGAAGTCTGCGGAAAGCCCACACCTGGCCTTGCTATTTCTAGCCTGCAGTTCTTACTCCGATGGGAAATTGTGGGTGTGTAGAGGAAAACCCCTCTAGGTAAAGGGTACTCCAAACTCTAACCTAGAGAAATAAAGTGGACCACATCTCCATCTGCCCACAGCAGCCCCGCATGCCAGGTCCTCGGGGGTGTAGCCCCCATCCTCCCACAGTGACCCGCGTGGGATTTCCTCCAGGGTGTTTCCCAGGCCATGTAAACCCGGAGCAAGTCAAGGGACCCCTAGTCCCAAGTATGTTTTGTTGTCACAGTTCTTTCATGTTGTTGTTGCCTCGCACAAAAGACACCCTGGCAAGAGCAGAAGGCATTGATTGTGGTGGAGAGAGGGGGTGGGGGGGAGGGAGAGGCGCAAAAGTAATGTACAAGAGAGACACCATTCTGGGGAAAATCTCAGCAAAGGTGACAAGTGTAAGACGACTTACGTGTTCCATCAAAACGGGTGGCGATGGTGTCCAGGAAGGTGTTCTGGGGCGCCAGTAATCCCTTCATAACCGGCATCTTTCCAGCACGGTGTCAAATTCTCCATCAAAGTTTATCCCGGAAGGATGGATGGATGGATAGATGGATGGTTCCAAAGGAAAAGTGCCAGGGAGGAAAGAAGGGGCGCGTGAGGGCGGCTGGGGCGTGTGGATGAGGGTGAGAACCGGTCAGCGAAGAGAGAGAGAGAGAGAGAGAGAGAGAGGGAGAGGGAGAGAGAGCCAGTCCCCTGCCTCCGAGTCGTGGCAGGAGCAGCGCGCGAAGAGTGCTCTGAGCCCGCCCCGCAGGCTCCCTCCTCCTCCCGCTCTTCCTCCTCCTCTTCCTCCTCCTCCTCCTCCAGCTGCCCGCGGTCCCTCCTCCCTCTCTCCGGAGCCCGTGGGTACCGCGGATGTCCGCGCTGGCCCGGGGCGCGGCGCCCTGACCTCAGCCTCTAGGGTCTTGGAGGACCGCGCCCCATCTGGGGGTGACCGGTGGGATGCAGCTTTGAGCTTTTGATCCTCGCAAGCACGACTCCCATCCCCTAGGAGCCGGGGAACAAAGACCCCTTTGTTCCCTTTCTCTATCTCTTTCTCTCTCTCTCGCTCTCTCTCCTCTCTGTCCCTCTCCAGGGAGACTGGAGTCCCCGTGGGTGTGGTATTGTGGAAGGGGGAGGAGACAGGTCACGGCAGGTAACCGGCCTCCGCCTAAACCTTGGGAGGGGCAGGGAGCCCTCCCCAGTGAAGTGTCCAAGGTTGCAAAGGCAGTCCGGGGTTCCGGAGGGAGGTGGCCCCCTCCACACACACTTCCAGTGCACCTGCCTGGCGAGTCCCTCCAAGGGAGTAGGGCAGCTCCAAGTTAGTTAAGCGCACCCGTCCCCAGGGGTCTTTCTTTAATTTTAATTTTAATTTATTTATTATTTTTAGCACTGGGGAAATGAACTCAAAGCATTGCGATTCCTCGACCAAAAGTCATCCTCTCCAAATAATCGTTGGTCGCACCCAAACCATCCCACACTAAAAGTGGGGGGGGGGGGTGAAAAGCCCTTTCAATGGACAATGGATGGCTTCCAGGTCTCTATATGTGAAACCACGCATTTCTAGGGTAAAAAAAAAAAAAAAAAAAAAAAAAAAGTTTGCTCTTTTTATTGATTTGCAAAATTACGTAGAAGTAACAGCACAAAGATTGCAATAAATAAATAAAGCTTTAACATCATTCTTCCAGCACAGAAGGTGAGGCTTCCCCCAAAGACCCGCAGTTTCCATGAAGAAATCCTGGCCTAGTGCCAGGACCTGCAGGTGTCTTAGAAATCGAATGTGGGAAATAAATATAAAAAAATATTTAAAAAATCGAAAGTGGTCTCTGCCCTTCTCTCCCTTACACAGCCAAAGTCGCCCTCACCTGCTGCTCAGCCCCGGGGGACAGGGGACGGGGTGTGTGGGGGGGACAGCAGAGGGACACCCGGGGACTATGAGGAAGGAAAGTTGGCGGCGCCGCCCCCACCCAGGAAACACAAAGGTGAGCCCAGGTGCTCGGCGGCCGGAAGGGAAGGAGCGCAGCGCGCACAGGTGTCAGGGCCGCGAGCCGGGCGCGCGAGTTCCTGCCTCCCAGGAGGAGGGCTGGGGCGCGGCGGGAGAGGGGCTATGCTGCCCCCCAGTACAGACGTTAGGGAGCTTCTCGATCCAACCCCCGCCCCCGACACCCCGGCTTCCGGGAGATGAAGGGACCCCCGAGGGTTTCCTCTGGACTGTCCCGGGCTCCCAGAGGGAGGGGCTGGAAAGAGAGAGGAGGCATCCCCCTTCTCCCCGCCCCCAGCCCCCCCAGCTGGTGATGCACTTCCTGCCTCCGAGGATTCCCTTTGTGTTGAAACTCCAGATCGGCGGCGGCGGCGCTGCCAGGGGGGCGGGGGCGGCGGGAGGACCCGGGATTCCTGAGTGGGCAGCCGTCCCACGTGAGGCCCTCTGTGGGGTTCCTTTCCCAGGGGACACTGCTCCTGGTACCCCCCCCCCGTCTCTCTCTCTCTCTCACACACACACACACAACCACACACTCCCTGATCAGTTTACACACACACTCCCTACCTACTTTACACACACACACTCTGCTTAGTTTCCAACACACGCACACACACACCCTGCCTGGTTTTTAACACACACACACACTCCCTGCTCAGTTTCCAACACACACACACAACCACACACTCCCTGCTCAGTTTACACACACACTCCCTGCACCGTGTTTCTGTCCAAAGCCTGCCATGCTTTGCAGTGAGCTCTTGAGTCCCCCACGTGGCCAACTAAGCAACTGCAGCGGACTGGCTCTGCAGCGCCCCTGTCTTCCTCAGAGGCCGAGGAGAAAGATGAGGGCTTCTCTCCCGCTCCTGCTGGTCAGTAGGCCCAAGCACTGCTTCTAGAAGAAAGTGAGAAGTGGCTTGAAAGATCTCTTTATTTATTATTTATTTTTTTTTTTTAGTCGTGAGCCACGATTCATGTTTGCACTGTGAATTCAGTGTTCAGGTGTGTAAAAAGTGGTTTCCCTTTGGGGCCTGACCTCTGTTGCTAGAAAGAAGCCTCTGAGGGCAGAAGAGATGGCTCACTGTCTAAGGCGCTTGCCTGCAAACCCTAACGACCTGAGTTCGATTCCCCAGGACCCACATAAAGCCAGATGCACAAAGGGGCTCATGCATGTGGAATTCATTTGCAGCAGCTGAAGGCCCTGCTGTGCCCCTTCTCTCTCTTCTACCTCTCTCTTTCTCTTCTCTTTGTCTCTCTCTGCTTGCTAATATAATAAAATTTAAAAAGAAAAAGAAAAAAAAAAGCTTCCTAGAGACTTGGTTTCCTGGCCAAGGAAACTAAGCATTAACCATTTCCCTGTCTTCCTCTGTCCTTCAGCATCCAGTCAAGACCAGTATAGGCATAACACATTGCTACTTTAAGTTCGCACTGGAAACCTGGATCCATTGGTGTGCCTGCAATAGGTGGACCTCACCCCCTTTTTGTCCTGTTTTTTTTTTTTTTTTTTTTTTTTGAGGTAGGGTTTCACTCTGGCCCAGGGCTGTCTCAAGGTGTCCTTGAACTCACGTCAATCCTCCTACCTCTGCCTCCGGAGTGCTGGGATTAAAGGCGTGTGCAACACTATGCCCAGGCTTTTCAAGGAGTCTTTTTAAGTGGAGACAACCCTCATCCTTTAGGTCTTGAGGTCCAGGCCCTGGCTAAAGTCTGTCCAGCCAGAAACTGAATGTTCTTCCTAAGTGCTTGGTAGCACCAGAAGCCAAATTGCTCTATTAGAAGATGTCCTCTTTGGGAATTTAAGGATATTAAATTCTGTTCGGTACATTTTGTCACTTCAAATCTAAAGCTAAGAGCAAGGTATCCTGAGAGCCCGGAGGTTACCATCCCATATCTTTTTCCTTAAAGGAAAGTTCCCCATCAGGTGCATATTAGCCAGTGTACCTAGAGGTATAACACTGACAGAATGAATAGGGTATATATTATGAAAAAAGGCTTTGGTAGATTGCATACACATTAGAGGGCAGGTAGTCTAACTGTGGCTGCCTACAGGCTAGAGATACTGGCATCCTGGTAGTTTGCTCTGTCCACGAGGCCAGATACCTCAACAGTCCCAATCTAATGTTGAAGGCCTGGAACATTCATGAAGAGCTCCTGGTCTTAATCCAGGCTGTAAGGCTGAAAAACCCTTCGGGTTCTAAGGTCACCAAAGGGATGAGGCAGGAGCAATAACAGGATAGATACAAGACTCAAAAAATAAATGGAGAAATGGCTCAGCAGTTAAGGCTCTTGCTAGCAATGCCTAAGGACCCAGGTTCAGTTCCCCATTACCCACATAAGGCCAGATGCTCAAGGTGGCACATGTGTCTGGAGTTTGTTTGTAGTGGCTAGAGGTCCTGGTTCGCCCATTCTCTCTCTCTCCTTCACTATGTAGTCTCAGGTTGGCCTTGAACTCATGTTCATCCTCCTACCTCTGCCTCCCAAATGCTAGAATTAAAGATATGCACCACCACACCGGGCTCAGTACTAAAATGGTTTTTTAAATAAAATATTTTTTAAAAAATTGTTACTTTAAACAAAATGAAGGCAGACAGGCAAACCAGGCCTGCCTTTTCTTAGGACCTGTACAAATTTGAGCTGCAACTGAAAGGTGCCACCCACTGGGAACGGTCTTCTTATGTCAGTCTATCCTTCCTGGCTATGATCTTCCAGACCTGCCCAGACGTGTGTCTTTTAGTTGAAAGCAAGAGGCAATCAAGCTGATTGTCAAGATGAACCATCCCAGATGGAACCCTAACTCACTTTGTTACAGATCCTTTCCCCACTGCAGGAACCGAAACCTCTCTCTATGGTCTAAACACCCAGCATGGTGGCTCACACCTTTAATCCCAAAACTCAGGAGGCTGAGGTAAAAGGATTGCTATGAGTTTGAGGCCAAACTGACACTACCTAGTGAATTCTAGGTCAGCCTAGGCTAGAGTGAAACCCTACTTAGAAAAACCGAAAAGAAAGGAAGGAAGGAAGGAAGGAAGGAACAGTGAAAGAAAAGGTTTACCACACAGTATAAAGTGGTCACACTCACAGAGAGATCCTATTCTGATCCTTAGGCACAACAATCCCTCTAAACTATTTAGGGTACTAGATTCTAAATAGTATATATTATAGGAGGCTCTAACATAAGGCAAAGTTCACTACTTACAAAAAAAAAGCTACCTCGAAGCTCATTAAATTCAATATTCAGTTTTGCTCAAGATATTGGATATGTGCAGCAACCACTGGCGTAGTTGATTTTGGAGTCAGATTAACCCAGGACTGGAAGACGCAGTTTCGTGATGACTCACTGAAATCTATAACACTCCCACGCTGGCCGAAGCCCACAGCTCAGCCACAAACTAGTTGGGCTTCCTGTGAGCATTTTAGTTTCAAGTTTGTGTGTTCAAAGAGACAGACAGGAACTATGAGTTTCTTTTCCTATTTTTTTTTAATATCTGAGCTAGAGAGATAGCTCAGTGCATTTGCCTGCAAAGTCTAATGACCCGGGTTCAATTCCCTAGCACCCACATAAAGCCAGACGCACAAAGTGGTGCATACATCTGGAGTTTGTTTGCTGTGGCTGGAGGCCCTTGGCATGTCCATTCTCTCTCTCTCCTTGCACATTAAAAAAACAGATTTAAAAACTTATCTATTCCCTTATATATGTTGATTAAAAAGGATTAACAAAGCCAGGGCATGGTGGTGCACGCCTTTAATCCCAGCACTGGGGAGGCAGAGGTAGGAGGATCCACCCTGAGACTCCATAGTGAATTCCAGGTCAACCTGGGCTAGAGTGAGACCCTACCTCGAAAAACCAAAAAAAAAAAAAAAAAACAACTTTCATACAAATACATAGTATATTTTGATCATAATCCCCTCTCATTACCTTCTTTTGTCCCCCTCACCCACATCCTTCTTCCACTGATTCCATCTTCTTTCCAACAAGTCTTTCTTCTATTTTGGGTTTCTTTTTTTTTTCCCTCCTTCATCAGCTATGACAGAATGTTGATAAGTCCAATACTGTCCATGTCTGGGGCAAGTAACAACAGCCACTGTAAGGTCATGACTGTCACTCCTACCCATCCTTTGGCCCTTATCCCTCTTTTCTGCAATGTTACCTGAGCTGTGAGGGAGGGGGCCTGATGGAGGCATCGCATTTAGCACCGAACACTCAAGAGTCACTTTCTGTCAGCACTCTGAGGAGTTCTGTGTTTCCCCTGAAGCCACCACCACTTTCTGTTTGGTTTTTCAAGGTAGGGTTTCATTCTAGCCCAGGCTGACCTGGAATTCACTATGTAGTCTCAGGGTGGCTTTGAACTCACCATGATCCTCCTACCTCTGCCTCCTGAGTGCTGGGATTAAAGGCGTGTGCTACCATGCCCGGCCTTCCACCACTTTCAAAAAGAAGCTTCTCTGACCAACAGTGAGAGTAGCACTAAGACATGAGCATAAGCATAAACGTTGAGAGGGCCATTTGATGGGCACAACACAGCCATCTAAGCCAAACAATTACAGTGGCTTCCCCTCTAGAGTCTACCACCTTCTCAGCCATAGGTTTTTGACTACGTTTTAAGCACCAGGCATAAATTCCCTCCCATAGAGGAAACCTCTAATCCAATCAGAAAGCAGTTGGTTACCCCCATAACAGTCATTCCACTACTACACCAGTGGACATACCTTCTTTGACTGGTTGGATGTACGTCTTGTAGTGCCTACTGCTACTTAAGACGGTTGATGACTTTTCTTCCCCAGTAGCCTGCATAGCATTTTCCAGCACTATGGGAGCTAGCCAGGAAGGAGGAAACTGCCAGGTTTTTTTGTTTGTTTTGTTTTGTTTTTGGTTTTGGTTTTTCAAGACCTGGTTTAAAGACTGACAGAACTAAAAAAAAAAAAAAAAAAAAAAAAAAAAAAAAAAAAAAAAAAAAATCACACACACATACAAAGTAGTACATGTATGTATCTGGAGTTTATTTTCAGTGGCTGGAGGCCCTGGCATGCCCATTCTCTCCCTCTCTCTCTCTCTCTCTCTCTGTCTCTCTCTCTCTCTCTCTCTCCTTGCAAATGAATGAATGAATGAATGAATAAATAAATAAAATATCTTTTAAAATGTTCATGGAACTCAGATTTTATCAGGAAAGAACAGGGCTGCAGAGATGGCTCAGCAATTAAAGCACTTCCCTACAAAGCCTAATGAGCCTGTTTCAATTTCCCCAGAACCCATATAAAATCAGATGTGCAAAGCGACACATGCATGTTGAGTTCGTTTGCAGTGGCTGGAAGCCCTGGCCCAGCCATCCTCATTCATTCTCTCTCTCTCTCTGCTTGCAAATATGCGTGTGTGGGTGTGGGTGTGTTCTATCAACTGGTGGTGGTCCTTTTGTTTTACCTGGTAGAAATCATGGGGATGCAGCAGGATTTCTTTCAAGGCTGAAATTTCACTAATGCCTTGAGTAACCCTTAGCTTCTGACAACAGCCAGTATGCTGGGAAAAGCAGCAGGTTACATTTCTTGTGCAGGCCTTGGGCTAACATTAAGGGGGCAGGGCTTTGATGCAGATGGAGGGGCTCTGGATTCTCATGTGCGCAGCAGTGGCTAGCGCTATAGAGTCTGTTCCTCAGTGTAAGTATCCTCCTGGCTCCTTCTCTACAGCTGCCAGCCACGCGGGCTTTTCCCACAGGCCACCACGGCTCTGCTGCCACAGCTACGTGTGTGTGTGTGTGTGTGTGTGTGTGTTACCAGTTCATGCTACTAATAACACCATCAAAAGACGGCAAGAAAAGACCACTGAGAGAAGCCTTCTGGACTCATAAATGTTCCAACATAGAAGGATTTCACCAAGTTGGTCAGCAACAAAAGCACCTCAACAAAAGTGTTCTAATCAGAGCCAATTTACACACACACACACACACATGAAGAACTATGTTTACACAAATCATAGCATTGTCCTTTTCACACCCATCATAACAGTGCCTTAATGTAGCCTGACCTGAATTTATACGTTTTAGCTTTGGTATTTAACAATTTGTAACAAATAAACCTTTTTAATAAATGGATTCACACAATAAAGAAAGGAATAAGGGAATATTGATCTCTCTCTTTCCTGGGTGGAAATAGTTCTGGAATAGTCCAGTGCAAGGTGCTTGGAAGTTGCAGTAGTGACAAGCGCCATCAGGAGGAGCTAGTGTAATGATTCGGCAGCAAGCAGCTGCCATTGTTGAGTAGTTTCCTCAAGACAGCCAAGAGGGGTTCAAATGGAAAGTCTTGACTGGCTGTTTGACTAACAGTCCTTCGCTCAGGACAGCCAGTGTGCCAAGGGTCTAACACTTACCAATTAAGGAGTTAAATCACTCCACTCCCCATTGTTCTTGCTTATTTACAGGAAAATAAATATCAGGAGTGCTTACAATAAGAGCTTATAATTATCATAAAGACTAACATGTTTAATAGGGCCTTAAGAATGCTCAACATCTGTCCATCATTCCAGGGAGAAATGGGTGCCCTAATGTATTTCAAACATGTGCCCTTTCATTGGAAGTACTCTCCAAAGATTTTCAACTTTGGGGGGGGGGGTCAGATTTCGAGGTAGGGTCTCACTCTAGCCCACGCTGACCTGGAATTCACTATGTAGTCTCAGGGTGACCTCGAACTCACGGTAATCCTCCTACTTCTGCCTCCCAAGTGCTGGGATTAAAGGTGTGTGCCACCACACCCAGTTTAATTTTAATTTTAAAATCTCCACATCAGTTTCTTAGTATTTTGAGTGTCACTAGACGATGCCTAGTAATGGGATTACAAAATTAATTTGGGTGGCTGGGAGGTTGTACAGCAGTTAAAGGTGCTTGCCTGGAAAGCCTACCTGCCAGCAAAGGTTTGTAACCTAGTGCCCACATAATGCCAGATTCACAAAGTGACACATGTATCTGAAGTTCGTTTCTAACAGCAAGAGACCCACACACACTCATATTCTTCCTCCCTCCCTCCCTGTCTCCCTCTCTCCCTCCCTCCCTATCTCCCTCCCTCCCTGTCTCCCTCTCTCCTGTCCTCCCTCCCTCCCTGTCTCCCCTCTCTCCCTGTCTCCCTCCCTCCCTGTCTCCCTCCTCCCTGTCTCCCTCCCTCCCTGTCTCCCTCTCTCCCTCTCCCTGGTCTCCCTCCCTCCCTGTCTCCCTCCCTCCCTGTCTCCCTCTCTCCCTGTCTCCCTCCCTCCCTGTCTCCCTCTCTCCCTGTCTCCCTCCCTCCCTGTCTCCCTCCCTCCCTGTCTCCCTCCTCTCCCTGTCTCCTCCCTCCCTGTCTCCCTCTCTCCCTGTCTCCCTCCCTCCCTGTCTCCCTCCCTCCCTGTCTCCCTCCCTCCACTGTCTCCCTCCCTCCTGTCCCCTCCGTCTCTCCCTGTCTCCCTCTCTCCCTGTCTCCCTCTCTCCCTCCCTCCCTGTCTCCCTCTCTCCCTCTCTCCCTGTCTCCCTCCCTCCCTGTCTCCCTCTCTCCCTCTCCTCCCTGCTCTCCCTCCTCCCTCTCCTCCCCTCCCTTCTCCCTCCCTCCCTGTCTCCCTCTCCCTCCTCCTGTCTCCCTCTCTCCCTTCTCCCTCTCTCTCCCTCTCTCCCTTCTCCCTCCTCCCTTCTCCCTCCCTCCCTGTCTCCCTCTCCTCCTCCCTGTCTCCCTCTCTCCTCTCTCCCTCCTCTCCCTATCTCCCTCCCTCCCTGTCTCCCTCCTCCCTGTCTCCCTCTCCCTCTCTCCCTCCCTCCCATTCCTCTCCTGTCTCCCTCTCTCCGTCTCCCTCTCTCCCTCTCTCCCTGTCTCCCTGTCTCCCTCCTCCCTCTCCCTGTCTCCCTCTCCCTGTCTCCCTCCCTCCCTGTCTCCCTCTCTCTCCCTCCCTCCCTTCTCCCTGTCTCCCTGTCTCCTCTCTCTCTCCCTCCCTGTCTCCCCTCCCTCCCTCCTGTCTCCCTCTCTCCCTGTCTCCCTCCCTCCCTGTCTCCCTCTCTCCCTCTCTCCCTCTCCCTCCCTCCCTGTCTCCCTCTCTCCCTCCCTCCCTGTCTCCCTCTCTCCCTCTCTCCCTCCCTCCCTGTCTCCCTCCTCTCCCTGTCTCCCCTTCTCTCCCTCTTCTCCCTCTCTCCCTTCTCCCTCCCTCCCTGTCTCCCTCTCTCCCTGTCTCCCTCTCTCCTCCCCTCTCCCTGTCTCCCTCCTCCCTGTCTCCCCTCCTCTCTCCTCTCTCCCTCTCTCCCTGTCTCCCTCCCTCCCTGTCTCCCTCTCTCCCTGTCTCCCTCTCTCCCTGTCTCCCTCTCTCCCTGTCTCCCTCTCTCCCTGTCTCCCTCCCTCCCTCTCTCCCTCTCTCCCTGTCTCCCTCCCTCCCCTGTCTCCCTCCTCCCTGTCTCTCCTCTCTCCCTGTCTCCCTCTCTCTCCCTCTCTCCCTGTCTCCCTCTCCCTCTCTCCCTGTCTCCCTCCCTCCCTGTCTCCTTCCCTCCCTCCCTCCCTGTCTCCCTCTCCTCCTCTCTCTCCCTCTCCTCCTCTCTCTGGGCAGGAAAGGCATGCATGATGGTGGATGAGCATACTGAACACATTGTGTCCACAATCAGGAAGTTCATTTCTAGCCTCTTAATGCATTCCTTTCGAAATCACTTTCTTTCTTTCTTTCTTTTTTTAATGTTCCACTCTATTACATTAAGGTTGTTTGCATGAGCATGGATAGGAGATTATTAACTGGAACATTGGCCACCACTGAATCTCTGTACCACTGAAGAATAGAATTCCGTCTCCACCAATCTCAGCCTTGTGCAGGAAATGACTTTTAAGTTAACATCTAAAGTTATCTTAAATTTCCTTTTGGTTTTATTTTTATATAATGAATAATTTTGGGCTGGGGAGATGGCTCAGCTGGTAAAGTGGTTGCCTTGCAAGCATGAACACCTAAGTTCAGTCACCAGAACCCATCTTAAAAAGTAAATCTTGGGCTTCAGAGATGGCTTAGAGGTTAAGGTGCTTGCCTGCAAAGCCTAAGGACTCAGATTCAATTCGTCAGGGCCCTTGTAAGTCAGAAGCACAAGGTGGCACATGCACCTGGAATTCTTTTGCAGTGGTTGAAGGCCCTGATGGACCCATTCCCTCTCTCTATCTACCTTTCTCTCTATTTCAAATAAATAAACAAGCATAATTTACAAAGCAAATCTAGGTATATTGGCACTCATTTATAATCCTAGGTCTGGAAAGGCAGAGATAGGAGGGCCTGGCGTTCCTGTGGAGCCATCTTGCCTACTAGGTAGTTACAGGTCAGTGAGACTTATCTCTGAAAAATTTGGACAGAGGCTGGAGTGATGGCTCAGTGGTTAAAGGCAGCACTTATATGCAAAGCCAGATGTCCAGGGCTTCATTCCCAGTACCCATGTAGTGCCACATGCAGAGTGGTGCATGCATCCGGAATTCGTTTGCAGTGGCAGGAGGCCCTGGCATGCCCATTCTCTCCTCTCTTTCTCCTTCCTTCCCTCACTGTTCTTGCAGATAAATATATGTTTTTTTAATTTAGACAATATTTCTGAGAGATGACATTTTCCTCTTGCCTACACACACACACACACACACACACACACACATGTGCACGTGCACCAATGCACATGCACACAACTGCACTGATACTCATACATACACTAGAATTATGATTTAACTTGTTTCAAGAGTCCCCAGATATTTCTATCTATCTTCTAATAATTTTCACTGGGAACAGTAAGCAGGCGCTTCTTGTGAGATTGGCATGACTTAAGAGACCTAGTGAAAGAAGATTTTTTTTTAGAAAAAAAATCTTCTGCCAAGTTTACATATAAGACTATTAACAGAGAAAATTGCTTGTAATTTTCAATGGTTGAGACAGACTAGGAAGTGCATGCTAGCAGTGAGACTACTCTAAGATCAAGACAGTATTAGCATGGATGCTGGGCCCCCTGCCTTAATGAACCATCATAACACATACACATTTCTTTTTTTTTTTTTTTTTTTTTTTTTTTTTTTTGGTTTTTCGAGGTAGGGTCTCACTCTAGCTCAGGCTGACCTGGAATTCACTCTGTAGTCTCAGGGTGGCCTCGAACTCTCGGCGATCCTCCTACCTCTGCCTCCCGAGTGCTGGGATTAAAGGCGTGCGCCACCACGCCCGGCTACACATACACATTTCAAACACACTTTAAATTGTAAGCTAAAGTTGCTTTTATATACTTTTCAAACAGAGTGAATATGGGCTGAAAGAATGGCTCAGCAGTTAAGGCACACACACA
The DNA here is from genome assembly GCA_036346955.1 of Dipus sagitta. Classification (NCBI taxonomy): domain Eukaryota; kingdom Metazoa; phylum Chordata; class Mammalia; order Rodentia; family Dipodidae; genus Dipus; species Dipus sagitta. The sequence goes on from CM070784.1 coordinate 56,057,534, forward strand.
CACACACACACACACACAGAGAGAGAGAGAGAGAGAGAGAGAGAGAGAGAGAGAGAGAGAGAGAGAGAGAGAGAGGAGTTTTAAAAACACATATAAGCAAATCTGGCCATTACAGAGGAAAATGAGGATGGACTCACAGTTGTGTGACCCAGTGCAATCAACTTTATTCTACTTCCTAAGTAGTCAAGGTGGTAAGATTATGTTTGGTAGCCAATGAATACTGTGGTGATTTGATTCAGGTGTCCCCCATAAACTTAAGTGTTCTGAATGCTAGGTTCCTGGCTGATGGAGATTTGGGAATTAACACCTCCTAGAGGCAGTGTATTGTGGGGGGCAGGAATATGGGTATTATAACAGTTTCCCCACGCCAATGTTTGGCACACTTTCCTGCTGTTTTTGCCCACCTGATGTTGGCCAGGAGGTGATGTCCACCCTCTGCTCATGCCACTTTTCCCCGCCTGCCCTCAAATGGAGCTTCCCTTTGAATCTGTAAGCCTAAAACAAACCTCTTTTCCCACAAGCTGCTCTTGGTCGGGTGAATTCTGCCAGCAACGTGAACCTGACTGAAACAAACACTCTCCTCCAACTTAATAACTAACCAAAATATACATTTTACCTGTGAACAAATGTTTGCTCTTTCTTTTTTCTTTCTTCTTCTTTTGCTTTGGTTTGGAAGAAAATTTTCTCAGTCACTTCAGCAATGGTTATTTATCTCTGACACCACACACTGGCTTGCTGGGACTCTCTATCTTCTTGCAGCCACCCTTTATTTAAGGTCCCCTAGGACAGAGGATGTACTGAGCGGTGTTTGGTGACTGGGCGACAAACAGCCGGACTAAGTCCGGGGCACGCTTTCTGCTGTAGCAAGTGTCAACGTGGACGCGCTGGCTCTTTCATCAGTATTTGCTTTCCCGTTCGATCTCTCTTTTCCCTGGCTGATTGATGCCCTTCATGCAGATGTGTTTTGGGAAAAGGTAAAGTTATCTGTTGAGTTTTACATCACCCCAATTTTTTTTTAAGTTTAGAGAGATGTTATTAGGTTAAGAGAAAAAAAGAAGACAGAGTATGAAGTGCTCCTGCCCATGAGAAGGCAGGAGGGAGTGAAGCCCACCTAGAGACCCAAATTGATGTCATTTTTTTAGTAGATATTTTTTAAGTTTTATTTATTTATTTATTTATTTTGATTTTTTGAGGTAGGGTCTCACTGTAGCTGAGGCTGACCTGGAATTCACTGTGTAGTCTCAGGGTAGCCTCGAACTCATGGCGACCCTCCTATCTCTGCCTCCCGAGTGCTGGGATTAAAGGCATGCACCACCATGCCTGGCTAAGTTTTATTTATTTGAGGGCAAGAGAGAGAGAGAGAGAGAGAGAAAGAGAAAGAGAGAATGGGCACACCAGAGCCTCCAGCCATTGCAAATGAACTCCGGATGCATGTGCCACCTTGTGCATCTGGCTTATGTGGGTACTAGGGAATCAAACCAGGGTCCTTTGGCTTTGTAGGCAAATGCTATAATCACTAAGCCATCCCTCCAGTCCATTGATGTCATTTTTAAGGTCTGAATGGGAGTCTGAGCTAACTGGCCCTGATGCTAAATTTTGGAGCTATGCTAACCAATCACAATACCAGGTTCAGGTTTAATCCTTCCAGGAGTCTGAATTCTAGGAAAGGAAGACTCTTTCCTAGGGTGGAGGGAAAGAGGCTCATAAATCACTTAAATTATTTTTAAATTTTTCTTTGAGGTAGGATCTTGCTGTAGCCCAGGCTGACCTGGGATTCATTATGAAGTCTCAGGGTGGCCTCAAATTCACAGTGGTTCTCCCACTTCTGCCTTCTGAGTGCTGAGACTAAAGGATTATGCCACTATGCCCCGAGGAAATCACCTGAATTTTAATAAAAGAAAATTTTGAGCACTTTATATTACTAGATTGAATATTTCATGCCAAAAATAAATAAATGAATAAAGAAATAAATAAATGAGGAAGGATTTGTGATCCAACTTCCTCATTCAAAATAATGAACAAAAGATACTTTTAATTCACAATTTTAAATTACAAAAGTGTATACTTAAGTATTTTTTTAAACCTATGATTTCACAGTCCCATTTCCCTCTCCTATTGACATCCATTTCCTTATGGCATAAATACTTTTCATTTTTACAAAAAGAAGCCCCATTTGTTAGATGTATGTAATTTAAATGGACTACACATGTGAATAGATGTGTAGGTATTTTTTTAAAGTGTGGTGATTTAACTTCTGCTCCCCCAAACAGATTTAATTCATAAATTCTTTCTACTTTTTAAACTATTTCCATGTGTCATAAAACATAGTTATACAAATGTGGGGCTGGAGAAATGGCTCAGCAGTTAGAGGAGCTTGCTTGCAAAGCCTCACAAGCCTAAGTTCCGTTCCCCAGTACCCACGAAAGCCAGATGCACAAAGTGCTGCCTGCATCTGGAGTTTGTCTGCAATAACTAGAGGTCCTGAGATGCCCAATCTTTCTCTCTCTCTCAAATAAATAAAAATTAAAAAAACCTTATGTATGAAAATGTAGTTCTTTCAAAGTACAATGAGTGTGAAATTATTAGGATGTAGTCTAACATGTTTCTCAACATTTTTATAATCAGGACATACAATTTAATAAACAGAGCTAAAATACACTGAAAATGGTATAAATCCGAAAGTGTATGAGGGTGAGAGAACTTCATTGTGCAAAAGAATATGTTTCATTCATCTGAGTGTCCAATTAATCTTTAACTTCAGTGGAGTTCAAACATGACCTGGTAAGATAAGTATCTCAATGACAGTACTATTTCCAAAGAGGAAACTAACAGTTGGTTTTATTGAAATGCACACTATTAGCTGCGGGAACCTCAGGTTCTGCCCTAAGCTTGTTTTTCTCTAAGTCTTCTAACAAATAATTTTCTATCTCTGGCATTTACATAGACTAGCTTCAGATCTCTAAGTTCCCTTTGACTTAAATATAATAATGATCCACATTCAGGAAGGAAATTTCCAAAGAATATCAAGAAGTATTTCTTTAATTTTGAAATTTAAACCTAGGAATCATCTTTGCTACCTCTGAGAACCTGGGGGACAGCCTGTTCCCTCTTGCTCTCATGCAAATAGAAATAATTCAGTCTTGGCTAGAAAAATCGAGAGGAAGATGGTAACTCTTACATCATCTTTATCTTCTCTATATCTGTCCAGGCTTCTGTTTTTAGACTTTCACACAAGAGATAGATAGATAGATAGATAGATAGATAGATAGATAGATTGATAGATAGATAGGGAAGAGAGTCTTTTCCAAGTCCCCCACTACTCTTTTGTGTGTATTTATACTCAGTGTTTTAGCAAGGATGAGAATACATTCTCAGTGCTGATGTAGACAGCAATGGTATCATTACTAGCTAATAGAAAACAGAGAAGAGGCAGAGAGACTGAGCAGGTCTGCATGTTGATGAAATAAAAGTTTATAAACTCTAAGTTGCCAGTGATCAGACATCATGCTTCTTTTCACTTATCTTGGGTTATGAGCTCTGTGATCTCTTTCCTTTCTGAATTTGATTTCGTGAAAACACTGCAAAAATTCTCTTTGGTGTCTCTCATGCAATGTCAATGATTGTCTTATTTTTTCTCATTTTTATTTTATTTGCAAACAGAGAGAAGAGAGAAAGAGAGAGAGACAGAGACAGAGAGAGGGGAGAGAGAGAATGGGCATGCTAGGACCTCTAGGCACTGCACATGAACTCCAGATGCATGCAGCACTTTGTGCATCTGGCTTTATGTGGGTCCTGGGCAATAGAATTTGAGGTGTTAGGCTTTGCAGGCCAGTGCTTTAACTGCTGAGACATCTCTCCAGCCTGAATGACTTCTTTTCAGGCCTTATCCTCTGTCTATACAAGTCATAGACCTTCAATGTTACATAGCTTGCATTTCTTCCCATATCAGATCTTTCTTGGAGGAGGGATTATAATCAAAGGGCTTTGTATGTTTCATGGTATCTAGCCTCGGCCTCTGTTCTTTATAGAATTTCAATGTAGATTGATGTTTTCTGTGTCTGTTAGGCTGTTGAAACAGTGCGAAGAAAACTTACCTAGACCCTCATGATGCCAGTTTCTTCATCTTGGTACTTCAGTCAAAATCCTCCAATGCCAAATCTACTTCAACTGCATAACTAGTTAGTTCTCCTGTGCAACTCTTCCTTTCCCTCTCTTCCTTATTGTTGCTGTTACCTTCTCATTGCTTGGGGGAAAAAGTACCTGACCCAAAGCAATTTATAGGAGGAAAGGGTTTATTTTGGCTTACAGACTCAAGGAGAAACTCCATGATGGCAGTGGAAAGATGTGGCATGAGCAGAGGCTGGACATTACCTCTTGGGCAACACTGAATGGACAACAGCAGCAGGAGCGAGCGAAACACTAAGAAGAGGGATCTGGCTATAACACCCCTCCCTAAGCCTGCCCCCAACAATACACCTCCTTCAGCAAGACTCCGCTTCCCAAATTGCCACCAGCTGGGGACCAAGCATTCAGAACACATGGGTTTATGAGGGACAGCTGATTCAAACCACCACACTTGTCTTATCTAGCTGCTCCCAGATTCAGGACAGCATTGGCCTTGTGTCAAAGACTTCTGCTTCTAGTTCTTTTCCATTCTTGCCATTACTTTAACCTGAAATTATTTAGCTCTTGAAGGTCAATTTTCCCTTTGTACTGTATCAACTTTGTTCCTAAACAGATCAGGAGGAGTCTTGCCATTATACTTCTTTTTATTTTTTCCTGAGTACTCAGTGTCTGACACCAAGTAATAACTCAACAAATATTAGTTTTTTTTCCCCTTTGCAGCAGGTTCAAAATAGCAGGCAGTCAAGATGCACTTTAAAATTACCTTTCTAAAACTATTTCTGTGGGTGAGCTTGGTACTAAGGAACCATTGTCACTCTACTGTTATTAATTCAAAGCAAGGTGTGGTGCAATGACAAGAAACCTGGTACATTTTAAATTATAGATGGCAAAGATTGAGAAGCCCACAGAGACCCAGCCAGTACTGGCAGAGGAGAGAGGGCAGACTGAGAAGGGATAGGACTTTCCCAAGGCCAAGGAGTTCATTCAAGGGCAGGCACTTCCATCTAAACTGCTGAGCCCCATACCCTCGTGACATTGCCTTTGTATTTCTGCTCTTTTCTGGATTGATCGATAATCGGCAAACTTTGAACGTGGACCACTTCTTGACTCTCAACTCCTAGTGCAGCCATGAAGGGCACGCATCCTCCTTTCCTGGGAGACGTGACTCCTCTGATAAAATATTCATGCCAGCTCATCTTTGTACACCACCTTCAAAGCTTCTCGGGCTGGAAGCTGTGTGCTCTGTGGAGTCCTTGTATGTGGAGAAGTTATTTCTAAAGTCACAGGCTAAACAAGACACATCTTCTGGAAGCTTCATTTTCATATTAAAGTATAGCGACACCTCTCCTTGATAGTAAAAATGTTTCTGAAAGTTACTCCAGAGCTCCTTCCTGGACGACCCTCAGGCTGTCTTGAGATTAATAGAACTCAAGAGAGAGAGTTGAAGTAGAGAATGGAACATTACCTAGTGGGCTATATCAACTTACAAAACAATGTGAAATTACTGGATAACAGACATAGCCTTCACTTCCCACTTGCCAATCTCCTTCTCTGGCCATTTCACAAATATTGCTCATAATACATAATGAAGCACCTTGTAAGTGTGGAATAACTAAAGGTGGCAGTTATATATAGAGACAGAGGAGATAGTAGATCCGAGTTCAGAAAATTTGCAAACCCACATACACCTATGTATGTCATGGGAATTTAGAAGACACACCACTTTTGAGACTATTTTAAGTTCCAATAAAAACTAGCAAAGAAAAAAAAAGAAAAAAACCAGAAAAGAACAATTATGGATTCTCCGTTTGAAAAGAGAGAATCACTTCCCTTTTAAATTGCTGGTATTAGCAGAAACAGAAAGTTCAGGTAACTCTATTATGTCCATATATTATATAAGAACAAGAATAGAAAACTCAATAGCTTCTACAAGAAAATTAATTGATCATTTTATTATGCAATTATCAGATTCTGCATGCACTTCTATCTTTTTAAAGAGACACCCACATGGAAATCTGGGTAACATTCCAGAGAAACCAATCACAATTGAGTTTTAATCAGAAGAAAGAAATGGAAAAAAACTTAAAGATAATAAAATTTCTGAAATAATGAAATCATTATAAACTTTTACATTGGTTTCTTTAAATTGGTACTCCCCCCCCCACCAAAAAAAAAAAAAAAAAAAAACAACCCATTAACACTTTCAGATGAGTTCAGGTTGGTATGCCCATAGGCATGTCAATATTTTCACATTATAATGGAGGGATGTTTTCTAAGAACAAAGGTTATCCATTTTCTTTTAAACTTCATTTTTATTTATTTATTTGAGAAAGAGAGAGAGAGAGAGAGAGAGAGAGAATGGGTGCCCCAGGGCCTCCAGCCACTGCAAACCCACTCCAGACACATGCGCCCCCTTGTGCATCTGGCTTACATGGGCCCTGGGGAATCGACCCTGGGTCCTTTGGCTTTGCAGGCAAACGCCTTAACCACTAAGCCATCTCTCCAGCCCAAGACTCCAAGGCGTTCCAGGGCCTCTAGCTACTGCAAACAAACTCAGACTCTTGTGCTTCGGGCTTACATGGGTACTTGGGAATTGAACCTGAGTCCTTAGGCTTTGCAGGCAAGCACCTCAACTGCTAAGACATCTCTCCAGCCATTTAAAATATTTTTTAAAATATTTATTTTATTTTTAAGCAGGGAGAGACAAGGAGAAGAGATAGACACACAGAGAGAATTGGAACATCAGAGCCTCTAGCTGCTGCAAGCAAATTCTAGATGCATGTGCCACTTTGTGTATGTATCTGGTTTTATGTGGGTAATGGGGAATTGAACACAAGTCATTGTGTTTTGCAGGCAAGCACCTTAACTTCTGAGCCATCTCTCCAGCTCATATCTATCCATTTTTAAAGACTCATTTATAATTAACTCTTTCCTAGCTCTCTGGATCATTCAGCTATCAATTTCATATGGTCATCTCCATGTTTTGGAAAATTTGATTGAGAAACTAGGCACACAATGTTATGATGTCTTGGAACATGCTGCCGCTCAAGGAATTAGTCTTTTTTTTTTTTTTATCATATATGTATAGGGATCAACATCACAGCTGTGCTTAGTGCACACAATGATTTGAAGGGTGAATAATTCATCAAATGATTGATACAGGTTCCTCAGAGGTGTGCTTATCCCAATCAGTGAGTGAAAGACAGAGTCGGGGAGTGAGCAATGGATCGGTGGATGCAGTCAAGTGAGGGAGGGAGTAAACCAATGGAGGGATGGAATCAAGTGAGGGAGGGAGTGGATGGATGGATGCAGTCATGTGCTTCCTGATCAAGCAGCAGGAGTTCTGGTCTTGTGTGGTATTTGCTTCTGGGAAGTGCGGTGCTGACACAAGGGCTTATTTGACTCTGGAAAATGAAGAGTGGTTTTATTGATCAAGAAGCCCACAGAGCGGCTCCTTTATATTAAGTTCAAAATTCAGCTGTCCAACACTTCCCTAGATGGTCTTGTAGGCTCACACATCCTTTCTTGCCAAAGGCAATAAAGCAAGGACAGCAAAGTGAGTTCATTTTACTTGCTGTCTAATGCTTATTTAAGCACATGTGGAAAATTTTTGAAAAGTGTAGTTAGGATCAACCCTGTTCATTTAGTTTTTAGTTTTTCTTTTCTTTTTTTTTTTTTTTAAGAAATATGTTCTTCATTAAAAAAAACCTCACACAAAGACTATATAGTGAATTCCAGGTCAGCCTGGGGCTACAGTGAGACCCTGCCTCAAAAAAAAAAAAAAAATAATGACAATGATATTTAAATTTTAATCATTTTTATTTGATTATTTAAATTTCATTTAATTGCTTGCTGGGATAAAATTTAAACAAATCAAAAATTTTCCTTTTTTAGGGCATCCATTTGCAAAATTCTAAGTATGCCTTTATTACCAACCACATTCTTTACTTTTCTATGTAAGTGTGGAGATGACTTCATTCTCATAAAATTTATGTAAATAATAATTTGTCCTAGACTTGGACTTGAACACTTAGAACTCATAGATCTTATGGTAAGTTTTCAAAATCCTTATCACCAAAATTGAAACTTACTAAATTCAACATTATTCACTTTTCTGTGGGAGATTTTTAATATTTATTTATTTGCACACAGGGAAGAGGCAGACATATGCACACACACACACACACACACACACACACACACACACACAGAATGGGTGCACCAGGGCCTCCTGCCACTGCAAATGAACTCCAGATGCATGTGCCACTTTGTACACCTGGCTTTACACGGGTTCTGGGGAGTGGCACTTGGGTCATTAGGCTTTGCAGGCAAGAGCTGTAACCACTGAGCCATCTCTCCAGCCAGCTATGGAAGATTTACTAATGACATAATGTGTCCCTGATGCAATGTGCTCAGAGCTTGATGCTGAGTTGTATGGAGAATGATTTTACTTCATTCTCCAGCTCTGTAGAAACTTTCTAATGTTATGTGATCTCATTTGACAATGTTTGGTTGTATTTCCTGACCTATTTGGAACCAGTTTCAAAAAGTGAATGTCTATGCCTACATATTGAAGTTTTTTTCCCATAACAATCTCAGCTTAAGGACTTACATTAAGATGGAGAGATGGTTCAGTGGTTAAGGTGCTTGCCTGCAAAGCCTTGAGGACCTGGGTTTGATTTCATAGTACCCATATAAAGCCAGATGCACAATGTGGAGTATGCATCTGGAGTTCATTTGCAGTGGCTTGAGGCCCTGGCATGCCTATTCTTTCTCTATCTGTCTCTCTCTTAAATAAATAAATAAAATTGAAAGATTCTGGATTCATTAAAAATGGTTTTATCTTGATTTGGATGTTAGTTATATACATACTGCTTATTTATTTATTTGAGAAAGAGAGAGAGAGAGAATGGGTGTGCCAGGGCCTCTAGCCACTGCAAATGAACTTCAGATGCATGCGCATTGTGCCTCTGGCTTTACGTGGGTACTGTGGAATTGAACCTGGGCAAGCGCCTTAACTGCTAAGCCATCTCTCCAACCCTATACATATTTTTGTAATATGTATACATATATTTATTGTTGGGTCTATTCATTAAAAGTGACTGCACTTTGTGACTTTGGTAAAGTTGATTTTTCAAAAGCCCTAAATGAAAGTTATGTTTTAATATGGTGGAGAATAAACATGGAAGATATAATGCAGGCCTTGTGGAATGATCAAAGTAGCTTTTGACTTGGCAAAGAGGGGCAATGACTCTGTAACACACATTTTCATACTTACTAAAACTATAATTCCAAAATTTACTGTCTTTATTTTATGCTAATCACATATCCACTGAACAATAACAATTACTTCATTAAATAATATGCATAGTGTAAAGCAAGAAAATAACATTTTAACTTCTCTCTAATTAGCAATGATATATATATATATATATATATATATATATATATATATATAGTGAGAGAGAGAGAGAGAGAGAGATTTAATGTATATATTAGTGCTGATAAAAATTTACCATTTTAGACATATTCATATATTCATAGTGGGAACAAAAACTACTTCTGGAAATAAATCTGCTAATTTTCCTAAGTTTCTGAATATGTACATTTTTTGATCCAGTACTTTCACTCCTTGGAACCTGTATTAATAAAACACTTGGAACTACAAGAATTTATATGCACACATATTCAATTCCTACAACTTGCAATGTAAGAAATTGAGTAGAATCCCGAGTATCCACGAAGCAGAATAGAATCATATAAAACTTACGGCACATGCCATAATAATAATGATATTCAGAAACAGCTTTGAATAGTATGAGAAAGTACTACTAAATATTTAGCAACAAGAAAACAAATCAAAATATCACTTAGGGTATTATGTGTATGATGTAAGGGACAATGCTTCCGGATAGTCCTTCTCACCCAGTGGTTCTTACACTTTTACATTCTGACAAAGAAAGAAGAAAGCACGAAGAAAGAAAGAAAAAGAAAGAAAGAAAGAAAGGGAAAGGAAGGAATTACGAAAGAAAGGAGGAAAGGAAGAAAAGAAGGGAAAAGTGGGAATTTGAAAAAAAAAATTGCCTGTATCATAAGTAAAAATGAAAAGGAAAAAAATCTTAAAAGAATCCTTATAATAGCGAAATGAAGACAAACGTCATTACTGAAGGAAAGTGTGCAGTATATTGAAAGGAGATTAGACCCTTATGGAGCCCTCGATTATACATTACCAGATATGTGATAACATATTCCATCTATTTTAGGTGCTAATCTTTCCAAGGTGTTTGCTTTGAATTATCTCTGAAACTGTGGTGCATGGGATATTCTTTGGCATCTTACAATTGCTTTCAACCGTGCAGTATTGATGATGGATGTTCCATTGCCTGTATACATTACCCAACCTTGACCACCCCTTTTATTTGTTATGACATCAATTAAGCTCATGAATATAATTAAAATATATTATGCATATTTTATTCTATCAATGATTTGATGGTGAAATGTTGTGGTGTACCTGGAAAGGCCATGGGAGAAATCAGTGGGCTGAAAATTTGCTATTTACAAAGCAAATATTTTTCCACTGCAAGAATAAGTCCAAGCAGCATTGTCATGCAAAGCTGCAATCAAATGAGAGCCAGGAAAGGAAGAAGTCCTAAGTACATGATGTTGTGCTGGGTTGTGTTACTAATGTGTACACTAAAGGACTGTGGATCACACAGAAGAAGCAATAACCATCGCGTTGGCAGAGAGGTGTGTAGGGCCTATAGGAAGACTGTAAGGGCAACTGTTGTACTCAGCTCCACGCTGCTGGGATGAACTTCCCAATCAGACACAATTTATGGAACAGGGGACTTGTTTCAGGCTCATAGATTCAGGAGAAATTCCATTGGTGGTGGAAGAAGCGGGCCCCTTTCACAGATCCAAGCAGAGACGTAACCACACTGCCAGCACCAAGAGCAAAGTGCAAAACCTGCAGTAGCCAGACACCCCCCCACCCAGCTCGTTCTGCATACCTGAGGCTGGGATTCAGCTCTGCCCTCAGTGACACACCTTCCCCCGTAGCAGGAATCTGCCTGCTAGGGGCAGAAGCTGCAAAGCCAATTTCAATAACATTTGAGTCTGTTGTAGGACATTCATTCAAAGTACCATCACAACTGTTAGGCACCCTGGAAAAGCTATGTCCCAAGAAAGACATCTGGTTAACACCATATGAGTAATTGTTATGGTGAGAATGATGTTGGCAATATCATTTGAGAAGAGTTGGACACTTGAAAGTCGCTCTCACTGTACAACTTTTCTAATGAGTGCTGTCAAAGTGGAAGAAAGAAAGAAAGAAAGAAAGAAAGAAAGAAAGAAAGAAAGAAAGAAAGAAAGAAAGAAAGAGAAACTAATTCTGAGGAAGTCTAACAATGGCCTGAGGATGTGGATCAGCAAGTAGAGTACTTGCTTAGAATTCTCGAAGTCGTGGATTCAATCTATATCTTACAAACTGGGCATGGTGGTGCCCACTTTTTTTTTCTTTATTAGTTAGTTTTGTATTCAGCAAATACAGTCAGTTTGGTACCATTATTAGGCTCATCCGTGACCTGCCCCCTCCCCTTGGCCCCTCCTTGTTGAGGTATACGGGTCATGCATTGTGGAGTTAGCCCACAGTTATGAGTAAGATAAATGTCTCTGCATATCATGACCCAACATGTGGCTCTGACATTCTTTCCGCCCCCTCTTCTGCAAAATTTCCCTGAGCCATGTTGGGTTCATTTTTGGTCTGCTTCAGTGAGGAGGTGTTGGGGGCCTCTGAGGCTCTGGCTCTCTGATTTGGTAGGAGTTGATTTTTCTCTGTGTTGATCTCCTTCCCCCTTCTGCTGGTATCCGGTTCATCAGGAAAACAGCCCCCTTGCTTGTTTCGCCAATTTTTCTTAGTTTCAGCTGGGGCCCTTTGGAGGTATGATGGGGTGGCTCTCTCCTTAGGATCTACATCTATCTGAAAAAGAGAAGCAGATTCTCCAATGGAGAGTAAGTTAGCACCAGGACAAAAGAGATAACCCTTACTTTTTTTATAGAGAATTTAATAGGTGTAGGCCCTCTTGTAGCCCATGATTGATGGTAGCTTGATATTGGTGAGTGGGCTTATGTTTGGATATGGTTCTGACTTGTTTCCCAGCTCCAGCTATGGGTCCCGTACTACTGAGGAGATCAGTTAGCCAAATTAAGAGCAGTTGGTTCCCCACCATGGCTGTGTGCCACCACTGCACTTGTGTGGGCATCACAACAAGTTATTTGCTGCTAAGTAGGTTAGACCATGCGTTGCTTCGACAGATATTGGTCATTTTCCCCCAGTCGCCCATGTAGCACCTTCTGGCACTAGATGTGCTGACTGTCTGGGGACTGACTCTCTTCCAACTTCCAGCCATGCCATTCTATTTTGCATGTCAACCACATAAGGTGTCTTCAGCAGTAGGGTCTTACCACTAACCATTGGTGGGTCATCAAGTACTCTGACATAAATCTGTCTGTCTTTTAGGAAACCTTGTAGGTCTCTCTGATCAAAAGCTCATTGTGGATGATAGCCCCATGCTGGTACTGGGAGTTACAGGTCAGTGCCCACTAAGAAAAGGAGAAAAAAGATAACTAATATACAAGAGTAAGAGAGAAGAGAGAGAGAGGGTGAGGGAGAGGGAGAATGAGGGAGGGAAGATATAGAAGATTAAGGTTAGTCATGATCCTACCCTCTCCAGTGTCTTGTGGTTCAGGTGTTCCCTGTAAGGGCCTGGTGAAGGATCAGCCATTTGGTCTGTCTTTTAGTAAGTAGAATTTTATGGTACCATTGCTGTTTGGGTCTAGATTTGTGTTTCCCACCCCTTTGATGCCCTTCCCTCCTTCCCCTTCCATCCTAGTGTCTAGTCCATGAGATGCTTGCTGGGTATGTAAGGTATCTTGGGTAGATACAGGTTAGGTGCTGTAGATGAGTGAGACTATGTGGCGATTTTTTTTTTTCTGTGATTGGGTAAGTTCACTGAGAATGATCTGTTCCAGATTCAACCATTTTTCCTCAAATTTCATTGTGTCATTTTTTCTTACTGCTGTATAGAATTACATTGTGTAGATATACCACATCTTAGTTATCCATTCTTCTAGAGGTACCCACTTATAACCCCCTGACTATGCGATAGAGATAAGAGAATCAGAAGGTCAGAGTCATCCTCAGCTATATACAGAGTTTGATGCCAGGCTAAGATTCAAGAGAACCTGTCTCAAAAAAAGGATGAAAATTAACCCTCTAACAACTTTGAAATACTATAAAAATCTAGAAACCCAAGCTATTATAAAGCATTGAGTTCTAGTTTAATGAGAAGTTTTACTCTAGTAATGATAACTCTTACATTTTTGATAATGATGGCTCTTACCATAATGATGGTAGTAACTTATAATAGGAATAATTCTTATATACAATGATAATTCACATAATTGATGATAAATTTTATCATAGTGTTTTGTATTATGTGATATATATTTCACATCATTTAGAATCCTTTTATTTTAAGTAAAAAACTCATTCACTAAACACTAAAGGGAACTATTTTAACTATTTTACTTAGTTAATTACAATTTTTCAGCCTCCATCAAGTATACCTTAAACCAGGGATTACATCAGAAGACTGTGCCCACACCATACCTTCTAGAACATAGGCTTCTTCTCCAAAGTGGATCATATATATATATATATATATATATATATATATATATATATATATGTGTGTGTGTGTGTGTGTGTGTGTGTGTGTGTGTGTGTGTGTATGTATATATATATATTTGCAAGTAGAAAGAGACAGATCAAGAAAGAAAGAGTCATTGAGAGAGAATGGGAGTACCAGGGCCTTTAGCCACTGCAAATGAACTCCAGATGCATGCACCACCTTATGCATATGGCTTTATTTGGGTATTGGGGGATTGAATGCAGGTCATTAGGTTTTGTAGGCAAGTGCCTAACTGCTCAGTCAATCTCTCCAGCCCCCAAAGTGGCTCTTTTTAGATGTCAAGATGATGCCCAGTGGCTTCTGAGACAACACAGGCTTCTTTTTCTACATCTATCAGGACAAAGTGGAAAAATTACCCCAGGAAACCAGAAAAGAGCTCACAACTTTAATGGGACCAGCTCCAGTCACCTGCTGCACCTCTGATACTCAAGTTAACAGGGAGCTCTTGGATAAGAAGGAAGAGATAAGGAATGCATGCTGAGAAGGCAATCACACGCCACAAGAAAATGCATGCACTCACCAAGTGTCATAGAGTTGTTAATTCCTCTACGTAATAATCACACAAATCAGTGCTCTTGGGTCTCACTCCCCACTGCCAGCACCTGCAACTCTTTGCTTGAGGAGATTTTTGGCCTTCATAATCCTCTTTGTCCTCAAAAGCAACAGACCATAAATGAAAAGAAGTTAATGCCCTTTGTATAACTGAGTCCATATCCCAGTTTTCAACTTTTGGGTTTGGGGTGTGATAAATCCAAGGTGCATGAATAAATCTAATTCCCATAGCTGGATTACATTCCTGAAGCCTGTAATAGGTTTGGATAACACATCATTTCATTGACTATTTCTTTTCCATCTTTCTCTTCTCCACTCCTCTTCTGATATTTTATTCTTTGCCAAAGAGAATTCCTTGCAAATATGTCATAAGCTCAGGGTCTACCAAAGGGAAACCAATACTCTGACAGAAGTGTAACAGCTCTCCCCTTCTCTACTCATACCAAACGCAGTAGCTATTTTGCAAGATGTCTCTGGAACTCAGTTTCCTCTTGAATATAATGGAGATAATAATGTCTCCTGCCCCACTTTTCTTGACAGGACTTTTACAAAGAACAAGTGAGAAGATGCACATGAAAATGTTTTGTACTGCCATTATTATAATTACTGTATACTTGAGAAAAGTCAAGCACCTCAATTCTGTGAGAGTAGACGGAGCAAAGAGTATTCACTAATGGTAGGATCCCAGGCAGTGCATACTGCCTTCCCTTGAAATCAAAAGGACAAGAATTAATAAAAAATCAGATGCTTCATCACAAAGGGATTACCTGAGGCATCCCTTTGTGTAGGCTCCAGCTGCCCATTTATTTGTTGTTAATACCACAGACCTCTCAGCAGGAAGGAAGCATAAGATAAACAGGTGAGAGATGCTCTGAAAGGGCGAAGGGAAGCTGCCCGCTGGGTATCCCTCATGCAAAGGCTACTGTAACCTGAACTGACTCGACTTCAGGCTCTATGGGATGCTGACCAACAGCAGCAACTGCTCCAGCTGCCTAGCCAGGGCTGAATGCTAGTGCCAGTGGAAAGTAACGGCCAGTGGACAATAAATGGCTGTGCTTTTATGATTTTTAAATTGCACTCCCATTTGGATCTCAACATATACTTTATATATTTTCTAATACATTAAAGGGTTCATAAATCAGAAATATGCTTGTCCATAATTATAACAACACAGTGGTAATTTTCACACAAATCAAGACTTAGAGCATTCCAGGTACCCTCCATGGCACCTCCTCATCACTACATGATTTTCTATTTTCCTCCAAATGTTACCTTATTTTTGTAAAAAAAAAAAAAAAAGGGAAATGTTATCTTACTTTAATTTTTACTGAAATAGATTAATTCTTGACTGATATTGAATGTTATATGAACATAATCCTTTAGCAAATTTTCCTTCTCTCTGGCTTCTTTCACTAAAGGATATGAGACTCACTGGTGTGTCAATTCATTTCTCTCTCTCTCTCTCTCTCTTTCATTTTTTTTTTTTTTTGCCAAGGTTGGGTCTTGCTCTAGCCCAGGCTGACCTGGACTACACTATATAGTCTCAGAGTGGCCTCAAACTCATGACAATCTTCCTACCTCTGCCCCCTGAGTGCTGGCATTAAAGGTATGAGCCACCATGCCCAGCTGTTTTCTTTCTTTTTCTTTTCTTTTCTTTCTTTTTTTTTTTGGTTGCATAGACTACATTTATACAATTTTCCCATTGAAGTGCTGATACATATTTGAATTGTCCCCATCTGGGGTTAAATATACAATTTCTTTCTCATAAGTCATTCAATGAACATATGGGCTCTTTAATTTTGGACATGTGCATTGGGATTATTGGGTCATGGCATGAGTATATGTTTAAATTTATTGAAAATTACATTGTAGGCTGGAGGGATGGCTCAGATGTTAAGCACTTGCCTGTGAAGCCTAAGGACCCTGGTTTGAGGCTCGATTCCCCAGGACCCAGGTAAGCCAGATGCACAAAGTGGAGCATGCACCTGGAGTTCGTTTTCAGTGGCTGGAGGCCCTGGTGCTCCAATTCTCTCTTTCTCTCTCTCAAATAAATAAATAAAAATTAAAAATACTTTTATTTATCTATTTGCAATCAGAGATGGGGGGCTGGAGAATGGGCAACCACCAGGGCCTCCAGCCACTGCAAACGAACTCCAGGTGCATGTGCCACTGTGCATCTGGCTTTACATGGATACTGGAGAATTGAACCCTGGTCCTTAGGCTTTACAGACAAGTGCCTTAACTGTTAGGCCATCTCTCCAGCCCTTTAATGATTCTTATACTTTTATGTGTGCCAGTAACAAAACTGTCAATTTTATATTTGTCTGGAACATTCTTTATTTACATCCATTTAAAAATTAAATCAGCGTATTCTGAATAAATAGGGTTTCTTTGCCATAGTCATATTTCTCTGCTTTTATTTGTTTTGTTTATTTGTTTCCTGTATTGTTGGAAATTAGAGACTTGCTCAAAAAATCATTGTCTATATCAATTTCTTTTCTTTTTAAAAATATTTTATTTATCCATTTATTTGAAAGAGAGAAAGAGAGAGAAAGAAAGAAGGAGGCAGTTAGAAAGAGAGTTGGCACTCCACGGCCTCTAACACTGCAAATGAACTTTAGATGCATAAGTCTCCTTGCACATCTGCCTTTATGTGGGTCCTGGGCAATCAAACCTGGTTCCTTTGTCTTTGCAGGCAAGTGCCTTAACTGCTAAGCCATCTTTTTAGCCCTCTTATTTTTTTTCTTTTTTTTTAAAGCAACTTATAAATCTCTCCATTGTCTTATGGCTGCCAGTGTTTCAGATATCTTCTAAAATTCTTGATTTTCATTTTTAATTAGCATGTAACTGTACATATTTATAGGGCATAATATGATATTTAAACAAGGTATGCAGTATGTAATGATCAAATACATGCAGGTAGTATATCCTTACCATTTCTTTATTTTGAAGGTGTAACACTACTTTTTCCAAAGTCGTTATAAAACATGCAGTAAATTATTGCAACGATAGTCCCTTTATGGTTCTATGGAATTATAGAAACCATTTCTCCTAATTATATTTCAGTAATCATTATCAAACCTCTCTTTCTATCCTTCCCTATCCTTTCCTTCTCTACACTTTCTACTCAGTAGTAATCACTATCATAGACTGTCATAGATTGTTCTTTGAGATCAAATTGTTAACCTCCAAAAATGAGAGAAATCACATGGAATTTTTCCATGTGGCACATTTTTCTTAAATAAAATATCTTCTTGGCTGGAGAGATAGCATAGTGGTTAAGACACTTGCCTGCAAAGACTAAGGAACTAGGTTTGATTCTCCAGAACCTATATAAGCCAGATGCACATGGTGGTACATGTGTCTGGAGTTCATTTGTAATGGCTAGAGGCTCTGAAGTGGCCATTCTCCCTCAAATAAATAAATAAATAAATAAATACATATATAAAACTTGAAAAAAATCTTCTACTTCCATGTATTTTCCTATTAAGGGCAGGATTCCATTCATTTAATAGTTGAATAATATTTTATCATGTATATGTAATATATATTATATGTTTATGAATATATAATATATTTTCTTGTACATGTATGTAATATATATACATCTTTTCCTTACCCATTCATCTTTGGATGGACATTTCTGTTGATAACATATTTTGGATGTTGTAAAAATGTTATATTAACATGATCCCTTTAATATTATGGCTTCATTTACATTAGAAATATGTATATGCATAGCAGTTATAGATAACCCCCAAAGTGGGATAGCTATATCATGATAGAGCTACTTTTTTTAAGCAACCTCAATATTGTTTTCTATAATGGCTACACTAACTCACATTCTTGCCCATGATGTGCAAAGGGTCCCCTTCTCTCTGAATTCTGAACTACAGTTTGCTTATTTGGTTTTTTGTTTTTTATCATTGTTGTTAATATGTTGCTTTTTTCATCATAGCCTTTCTGATATGTATGAGGTTTTTCTTTTCCTTTTTGGATTTTCGAGGTAGGGTCTTACTCTAGCCCAGGCTGACCTGGAATTCACTATGTAGTCTCAGGGTGGCCTCAAACTCACAGCGATCCTTCTAGTTCTGCCTCCCGAGTGCTGGGATTAAAGGCGTGCGCTGCCATACCCAGATTTGTTTAGTTTTGAGAGAGAGAAAGAGGCAGAAAGAGAGAGAGAATGGGTGTGTCAGGGCCTTCAGTCACTGCCAACAACCTCCAGACTAGTGTGCTCCCTTCTGCACATGTGTAACATTGTGCACTTGCTTCAAAGTGCATCTGACTTGTGCGGAACCTGTAGATTCGAACATGAGTTCTTAGGCTTCACAGGCAAGTGCCTTAACCCCTAAGCCATCGCTCCAGCCCTGTTGTATGTGTGTGATGCTGTGATGCTTTAGTACGGATTGTCAACTTAACAGGATCTAGAATCACCTAGGAGACAAATAAATGTCTGGTCATGTCTGCGAGGCACTATGTAGATTGGATTAATTGGCATGGGAAGACTTACTTTTGTATTTATGTATTTGTGAGCATAGAGGAGGGAAAAAGAGAGAACGAGAATGGGCGTGTCAGGGCTTCTAGCCACTGCAAACACAAGACGCATGTGCCATTCTGACCACTCTGTGCATTTAGCTTTACTTGGGTACTGGGGAATTGAGCCCAGGTCGTTAGGTTTTGTAAGCAAGTGTCTTAACTGCTGAGCTATCTCTCAAACCCAGGAAGACTTACTTTTACCTGTGGGCGAAACTGCTCCAAAGGCCAGACACCTGGACCAAACGGAAGAAGAGGAAGTGAGCTGAGCACCAGCGTTCATCACACTCTGCTTCCTGACTCTAGATACAATGTGACCACCTGGAATCCCAGCACTCCGCAGGCAGAGGTAGGAGGGTCGCTGTGAGTTCAAGGCCGGCCTCTGGACTACAGAGTGAGTTCCAGGTCAGCCTGAGCTAGAGTGAGACCCCTACCTCAAAAAACAATGAAAATAAAAAAAATTTTTTGAAGTAAAATTTTTAGTCTTTGGCTACTCTATGAAATACTAGTTACTATATCACTTCAGTACGCCTTTGGGTCAGGCACTGTGGTATATCCGGCTTTGTTCTTTCTTGCTCCAGATTACTTTAGTCTAGTCAAGGCCTGTTGTGCATCCACATGAAGATTTGGGGGTTTTTTGTTTTCCCCTCGTTCTGTGAAGAAGGGCTTTGGTATTTTGAAAGAAATTGCAGTGAATCTGCAGTATGGACATTTTAAGAATATTAATCTTTGAGGTCCATGGACACATTTCCAAATTTTTGTGATATCTTTGTTTTTTTGTTTCTCATCACTGTTTTGTAATTTCCATTACATATGCCATTTGCTTCTTTGTTTAAGTTCATTCTTTAGATTCACCTTGGGAGCAATTGTGAATAGAATTGATGTCTTGGTTTTTAGCTCAGCAATTTCGTTATTGGTGCCATCAAAGCTACTTACTTGACTGACTGCTAGAGACTAATTTTCTATGCTACAAACTACACTTGCTCATCAGTCAATCTTTTGGTGGAGTCTTTATTTTTTCCTATCTGTACTTTGCCTCATGTCATCTGAAAATAGTGATAATTTGACTCTCCCTCTATTCCTGTGCCTTCTACTTTTATCTCTTGCCTAATTGTTTTGGTAGGTATCTCTACTATTATGTTTAGTAAGAGGGATGACACTGAATGACTTTGTCTTGTTACTGATCACAAAGCAAACAGTTTCAGCTTCATCTATTCAGTATGATAGTATTATTATAACTACCCTTTAGATTATGCTAAAGTGCATTTTTTCTATAGCCAGTTTATTGAAAAACTTTTTTTTTTTTCTTTCCAAGGTAGGGTCTTGCTATAGCTCAGACTGACCTGGAATTCACTATGTGGTTTCAGGGTGGCCTTGACCTCATGGCGATCCTGCTACCTCTGCCCTCCCCGCCCCCCTGCCCCCAGTGCTGGGATTAAATGCATACATCACCGTGTCTGGCTATTGAAAAGTTTATCATGAAGTGATGTTGAATTTTCATTAATTCTTTTCCTGAACTTGTTGAGGTAAACATATAGATTTTGCCCTTCACGCTGGTGAGGTGATAAAAACTTGTATTGACTTATGCCTTTCGAGATGCCTTTGCATCACTGGGCTTAAGTCCCACTAGAGTATTAGACCATAGCATATGAGGCCTTTCAATTTTGGTTGGGTTTGGTTTTCTAGCACTTTCTTGAAAACTTTGGCATCCAAGTCTGTAAGTCTTTGGTTGTTCTTCTTTTGTCTTGCTTTCTGTTCCTGTTTGATATTGGCATCAGGGTAAAGTTAGTCATAAAATGAGTTTTGAAAAGTTACTACCCTTTCAACATTTTGGGGAATAATTTAGGAATAACAGATAACAGTTGGTCTTGATAGAATGTAGAGGTAAACTCATCTACTCCTTGGGCTTCCAGACTGTTTCAGTCTTGTTACTCATCAATAGTTTTTTCATATTGCTTTGTTTTTTTTTTTACATTAAGTTAAAAAATATTTATTTGCAAGAGGATAGAGAGAGAGAGAGAAGAAACACAGACAGAGAATGGGCACAACAGGGCCTCTAGCCACTGAAAACAGACTCTAGATGTACATGCCACTTTCTGCATCTGTTTCCATGAGTACCAGGGAATTGAAACCTGGTCCTTAGGCTTTGCAGGCAAGTGAGTTACTTGCTGAACCTACTATCCTTTTCCATTAATTTTTAGTTATCATAACAATGGGTCTTGTTGGGACATGTTTACACATCTTTGTCTTCATATCTTGCTTATATGTCTCATTGTCTACATTCATTGTCTACATTCCCACCTCATGCTAGTTTTATTCTCTCATACTCAATTTTTTTTCTGCTTTTATGTTAGCTATTACCTGCTATCTATCCATCTACCTATCATCTATCTATTTTCTATCATCTATCTAGATATATCTTGATTCTATATCTGAAAGAAAACAAAGTATTTGTCTTTCTGAGTCTAGTTTATTTCTTAAAAATTTATTTGTTTATTTGCAAGCAGAGAGATAGAGATAGAGAGAAGAGAGACAGACAGAGAGAATAGGCATGCCTCAGGCCTCCAGCCACTGCAAACAAACTCTAGACACGTGTGCCACTTTGTGCACCTGACTTTAGGTGTGTACTGGGGAATCTAACCCTGGTCCTTAGGCTTTGCAGGCAAGCATCTTAACCACTGAGTCATCTCTCCAACCCTTTTTCTTTTTTTATAAGGTAGAGTCTTGCTCTTTCCTTGAACTCCCAGGATCCTCCTACCTCTGTCTCTGGAGTGCTGGGATTAAATGTGTGCACACCATGCCCAGCTAACTTATTTTGCTTACCATGACAACCCCCATTTCCACCCATTCTCTTGCAAATTATATCATGTCATTGTTCTTTATAACTAAAGATACACAAAGCTATATTTATTTTAGTTATAAAATAAATATCAACACAAATATACAAAAAGAAAGTGTGATCTATGTATATATTATTTTCTACTGCTCACTGATGGGCATCTAGCTGTTACTATACTACTGTATTTGCTGAATAATGCTGTAATAAAAAGATGGATGTGCAGGTATTCATTGTTTGTCTACTTAGATTCCTTCAGGTATATTCTCAGGAGTGGTATAGCAGGATCACACTGTAGTTCTAGTCTTAGTTTCTGGTTTTTGTTTTAAGAGTCTCCATACTCATTTCCATAGTGGCTACAGCAGTTTATATTCTCACCACCACTGTGCAGCAGTTCCTTTATTACCAGATTTTATCAGTGTTTGTTCTTGTTATTTATTTTCTTTTTTAAAAAATATTTTATTTATTTGCAAGGGAAGAGAGACAGAGAGAGAAGCAGGAAAAGAATGGACACTCCAGGGCCTTTTGACACTACAAATGAACTCCAGATGCATGTACCACTCTGTGCATCTGGCTTTACGTGGGGCCTGGGGAATTGAACCTGGGTCATTTGGTCTTGCAGGCAAGTGCCTTAACCTCTAAGCCATCTCTCCTGCTTGGAACCCTTTAATTTTAACATTATTTCATTTTGCTAAATTGTTATGAATTATTTGCCCCATCTATCCAGGCCATAGTACCAGTTAGTCATTTTTCGCTGAAGTGAAAATTTGAAAATATGTCATCAGGATCAGTTTCTACTTTGCTCCAAGACCAGGACAATGAAGTTTCAGACGGTATGATGAGCTAGAGTGCCTGGGTGACCCTGCCCTCAGACTGACTTCTATCTACCCTGCTGCCACAGTTCTATGTATCTAAGAGGGAGTCAGGCAGCTTTGTCAGGCAGTTAGCCTGACTGGACCCTTGAAAGTACAAAGCAGGAATGTCCTTGGGCTAGAGACCAGAGAGGAAGCTGGCGTCTCCTTATCTCTTGCCTAAAGGAGTTCCCAGGATCTGTTCTTCCACAGAACAACCTGAGCTCCTCCTGGAAAGGGAGGTCCCCGTTCCTAGAAATCCTGACATTGTGATTGGTCAAATTTAGTCCCCTGAACTTGGCTTCCTGGCTGGCCTCTTCGTGAGGGCTCACCTGAGCCAGAAGGTACAGCCCACTGAGAGTAAGGTTATGAACGCACTGACTGAGGGAGGGCCCGCTCTCTGGGCTGCCTGACCACTTCTGAACCTCCAGCTTCTTGTGAGATCTCAACACGGCCGGCGGCTGGGCTGAGGGGAGGGGAGAACCCTCTGACCCCGACTCCCACCTGGGTTCCTCGGCCCTCCCGCCCTGCGCATGGCAGGTGCTCTTCGTGCTTTCGTTTCTTTCCCCTCTAACTCTCTTTCCATGGTTTCTCCAGGCCCATCCCGTGGGGTTCTCAGACCCTCCTTCCCTTGGCTCTGTGCTTCCTGCAGTAAGTATAATAATTTAATAATTATCCTTCTGTTTACTTTGCCAAGTTCTTTGGTTAAATGCAGCCGCGAACACAGAACTTGGGGTTCAAGGACCTTCCTGGAACCCCTAACACCCCATTTCCATATCCATGGCTTGACGCTCCTGGCTGGAATCCAGCATGAAGCTCCTATCTACCTTGTATCAACAGTTTCTTACCCTACAATGTTTTCTCTACTCTTTCATCTCAAACACCAGACCAGTTCTAGTGTTCTCTACTCTTTCTTTTAAAAATCCAAAGCTCATGCAGTAATTAACTTATGCAAATATTTATGAAAACCCTAATGGCATAAGACACTAGTGCTCATCCTTGGTAAAACATTCTAGAATTTCAATTCAAGTGACTTCCTGAGATTGTGGTATCTTGCTCTGAAAAAAAAAAAGAAATTTCAACTGGCGAGTTCTCTTTAATAAGACAGTACTTCACCAGCATGGGCAGGGCTATTCCCCCCACCCCCCCCCGGCCCCTTTGGCCTCATTGCCTTTTAAAATAACCCGTTTAGCAATGGTGATATTTTCTCACTAAAAATAAGACATACGTCACTCTTAGAGTTAAGTTGGAGTTTCCTGTGGAGGCCGGATGCTGAAAGCCTGCTGAGAGAGCAGCTTGAGATGAAATTGGCAGTAAAGGCTCAACTCGTTGCATTTTGGAAATTCACTTTGTAAACACAAAGCCCACCCGGTCTCCTGTCTCCACAGCCTCTGGCTGCCACCACTTCAAGCTCAGCATGCTACAGTAAGGCATCGATGGTCATAATTCTACACTCCCTGGCAAAAGGGCAGAGAACTGGAGGAAGCAGGCCGTATTAATAATGGTCCCAGGGCTGGAGAGTTGGCTTAGCGGTTATGACACTTGCCTGCAAGGCCTACAGATCCAGTCGATTCCCCAGGACCCACGTAAAGCCAGATTCATAAAATGGGATGCATCTGGAGTGTGTTTGCAGTGGCTAAGGCTCTGACATGCCCATTCTGTCTCTCTGTGTGCAAATTAATAAAAGTATTTAAAAGTAATAATAAATAATAATAGTCCTCTCACCTTTTTTGTTATGATTTTAATGAAATTTACCTGCGTGTGGCACGATGGAGTATCACAGGGCTGTGCTTGGCCCACACTCTAGACCAGCGGTTCTCAAAGTGTGGCTCCAAGGAAATCATTTTGAATGCAAATGTTAGAAAGTTTATTGGGGGGGGGTGCTAAGAATCTTCCTAGGCAGTGCATGTTGATGTTTGAGAGCAAGGGACAAAAAAGTGGGTGACCTACTACTGTGCAATCTGTACAGTTTGCTGCCTGGATGGCTTTGAGATGAACCTTGTGACCTCTTGGACTTGAGTCTTCCTCTGGTGGCGGTGGGGGGATCCCTGGAGATAATGACCTCTGGCTAAAGGCCACATGCCCGAGCGTAATGAGGCTATGCAGACGTGAGCATTTTCTGTAAGTGTGCTGTTGGGGAACCAGTGAGGTATCAGAGTCTAATCAGAAGTTTGACCAAGGCAGAGTGATATTTTTTAATTAGAAAAAAACAGGGCTGGAGAAATAGCTTAGCACTTAAGGCACTTTCCTGCAAAGCCAAAGGACCACAGTTCAATTCCCCAGGACCCATGTTAGCCAGATGCACAAGGTGGCGCATGCTTCTGGAGTTCGTGTGCAGTGGCTGGATGCCCTGGCTCACCCATTCTCTCTTTCTCTCTCTGCCTCTCTCAAATAAATAAATAAAAATATTTTTAAATATATTTAAAAAAACTCAATTGTGATATAGCATTGCCGTTGTTCTCAAAGTTTGGAACTGATTTTTTGGGTGGAGCAGACCAGGCCAGACAAGCTGTAGAGACAGGACTCAGCTGACAGTCAATCCCAGAACTGCTCCAACATGGGGAGGGATATTCCACTAGGAGAAAGGGAACATTCGCCCAGCTTTTGCTATGCCCAGTTCTCGGCACCCCCAGTGACCACCAAGGAGAACCAAACACGTATGCAAAGGCAAGGAGCTTTATTTCTGGGCTTAAGCTCAGACTCTTGACTTCACCAGCGCAGTGGAACTGAACAAGAGCCCTGAGCAACAGGGGGGCAGGATTTTTATAGGGATTTGCACAAAGAAGTAGGGGAATGGTTACATGATTGGTAGATTTAAGCAGTAACTGCACTTGTATTTTTCTGATAGGCTTAGGATGCTGGTGGGCAAAGCTGGTGGGCAGGGGGCTAGGGGGATTCCAAGCAGATTAGGTAACCTTTACTGTGATTGCCTATGTGTGTTTGAGAAACTTAAGCAACTTATCTTATGGCCATAGAAATGTATGGCATAAGCAGTTTGTGGTCTTTTTCCAGTAACTGTTAAATTCTTATTTAAACCTTCCCCGGAAACAGAAACTTAGGCCTAGTGGTGACTCTGAGTCCTTCACTTTCATTACACATAATTATTTTATTTATTTATTACACACACACACAGAATTAATGCATGTGTCTGGGCCTCCAGCTATTGCAATATTGTGGATACTTGGGAATTGAACCTGGGTCCTTAGGCTTCTCAAGCAAGCACCTTAACCACTGAACCATCTCTCCAGCCCTGATTGTTTTATTTTCACATGCCAACATTGTTTGTATATGAACTGTTGCCCCATGGGGGTCACAAGTTTGGATTTGGTCTCCAGCTGTTGGTACAATTTTGGGAGGATGAGGAACCTTTAGCCTAAGGAAGTGATCCTCCTACCTCTGCCTCCCAAGTGCGACCACACCCGGCTGCCTCTCCTCTATCTCTCTGCTTGCAAATAGATAAATAAAAATATTTTTTGAAAAAATCCTGTATCTAACTCATTGATCGGCCTATTAGGAGACCTTCACATATACTCAAAGTAACTTATCCGATCTACCCCAGCCTGGTACTTAATTTTATGTCCCTGAAGGGATTAAATTCTCAGATCCAAACTGCTGACTGGCGACCAGCTGGGGACTTCCTCTGCCTTGTCTCCCTTTTTGCCTTACTTTCACTGTGTGCTTTATGTTCCAATAAACCTCATTCCATCCACCCTTGTACTGTGTCTGCCATCGTCATTCTTTGTGGCTCGACCCCAAGACAAGAATTTGAGCTGGCTTGGGAAGTTTTCATGACCGTTCTGTGTGCGGCACTCTGAACCCTAAGCTAAGCCCAACCAGAGCTGAAAAAGGCTCTGCTGCTGTCAGAACCCTAACACCCTGAATAGTGAGCCAGAATCAAGTTTTCTCCCTAAGTTTGCTTTTAAAAGTTTTATTTATTTAGGGGCTGGAGGGATGGCTTAGTGGTTAAGGCATTTGCCTGCCAAGCCAAAGGACCCAGGTTCAATTCCCCAGGACCCACGTTAGCCAGATGCACAATTTGGTGCACGCATCTGGTGTTCCGTTTGCAGTGGCTGGAGGCCCTGGTGTGCTCATTCTCTCCTTCTTTCTCTCTACCCCTTTATCTGTCAAATAAATAAATAAAAATGAAATACTAAAAAAAATTTATTTATTTACTTATTTGCAAGGAGAGATGGAGAGAGAAGGGGAGAAAGAGAGAGAGAGAGAGAGAGAGAGAGAGAGAGGGAGGGAGAGGCAGAATGGGCACACCAGGGTCTCTAGCCACTGCAAATGAACTCCAGATGCATGCGCCACTTTGTGCATCTGGCTTATGTGGGTTCTAGGGAATCAAACCCAGGTCATTAGCCTCTGGAGGCAAGCACGTTAACCACTGAGCCACATCTCCAGCCCAAATTTGGTTATTTTTCAGGGATTTTTATCCCAGTGGCAAGAGCAGCCGCACACCTTTTTCTGTGAGGTAGGAAGAAGCAAAGACACCGCGGGAGCCACTCCTTAAAGCAAGGAACCCTAATGAAAGAAAGTTAGTTTGAAGAAAAATGCTTTCATAAAATTACAGCTGATAAAGAGAAGGCTGATTGTTTAGGCTTCGGGGAAATGCATTTCTTCTGTGCTTAAGAGAACACATTAGCATGTCCCTGAATCCAGTTTGAAAAGACTCAAGCTCACTCTCAGATCATCAAAAATGGAGCAATTTTCCAGGTGACAATAAGGGTCATTAAATGTGCTAGCTGAAATGAAAATAATGTGCGGCTCGCTCAGCTAAGTTCCACATCGGGGTTCTTGCTGTCACTCACCTTGGGGATGTTCTTATAAGTTATGTACATGTGTCACTGAATTTATAGAAATAGAATACCTGCTTGTGAAGTATGTTTGCTCTAAAATGTTTCTAAAGTTTTTGTGAAAGTGAATACATAAATCTAAACTTATTTCATATAGTAGAAATGCTCTTTGTAAGAATTTTGTAAGTTTTCCTCCTAAAAGTCTTTCTTCCTGAAAGATATCATCTACATACAGAAAACATTTTTTTTTGGCTAGGCATGGTGGTGCACACCTTCAATCCCAGCACTTGGGAGGCAGAGGTAGGAGGACCACTCTGAGTTTGAAGCCCTGGGACTACATAGTAAGTTCTAGGTCAGTGTGAGCTATAGTGAGACCCTTCCTTAAAAAACAAAACAAACAAAAAAAAGTTTTCTGGGGCTGGAGGGATAGGCTTAGCAGTTAAGGCATTTGCCTGCAAAGCCTAATGACCCAGGTTCAATTCCCCAGGACCCAGATAAGCCAGATACACAAAGTGGCACATGCATCTGGAGTTTATTTGCAGCTGCTGGAGGCTCTGGTGTGCCCATTCTGTCAGTCTGTCTTCTTTCTTTCTCTCTCTCTCAAATAAGTAAATAAAAAAAAATTAGAAAAAAGTTTTCTGTGGAGTTTTGTCATCTTTTAGCCCTGATAATTCAGTTGTTCTCCTGAAAAGTAGATCTGTCCTTCACTAACGGTAAATAATACAATGTAGAATGCTAACATCACTTATTTTGTGATTTTTTGGTCTTGCCTTTGACAAGTTTTAAGCCAGTTCCATGAGCAATTTCTCTCCCTCAAAACAGAGCTTTGCAGGGAGCAAGTTCTGAATCACACAGAGATATGGAATATATCCAGTTTGTCCAGTTTGCTACTCAGATTTCCTATAATCCAATTAAATTTGACCACTACACATAATTATGTTTCATCTTGAACTTTATGGGGGAAACACGAAATGTTATTCCCTTAATTAATCATTTAGGAAAAAAGTACCCAATTTAACACTGAATGTATCAAATATTTAAATACCCCTAAACAATAAAATTAATGTTAGTCTGTAACATGATATTTCAAATGTCTAAATAGATAGAGTCAGAGTGTCTAAACTATGCAAGATCTGTCAAGATTTATAATCATATTATAACAATCAGTTAACAAGTGTCATATCCATTGTCCAAAAAGGGGTTTTGTCTCTTGTCCGAATGTCTACAAGAGCACAACTAAGTAAATAATACCCAGAAAATATAATAACATGAGTTATATTGGCATGATATTAATCCAAAGTTTACTTTTGAAAGGATGTAAGTCAAGCGATTAGTGAAAAAGGAAACTTTTTTGGCTTGGTGAGTAAGACTTCACTTTCCAGTGCTGAATAACCCCATTTCTTACATGCCATGGTCTACAATGTGACTTCAGGCTTTTTTTCCACAGAGAAGCGGGGGTTCTTCTGTTCTTGAATGGGCATACACTCGTTGTAGTATTGGATTGACACTATGTGAAACCTGAGGCTAGTTTATGAATGCTGGAGGCTTCCCCCTGGCTCTCCTTGAGTATGGCTCGCTTCCGGAATCTAGCTATGATGCCATACAAGAGGACAGACTACAGTGGAGATGTGTTCTGGCTGACAGTTCCAGCCAAGTTCCCAGCCAATAGCCCAAACCACTGCCTGGTTTCTGGAGCAGAGAGTGGTGTTTCTAGCCTCAGGTATCAAGCGATGGTCACAGCCTTCCCAACTGACATCGTGGAACAGAGACAAGCTGTGTGTGTCCTCGTGGTCTGTTGGGACTTCCAAACCCATTGTCTGTGGGACACCAGGAATACGTGTCTCTTTCAGGATTCTAGGGCATGCTATATTACTCAGGTTTATGTGACGCTATGTGTCATGGATTAGTGGCAGTGAGGGCCGCTCAGTAGCTCTGGAGGTGGAGTGCTGGGCTCTCCTATTTGCCCCTTACCCCCAGCTCTGCTTTCTGCCTGGGTCCACCACACTCTGTGCCCAAGGATGATGGCCTGTTTCAACGGGATCCTGGGCATTCCAGTATTTAGTCATGTTAGCCATTTGGTTAAC
Organism: Dipus sagitta; assembly: GCA_036346955.1. Classification (NCBI taxonomy): domain Eukaryota; kingdom Metazoa; phylum Chordata; class Mammalia; order Rodentia; family Dipodidae; genus Dipus; species Dipus sagitta. Next base: position 56,087,066 of record CM070784.1, read on the forward strand.
CCAGGAGTTCCAACTGAATCCCCAATGGTTACATCAAAATGACGAATGACACTTACCTCTGCTTCTTTTTTTTTTAATTTTTTTTTTTGTTTTGTTTTGAGATGAGATCTTGCTCTAGCCCTAACTGACCTGGACCTCAGTATGGAGTTTCAGGGCGGCCTGGAGCTCATGGCTATCTTCCTACCTCTGCCTCCCGAGTGCTGGGATACTAAACATTCTGTGATTAGTCTTCAGATTCCCTCTTTTCTTACTGGTTTAGCTGTCTCTACATCACCTTCCTTTCACATGCCTTGCACCAAAGAAGCCACTCAATGGAAGACGCGGTTCAGCAACGTAGAAGGAGACGTGAAGTTCTCCTCTGTCCGCTGCAATGCAGTTACTTACACACACGTGTACACCACACATCACACAGCATACCACATGCCGTGTATGCAGATATGGGTGAGGTGAAGGGCAGGAATGGCATAGGCTCAGGTTGAAGCTGTGATTAAAATGAAATGACCTGGGAATTATATTCTGTTAACTGATAAAAATGAACCTATTGGCAGCTGCAGAGATGGCTTAGCTTTTAAGGTGCTTGCCTGCAAAGCCAGAGGACCCAGGTTCAATTCTCTAGGACCCATGTAAGCCAGATGCACAAGGTGGCGCATGCATCTGGAGTTTGTTTGTAGTGGCTGGAGGCCCTGGCATCCACATTCTCTCTCTATCTGCCTCTCTCTCTCTATCAAACAAATAAATAAAAATAAAAATGATCCTAAACTGGGTGTGGTGGTGCACGCCTTTAATCCCAGCACTCGGGAGGCAAAGGTAGGAGATTACCATGAGTTCAAGGCCACCCTGAGACTACATAGTGAATTACAGGTCAGCCTGAGCTAGAATGAGACCCAACCTTGAAAACACAAGCAAACAAACAAGAACCTCTAGGGACATTCTATAATGAGAATGACCAGATAATTCCTAGTGTTATGTGCAAAGAAAACAGTACACATGGCAGCAAGTCAAGTTGCCCCTCTTGCTAGATATCCTGGGAGATATATTAACTCTGTCCTGGTCCCATCTCATTCCCAAGCTAGGCTGCTTATGGGGCAAGGGCCCTATGTCCCTAGTTGGCTCAAATCTATCAGCCCAGCCTTATCTGAAACTCGCTCTGTAGTCCCAGGTTGGCCTCAGACTCACAGTTGTGCTCCTACCTTTGCCTCCTGTGTGCTGAGATTAAAGGCATGCGCCACCACACCTGGCTTCAGAACGAGTTTTATCGCCACTTCCAGTGTTCTGGTTTAGACAGTTAGGAAGCATCTTGATGAGGCTCAGTTTTAAGACAGAGACAATTTTCAGATATTTGTTTGTGCATAGATCTCAATGAGAAGGATCTAGATTCAGACTACTATGTGGCTTTTCCTGAGGGAATGTAAAAAAAAAAAAAAAAAAAAAAAAAGTCTTTTCCTCAAGATAGTCAGGGCACAGGTAAAACAAAGAATTACATCCAAGTCTAGCATGGTGAACCAGTGAATTTGTTGGATTGTGTGATGGTCAAGTTCTGTTGTCAGCTTGATCTGTTTGGGAATCCACAGGACATTCCTCTTCGTGGGTGTCTGAGGTTGCTTCCAGGAGGGACTGACTGAAGGAGGAAGACCTTCCCCCAGAGCAGGCAGCTCTCCTGGTTGGGGGCTTTCTGGAAGGAGCTCTGGGGGAAGAGAGCCCCTCCCTCCCGCCTGGCTCTGGTGCTCTGGCTGGGGATGCCTTCACTGGCACCAGCATGGCTCCTGCTCGGCTCTCCCTCATGTTGTGATCAAGTTCCTCAGCCGGTCCAGTGTGCACTGAAGACCAGCGGCTCGCGAAGCCTCCAGGCCTCTGGTGCTGGACGGGGCCTGCTGGGGATCTAGACTCGTGGACTGAGCAGCTACCAGGTTCCTTGACTCTCGGGCCTGCAGACTGCTATTGTTGAACTGCCCTAAACTAATCCAGTATATTCCCTTAAAAAATTATTTATTTGTTTGAGAGAAAGAGGCAGATAGAGAAAGAATGGGCATGCCAGGGCCTCCAGCCAGTGCAAATGAACTCCAGACACATAGGCTCCCTTGTGCATCTGGCTTTACATGGGTACTGGGAAATCAAACCTGGGTCCTTTGGCTTTGCAGGCGAGCACCTCAATGGTGGCACCATTTCTACAGCCCTAAATTCCACTTTCAATGCAATTCATTCTGTTGGTTCTGTTCCCCTAGAGAACCCTGACTAGTACAGACTGGTTAAAGGAATGTAGACAACTCAGTTACACCACTGAGAAATCTCACCAGCCCATTACTGACCTCTTGTATAACATCAGAGAGGGGAGGGACCTACTGAGTATGTCATGATCTGTCCTGTCTGCCCACTAAAGAATGCCAGTAGTCCCAAGTCTGAGGAGGGTCCCGTACAGTTACCACCACAGCTCTGCTTTAAGATGGCACAACCACCACCGCTGTACACACACTCTGGCTCTATAATGCACCATGTGTTCTTTTAAATCAATATTTATTTTGAGAGAGAGAAGGAGACAGATATATATATAGAGAGAGAGAGAGAGAAAGAGAATGGGCGCACCAGGGCCTCCAGCCACTGCAAATGAACTCCAGATACATGTGTCACCTTGTGCATCTGGCTTTACATGGGCACTGGGGAATCGAACCTCGGGCCTTTGGTTTTGCAGGCAAGTGGCTTAACCATTAAGCCATCTCTCTAGCTCTCATCATCTGTTCTTGAACAAGACCTTTAACTTCTTTGCATCTTAGTTTGCTCCATCCAAGGAGTTTTGTGGAAACCGAGTGCTGTAAGGAACAACGAGATGATAAAGGTTGCAGGTCTTTAAGCGTTACTCAAATCTAATGTCTTTCTGCCGCTTCAAATTATCCTTGAGATAATCAGTAAAGAGTTCTTTGTCTTTATAATACACTATCCTTATTATGGTTATTTGTATGGTAAGTGTCACGGAAGAAATTATGTTTTTGTGATGCATGGAAGAGGAAGAAAGCCAGACATAATCATCACATTAAGAAAAAGCTTACAATAAGAAATTTGTTTAAAGGCCAGGAGCATGAGTAGCAGATATGTTGTTATCTGAATTAAGGTTTTGCTACATGTCTTTTTTAAAAAATATTTTTGACTTCTGGCTTTATTATTATCATTATTATTAACAATCTATTTCATATGGATACCTCATGTGTTGGCACCCGCTTTTCCATCATCCCTGCCCCCATTCCATTGGGGACACTCCTCAGTGGGATTGCAGGCCTTTCCCATGGAGTTGTGGTTTATTGTTGTGGGAGCAGCAGTCAGTTATTTCTTGAGGGAGGGAACGCCTCTGGTCATGATATCTCAATCTGTGGCTCTTATATTTTTTCTGCCCCCTCTTCTGCAAAATTTCCTGAGCCATGGTGGGTGAGTTTTAAGTCTGCTTCAGTGATGGGCTCTTAGGAGCCTCTGGATCTCTGCTTTCGTAGGTGATGAGTATCCTCAGGGTCTGTCTCCTTCACCCTGGCTCTGATTATCAGGTTCAGCATGGAAGCAGCACTCTTGCTTGTCTCCCCAGTTCATCTGTGGTTTTAGCTGCGGCTTCGGGTGGAGTGTGAGGGGTAGTGTATCTCCTCTGGTCTCACTACCTTCTGAAAAAGAACAGATTCTCCAGTGGAGAGTGAAGTCAGCATAGTTTATGGCTGGAGAGATGTCTTGGCAGTTAAGGCACTTGCTTACATAGCCTAAGGACCTAGGTTCAACTCCCCAGAACCCATGTAAGCCAGATGCACAAGTTGGTGGATGTATTTGGAGTTTGTTTGTAGTGGGTAGAGGCTCTGGCATGCCCTCTCTCTCTCTCTCTTTCTCTCTAATAAATAAACAAGCCATCTCTTCAGCTCCCTTTTGTTACATTTCTTCAAGGTAGTATTTGATAAGCATATTTCAGAATCAGTTGTATTTACTGAGACTTATGCAAAGCCACCACCTAGAATGTGCCCGTAAGAGTGCAAGGTTTTACGGAAAGATTTTTGCTTTTTATCTTGCAAGAAAATGACCATAAAAAAGGATTATTCTTCTCAGCCTATGTCATGTCATAATTATTGCTTTGTTAATAAATAGTTGTAACAAGATACGTTGGGACACCAGCAGCTAGCTGACTTGTGATATTTGATTAAAACTGTAGGAAGCCAAAAGAAAATGAAAGAGATAAACATTATTTTTAGTCCCCAACCTAAGAGTTGGCTGCAGCACAGTGATCTGAACAGTCTGAGCTATTTAGTGAATTTAATTACCACAAGCTCACTACTGTATATGGATGGTAATCCACACTAATGTTAACCCACAAAAGCCCGTGCAGGTAATGGCAAATGCTCCTGAGGTCGTCTTTGTTTATAGGGCAATGTCGCTGGGGTCCCTGCTGTGTATCCCAAGCTGGTCTGGAACTATGTCATCTAGGCCAACCTCAACTCATAGACCCTCCTCTTCGGGGCCTTGAGTCTGGGAGGACAAACATGGGCCACCCTGCCTGGCTCACTGAAGATCTTAATGTAGAACACTTGGCCTGGGCCTGAGTTTTACCAAGGATCAAAATGAAAAGATAAGCCAGGCATGGTGGCATACACGTTTAATCTCAGTACTCAAGAGGCAGAGGTAGGAGGTTTGCTGTGATGTGGAAGCCAGGTTGAGACTTCATAGAGAATTCCAGGCTGGGCCAGAGTGAGACCATAACCTGAAAAACAAACAAACAAAACAAAACAAACAAACAAAAGATAAAAAGAAAAAGAATAAGTAATAAGGAAAGAGAGAGAGAGAAAGAAGGAAGGAAGGAAGGAAGGAAGGAAGGAAGGAAGGAAGGAAAGACAGAGAGAGAGAGAGGAGAAAGAAAGAAAGAAAGAAAGAAAGAAAGAAAGAAAGAATTTTTGGGAAAAAAATGAAAGGAAATTTTCAATGACTAAATGACCACATACAGTAACAAGACACATTCTTATAACTTTTTTATGTTTTGTTTTGAAGAAAAAAGTATATACAATATTGAAATTATATATATCTTAATATCTTCATTTACTTATTTGCAAGGAGAGGGAGAGAGAAGGAAGAAGAGAGATATAGAGGGGAGAGAGAGAGAGAGAATGGGTGCATCATTGCCTCTCGCCCCTGCAAACGAGTTCCAGATACATGCGCCACTTTGTGTATCTGGCTTTATGTGGTAACTGGGGAATTGAACCTAAGTCATCAGGCTTTGCAAGCAAGTGCCCTTAACCACCGAGCCATCTCCCCAGTCCTAAAGTGTCTATTTTATCTGTAGCCATAGAATTATATAGTTACATATTTATCATATAACTTAAGAGCTAGAAAAAAATGAACTATTTTATTGTGTAATTGCAAGTAAATTACTTGTATTTTTCTTTTAATGTCTCCCAAAGGAGTTTTCTGCTAACATCCACTAAAAATGGAGAGTGGACCCTAAATGCACCAGGGAACGTCTCAGAGACAACTGCTGTTGCAACCCACCTGCCAGCTAGACTGTAGATAGGGACGGGCCTCTCCTCTCCCCGTGACGCTTTCTTCCACAGGTCAATAAGGGTCGACTGTGAAATCCAGCCGCCCCACTATCAACCATGTGCTTTTCCTAAGTGCCCTGCTTTGAAATGGGAAACTGCTCTCATGAAGTTCTCAAGGGTTGTAGACTTACGCTGGACGCTCATGTGGCAAGACTACCATCTAGTGGGCGCCAGACTTCATTACATCTTGAACCCAGGCTGTGGTAGGGAGGGAGAGTTCACAGTGTGTACCTAAGGATATACTACTATCCAGAGCAGGAAAAACTATGCCATGGAGAATTTCTGACCTCACAGGTCAAAGATAATTGAAAGCGGTCTTATTTTTATCTCATTGTATTTATCATAATTAAAATACCTTGAAGCCAGGCGTGGTGGTGCAAACCTTTAATCTCAGCACTCGGGAGGATCACTGTGACTTCCAAGCCAGCTTGAGGCTACAGAGTGAGTTTCAGGTCAGCCTGGGATAGAGTGAGATTCTACCTTAAAAAAAAAAAAAAAAACCACAGAAAACTCTCGAAATTTCAGCCCTCTTATTGGTGGTACTTTGCAAGACTATAGGAAAATACATAGGATCTTCCTTGAACTATGATTTGTGGAAGAAATCAAGATTGTTGAAATTACATTGTGTGTATAAAGATTCAGAATATCAGAAATGTTCTTTAAACCATCATTTCCAAGCAAATTAAAATATATTAAAATATTATATATTAAACAATGTATATTTAAATATATAACATATTATATATCATGTTATATAATATATATTATGTTATAGTTACCACATAATTATAGCTATATGATAATTACATACTATATATTATATGTTGTTATAATTAATATATACTTATAAAATACATATTATATGCTATTATAATTATCATGATATTACAATTATATAATCTTAAATATGTTATAATTATATATGATCATGATATTATAAACAATGTATAATCATCATATAATATATATTATTTTATACGTGTATAATTTTATATGTATACTTGGTATCTTAACTCCATTTATAGCATTGACAAGATCTCTTTGAATTCATACCAAAGTCTTTTCTATTGAAAGACTGTTACCTAAAAGGCAGCAGAGGATGCTGGGTAAGGAGCCTGAGCTGGGGACAGTCAGACTGCCTGGGTTTGATCCCGGCTCCACTGTGGAATTGCCGCCCAGCTTGTAAGTGTTATCAGACGCCTGCATGCCTCAGTGCCTTCACCTGCCAATGAGAGTCGCGGGAGCCCCGTTCACAAAGATGCTGTCAGAAGAAAAAAAGCTGTGACATACAAAGGGATATTGTCCACTGCGGATAAAATGAAAATTGGAATCCTTTATTTCATAAGGAGGAACAGGCAGTATTGATGTGTCAGAGTCTGCCCTGTCTCATTTGGACTCACACATTTTGTAGTTAAAAGGAAGGAATCCTAAAATCCACCTTCATGTTTATTTTTCTTCTCTACACTACAGCCAAAAAAGGCGGGCTTTTCCTTTTCTATGCTGGGGAAAAAAAAATTGCATTTCAAGGCTCAATGCAGAGAAATGGCCAAGACAAAACAAAAGTGGAGAGAGGGGAAAGATCTGGAGGCATGAATGTTATCAGGAGTTCTCAAAAAGTAGGAGAATAGCCAACTGGTTTGTACTGAAAACAGTCTGTTCATAGAGTTTAGCTCTCTCTCTACCCTGCCCAAATTATAGTCAGTGAATCAAAATGAAAGGAAATGTCACAATTGTCCGAGTAATTGAAAAAAAAAAAAAAAAGGCAGCAGAAGCCCATTTCATCATACAACGAGATAAGAGAATTTACAGACAGGACGCGGGAAGCTCCGGCAGTAACAAGGTTAGTCAGTGGTCAGGGTAACTCCAGAGGTGGGCTTCAGCAGGCAAAATCAAGGCCACTTAGAAGACGTTTTCAGTGGTAACTGGCTTTTTATAGCAAGCACCAATGAGACGAATTAATGAAAACATGTAATTAGGAGAAAGCGGTCCCGTTTTGAACATACTGTCTAGTCCCATAATCTCCTGACCTCGATTTCTCTTAGCAGGTGTAGACACAGCTCTTTACTGAGGAGTCGTCGAGAGGACCAGGATGTGCCCTGCACCAGTGAGTCTGAACTCAAACCAGTCCCAAAGAAAGGCGACACTGTCTGAGGTGGCTGCGAGAAAGCTGTCTATGAACACCAGACAGGGCTGGTGCACTCTCATGACAGCTAATCCTGAAAAGCCCCCTACACCCTTGCCTTGAACAAACCACAGGCTGCAGATCTTTCTGGACTCCTACCATGGTCTCTCAGCCCATGTCCGATTTCAGCCGTGACTCTGATGGTCAGTTCCCATGCAAGCTAACAGTGTTTTTAACTGGGCTCCCCATCATTCTTTCTTTTAAATATCTTATTTTATTTATTTATTAGAGGAAGGGGAGGCAGACAGAAAGAGAGAGAAAGAAAGAGGATGGGCACACTGGGGCCTGTAACCACTGCCAACAAAATCCAGACACATGTGCCACCTTGTGCATCTGGATTACGTGGATCCTGGGGAATCAAACCTGGGTCCTTAGGCTTTGCAGGCAAGCGCCTTAACTGCAAAGCCATCTCTATAGCCCTCCCCACCATTCTTAAAACTAGATTGGAACAGAAGAGGGACTAGTTACAAGGAAGAAGGGGTAGACTGGAAGGGACTGGGGGAGGAGGATAGTGATGAGAGGGGATTACAATCGAAATATGTGGTAAACATGTAGAAAAATTGTCAACAAAAATGTTAAAATAGGAGCTGGGCATGGTGGTGCATGCCTTTAATCCCAGCACTTGGGAGGCTGGTGTAGGAGGATTGCTATGAGTTCAAGGCCACCCTGAGACTATATAACGAATTCCAGGTCAGCCTGGACTAGAGTGAGACCCTACCTAAAAAAAAAGAAGTTAAAATATATATTTTAAATATCCTAGAATTTGTTCCTGTAGTGTGGGAAAGTTCTCTCCCCCCAGGGGAAATTGTTATATAGTTGGGATTAAAATTATCAGAAAAATACCTCTGTCCTTATCTATTCTGTTTTCTTTCTTTTTTTTTTTTTCTTTTTTGTTTTTTGAAGTAAGATTTCACTGTAGTCCAGGCCAGCCTGCTGATGTCAGACTCACAGGGATCTTCCTGCCTCAGCCTCCCGAGTGCTGGGATTAAAGGCGTGTGTCACTACATCCAGCTAATTGTGCTTATCTTCTCACAGGAAAATTTTGAGGTGTCTTCTCCAGGATTCTCAGTCCATTATGAAATTGAACCCCAGTTGCAAACAGCAATAAGCAGCCTTATCACAGATATTCTTTGATATTGCTTTTTTGTCTGACCCTCTTTTTCTCTTTCTCTCCTGTTTTCTAAGATTACTACCTTCACATATTTGTACCCGAGTCCTTGCATCAGGCTACACTTGTAAAAGAACCCAAAGTAATGGGGCTGGGGTGATGGCTCAGTGGTTAAGGCACTTGCCTGCAAAGCCTAACAACAGAGGTTAAGTTCCCAAGTATCCACATAAAGCCAGATGCACAAAGTGGAGCTTGTGTCTGGAGTTCATTTGCAGCAGCTGGAGGCCCTGGTGCATCCATTTGTCCATTCTCATTCTCTCTCTCCCTCTCTCCTTTCAAATTAGTCAATAAAAAAGATTTTAAAAACAATCCAAAATAAGAACCCAAGTATTATGGACTCCATCCTGTTAGTTCACTCTCGTTGGCCAGGAGAAACATTTAAGGGTCAACTTTTAACTGACCAGCATGCCTGACTTGCAGGGAGTTTTTGGCCACGTGCTGTGATCTGTCAGAAAGTGAAAGTCCGCATCCAGCGGCTCTGCGGACATTCCACAACGAGGCTGTAAACGTCTATTTCAACATGGGAAGCCCGGGCCAGCGGCCGGTACCTGGGGACCCGCGGCGGGTCCTGCAGAGCGTTTCCAGGGACCAGGTCAGGTTCCCAGGCTACCTCCCTTCAACAGAACCTTGATGTGTATCGTTCTGTACTTGTCTTGTCTTAAGGAATATTCTCTGAGCCACTTTTCCATGTCTGCAGAGTGGGGGGTGGAAGGCAGAAACTTCTAGCTCACGATTGTTGCAGCAAATGGACATTTATCAAAGCAGCCAGGCACAGCATTGCTCCGTAACATACCCTGAGGGATGGAGAGATTGCTCAGTGGTTAAGGTGCTTGTCTGCAAAGCCTGACAGCCTGGCTCCAGGACGCATGTAGAGCCAGATGCACAAAGTGGCACATGCATCTGGAGTCCATTTCCAGTAACAGGATGCCCTGGCATGTGCCCATTCTCTCTCTCTTTCTCTGTCCCTCATAAGAAAAATAATTTTGCCAGATGTGGTGGCACACAACTTTAAGCACAGCACTCAGCAGGCAGAGGTAGGATGGCTGTGAGTTCAAGGCCACTCTGAGAGTACATAGTGAATTCCAGATTAGCCTGGGCTAGAGCCTACCTTGAAAAAAAAAACTTAAAAAAAAAACAAACAAACAGTGGGATGGAGAGATAGCTTAACAGTTAAGGCACTTGCCTATAAAGCTAAGGAACCAGGTTTGATTCTCCAGTACTCAATGTAAAACCATATGCCCAAAGTGGCACATGCATCTGGAATTCTTTTGCAGTGGCTAGAGGCTCTGGTGTACCCATTTCTCCCTCCCTCTCTCTCTCTCTCTCTCTCTCTCTCTCAAATAAATAGATAAATAAAAATATTTAAAAAAAACATAGTCTGAAGGCTGGTTCAAGAGGCTACATTAATGGTAATAGTCACAAACTCTGTCCCTTGTACATCCAGACAGGGATGAGCTTGTTCAGGATAGACTATGTGTTTTCAACCATGAGTCAGAGAGAGCTGAGGATGGGTTAAGCATCAGTACCTGGCTAGATATGATTGACACTGCTACCACCCCGAACTCCAGTCAGCAATGGCATTGTCTCCAGTGGTGGGAAGAAAGCCAGTAGGTTGACTGTCCTGAGCTGTCAGCTATCTGCAAAAGTGACTTGGAAGGTAACCTTGGCTCAAAGTCACAATTCTTTGCAGTAGTCCTGACCCATAGCTACAGTGTATCGTTGATTCACACAGCCAAATACCTGGTCATCGCAACCACCAGAGTAACTCTGAGGAACCCAGGTCAGAGCTCACTTTGCGGTAGTTGAGGCTTTCTTTAATATTTATTTATTTACTTATTGAGGTAGGTTCTCACTCTAGCCCAGGCTGACATGGAATTCACTATGTAGTCTCAGAGTGGCCTTGAACTCACAGTGATCCTCCTACCTCTGCCCTCCAAGTGCTGGGATTAAAGACGTGCACCACAACACTCAGCTTTATTTATTTATTTGAGAGAGAGAGAGAGAGAGAGAGAGAGAAAGAGAATGGGTGCACCAGGGCCTTCAGCCACTGCAAATGAACTCCAGGCACATGCGCCACCTGGGGTATCTGGCTTTATGTGGGTACTGGGGAATCGAACCTGGGTCCTTAGACTTTGCAGGCAAGTGCCTTAACCTCTAAGTCATCTCTCCAGCCCTAGTTCAGGCTTTTGTAGAACCCTCCCAACAACCTTTTCTCTTGGTCCAAATCTATAGCCTTCATTTCTTTCCTAGTAGTATCCATCCTTTTTTCTATCTTTTTTTAAATTTTTATTTATTTATTTATTTACTTATTTGCAAGAGGGGAGAGAGAGACAGAATGGGCACACCAGGGCCCCTGGCCACTGCAAACAAACTCCAGACACATATGCCACTTTGTGCATCTGGCTTTTTGTGGGTACTGGGGAATTGATCCTGAGTCCTTCGGCTTTGCAGGCAAGTGTCTTAACCATTGGGCAATCTCTCCAGTCCTATTGGTATCCATCCTAAGAATACAGTCTAGTCAGTTGTCTGCTCTCTAAATCCATCCCAGCCTATCATGCTACGTGATCAGGTCTGACTGAGACAGGTAAAAGGTCCTTGTAAAACTAAGTGCAGGCTTATGTTGAAAAAAATATTTCAGGGCTGCAGAGATGGCTTAGCAGTTAAGGTGCTTGTCTTCAAAGGCAAAGGATCCAGGTTTGATTCTCCAGGACCCACATAAGGCAGATGCACAAGGTGGCACATGCATCTGGAGTTCTTTGCAGCACCTAGAGGCACTGGTGAGCCCATTCTCTCTCTTAAATATATATGTAGCATATATATATGTATATATATATATATATATATATATATATATATATATATATACACACACATGTATATGTATATTTCATTCAAGTTCGATCTGATTTTGCAGGAAAGGAATTAACAGCATTGTGGAGTGTTAGGTAGTCTTATTTTCATCCTTCCTTCAGTCATAGAAGATCAGTGACATATAGCATATTATGTTTAGGCATTGAATATAAACTCTTGGATTGCTTATAAGCAATTCGTCAAGTACTTAGATAATGTTTCAGTGCCACGTGAAGATGGATAGAGATGACCCAGGCATCCCAGCCCTTAATTGATTCAGGGCTTATTTTGTATTATCCTGAGAGAGTTGTTTAGGAGTTTGTGAGACTTGGTAACCTCAACCATAGAGTGTAGGCAATTGTTATCTTCCTTGGAGAATTATTAGGAGTCTATTAAATAATAAAACAGATGCTCCTCAGGTATGATGAAATTATGTCCTGACAAACATCAAAACATCATAAGTCAAAACACATTTCATAGACCTATTCTAGGAACATAACTGCTTAGCTACACAGTACCTGGTGGATTATGGGTTGTTGGCCCATGGGAAAGACAATAGCTAATTGGGAACTATGGCTCACTAATGCTACTGAGCATTACATCAATATTGTAGTCCTCCCCAGCACCAGCTGAGAGAGGGATCAAATTTCAAAACTTGAGGTATGATTGCTACTGAATGAATACCACATTTGCATCATTGTAAAACCCAAAAATATTTTTAAAATATTTTATTTATTTATTTGCAAGGAGAGAGAGAGAGAAAGTGGGAAGAATAGAGAGGACAGGAGAGAGAGAGAGGAAATATGGGTATGCCAGAGCCTCCTAGCCACTGCAAACGAACTCCAGATACATGTGCCACTTTCGTGCATCTGGCTTTATGTGGGTGCTGGGGAATTGAACCCAGGTCATTCGGCTTTTCAGGCAAGCACCTTAACCACTGAGATACCTCCCCAGTCCCCCAAAATTTTAAGCTGAAACATCATATGCCAGATACACTCTATTGTAACATCCTTGATCCAGAGTACCTACTCAATCAGTTAGCTTTCTTTTTCCACCTTTCAGTAGGCTGAGCAATTCATATTTTTTCATTAGGTCAGGTGTAACAAATTATTATGACATCCAATTATGTTATCAAACATGGTCTTATTTATTACTTATTTATTATGAGAGATAGATAGAGAGAGAGAGAGAGAGAGAGAGAGAGAGAGAGGAAGCAAGAGGGGAAGAGAATGGGCATGCCAAGGTCTCTAGCCACTGCAAATGAACTCCAGACGCATGCACCACTTTGTGCACCTGACTTTACATGAGTACTGGGGAGTCAAATCGGGTTCTTTGGCTTTGCTGGCAAGTGCCTTAAATACTAAGCTATCTCTCTAGCCCCCAAACATGCTCTCGTGTCTCTTAAACTTATATAAGAAAACAAACTTAGTGTATGGCTATCTCAGGTAAAATCTGGTTGCCATGTGGCCCTTAAGTAGATGAGGTCATCTGTGACAAAAGTACGGTATCCTCAAGAGTCAGTTATAAGCATCTCTACATAGTATAGGGAGTTTCACCAGGTCAACAGATAAGAGTCCAGACTGTTATCTTTTTCTTCCTCAGTCAACATTTTCTTTTAGGGAATTACTGCTTAGCAACTCAGGACCTTGTGGATTTTGGCTTGTTGACCCATGGGGAAGAGATGGTGGGATTTAACAAAGGAGGCTGTCTACTTGGAGACAACTTGATCAGCCTCCATAGTCCCTTCTGCCGTTGCTAGTAAGCAAGGCAACTTTCTAGGGGCAACATTTCTCCACACAAGCAGAGGACACAGAGGAATAGAGGAGTGATGGTGTGAGATAAGGAGACACAGAAATAGAGAAGTTCCTTTACTTGTATTTTGGGGTCTGGGTGATACTGCTTGCTATTTTTACTAATCCTAGCATTATCTCCTGCTCAGTTGTGTAAACTCCAGGCTCTGTAAGTGTAGATTTCTTCTCTAAATATTTCTAATCTAAAAATAAAGAGGCTTGTGTGATTCATGCCAGTTCTTTCCGTACTGCAGCGGGAAAGTGTAAGCCAGAAGAAATTTCAGGACTTCTGAGTCACAGGACATCCCAACATTTAATCCTCATTTCCAGAGCCATCTTAATGGGGCAGTGTTGTAGTCAGCTCCGTGTCACTGGGATGAACACCCAAACCAGGCACGGTTTAGGGGAGGAAGGGGGTCACTGCAGGCTCACAGGTACCTGGGCAGTTCCAGCTGTGGCGGAAGCAGCTGTTTCCATCCACCCAAGCAGAGAGAACAACCAAAGGCAGCAGTGCAAAGGGGCAGCGAGCAGCAGGGCTCTGCACGGCTGCGGGCTGGAATTCAGTTCTGCCCCCCCGTGACACCTCCTCCAGCCAGGCGGCTGGAAATCCAAGTTACAAGCTATAATAAAACACCTGAGTCTATGGGGGACATGCATTCAAGCTACCACAGGTATGGATATAATAAAAAAAATATCCATAATAAGAGAGCGCTCTGATTTTTTTTTTTTTTAAATAGCTTCATAAATTCTGGAAGCTGTTCCAAGATTCACTGACACCAGGGGAAGGTGATGCTATCGTTCAACACGGAGCAAATGATGGAGTAGAAGGTCAAAGGTCAGATAGTCTTGATCTTTCAACTTGCCAAAGTAATTGCACCTTTCAGTCTTTTATTCTGATCTGCCCCCCCCCACACACACACAGTCTTTTTCAAACAGGAAACAGGAGACATTTTCTCTGTAGTATCACCAAACACCAAACTATAACGTTTTGCTTGTTTGTTTGAGGTAGGGTCTCGCCTAGCCCAGGCTGACCTGGAATTCACTATGCAATCTCAGAGATGGTGGGATTTAACAAAGGAGGCTGTCTACTTGGAGACAACTTGATCAGCCTCCATAGTCCCTTCCTCTGCCTCCCAAGTACTGGGATTAAAGGCGTGCGCCACCATTTAAAAAAAAATTTTGGAACATGTTTTTCAAGAGCCATTTTCAATAGTAGCAGTAATGCTAGGTCATATCAATAAATATGAAAATGTCACCTACTCTCATCGCAGGTGACATCTTTCATGGGCCTCTTCTTGCTGAGGCGTGTCTCTCAAGTGCGTCTTTCCAGGACAGTGACTGATGCGGGGTAGGGAGGAGCACTGAGGCGTACCAAACTCCCCTCCCACGCCTCTCCTTCCTCAGAGACCTGGTTTTCACTTTCTTCTCATCTGGAAGATAAGCTGAATAAATCTACAGTAAAATATCTGTATTTGGGGGGGCTGGAGAGATGGCTTAGCGGTTAAGCGCTTGCCCATGAAGCCTAAGGACCCTGGTTCGAGGCTCGATTCCCCAGGACCCACATTAGCCAGATGCACAAGAGGCTGCACGCATCTGGAGTTCCGTTTGCAGTGGCTAGAAGCCCTGGCACATCCATTCCCTCTCTCTCTCTATCTGCCTCTCTCTCTGTGTCTGTCGCTCTCAAATAAATAAATAAAAAATGAAGAAAAAAATATCTGTATTTTTAATTATATCACAGGATACTTCTTCATTCATTTTTCAAAGAAAGCATATTTTTAGATTTATTTCTTTATTTGAAAGCAGAAATAGAAAGAAGAGAGGCAGAGAGGATGGGTATGCTAGGGCCTCCAGCTGCTGCAAAGACATTCCAGATGCATGCACCACTCTGTGCATCCAGCTTTATGTATGTGGGCACTGGGGAATTGAACCCCAGTCGTTCAGCTTTGCAGGCAAGCGCCTTAACCACTGAGCCATCTCTCCAGCCTACTCCTTCACTTTTAATATTTAAATTTTCTTGAATCTATGACTTCACTTACTTGTATATTTGTTCTAACAGTCCTTTGTAATTTCTTTCAAGTTTATATTTTGTTATTCCACTCAGATTTTCCGCTTTGTATCTCGATTGTCCTATTTGATTTCTAAGTGGCGATTTTCTAACTGTTTGAACAAGTTCGCACAGTACCATTTTGATTTCAGCTCCATCCCCCACTTTAATGCCAACATTACCCAATTCACCCTCTCCTTCCTATGTGCTATTATTCTCATCTATCTTCATCTGTATGTTAAAAACCGAGCAGTACAGTATTATAATTGTTTAATACAAGTGTCTTTTAAATTAATTAATTAATTTGCAAGCAAAAAGAGAAAGAGAGAGAGAGAGAGAGAGAGAGAGAGAGAGAGAGAGAGGACAAGAGTGGGCCTCTAGCCACTGCAAATGAACTCCAGACACATGCACCACATTGTGTGTCTGGCTTTATGTGGGTACTGAGGAATCTGAGTCATTAGGCTTTTGTAGGCAAGTGCTTTTACCACTGAGCCATCTCCACAGCCCACAACTGACTTCTAAATCAGTTGAAAGAAGAACAGAGAGCTGGGCGTGGTGGCGCACGCCGTTAATCCCAGCACTCGGGAGGCAGAGGTAGGAGGACTGCTCTGAGTTCAAGGCTATCTTAGACTACATAGTGAATTCCAGGTCAGCCTGGCTAGAGCGAGGCCCTACCTCAAAAAACAACAAACAGCAACAACAAAAAAACAAATAAAAAAGAAGAAAAAAGAAGAACAGAGAAATACGTAGTGTTCTATAAATGCGAATGTAAACACATTTGTTCTGTGCTGTCATGTTTACTTACTGGTTCACTTATTCACTGATGCTTTTTGTTTCTGTGTGGATTCTAGTTGCCATATGTTTTCATTCTGAGGGCTTCATTTTACTTTCTCTTTCTTTCTTTCTTTCTTTTTTGCTTTCTTTGCTTTTTTTTTTTTTTTTTTTTTTGAGGTAGGGTCTTATTCTAGCCCAGGCTGACCTGGAATTCACTTTGTAGTCCCAGGTTCACCTTGAACTCACAGCGATCCGATCCTCCTACCTCTGCATCTCAAATGCTGGGGTTAAAGGCGTGCGCCGCACCTGGCTTCCTTTTACTTTCTTGTTAGATCTGAATCGCCAAGTGTCGTAATGATGCCTTCAGTTCTGAATGAGTTTCCTGTGATAAAAGGCTATTAGTTGGGCTGGGGAGATGGCTCATCAGCGGTTAATGCAGTTGCCTGAGAAGCCTAAGGAGTTAGGTTCAATTCCCCAGGACCCATGTAAGCCAGATGCACTAGGTGGCATATGCACCTGGAGTTTGTTTGCAGTGGCTGGAGGCCCTGGTGCACCCATTCTGTCTGTCTGTCTCTGTTTGCAAATAAAAAAAAAAAAAGGAAATATTAGTTGACAGACTTATTCCTTCAATACTTTTACTGTGTGTTCCCACTTCCCTGACCTCAATATGGTCATTCATCTGTTAAATTTCATTGGGTTTCTCTTGTTTAAGGTAAGTATGAATGTGTTTTTGGTTTTTTCTTTTTTCATTAAAATTGTCTCTAGTTTCTTGGATGATATATTTAGGTGTGAATCTATACTTATCCTCCTAGAAGTTTGTTAATATTCTTGGATATATAGCTTAACAGTTCTGATTTGGGAAGATGGGTAATCAAATTTTGAAATTTCTCAGCTATCACATTGTCTTTTTAATATTTTTTTAAAATTTGAATTATGTGAAAGCTGGAGAGAGAGAAAGAAGGAATGGGTATACCAGGACCTCCTGCCACTGCAAACAAACTCCAGACACATGCACCACTTTGTGCATCTGGCTTTACATGAGTACAGGGGAATCAAATCAAGGCCATCAGGCTTTGCAAGCTAGAACCTTTAACTGCTGAGCCATCTCTCCAGCCCCATCATGTCTTCTTATATTTCCCTCCCTTACCTCTCTAACACTTTCTTTCCATACATGTTGGAATGTTGATGATGTATCATGTATGTCTGAGGCTGTTACCATATTTCCTCTATTTTGTTTTTTTGAGGGGGGGGAGTTGAGATTGGGTCTCTGCTCTAGCCCAGTCTGATCTGGAATTCACTATGTAGTCCCAGGCTGGCCTCAAACTCACAACTATTGTCCTGTCTCTGCCTCCTATGTCCCTAGTGTTGGATTAAAGGCATGAACCACCACACTCAGCTTTCTCTGTTCTTCCTATTGGGTCAGACTTCATCGATCTACTTCATATTTGCTGATTATTTCCTTTGACAGCTCAATCTTCGAGCTCTTATGGTGATTTCACCCCATTTAGAGGCTATGATCTTGAATTTCTAAAATCATATTTGAATAATTTTTATTATTTCTATCTCTTTATGGATATTCTCTTCTTGAAGCCTTTTACATCATATCATCCTGTAGTACTTTGAGCCAATATGTTTTTGAACTACAATATACCCAGTGGTTATATCTTTTGCCAGTGCAGGCCAGTCTCCATGCCCCTCAGAGAGTTTTCAGTGAAGCAGTCTTTCTTGTAGTTTAGCCATTACTATGTAAGTCTTTTGTTGAAAACTGAGAGTTTTAAGTAATATATTCTAGAGTCTAGATTCTGGTTCCTACCTCTCTATAGGACTGAGGCCTTGAAAGGGGTTTTCCTATTGCCTATTTGCCTAGTGATTTTCTTAAGCAAATTCTGGGACTCTAACTCCCCAGTTTGTGATTATTGATTTTCGCTTTAAAAAATTATATTTATGTATTTATGAGAGAGACATTGAGAGAGAAAGAGAGAGAGAGAGAGAGAGAGAGAGAGAGAGAATGGGAACATCAGGGTGTCAAGCCACTGCAAATGAGCTCCAGATGCATGCTCTACCTTGTGCCTCTGGCTTACGAGGGTACTGGGGAATTGAACCTGGGTCCTTAGGCTTTGCAGACAAATGCCTTAGGTGCTATGCCATCTCTCTAGCCTGATTTTTTTTTTACACCATTAATTTTTGCTTTTATTTTGGCTTGCTATGGATCATCATAACTTTATGATTAGTAAAGACAGATCAGGGGAGTGGTGGAACATCTCTATTAACATGATGCTATGCCTGGTATGTCCCCCTCAAAGGTTCATACCCTGTTCTCCAGGTTGGTACTATTGGGAGGTATCTAAAATTTTAAAAAGTGGGATCTAGTTGGTGTCCTTGGCTTATCGGGAGTGTGAGCCACCACTCTGTTTTCTGGTTCAGGAGATAATCTTGCTCCCATACACACATCTCATGTGCTGCCTACTATTGCTATTGGCTATAAGGTGATGTAATTGACCACCGAGCCTGTACTAGGCTATCTGGATGTGGAACCACTAGAACTGTGTGCTAAATAAACCTCTTTTCTCTAAGTTGCCTGTTTCAGGTATATCATTATCCTCATAGAGAACTGACCAAAATATGTGCTTTGTTAAAATGTTCTCCCTTCACAGTCTCAAAGTTCTAATTGCTTAGAGAGAGACTTTGTGCTCCACAAATATTTGTTAGAACTCCACTGTATTAGTCAGCATTCCATGATTACAATGAAGTACTATATGATCATAGTCACCATGAGTAGCTATATGACCAGCAAATGTTTATTTGGTTCACAGTTGCAGAGGCCCAAAGTCTAAGACTAGGCAGCTTCATGTATCTGGCCTTTGGTGAGTGCAGTGGACAGTGGCTTATCATGCTGAGAGAGCACCCAGAAGTGAGCATTTCTCATCAGAGAGAGAAAGAGAGAGGAAAGGGAGAGAGAGAAGAGAGAATCTCATAATTTCAATGGAGGGCGCACTTCTAGTGCTATTAGACATCTTACCTCAAGGCTACTAGCATCTCCAAATAGTTCCACCTTGGATCATCCCCTTTTATAGATAGAACTTTGGGGGACATTACCCATCATTAAATTATAGCCCTTACTCTGTGCCAGGGACTCTGTTAAATTGGGGGTGTAACATGAACAGGAAAGTCTCCGTCCATAAACTCTATGGAACCTGCAATCTACTAAACATGGCAAAGGGGGAAAGAGAAGAAAAGATAATATTAGTTTTCTCTTTAATTTTAAAACTTGGCTTTATTGGTCATTGACTGATTATTTTTTCCTAATGTTAGTTCATTTCATTACTGTAATGAAATACTCAAGGCTGGTAACTTTATAAATTAAAGAGCGTTATTCAGTTCTAAGTTCTGGGATTTCAAAGTCATGGCTATAGCATCCGCTCAGCCCTGATGAGTACCGCATGGCGAATGGCATCACATGGTAGAAACATGTGCCCGAGGGAGAGATTCTTTTGCTATAATGGAAGCCAGAGAAGGTTTCAAGGATCAGTCTCAGGCTCTTAGAACAAGGTGGTTTTATAAGAATTAACTTAGGCCAGGTGTGGTGGTGCACGCCTTTAATCCCAGCACTCAGGAGGCAGAGGTAGGAGGATTGTCATGAGTTCAAGGCCACTCTGAAACTCCATAGTGAATTCCAGGTCAGTCTGGGCTAGAGTGAGACCCTACCTCGAAAAATCAAAAAAAAAAAAATTAACTTAGGAGTCTCAGGAGCGCTACCTTAGCCACTCCCACCTTTTAAAAAATACTTCATTTGGGCTGGAGGGATGGCTTAGCAGTTAAGGCATTTGCCTGCAAAGCCAAAGGACCCAGGTTCAATTCCCCAGGACCCACGTTAGCCAGATGCACAAGGGGGCACAAGCGTCTGGAGTTCGTTTACAGTGGCTGGAAGCCCTGGCACACCCATTCTCTCACTCTCTCCTTTTTTCTCTGTCAAATAAATAATATAAAATATTTAAAATATTTTAAAAATACTTCATTTATTTTATTTAATAGAGAGAAAGAAAGAGAGAAAGGTCATGTCAGGGCCTCTAGCCACTGCAACCAAAATCCTGATGCATGCACCACCTTGTGCACTTGGATTTACGTAGGTACTGTGGAACTGAACCTGGATCTTTAGACTTTGCAGGAAAGTGCCTTAACCACTAAGCCATCTCTCCAGCCTTGTCTTAACCCCCTTTGAGTGCATTTCTACCAATGACCTAAGGCTCTCCCACCAGGTTCCTCCTGTGAAAGATCCCACCAACTCTGCAGAGGACCAAGCCTCTAACATGTGAGTCCTTGGAGGACAAACTACTTTCCAAACTAAAACAAATATAAAGGTCAAAACACCTTGTGAGATCGTGAAACATCCTAAGCATTAATTGGTCTTGCCATGGGAGCCATGACATTTTAGGATTAGTTTGGTTTCTAGCCAATTTGATGTTTATTTATTGGTGACTAACATGCAGAATTACAACACTCTCAATATTATTCCTTTGTTACAGGAAATTAAGGTGGGGAAATAAATGATCCTTTTTCATTTTGATAACACAAGTTTTAACCCCTCTTAATATGTCACCTATTCCAGTACTCACATACTCATGTAAAGATGTCGACAGATTCATTTATCTGTAATCAGACAAGCTGCTTTACTATAATAGTCAAAACCAAATAGTGTTCCTTTGATTATTGGCATCTCAGTGGATCTCGAAAACAATTAAAAACTCATAAATTTCAGGCTGGAGAGGTGGTTTAGTAGTTAAGACACTTGTCTACAAGCCTAAGGACCTGGGTCCAACTTCTCAGAACCCACGTAATCCAGATGCACTTGATGACACAGGCATCTGGAGTTCGTTTGCAGTGGCTAGAGGCCCTGGAATGCCCATCCTCTCTCTCTTTTTCATAAATAAATAAATATTTAAAAATTTTAAAAAATTCGGTAGATTTCTAATCCGTAGCATGGGAGCCACCAGTATATACATATGACAAGCTCTGACCTGTCTGTGGTAGAATTTACAAGCCTCTAATGAACGGGCTTGATTGAGGTATCAAATATGGGTTTTGATAATGTGCTTTCTTTCTGTGTATTTTCTTCCAGGGGCATGCGCTACACATCACTATGCAAATCCTCAGTCTATCCAGTGAACACAATTCATCACCCTAAAAATGATATTGCATATATCAAGAAACTAGTGTCAAGCAGCCAAAAAAAAAAAAAAAAAGTGATTTTGAGCAGGCATGCCACAAAGGAATGGCCCAGCGGAGACACACTGAGTCGATCTCCTTGTTTTATTGCAGAGGCCGTGAGGAATTACAGATCAGAGAGAAAGATTTAGATGTTAAGTGATGAATTATGTAGTTATTCACCCAAAAGAAACCTAGATAGTTATATTATTTCCCATTTTACAAGCAAAACAAGAAAAAGCATATTCATAGAGATGAACTGAAGGGGAAATATCTCTTGCTTTCAAAGATTTATTTCTCCATTTATACATAATGTGTCCGCCCACCTCATATGTGCCAGAATAAGTTGGCGCAGGAGAGACAGTCCTGCTCAAAGAGAGTATGATTCGGGCTGGAGAGATGGCTTAGCATTTAAGGTACTTGCCTACAAAGCCAAAGGACTCAGGTTTGATTCCAGGACCCGCATAAGCCAGATATACAAGGGAGTGCGTGTCTCTGGAGTTCATTTGCAGTAGGAAGAGGCCCTGGTGTGTTCATTCTTTCTCAATCGCACTCTCTATCTCTCTATCTCACATAATAAATAAAGTAACTAAATATTATTTAAAAAGGATGATTCTTAGGATTTATATTGGAAAGGCCCTTTGCCCTGTAGAAAATCACCTCTTTGCATCCAAGTAGAAACAATTTATCCAGGAAGCATAATAAGTAGTAATTTTTATAAGGAATATGATTCTCACCACAAATATTTCAATATTGCATGCAAGAGGTTTGTTTGCTATTAAAATATTTTATTTGGGGTGGAGAGATGGCTTAACAGTTAAGGCACTTGCCTGTAAAGCCAAAGGACCCATTTGATACCTCAAGCCAGATGTACAAGGTGGTGCATACATCTGGAGTTTGTTTGCAGAAGCTTAAGGCCCTGGCACACTCATTCTTTTTCTCTGTGTCACTCTCTCTCTCTCTCTCTCACACACACATAGGTAAATAAATAAAATTTAAATATTAAAAATATTTTATTTATTTATGAGAGAGAGAAACAATGGGTGCGCCAGGGCCTCCTAGCTACTGCAAACAAACTCTAGACACACGTGTCACCTTGTGCATTTATCTTTACATGGGTCCTGGAGAATCGAACCTGGACCATTAGGTTTTGCAGGCAAGCGCTTTAACCATTGAGCCATCTCTCCAGCCCATGTGTTTTTTTTTTATTATAATGAACAGAAGCAACTTCCTTGGCAGGTCCAAGGACAATATTCTTTTCAGACTTAAAGGGACATCATGGTTTTAGTTTAGGCCAGAACTGGTGGAACATGAATGTGGATGCAAACAGGAAGGCTAATGAAGTGAGTTGCAGGAGGAGGGGTGTGTGTGTGTGTGCGTACACGTGCACGTTTGAGGAGCAGTTACTAAAAGAATTCATGAGTCACTCCTGACATATACGTGATCAAGCACTACAGTGTTCTTATACTTCCTATTCAAGACAACAACCTGGGAACTTACGTGACATAACATGAAATAGCAAGCTTCACGCCTTAAAACAGCATGTAGTAATTATCTCATAGTTCTGGAAGGGCCAGAGGTCTTGGACAAAAGGAGGAGTGCTGAGGGGGCCTGAAGGAAGAATGCTAAAGGAATTTCTTGCTCCTCAAAGCTGGCCTTTATTCGCCCTGGATAAACAAATTTGGTAGCCCACCTGGTGCTGATTTTTTAAAAAAATATTTTATTTTTATTTACTTATTTATTTGAGAGAGAGAGAGAGAAAGAGGGAGAGAAGAGAGAGAGAGAGTGAGAAAGAGAATGAGTATACCAGGGCCTCTTGCCACTGTACACGAACTCCAGATGCATGTGCCACCTTGTGCATCCGGCTTACATGGGTCCTGAAGAATCAAATCTGGGTCTGGCTTTGCAGGCAAGCGCCTTAAATTCTAAGCCATCTCTCCAGCCCTGGTACTGTTTTTGAAAGGAGGAGAAATGCAGAAAAGCGGGGTCAGGATGTCACACAGTTCTGGCCACCGCTACTGAGCAACAGGAGAGCAGCACCGAAGCCTGCCTGGAAACAGAGACGGTGGCTCCAAGCTGCGAGAAGGAACTGCGCGTTTCTCATGATCGGTTTGCACAAGCCGGCTGTTTGGGACGGCCGCCGAGGAAAGCTGCGGTATTGCTGGAGGGTGCAGTTGCTCAAGCCTTGCCGGGTGTTTTGTAATGGGCTCGGAAGCCAGGCATGAGGCTGCGGGATTTGATGTCTGTCCTGCTTGTGCTCTCTCTTGAATCGGTCCAGTGTTTCCTTGCCTTATCTTCTTTTGTTCAGTGGGAATGTTTATTCTGTGCCATTATGTGTTGGAAGTATGTAACTTGGGTTTTCATTTTCCAGGGCTCACAACAAAGAGACTGTCTTAGGTCTCGGATGAGACTTTGGCTTTTGAGCAATGTTGAGACTATGGGGACTGAATGCATTTTGCATCGTGAGATGGTCGTGAGTCTATGGGGCCCAGGGGGGGAATGTGATGGCTTGAGCTTGAAGTGCCCCCGCTATAGCCCAGTGTATTTGTGATTATGCCTGGTGCTCAGCCTCCAGGTGGCAGAGCCCTGCTCGAGGACTGTGGCACTGGGGCGGACCTTGAGATTTGTTAATCTTCCCCACTGGGTGATCAAAACTAGCTCACTCTTTTTATATTTTATTTTACTATTATTATTTTTTTTTTTTTTGAGGTAGGGTCTCATTCTAGCTCAGGCTGACCTAGAATTCATTCTGTAGTCTCAGGATGGCCTTGAACTCTTAGCGATCCTTCTACCTCTGCCTCCTGAGTGCTGGGATTAAAGGCGTGCATCACCAGGCCCGGTTTCTAGCTCAGTCTTTTGTTTTTTTTAAAAAAAATATGTTATTTTTATTTATCTATTTGAGAGAGAGATACAGAAATAGGCAGGTAAAGAGAGAGGGTGGTGGTGGTGAGAGAATGGGCATGCCAGGGCCTCCAGCTACTCCAAACAAACTCCAGATGCATGTGTTCCCTTGTGCATGTGGCTTACGTGGGTCCTGAGGAATTGAACCTGGGTCCTTTGGCTTCACAGGCAAGTGCCTTAAACACTAAGCCATCTCTCCAGTCCTCTCACTCTTGATACTATCTCTTAGTTGATATGGTAAGATGTGATGCCTAACCTCTGCTCTGCCATGCCATGATTATACTAAGTGAAATAACCCAGGCCCAGGAAGACAAAAATTATATGTTCTCTCTCTTATGTGCACCCTAACTTTTACTGTTTATATATAAGTAAACGGGGTTGTGAGAGTGAGCCTAGACTAGGAATTAGGACTGGAGGCCACAAGAGAGAAGTGATGACAAAAGAGAGAGGAGGGCAAAAGGGAAGTGTGAAGAACAAAAGCGGGAAGGAGGCTTTGGTGGGGAGGACACGGGGGAAAGGGAATGAGGAAGGAAGAGAAACAAACAAACCAAAAACAACCGTGCTGGGCATGATGTCCCATGCCTTTAATCCCAGCACTTGTGAGGCAGAGGTAGGAGGAGTCCATTGCGGAAGAGGTGGCAGAAAGAACGTAAGTAAGTGCCGAAGGAAGGGTAGGACTGCTTACAATGCAACTGTCAAGACAGAAATTAGTCTCGATATCCATGATCTCACAGTGCCTAGCACTATCTTCTCAAGGTCCTCATAATAGGAGGAAAAGACGATGACATCAAAATAAAAGAGAAACTAATGGAGAGAGGGAAGGGATGTGATGGAGAGTGGAGTTATGAAGGGGAAAGTAGAGGAGGGGAGGGAATTATCATGGTTTATTGTCTGTAAGTATAGAAGTTGTCAATTAAAAAAATTGTTTGACACAAAGCATAATGAAACCTAATTATGTGTATGTCAATAAAATGAATACATTTTAAAAATATTTTATTTATTTATTTGAGAGAGAGAGGCAGAGAGAATGGGCACACCAGGACTTCTAGCCACTGCAAACGAAATCAAGACGCATGCCCCCCCCTTGTGCATCTGGCTTACGTGGGTCCTGGAGAGTTGAACTAGGATCCTTTGGCTTTGCAGATAAACACCTTAACCACTAATCCATCTCTCCAGCCCCCCCAAATGAATGCATGTGAAAAGGAAAATACTATTATAAAGAGGGAAAAGTGAATTTGTGCCAGCTTAGTTGTCACACTGAACACAACGAAAGCTACTGTCACCGAGTATTATAAACATTCAGGTCAGATGACAAGGGCGTTCTGTGAAGATGTACGCATAGGAGAAAAATCAATCTCAGCTATTGTTCAGTCTTGAGGTTGTTCTATAATCCCTCACAGACACAAAAATGCACAAATGTCTCTTACCAAGCCCCTTATTCCATACTGGATTCGTATAACCTAGTTCTTTCTGTCTTTCTTTTTTTTTTTCTTTCGGTTTTTCAATGTAGGGTCTCGTTCTAGCCAAGGCTGACCTGGAATTCGCTATGTAGCCTCAGACTGGCCTCGAACTCACAGCAGTCCCTCTACCTCTCTGCCTCCCAACTGCTGGGATTAAAGGTGTGCGCCACCACGCCTGGCTAGTACAACCTATTTGCACCCTCCTGAACAGTTCACATACATCCTCTTATATGCTTTATATCATTAGTAGTAAGTACAATATTAATAGCATGTAAAGGGTGGGCACACACTTTAATCCCAGCATTTGTAAGGCAGAGGTAGGAGGGTTGCCATGAGTTCAGCATTTGTAAGGCAGAGGTAGGAGGGTTGCCATGAGTTCGAGGCCACCCCGAGATTTGAATTCTGGGTCAGCCTGGGCTAGAGTGAGACCCTACCTCGAAAAAAAATAGTATGTAATATTTTAGGGAATTATGACAAGAAAAAATTCTCCACTTATTTAGTTCAGACACAATTATTTCTCTTATAGTTTTCATCTGAAATTGGTTGAATCCATGATGTAGAAACAACAGTAAGATATTTGGGTCACAAGAATGGCTCAGTATCTAGATAGGATTCCATGAGATCCCTGATTTTATCCATCCTTTTGGGGTCTTGGAATGTATCTTCCATGGATGAGGCAGAATGTATCCTGTGATATATGCAGCTAAAACTTCCAGAAATAATGAGAATATTCCGTATGAAAAAGAGATAAAATTTGTCCCTTTGGTCAGAAAGGCTGTACTGTAGGGGAATTTTTTTTAAAAGAAAAGGAGTTATTTTTGTGGTAAATTAGAATTGCTAGTTGTTTTCCCCATGTGAAAGAAGAAAAGTATATGGAAAAAGACCGAGTAGATATGGGAAGGTTGTAAGTCTGTAGAAGAGGAAACTGGAGGGAGAATTGTCTGTTTGTTCCAGTGGGCTAAGATTTAAAAAGAATTATTTATAATTTTTCCATTGAGCATTTATATCAAAAAGTACACTGATGCAAGAATGGAGTTGTCTTCTCTGTTCAGTGAACAAGGCTGTGAAAATATTCTTACTTTTTTCTTGGATTTTGAGGTAGGGTCTCGCTCTAGCCCAGACTGACCTGGAATTCATTATGGTAGCGGTAGTCTCAAGCTGTCCTTGAACTCACAGTGATCCTCCTGCCTCCTAAGTGCTGGGATTAAACATATGCACCACCATGTCTGGCAAAAAATATTGTTTGAAAAAGAAATTTAAAAAGATTTATTCTCTTAAGTAATTAGCTTGGAAAACAAAGGTGATATGTTTTATCAAGATGATTTTCTATTGTCTTTCCTAAGTCATTAATGATGTTTAAAAAAAAAACAAGTTTTTCTCTTTAGAAGAACTAAGTTTTTTTTCTCCCAACTATGTAACCTTCAGAACTTGCCATAGAAGTCTTTTAATTATCATTCTTGCTAAATGAATTGTTTCATAGTGACCTATGGTCTTATTTTAATCAAGTGTTTTTAAAACCCTCAGACATTTTTGACAACTTCTGAAAATCAAATTCTAAACCTTTTGAACCTCACACTAACATTTAGTTTCCAGAGAGGTTCCTGAAGCATCTCACAAGGATTCATTTCTTTTCTCCTTATATAACAACCAGTCATGGTAGTGTATAGCTGTAATCCCTTTACTTGGAAGACAGAGGCAAGAGAATGAAGTCTTTGAGGCCAGCCTATGAGGCAGCAAGAGCTGTCTCCATACCCCTTACAGAAAGAAATGGAAATGTTAAATAAATTAGGCTTATAAAATGTGTTAAAATACATACATGTGAAGCATTATCAAGTAAGTGATTCCAAATCTTTTTAAAATCATAACACACATGCATATTACTAATATGCTTTGTAGAAATTATATGTAATACAAATAATAGTTCCAGTAAGTGAGGTTTTACTTGTTACCTGTCTGAAATGTTAGCTATTATAGTTGCTTCTCCTTTGATGGCTAGAGTTGCCTAAGAAAGTTCTTTTAAATTTCTGTGCTAAAGCTGGTTTAGTACCAGCTGTGGCTGAACAGGGACGTATGTGAGTGAGGTTCTTGTCCCTGCTACCCTTAGGGAACCCCATCAGACTTGGTAGCACTGGGTTCATGAAATCTATAAGTCTCTTGGCTAAAAACAAATATATTCCTTTTCTAGATCATTCTTTGATTTGATTGATTTTAATTGTTTTGACTCGTGGAGGGCTTGCCTAATGAGTGTATTTCATCCTTAGGGGACTTCCCTCCTGACAGTCATGATCAACAAATAGCTGGTATGGCATAATCTCTCAAGCTTCATGAGTGCAGCCCAGCACTGACCAACAGTTCTTGCTGTATGGGGCTGGAGAGAAGCTCAGGGCTGAAGGCACTTGCCTGTAAAGCCTAAGGACCTGAGTTCAATTCCCTAGTACCCATGTAAAGCTAGATGCAGAAAGTGGTGCATACGTCTGGAGTTCCTTTGCAGTAGATAGAGTCCCTGGTATGCTCATTCTCTCTCTTTGCTGGGTGTGCTGGTGTACACCTTTAATTCCAGCACTCCAGAGTCTGAGGTAGGAGGATCTCTGTGAGTTTGAGGCCACCCTGAGAATACCTAGTGAATTCCAGGTCAGCCTGGGCTAGAGTGAGACCCTACCTCAAAAACTAAACTATTATCTATCTATCTGTCTATCTATCATCTATCTAACCATCTACCTATTGTCTGTCTATTATCTATCATCTATCTATCTATATCTATCTATCTTTTTTCAATTCATATTTGCAGACTCAAGAAAGAACAGTGAAAACGATAAGGCAGAACTATTCTACAATGAGAGTTGCTGATTATTTGACATTGTAAGGCCTAAATGACCATGAGTGGAAATTTGGCCAGTAAGGACAGCTGGGGTAACAGTTCTCCATCCTCCTCTTCCTATCTCCCGATCTTCAAGTCGCTCTCTGAAGTGTTAAAAAAAAATACATTTTTGTAAAGCAAGTCATTAGTTTTACAGCTTTGTTCAGATTTCTCATTACAAAAAACAAAAAAGACATGTCTTTTGCTTTTTTGTTGGTTTGTACTTCTGGGGACCAAACTCAAGACCTTGTCAGTGCAAAGCATGTGTTCTCCCACTGAGCTACACGTCCCAACCCAGGAAACATCTGTTTTGTTTGTTGTCTTTCGTAGTAATACTTTGGGTCCTTTTATTGGTGTGAATGATTTATCAGTCATGGTTCTAGTGACATTTGGGCCAATGGTTCTTTGTCCTCTAAGCCATTACCATCCTCTAAGTCATGACCTTCAGCATTTTCTTTAGGTACTGTTCAAGGGTTCTCTGGAAGTGAAAAGCAACTCCCATTAAGAAGCACTAATTAGGAGTTGGCGAGATCACTTAGTAGTTAGGGCGCTTGCCTGCAAAGCCTAATAACTAGAGTTCAATTCCCTAGCACCCAGGTAAAGCCAGATGCACACAGTGGCGCCTGCATCTGGAGTTCGTTTGCAGTGGATGGAAGTCCTGGCGCATCCATTGGTCTCTCCTTGCAATAGATCAAACATTTCTTACAGATCCCACACCTGTTAAGGTCGAAGCATTTCCTTTTGGGTAGGCCTGCTAGATGATTCTGCAAATATTTTAAAAGAGTTGTGTTTTTACAATTTGCTCTGAAAATGTGGTTTTAGGTTGCTGAGCAAATACTTGCAAGTTCATCCTAATCACACCTCCAATTAAACCCTCTAGAACTATCCTGAGAATGCACTGGCTAAAGAACCTCTCTGAGACCACAGGCTCCAAGACACACGATGACTATACATTTTCTCAAGGAAGGGAGCGCCCGGCGGCATGGTGTAGACTGTGAGTTTAAATTGTCTTCATCTTTTATTTTTCTTCTTTCATTTAGAGGTAATTCAACTTGCCACGTTGGGCGATTTTCTGTATGCACTTCTGGCAATTATTGCTGGCGATTATGATGTTAATGAGTTATGCAGAGCAGACTGGGGGGAAAAAGGAAACATATTTTTAGGAAGTGAAGTTGATGGAATCAACCACTTGAGTACATACAACAATGCAGGCATTTTTCTTATTGTGCCCTGACTGATTTCCTAAGTCAGGTGTTCATATGAATAGATACAACCTGTAGGGAGCACAGAGTGTATTTTGACAGGAAATTGACTCTGATGAGACATAAAGGAAGTCTTTTGTGAGGCTGCCTGTTAGGCATTGTGTCTGATATATTTTACTTTTTTCATATTGTTTGAGCCTCCAATCTAAGCAAGAGATGCTGATTGACATGAAAACCAGAACTCTCTTTTCAGATTCTTTCCAGTTGAATTCTAAATGGTCTTAACATTTGTGGCATTGTTCACCAGGGAGTCATAAAATACAATCGAATTCACACCATACGCCACTACTGAAAAGCAAACTCAAGTGACAACGCATATCAATAGATTATCTTCTTTCACTGTTTTTCTTACTCTCCAATGACACAGCACGGTTGAAATAACCCTCTTCCCAAGCACCTTTGATTCAAGCAGCTCTATGTTTTACCCTCAGAAGAAGTTGAAATATTAGCACTTCCCTGTCAAAGACACCTTTGTTTCTAAATTAATACCCAATATTTACATACCCACAGGATGCATCTTGCTATGCCAAGACTCTGTTTACTACCTACCTTCACTCTTACAAACTACTTTTTCTGCATAAATTTGCAAACTGAAGTGCTATGAAAATATTATACTTTAATGATCCCACACTGTTTTTGTGAGAAGATTTGAAAGGGGAAACTCATATAAATAAATTAGTGGACTTTTTTTTTTCTCCTGGTAAGCACAGTTTAGTTTTGTTTAAATAGCATCTATTATTAGGAAAATTTAGTTAAAATAAGAAAGGACCTAAATCTCAGAATAAGTCATTGAGCTGGGTGTGGTGGCACACGCCTTTAATCCCAGCACTCAGGTGGTAGAGGTAGGAGGATCACCATGAGTTCGAGGCCAGCCTGAGGACTACATAGTAAATTCCAGGTCAGCCTGGGCTAGGGTGAGACCCTACCTAAGAAAACAAAACAAACACACAAAAAACAAAAAAAAATTGTTCTTAAGCAAATAATATATAGGGGAACTATAAAAATACATCTATGATATATAAAAAAGTATAGACATCAATGTTGTCCCATATAACTTTGCAAATAGTGGACATGCACTACACAGGTACAGTTTAGTATGGAATCACCAGCCATGTTTGGGTATTCAAAATTTGAAATGTGATACCTCAATAAGTGAATTTTAAAAATTATAGCCTAGCTTAATTAAGTCAAGTTTAAATTTAAACAGTTGTCTATGCCTAGTAGCTACTATATTGAAGAGAGAAAAACCTATGTGATTACAATGGTTAATTGTAATCTGGCGACTTAACTGTCCTGCGGTCACCTAGCAAAGACCCCTCTGGCATGTCTGTGAGGACATTTCCACGGAGGTTTAACTAAGGAGCAAAGACACATCCTGGGTGTGGGTTACACCTCCACGGGCTTGGGTCCGGAAAGGAACCAAAAGGGATAACAAGAGAAAATAGGACTGGAGAGATGCCTTAGCGATTAGGGCACTTATCTGCGAAACCTAAGGACCTTGGTTCAATTCCCCAAGACCCACATAAGCCAGATGCACAATGTGGCTCATGAGTCTGGGGTTCGTTTGCAGTGTCTGGAGGCCTTGGTGAGCTCATTCTCTTTCTAGCTGCTTCCCTCTCTCATTCTGTCTCTCTCTCTCTCAAATAAATAAACAATTAAAAATTAAAACTTAAAAAATTAAAATTAAAAAATATTTTTTTAAGAAGAGAAAGTGAGATAAGCCACTGGGGTTTCCCTTTCTCACGTGCTGGCTGAAACAGACGCCTGTACCACGATGGGCTGTTGCTTAGAATGATTTAGCCAAAATCAACTCTCCTTTCCTCAACTTGTTTCTTGCCAACTATTTGTTCATAGCCATGAGAGAAGGAACTTACACACTGTCTTATATGATTGTGCATCCTTTGTTCCTACCATACTTAACTGCACTCATTGAGGTAAACACTGACTTTGTTGTTGTTGTTGCTTTTGTTTTTCCAGACAGGGTCTCCAGCCCAGGCTGACCTGGAATTCACTATGTAGTCTCAGGCTGGCCTCAAACTCACAGTAACGCTCCTACCTCTGCCTCCCAAGTGCTGGGACTTAAGGTGTGCACCACCATGCCTGGCTAACACTGACTTTTTAAAAATGTTTTTATTTATTTATTTGAAAAAGAGCCAGAGAGAGAGAGAGAGAGTGAGAGAGAGAGAGAACACAAATGAGAACACCAGGGCCTCCTGCCACTGCAAACACACTCCAGACATATGCGCTATTTTGTGAATCTGGCTTCACATCGGGTACTGGGAAAAGGAACCTGGGCTATCAGGTTTTAAAAGCTAGCACTTTAAATCATTGAGCCATCTTTCCAGCCCCCAAACACTGAATTTTTTATTTTTAAATATTTATATATTTATTTTGAGAGAGAGAGAAGGAATGGGCGAACCAGGGCCTTCTGAAACTTCACACGAATTTTAGACACATGCCCTACTTTGTGCATCCGGCTTTATAGTGAGTACTGGGGACTTGAACTCAGGCTGTCAGACTTTGCAAGCAAGTACCTTGAACTGCTGAGCCACCTCTCCAGCCCGATGCTGAACATTTAAAAACAAATTCATTAACTGTACTTTTTGGGTGAGAATTTTCTGTCCAGCTCTTTAAGTCCCTTTTATTTTGATGTGTGTGTGAGTGTGTGTGTGTGTGTGTGTGTGTGTGTGTGTGTGCCACAGCTCATGCGTGAAGATCAAAGGAAAACATCTGATGTTAATTCTTCTATCTTGTTTGAGGCAGAACCATTCATTCACTGTTGTGTTTTCCAGGCTCACTGTCCCGTGAGCTTCTGGGTGGTTCTCTGGTCCCTGGCTTCCTCCTTGCTCCAGGTGCACTGGGGCTGCAGATGATGAGGTCCAGTGTCCACTTTATGTGGACTCTAGTGTTCGAACTCAAGTGCGCATGCTCGTGTGGCAAGGGCTTTGCCCACTGAGCAATCTCCCCAGCCCATTTTGATCTGGTTTTGTTTGATCCTTCTTGTTTAGGGATATTTTGGAGCAAGAAAGAGAGAGAGAGAGAGAGAGAGAGAGAATGTGAATGAGAATGGGTGCACCAGGGTCTCCAGTCACTGTCAACCAACTCCGGATGCATGTGCTACTTTGTGCATCTGGCTTTACATGAGTACTGGGGAATTGATCCCAGGCCATCAGGCTTTGCAAGCAAGTACCTTTAACTGCTGAGCCATCTCTTCAGCCCCTTGTTGTTTAGTTTCTTTTAAGTCTTGAAAAATATACTCCTTATTTTACTTATTTACTAGAAGGAGAGAGGGAATAAAATGGCATGCCAGGACTTCCTGCCACTGCAAACAAACTCCAGGCTCACGCACTGCTTTGTGCATCCGGCCTTACATGGGTGCTGAGGAATCGAGCCTAGGCAATCAGACGTGGCAAGCAAGCACCTTTAGCCACTGAGCCATCTCTCCAGCCTTTAAAATATATTCAGATTTGCCCCCAGTGAGATCCACCCCCACATACTGCAGCTAGAGTCTTCCTGCTATGTGCAGAAGCTGAAAACTCAATTTTAATAACACCTGTGTCTATTGGGGGACATAAATTCAAGCTACCACATTTCTCTATTCTCTCTGGTTTTTCCTGATTTTCTTTGAAAGAGGGTCTCATGTAGCCCAGGTTGGTCTTATATCCATGATCCTCCTGCCATTTCTACCACAGTGCTTGGGTTATAGGTAATGCCACCTTTCAAAGCTCTCTCTCTCTCTCTCTCTCTCTCTCTCAACATGGGAAAGTAAATTCACTCACTCATGTCACAGAGAACAAACCTAGGACACAAGTAGCTCTGGGATTGAGTACATCATGTACGGATGGTGCCATACCCACTCTCCTTTGTGGGGAACCATTGGGCACCAGGAAAGCAAAAGTGCCTCCATCTTAAATAATGACTCCATTTTGTAAAAAGCTGTCTGTTCTGGAAAGTCACAAGATCTGCAGTTGTTTGCTAAGTCGTTGTCTTGTGGTCTTGGGGCTGGGGCCAGGGCAAAGGTCTGCAGTTGTTTATTAACCCATACACAGAGAAAGAACAATGTAACCCATAAAGTCGTTATCTCTTGGCTTTTGGGGCTGGGGCCTTATCCTGTGGAACATCTTATGTGTTTTGGGGGCTGGTGAAACAGAACTGTAACAATACCTAAACTGCTGACAAACTCCTCTGTTCTGCTGTATAAAAGGCACCCTGAGAAAAATAAAATTTGGCAGCTTGATCAGACTCCTGTCTTGCTGTCGGTTCCTTGTGTCTCTTGTCCCTTTCATTTCAGGTTCTCTGGGGTCCGTGCTCCCGTTGAAGCCCCGCTGGCCAGGGCACTCCTTAGCATATACTGATGAAAATTGATAAAAAGATTGGAAAATGCAGTGTACATTTTCAAGCTAGAAACCTGACTCGGATCCTGTTTACACTCTTCTTCCCCACCGGATGCCGTGAGCTGAGGGCGACGGGGAAGCTGGTGCTACTCCTTCCTGTCCCCCTGCTGCTGGGACCAGCCAGGAGGGTGATAGGGAGTCACAAGGAGGGGAGTGTCCTGACTTGCATCAGTCTACTATTGTGTCAGTCCATACTAGAGTGTAGTTAATAGTCCCCTAAGGTCACACAGCTCCCTCTCCACTTTATGACCTTATTGTCCTCAATTCCATGCATGTCCTTAGTAAAATTGACTATAAAGGTGGATGTCTCAGACAGATGGGGGGGGGGATGGAGATATTTTTGAAGCACAAACTTCCTCCAGCCCACTGACATAAGAATAAATTCATGAGTTCTTCAATCCTCTCTGAGTGTCTCTTGGCTTTCTTGCTGGACTTTCTGCAATAATACCACTCGTGAGTAGTAGAATTGGTAGGAAGCTGGGCATATTGGGATAACGAAGGCATGTTTTATTTATGCTATTCCTTTGAGCCTCAGTTGGCTCTGATGATGTTTGCCCACACAATAAAACGCCCTGGAGGTGTTGCCTTCTCTTCTCTGTCTCATGTCTCAGTTCTGCTCGGAATTACATCCCAAACAAAATGTGTGTATTACCTCTTTATCCCAAGTCTGTTTTGGGGAGCCCATACTGAGCTACTCCTACCTTCAATTCAAGGCTTTTCTCACCTTTCTGTTAGCCCTCTCAAAGAGAACTAGAAACACTGAAGGAAAGAAGGCTGAAAACTTCAAGGCAATGACAATAAAATGGGAGGACACAGGAGACGGTTCCCTGACTCCAGGCAGACACATTCTCCAGGGGTGTTGTGTTTTCACTACGCAGAAGGGCAGGCTCTCAAAGAACTGGGTTCATGTTGCTTCATCAAACACTTGGCCTCCACAGTGGCCCACAAAGACACATTTGAGTGCTGCAATTGCTTGTGCAATGCAAGGCACGATGCCCGGGGAGAGAGGGTCAGCTGCAAACAAGCCTGAGTGTTGTCATCGGAGTGGATGAGGTTTATTTTTATCAAGTAATAATAACAACAGCATAACAATAATAATAAAAGAATAGGGATGGGGTGTCCAGACATCTTCTAAGTTCTTAGTAACAATGTCAAGAACTCAGAATCAAACACCACTTGAACTTAGTGATACCTCTTGGTTGTAAAGTAATGGATCACACCTTCCCCTTAGTTCCACAACTGCAGACCATTCAGACAGAAAGGAATATTATCTCCATTGAGCAATCTAACTTTTCCCAGAGACCCTTCCCGTTTTGACTGGGCAGGGTTAGGTCCCAAGGCCGTCCATAGTTACAGCAGACTATTTTTAGCTAGGAACATTGCCACCCAGAACAAAAAGAGGAAGGGATGGAAGAATTAATATTAGGTTGACCATTATCACCATCTTCCACATAAGGTGAGCACGACAGGAACCCAAATGATCTCACAGCAGGCTTTGAGTGTCCCTGTAAGCTCATTTACAGAACCAATTTCTGAAGAAGGGACCCAGGAGATGGGTTTATAACTATTCCAGTTCCTTTATGCATTTGAGGCTACCTACCTTGTGTGTGTGTGTGTGTGTGTGTGTGTGTAGGCGGGGAGGGTACTAACAGATGCTGGCATGTAGCTAATATATATAAAAAATTCTAATAACATCAAGGCCAGAAAGAGCTAGAAACAGACAAGCAGAAGTTGTAGAGCTCAAGAAATAAAAATAAAAACAGAAAGAAATTGAGCTCCCCCACCAAGTGAAGTCATGGAACAGTGAGTATTTTCTCTCACATGCATGCGTAGTTGAGGGAAGTTAATTACAGAAAACAGAAGAGCTTTCCCATAAACCTGCAGTACAAAATTTCCATCCGTCATCTAAGTATGAGGTTGAATGACTTTATGGGCTGCGAGATGAAGGTCTCAATTTAAACCCTCTTGTCACGATTGCGGAAAGACCATCTTAACCATTCCATCCCATTTGCACACATATTAGGTTTGCGTGAGCATACTTCTGCGTGTGTACACACGGGCGGGAAGAAGTACCCTTCCTTACACACATGACGTTTTCTAGACTAGACATTGTGGGGTTGCCTTGCATACTTATTTTCCCTTTCTAAGGAATTGGAGTATGCTGAGAAGTTATTCCCTTCAACTCTCCTTCTAAATTCACTTGTAAGTAATAATAATAATAATAAATCCCTGTGTAGAGTCAGTATCACTACACTTCTGGTTTTTACATTTTTTTTTATTTTCTGAAATATGTGTGGTGACACTTTTGATCGGTCTTGAGACACTGAAAATACCTGTGATAGACTGAAAGTCCTTCCTAGATTCATATATATATATATATATATATATATATATATATATATTTTTTTTTTTTTTCTGTTCTGCACTTGTCTCTGCATGTCTTATCACATGTATAGCACACACACGACAATGTACGGGGCATACACATCTTTTTTACATTAGAATGAGAAGTCTTTAGGAAATTCATCAGGATGGCAATAAGAAATGCAGGCTCATGCATTATTAATCCCTGCTATAAAAAATGGAGTTTACTGTAACACTGTGTTTATGGCTTGAACCCCTGAGAGCCAGGGACAGGCACCTCTTTCTGCCAGGTACTTTCCCGTGGAACTGTGTCGTCCCATACCAATGTCACCACAGAACCAAACAGCACCGCTGAAATTGCAAAGGATCTTCCAAATGAATCTCGAGATTTCATTATATATATGGTCTGCCTGTTTGTACAGCTTGTCTTAGTGCAAACTGACAGCATGCACTGGAGTGGCTCCAAATCTGTTTCGTAGGAGCATCTCACACACCACAGTGGCACTCGCAGAATGTTCGAGTTCCACTTACATTACCTCACCTCACCATCCTTCCAAAAAAAAAAAAAAAATTATAAATAAATGGTGGGACAAGGATTTCTTGTTGTTTTACAAGAGGACTTCTAGAAAATTTGCATTTAAAATCTCCTTCCGGGAAGGTTGCATCAGGTTTTCTGAAATCCTGAGCGTGAAGACAGATCCCATAAGGTTTCAAGGTGTCTCACCTGTGCTAACTGTGACCATATAGATTCACTAGGATCTCCATAGCAATCATCACAGCTTCTCCATTTGGGGCTCTGCGGAGCTGATAGAAATTTGGAGATATTTAAGTTTTGACTTGTTAAAGGTGTGCCTTCTAATTAAAACTCCTTTGGGAAAGGAGACCCAAAGAGTAAGAGAAAGGCTTAATGTTAAGTTGACCCATAAGTTATTGTCTTTTTGTTTTTAAGTTAAAAGTGAGCAAATATATATAATTGTGCCTGGGGCATCCTACCACTTGATACTAACTAGAAAATAACTCTTGATAAATTGTAAGTGTCTCTTCTCCTTAAAACTATACCTCAGGGCTGGAGAGATGGTTCAGTGGTTAAAGGTTTCTTGCTTGCAAAGTCTGATGGCCCTGGGTTCAATTCCCCAGTAACCACATAAGTCCAGATGCACAAAGTCACACATGTGTCTGGAGTTCATTGGTAGTGGCAAGAGGCCCTGACATGCCTATACTCTCTCTCTCCCCGTCTCTTTCTCTCTCTCTCTCTCTCTCTCTCTTTACTGTCGCCCTTTCTTCTTTTTTTTTCTTTTTTTGATTTTTCGAGGTAGGGTCTCACTCTAGCCCAGGCTGACCTGGAATTCACTATGTAGTCTCAGGGTGGCCTCGAACTCATGGTAATCTCCTACCTTTGCCTCCCGAGTGCTGGGATTAAAGGCGTGCGACCCCACGCCCGGCTTTAGCCCTTTCTCTTAAATAAATAAATAAACAAAATGTTTTTCAAAAGACTTTACCTCAGAATGGTACCAGAGAACCAGAGAAAACACTCTTTATCTCTTGCTTCTTCCTTGCAAGAGATATGAATATCTCTTAGGAAGCATACAGCTCTGTCTCCAGCTCTGGGTCTTTCATTCCGGTCACCTCAGGTCAGCTATTCAGAGTAGCCCTTCGGGTGTTCATTGTGCTTGCCCTGGGTTTCCGTCACAACTATGGACATGTTTGGAGGCATCCGGGGAGAATGATGATCACGTGTTCTTCACCTTACAAGTGGGGAAACCTGAAGCCACCCATGATTAGAATGACCCCCTCACCATCACTCGAGTCTCGGCTGCCCAGCCTTCTGCTGGTACTCATCAGCAAACACAAGGCCACGTCAGCCACGTCCCCACTGGGAGAAATAACTTCTACTTCACAGGGTGCTTATGAAGATCAAAGAAGTTGATATATGTGAAGCATTTATAACACTGTTTATATGAGGAAAATATTATGTGTTTTAGCTAGGTTTAGACTTTTTATTCAAATGCCTCTTGCTCTGGGAACACGTAGCTTGATAAAAAAACAAACAAACAAACAAACAAACCAGCATGCACTTGAATTTTATTACAGTGAGATTTCACAGGCATGGAGATAACAATATGAAAAATATGACTGGAGATTGATGGGGAGAAGGTATATTACTTTCTGCTGTCATGGGGCCCTAATGTTTCACCATCCAGGGACTTCATCCATATTCCCCTTGGTTTATAGTCTTATGCTGAGCTGAAGAACGATGTTAGGGAGTCACACAAAGGCCAAGGCTTTTATCGCGGCACCTGGAAGCAAGCACGCTGTGGGCAGGTGCTAAGAAACGGTTCTCTATCCCGGGTGCCAGAACACCTCAGCCCTTCTGGTGCCACCGCACTGGCCTTGGATGTCACGGAGGTAGGCCCTGCCAACCCAGCAGGCCTGTCTGATGGTGTGTTCTAGGAACTGAGACCATGGATGGATCCTCTGGCTGCATCCCACCACCTGGTCTTTCTATAAGACCTGTGGGCACTGAGTTGTCCGTATCTGGGCTCACTATGTGCTGGCCAGATACACAATGTTCAGAAAGGTAGTGTGTAGACGACAGTCTATTACCAATAGACTATTTCCTCTACACACCCCAAAACAGTACCTGGATAATCCTGGGTTGTCAGCCTGTTGACAGGCAAGTCGTGCAGGACAGGCTACTTTACCTGCTGCAGAATGCTTGGTGTTTTTCTATGTCCAATCACCAAGTACTCTTGTCTGTCTGGTTAGTACCAAGATGTTTCTGGGTTATTAAAAGTTATATATATATATATATATATATATATATATATATATATAATCTTTGCAGTTGAGAAGTGTGGTGGTTAAGTTCTGTTGTCAACTTGATCGAATTAGCAATACACACGCCTTCTTCTTGGATGGGTCTCCAAGGTTGCTTCCAGGAAGGATTAACTGGAGGAGAAGAATATCCTTCTTCCAGGGTGAGTCCTCCCCTTAGACCGTGGCCCTCCCAGTGGTGGGAATATATATGATGTGTGTATGTACATGTGTGTATGCATGTATGTATATAGGTAATGTGTATATGTACATATATACACATACACACACAGAGAAGCTCTGAGAGGACACAGTTCTCCCTCTAGCTGTCTATACTACTGAACAATGAGTGTCTTTTACCTGGCTACCTCCCATCCCCCATTCACTAGAACGGTGCATCTGTCCTATTCAGCTATCCTTCCTCAGCATTGGAATCAAGTTTCCTCAGCCCTCCAGCGTAGACTGAAGACCAGCCGCTCATCAGGAAACCTCCAGACTGTCAGTAACTGGGTTGGGACTACTGAGGCATCCAGCCACGTGGACTGAGCAGCTACTGGGTTCCTTGGCTCTCCAGCCTGCAGGCTGCTATTGTTGGACTGTCCTATGCTAATCTAATAAATTCCCTTTATAAAAAATATTTTATTTATTTATTTGAGAGAGAGAGAGAGAGACTGGGAGAGCCACGTATGTGCACACACCTTTAATTCTAGCACTTGGGAGACAGAGGTAGGAGGATCACAAAGAGAGAGAAGCAGAGAAAGAGAATGGTGCACCAGAATCTCTAGCCACTGCAAATGAACTCCAGACACATATGGCACTTTATGCATCTGGCTTTATATGGGTACTGGGGAATCAAACTCTGGTCCTTAGGCTTTGCAGGCAAGTGCCTTAACCACTGAGAAATCTCTCCAGCTCAAATTTCCTTTTAAAAATTATTTATTTGTGGGCTGGAGAGATGGCTTAGCAGTGAAGCACTTGCCTGTGAAGCTTAAGGACCCCAGTTCGAGGCTCGATTCCCCAGGACAACATAAGCCAGATGCACAATATGGCACATGTATCTGGAGTTTATTTGCAGTGGCTGGAGGCCTTGGCATACCCATTCTCTCTCTCTCTCTCTCTCTCTCTCTCTCTCTCTCTGCCTCTTTCTCTTTCTGTCTGTCTGTCACTCTCAAGTAAATAAATAAAAATGTTTTTTAATAAAAAATATTCATTTGTTTATTTAAGAGAGAGAGAGGCAGATAGAAAGAGGGAAAAAATGGGCATACCAGGGCCTTCAGCCTCTGCAAATGAACTCCAGACACATGTGTCACCTTCTGCATCTGCTTTACATGGGCCCTGGGGAATCAAACCTGGGTCCTTTGGCTTTGCAGGCAAGTGCCTTAACCATTAAGCCATCTCCCCAGCCTCTCCAAATTTCCTCTTAATACCACTTCATTCTCTAGGCAGAACCCTAACTAATATAGAAAGTATCAGGTGAAGCTTTTTCTCTAGGACTGCTAGGGCGCTGGGGAGTGGAGCAGGTAGTGGGCAGATGGTGGAATGTCAAACCAGAGTGCTGGGAGGGAAACTGGTTCACTACTGCTCTGTGGAGCTCCTTGTACTCAGTTGCCCATGGTAATGTGGCACCTAGTTGGAAAGATAATGAAGTCTGCTGGGCAAAACTGACAAAACAGTGGACTGACTTTAGCTGGGGGAGGGTGATGTGTTGTTCTCAATGGATAGTGGCAAGGGCAGCTAAAAGAGGAGTTTAGAGGGCTGGAGAGATTGCTTATCAGTTGAGGCACTTGCCTGCACAGCCTAATGACCCAGGTTCAATTCCCCAGTACCTCAAAGTGGTGCATACATCTGTAGCTCATTTGCAGCAGCTGGAGGCTCTGGTGCACCCATTCTCTCTGTCTGTCTCTCTTCTCTCTATCTCTCTTCTTGCAAATAAATAAATGAATACTTGGCTACTGGAGAACTGAACATTGGCCAGCAGTCATTGCAAACAGGTACATTTAACCAATGAACCATCGCCCCAGCCCCTTAGTACAATTTTAATAGTGGCATTTCCTTCAAGTTTCATGAATTAAAACAAGTTTAAAAATTAGTGGAAAAGAAATGCAACAGTGTTAAAATTAATGTAAGTGAGAAACACCTGCAAATGAGCTAAACTAATATGCATGAATTTGCCTTTTTAGTTTTTTAAATTTTTATTTATTTATTTGTTTGTTTGTTTGTTTATTATTGTTGTTACTTTGGTTTTTCGAGGTAGGGTCTCATTTTAGCCCAGGCTGACCTGGAATTCACTGTGTCATCTCAGGGTGGCCTTGAACTCATGGCAATCCTTCTACCTCTGCCTCCCAAGTGCTGGGCTTAAAGGTATGCATCACCACTCCAGGCTATTTATTCATTTTGAGAGAGAAAGAGAATGGATAGACCAGGGCCTCCAGCCACTGCAAGTGAACTGCAGACACAGGTTCCACTATGTGCATCTGGCTTGGGTGGGCACTGGGGAATCGAACCTGGGTCCTTAGGCTTTGCAGGCAAGTGCCTTAAGTGTTAAGTCATCTCTCTAGCCCACCTTTTTGGTTCTTACTGTCAGGAGCAAATTTTGTCTGAGACTGAAATTTCTTTTGTACCAATATAACCCTGAAAATTGGGGTTTGGGAGCCTTATCTTCAAAGTGACAATTATTGAGAGGTGTGTGTGTGTGTGTGTGTGTGTGTGTGTGTGCATATACATGCATGCCACCACAGCTGGCATTGTACATGGATACTAGGCAGGATCAAACTCAGGTCCTTATGGTTGAGAGGCAAGTGTCTCTTCCCCTGAACCATCACCCCAGCAACGAGAGACAGGGCTTTGAAGAGATGATGATCTCCCCTTTCATGGTGGCGCCTGGAGACCAGGCGAGTGTCACTCCATGCTGTTTTCTCTCCCTGGCCTCCAGAGGCAAGATACCTACAGCTGTCCGGTTATCATTTCCCCAGTCCCTGTCATCTCAGCAGAACACACACTGAAACAGGGCCCCAAAAGCCTGGAGAAAAGAGTTAAACCTAAGCAGGAGTTGTCTGTGGGAGAAGACTGTTTTCCCCAACTAGTCTGAGAACTAGCAGTTCTCTTTTTTGAGCCTTAGGATGTAGAGCTAAGCTTCATTCGATGGTAGCAGTAGAGCTAAGCTTCATTCGATGGTAGCATCATTGTCCACAGAGTGCTTTATATATACTATTTTAAGTACTTAACTGTCATGTATATAAAATATTATTGTTGCACTTTTTTTCTTGTTCTTTTTTTTTGTTGTTGTTGTTGTTTTTGAGATAGGGTCTCGCTCTATCCCAGGCTAACCTGGAATTCACTGTAGTCCAAGACTGCCCTCCTACCTCTGCCTCCATAGTGCTGGTTTATTGCACATTATAATTAAGAAAAGAGGCTCAGAGACATTAATGGCTCCATCTGAAGCCACACAGTTGCAAATGACTAAGATGAAATTGAAACACAGATTTGGTCCAACCTAGTACCTTCTTTTCTGTCGCTTTGTATAAAGACCATTCCCTTCTGCATGAGTGTTATTGAATGCCAAGGCCCTCACTACAATTTCCAGAGAGGGAAATGTTCTTCCATCCTTTAGAATGAAAAATAACAAGGCCTCTTTCTGATATATTTAATGCTTGATTGAAGAGGCTGTGGTAGAAAGTAGACGGACAGGGAAAACAAAGGAATGAAATCATTCCATACGAAGCAGGACATAACCGAATGCTGTTGTTGGGTAAGACTTGAAGATGATTTTGAGAGTGCATTAAAGCAACATCTAGCAGCTTCCCCCATCCCATGTTGTTGCTTTGCCAGGTTCCGATGGATGATTGAATCAGCAGCAGTTTAGAAACAATTACGAGGTGTGTCGATAAGGCCCAGACACACGTGCAACTGCCACAGCGTTTTGGACACCTTTTTATTTTTCTTGCACCAGAAAGAGCAGAGCCTATACACAGCTCATTTGCTGCCAACAAAATAAAGCCTTTATATTTCTTGTCCCTGTACTCTCTCTTGTGTACCCCAAGCTGTATGTTTAACCTAGTTTTGTGATACGAGCTCTCCTTTGTACTTTCCGTTTGCTTAGACCCCATTTTTAATTTTTACAATTTTTTTTATTGTATATATAAAGCAACAGGTCATATATGATTATCACCTTGCCCCAACTCTCGTTACCATGGGGACCCTCCTCAGCGGGGTTATGGTATTCATTGTGGGGACATTAAGGCCTCAGTCAGTCCCTATGGGATAGCAGAAGGGGAGGGGTGGGGTGGTCAGTGCCTCGCAGCATTCCCATGGACTCTGTTGATCTTACACAGTGTTCCCTGAGCCATGGCCAGCCTGTTGGCAGTCTGATTTAGTGCTGAGTTCCCTGTAGCCTCTGGATTTCTGCTCTCATAGGTTTTGTCTGATCACCATGTCTGCATCACCTCCTGGGGCTGGTTGTCAGGCTAGCAGTGAGGGCAGTGTTCATGAAGTTGCTTCCTCTGCACTTTCTCTTGGGACCTGGAAGATGTGGTGGAGGTAGAAAGTCTCATGGTGGGCAGTCAGCTATCTTTTTTATCTTACTAATGGATCTAGTCTTTCCTCTGCTTTCTCTGCTATCTATAAAACATATTCTCCAAGTGTGAGAGCAATTTGGATGAAAGGGGGTATGCTACGTTGTTTAGGAGAATTTTTGATGTGCCAGCCCACTCTTTCCTGGCCATGGGATTCTGACTTGGTTTCCAGTAACAGATATGAGTTCTTTCCCACTGAGCAGGTCTTGTGTCCAATCAGAGAACAGTTGGTTACCTGCAGAGGCTGCCTGCTACTATGGCACAAGTGTGTACTTCTTGTCTGGATGGTTGATTTTGTAGTCTGCAGGGACCCCTGCTTATTCATGCAGTTGGTGAACATTGTCCTCTGGCAGCTCCAATAGGGCTGTCCAGCACTGAGGG
Source organism: Dipus sagitta (assembly GCA_036346955.1). Classification (NCBI taxonomy): domain Eukaryota; kingdom Metazoa; phylum Chordata; class Mammalia; order Rodentia; family Dipodidae; genus Dipus; species Dipus sagitta. The sequence goes on from CM070784.1 coordinate 56,131,629, forward strand.
CTAGCCGGGAGGGAGCTAGTTTCCCTTTCGGTTGAACCCTATTTTAACAAATTGTACAAAGGAATGGTATTTATTATGACATTTTCATACATGTATATATCATTTGATTATATTCACTCCCTTTATTAGTTTCTCTTATCCTTTCCCCTTTCTTCCCTTCTATATCCACATCCCCTACAGTCCCCCCTTTTTCTTTTCTTTTGTTTTAAAGGTAGGGTCTCACTCTAGCCCAAGCTGACCTGGAATTCACTAAGTACTCAGAGCGCCCTCGGGTTCATGGAGATCCTCTTATTCCTGCCTCTCAAAAGGCGTGCGTCACCACACAGGGCCCTAGTCCCCTGTTTCCTTTATCCTTCCACACACTAAATTCTACATGTGAGAGAGTAGGAGGAAGAAACTCACCAGGTGGTTAGGGAGGAGTCCTTGAAAATTAGTAGTTTGGTCTTCTGTCCTCATCTTGGGAATGTAAGGGTCAAAGTGCATATTAAGATTAAAAATAGTACAGTCAAAATAACACTGGGAAATGGACTGGAGAGGTGGCTCAGTGGCTTAGGTGCTTGCTTGCAAAGCCCAAGGGCCCGGGTTTGATTCCCAATACCCGTGTAAAGCCGATGCACAAAGTGGCGCATGCTTCTGGAGTTCCTTTGCAGTGGCTAGAGGCCACAGCATGCCCGTTCTCTATCTGACTCTCTCTCTCTCTCTGTCTTTCTCTGCGTTCTCATCAGGATTTGCTGTTGTTTGTTTTCCTAACAACAGCCACTGTAACTGACATGAGGTGGGCTCTCATAGCAATTTTAATTTGCATTTCCTGATGGCTAAAGATGTTAAACCTGTTTCCATTGGCCATTTGTACTTCTTTTTCTGAGAATTTTCTGTTTAATTTATTTAACCATTTGTTAATTGGTCTATTGTTTTTCTTTTTTTAAAATGATCTATCTTTTTAAAAATTTTATTTACTTATTTGAGACAGTGAGAGAGGGAAATAGGCAGTGAGAGATGGAGAGACAATGGGCACGCCAGGGCCTCCAGCCACTGCAAATGAACTCCAGGCGCGTGCACCACCTTGTGCATCTGGCTAATGTGGGTCCTTGGGAGTCGAACTGAGGTCCTTTGGCTTTGCAGGCAAATGCAAAGCCATCTTTCCAGCCCCTGTTTTTCTTTTTTTTTTTAAAGGTTTTTTTTTGTTGTTGTTTTTATTTATTTGAGAGCAACAGATAGAGAGAGAAAGAGGCAGAGAGAGAAAGAGACAGAGAGAGGGAATGGGTACATCAGGGCCTCCAGCCATTGAGAACAAACTCCAGATGCATGAGCCACCTTGTGCCTCTGGCTATGTGGGTCCTGGGGAATTGAGCCTCAAACCAGGATCCTTAGGTTTTGCAGGCAAGCTGTTAACGGCTAAGCCATCTCTCCAGCCCTGTTTTTCTTTTTTTAATTGAGAACTTTATTGTATGAACATATCACATGTTAGTCATGTTCCCATCTAATTATACTCTTCTGGTCCCTCTTCCTCACCCCCATTTCCCTAAGGGTCCTCCCCCGTGGAGCTATTGGTATGCACTGTGGGGTCATGAATGCACCAGTCTTTGTGGAGGAGATAATGCTTCATGATACTCCTTTCCACCCTGTGGCTCTTACAGTCCTTCTGTCCCCTCTTATGCAATGTTCCCTGAGCCTCTGGGGCTGTGTTTAAAATTTTGTTTAGTACTGAGCTCTCATCAGCCTCTGATTTTCTGCTTTTGATGGGTTTTGAGTCTACTCAGTGTCTATCACCACCTTCCTGGAGGAAGTTGTCAGGTTAGCAGTGGAAGCAGCACTGTATTTGGTCAACCACTTCTCTGCAATGTCTCCTGGGCCCTGGTGGATGTGCTAGAGATGACTTTTCTCATGCTAGGCAGTCGGCTTTCTTTTCTTGTCATACTGATGTGTCTTGGTCCTTCATGGTATTTGCTGCCACCTGGGCCCTGGGCAAACTACGTGGTGCCCTGGGCTAGGGAGTTGATCAGCCATGGAGTCCCGACTCAGTCAGTTCGGGGGGCGGAGGGCAGGCTGGGGAGTGAGGTCAGTGCCAAATCTTATCTTGCAATATTTATAGGAGTGTGCAGAGTGTGGATAATCCAAAGCAACTACGTCATTGAAGTCCCACCCAAGCATAGAGGATGACTTCCCTACAGCTACGTAGATGGAGTCTCCTGGATTAGTTCTCAATGTTTCATTAAAAAAAAATAGTTTTTAAATTTATTTGCAAGCAGAGAGAAAGACACACAGATAGAAGAGAGAGAGAGAGAGAGAGAATGGGTGCACCAGGACCTCCAGCCACTGCAAATAAACTCCAGATACATGCTACACTTTGTGCATCTGGCTAATGTGGGTACTGGGGAATCAAACCGAGGTCATTAGACTTTTCAGGCATGTTCACTGATTAGCAGCACAGGAAAATTTTGTGTGACAAGATTTTGGAGAAGTTAGGAGCAAAGGGAGATAATGAGCTGGAATATGAGGACTGGTAGATGTATGATTCCCAGTTAACTGAAATTCATCAAAGAAATGAAAGTTTTTAAAATATTATTATTTATTTATTTATTTATATGCAGGGAGAGAGAGAGTGAATCGGCATGCCAGGGCCTCTAGACACTGCAAACAAATTCCAGGTGCATGCACTACTTTGTACATCTGGCTTTACATGGGTACTGGGGAATTGAACCTGGGTTGTTAAGCTGAACCATCTCTCCAACTCCAGGATGAAGGTTTGTTTTTAAGTTTTATAAAGAAATATAAGCATTGTGTCAGTGTTGCAGTCAGGTTCACATTGCTGGTAGAAATCACCCAACCAAGAACAGCTTGTGGGAAAAAAAGAGGCTTATTTTGGCTTACAGGCTCAAGGGGAAGGTCCACGATGGCAGGGGAAATGATGGCATGAGAAGAGGGTGGACATCACTTCCTGGACAACATCAGGTGGACAATAGCAATGGGAGAGTGTGTCAAACACCGGCAAGGGGACTGGCTATAGTACCCATAAGCCCACCCCAAACAATAACATCGCCTCCAGGAAGTATTCATTCCCAAAGTTCCGTCAGCTGGGAACCTAGCATTCAGAATGCCTAAGTTTATGGGGGACACCTGCATCAAACCACCACATTCCCCCCATGGTCCCCATAAACTGATAACCATACATGATATAAAATGCAGTACATTCATCCAACTTTAAAAGTCTCTATAGTTCTTATCAATTCCAATGATGTTCATACATCCCCATAGTCCAAGAGCATATACCAAAAAATCTCCAAAAAAACCCCATAGTGGCATGGAATAAACATTCACACTGCAAAAGATGGCATTGGCCATAGCAAAGAAATATTCAATAAATACAAGATTTAAAACAACCATGGCAAACATCAAACTCTGTAGCTTCAAGTCCAACAAATCTAGCCAGTGACAAATCTCCAAGTCCAATAATTCTAACCAGTAACAAGTCTCTGGAGTTCCAGTTCTGCTCCTCCAGCTAGGCTACTCGCAGTCCTGGAAAGCTTCCTCCTGGGGAGCTCTCCTTGGCAGCCATCTCGTGGTCCTGGCATCTCCACAGCAACCCACGGTTCATCCTCATGGCCTCACGGGGTTTCCATGCAGGCAACCAGCAAACCTGTTTCACACTGCCCATGGCCATTTCCAAAACAAAATGTTGCAAACTCAATGACCCTCTCTTTCCCCTCTTTTCTTATACTCCACTATACAAGGTAGGGTGCCACTTCGTTAATCCAGGGGGGAATAAAAGCAGACTTTGAAGAAGAGGACACTTCTTGAGTATTCAGGCCTCTTCAAAAGAGTCTACATTCTTCCTGTTGCCCCAGTGCACTTCAGCTAGTCCATTCTCAAAGGTTATAATCTCTCAATTGCAGCTTAATGGGCAGCAGTTTACCCAAATATATTTTTTTTCTGTGCCATATCCCTCTGCTCACATCAGTTCATTTGTATGCAAAGCCAACCTGCACAAATTCTCAGGACATGGTCATAACAGCAAGCTTCTCACACACACTGCCTCTAGCCCACTCTGAGCAAAGCTCTTTCTCACCCTCATAAGCCAAACATCATAGTCCATAGCCCTTAATGCATTCAAGTCTTTCAACTGTGACCAGAATTAGTACTTCAAGCTGTACTTATAGTATCTCTTAGGCCAAGCTTTCAAATCTTTCCACATTCCTCTTGAAAATCAGCTCCAAAAGGCCAAAACCACACAGTCAGGTGTCTAGCAGCAATCCCACTTTTGGTACCACTTTACTGTTGCAGTCAGGTTCACATTGCTGGTAGAAATGACCCAACCAAGGGCAGCTTGTGGGAAAAAAGAGGTTTATTTTGGCTTACAGGCTCGAGGGAGAAGCTCTATGATGTCAGGGGAAAATGATGGCATGAGCAGAGGGTGGACATCACTTCCTGGCCAACATCACTTAGACAGCAGGAACAGGAGAGTGTGCCACTGGCTATAATACCCATAAGCCCGCCCCCAACAATACATTGCCTTCAGGAGGCATTAATTCCCAAGTCTCCATTAGCTGGGAACCTTGCACTCAGAACACCTAAGTTTATGGGGGACACCTGAATCAAACCATCACAGTCAGTCAGCTTTGTAACATTATCAGAAGTGCTTGTGATGATGAACTTAGATAAATTAATGGTTCATTTAGGCTTACTGTTAGAGAGGCTGCAATATATGATTAATTGACTCCCCTGTCTCAAGTTTGTAATGAGGTACAACACACATGCATGGAGCAGAATTACTTATTCCATGAGCCAGGAAGCAAAGTGAGTGAGGAGAAAGGGGCCAGGGTTTTGAGATCTCCTTTCCTGATACATTCCCTATGACCTAAGGACCCCTATATACTTCTTCCTCTTGAAGGTTTCTGCTACATCCTAATTGTAACACCCTGTGCAAGAGAGAAGACACACAGATAGAAGAGAGAGAGAGAGAGAGAGAATGGGTGCACAGGACCTCCAGCCACTGCAAATAAACTCCAGATACATGCTACACTTTGGCATCTGGCTAATGTGGGTACTGGGGAATCAAACCGAGGTCATTAGACTTTTCAGGCATGTTCACTGATTAGCAGCACAGGAAAATTTCTGTGTGACAAGATTTTGGAGAAGTTAGGAGCAAGGGAGATAATGAGCTGGAATATGAGGACTGGTAGATGTATGATTCCCAGTTAACTGAAATTCATCAAAGAAATGAAAGTTTTTAAAATATTATTATTTATTTATTTATTTATATGCAGGGAGAGAGAGAGTGAATCGGCATGCCAGGGCCTCTAGACACTTCAAACAAAATTCCAGGTGCATGCACTACTTTGTACATCTGGCTTTACATGGGTACTGGGGAATTGAACCTGGGTTGTTAAGCTGAACCATCTCTCCAACTCCAGGATGAAGGTTTGTTTTTAAGTTTTATAAAGAAATATAAGCATTGTGTCAGTGTTGCAGTCAGGTTCACATTGCTGGTAGAAATCACCCAACAAGAACAGCTTGTGGGAAAAAAGAGGCTTATTTTGGCTTACAGGTCAAGGGTAGGTCACGATGGCAGGGGAAATGATGGCATGAGCAGAGGGTGGACATCACTTCCTGGACAACATCAGGTGGGACAATAGCAATGGGAGAGTGTGTCAAACACCGGCAAGGGGACTGGCTATAGTACCCATAAGCCCACCCCAAACAATAACATCGCCTCCAGGAAGTATTCATTCCCAAAGTTCCGTCAGCTGGGAACCTAGCATTCAGAATGCCTAAGTTTATGGGGGACACCTGCATCAAACCACCACATTCCCCCCATGGTCCCCATAAACTGATAACCATACATGATATAAATGTGAAGTACATTCATCCAACTTTAAAAAGTCTCTATAGTTCTTATCAATTCCAATGATGTTCATACATCCCCATAGTCCAAGAGCACACCCCCACTTCCAAAAAAACCCATAGTGGCATGGAATAAACATTCACACTGCAAAGATGGCATTGGCCATAGCAAAGAAATATTCAATAAATACAAGATTTAAAACAACCCTGGCAATTATTCAAACTCTTTGTTATAGTCCAACAATTCTAGCCAGTGACAAATCTCCAAGTCCAATAATTCTACCAGTAACAAGTCTCTGGAGTTCCAGTTCTGCTCCTCCAGCTAGGCTACTCGCAGTCCTGGAAAGCTTCCTCCTGGGGAGCTCTCCTTGGCAGCCATCTCGTGGTCCTGGCATCTCCACAGCAACCCACGGTTCATCCTCATGGCCTCACGGGTTTCCATGCAGGCAACCAGCAAACCTGTTTCACACTGCCCATGGCCATTTCCAAAACAAAATGTTGCAAACTCAATGACCCTCTCTTTCCCCTCTTTTCTTATACTCCACTATACAAGGTAGGGTGCCACTTCGTTAATCCAGGGGGGAATTAAAGCAGACTTTGAAGAAGAGGACACTTCTTGAGTATTCAGGCCTCTTCAAAAGAGTCTACATTCTTCCTGTTGCCCCAGTGCACTTCAGCTAGTCCATTCTCAAAGGTTATAATCTCTCAATTGCAGCTTAATGGGCAGCAGTTTACCCAAATATATTTTTTTTCTGTGCCATATCCTCTGCTCACATCAGTTCATTTGTATGCAAAGCCAACCTGCACAAATTCTCAGGACATGGTCATAACAGCAAGCTTCTCACACACACTGCCTCTAGCCCACTCTGAGCAAAGCTCTTTCTCACCCTCATAAGCCAAACATCATAGTCCATAGCCCTTAATGCATTCAAGTCTTTCAACTGTGACCAGAATTAGTACTTCAAGCTGTACTTATAGTATCTCTTAGGCCAAGCTTTCAAATCTTTCCACATTCCTCTTGAAAATCAGCTCCAAAAGGCCAAAACCACACAGTCAGGTGTTAGCAGGCTATCCCACTTTTGGTACCACTTTACTGTTGCAGTCAGGTTCACATTGCTGGTAGAAAGACCCCAACCAAGGGCAGCTTGTGGGAAAAAAGAGGTTTATTTTGGCTTACAGGCTCGAGGGAGAAGCTCTATGATGTCAGGGAAAATGATGGCATGAGCAGAGGGTGGACATCACTTCCTGGACAACATCAGGTGGGACAATAGCAATGGAGAGTGTGTCAAACACCGGCAAGGGGACTGGCTATAGTACCCATAAGCCCACCCCAAACAATAACATCGCCTCCAGGAAGTATTCATTCCCAAAGTTCCGTCAGCTGGGAACCTAGCATTCAGAATGCCTAAGTTTATGGGGGACACCTGCATCAAACCACCACATTCCCCCCATGGTCCCCATAAACTGATAACCATACATGATATAAAATGCAGTACATTCATCCAACTTTAAAAGTCTCTATAGTTCTTATCAATTCCAATGATGTTCATACATCCCCATAGTCCAAGAGCATATACCAAAAAATCTCCAAAAAAACCCCATAGTGGCATGGAATAAACATTCACACTGCAAAAGATGGCATTGGCCATAGCAAAGAAATATTCAATAAATACAAGATTTAAAACAACCATGGCAAACATCAAACTCTGTAGCTTCAAGTCCAACAAATCTAGCCAGTGACAAATCTCCAAGTCCAATAATTCTAACCAGTAACAAGTCTCTGGAGTTCCAGTTCTGCTCCTCCAGCTAGGCTACTCGCAGTCCTGGAAAGCTTCCTCCTGGGGAGCTCTCCTTGGCAGCCATCTCGTGGTCCTGGCATCTCCACAGCAACCCACGGTTCATCCTCATGGCCTCACGGGGTTTCCATGCAGGCAACCAGCAAACCTGTTTCACACTGCCCATGGCCATTTCCAAAACAAAATGTTGCAAACTCAATGACCCTCTCTTTCCCCTCTTTTCTTATACTCCACTATACAAGGTAGGGTGCCACTTCGTTAATCCAGGGGGGAATAAAAGCAGACTTTGAAGAAGAGGACACTTCTTGAGTATTCAGGCCTCTTCAAAAGAGTCTACATTCTTCCTGTTGCCCCAGTGCACTTCAGCTAGTCCATTCTCAAAGGTTATAATCTCTCAATTGCAGCTTAATGGGCAGCAGTTTACCCAAATATATTTTTTTTCTGTGCCATATCCCTCTGCTCACATCAGTTCATTTGTATGCAAAGCCAACCTGCACAAATTCTCAGGACATGGTCATAACAGCAAGCTTCTCACACACACTGCCTCTAGCCCACTCTGAGCAAAGCTCTTTCTCACCCTCATAAGCCAAACATCATAGTCCATAGCCCTTAATGCATTCAAGTCTTTCAACTGTGACCAGAATTAGTACTTCAAGCTGTACTTATAGTATCTCTTAGGCCAAGCTTTCAAATCTTTCCACATTCCTCTTGAAAATCAGCTCCAAAAGGCCAAAACCACACAGTCAGGTGTCTAGCAGCAATCCCACTTTTGGTACCACTTTACTGTTGCAGTCAGGTTCACATTGCTGGTAGAAATGACCCAACCAAGGGCAGCTTGTGGGAAAAAAGAGGTTTATTTTGGCTTACAGGCTCGAGGGAGAAGCTCTATGATGTCAGGGAAAATGATGGCATGAGCAGAGGGTGGACATCACTTCCTGGCCAACATCACTTAGACAGCAGGAACAGGAGAGTGTGCCACTGGCTATAATACCCATAAGCCCGCCCCCAACAATACATTGCCTTCAGGAGGCATTAATTCCCAAGTCTCCATTAGCTGGGAACCTTGCACTCAGAACACCTAAGTTTATGGGGGACACCTGAATCAAACCATCACAGTCAGTCAGCTTTGTAACATTATCAGAAGTGCTTGTGATGATGAACTTAGATAAATTAATGGTTCATTTAGGCTTACTGTTAGAGAGGCTGCAATATATGATTAATTGACTCCCCTGTCTCAAGTTTGTAATGAGGTACAACACACATGCATGGAGCAGAATTACTTATTCCATGAGCCAGGAAGCAAAGTGAGTGAGGAGAAAGGGGCCAGGGTTTTGAGATCTCCTTTCCTGATACATTCCCTATGACCTAAGGACCCCTATATACTTCTTCCTCTTGAAGGTTTCTGCTACATCCTAATTGTACCACCCTGTGCAAGAGGCCTTCATGGGATGGGGGGGGGGCGGAATTTATCATCTGGATTAAAAAAAAACTTTTAAATATTTTATTTATGAGAGAGAGAGAATGGGTGTGCCAGGGCCTCCAGCCACTGCAAACGAACTCCAGATGCATGTGCCACCATGTGCATCTGCCTTATTTGGGCACTAGGGAATTGAACCTGAGTCCTTAGACTTCCAAGGCCTTGACCACTAAGCCATCTCTCCAGCCCATGCATTTGACTTTGATGCAGTGCCTCTCTCTGACCCGGTGCTCACTGAGTAGAGTAAACAGGCTGACTACTGCCCTCCAGAGATTTGGTATTTTCCCAGGGTTCTCCGGGCCTGGGATTACAGGTACATTCTGACAAGCCCAGCATTTTACTTGGGTGCTGGGGATTGAACTCAGGACCTTGGGCATAAAAGGCAAGGACTTTACTGATGGAGCTACTTCTCAGCCACTGTCATTGTTTCCTTTTGATTCCCTCTCTGTTCGAAATCCTCAAGGTGTACCTGTGTCTCACACACGGTTCATCTCATTCTTTTTTGTTTGTTTGTTTGTTTGTTTTTCGAGGTAGGGTTTCACTCTGGTCCATGCTGACCTGGAATTCACTATGGAGTCTCAGGGTGGCCTCAAACTCTCAGCAATCCTCCTACCTCTGCCTCCCGAGTGCTGGGATTTAAAGGCGTATGCCACCACGCCCAGCTACATCTCATTCTTGACTACCTTGGATACAGATGTTTTCCCTATATCTGTGGTTGTAGAATTAGCAAATAAAAATATAGGACAGTCAGTTAACATTGAATTTCAAAACAAAATTAAGAAATTTTTAGTGTGATTATGTCCCAGTTATTGCTTGAAACATCCTTGGTTAAAATACAGAGGATGGGGGGGGGCTTCTCTGTCTTTACCCCCTTTCTCTCTGCCTCTTTCTCTCTCAAATACATAAATCAAACAAAATATATTTTTAAAAATCACCAGGCGATGTGGCGCACGACTTTAACTCCAGCATTTGGGAGGCAGAAGTAGGAGGATCGCCATTAATTCAAGGCCACCTTGAGACTACATAGTGAATTCCAGGTCAGCCTGGGATTGAGTGAAACCCTACCTCAAAAACAAACAAACAAAAAAGAAAAAAAAAGAAGAAAACAAACAAACAAACAACAACAACAACAACAATAAAAACAGGTGGATGGCATTCCTGGGATGAACACGTAGGTTGTTCTCTGACCTCCACACACACATATAAACACACATGCATATAAACGCATGCACATGCATATAAACACATGTAAACACATGCATCCATACAACATTCATATATACACACAAAAAGAAAAAATAGAAACAAAAACAAACAAAGAGGAAAATATATTCCTTAGTTTCAGGACTTTCATTTCATGGGAATACTTAAGGAATAAAATGAAAATAACTTAATTGTTTTTACAAACAAATATCATTAGTGGAAACATCAAATGTTAATGTTTTATCACATTGTCAAGTGCAGCATCAAATTTGGGCCTTTGTAAATTCTGAATTCAAATTAGTCTGGTTGAAACAAATTGTTTCTCTTTTCACACAAAATAATGACAGCAGAATTATATTTTTTAAAGTTTGATTCTTGCAAAAATAAGATTGCATGTCTTTGGAAAATAGTTCATGTTCTAGGGTTTGTTATCAAGATAATAATCCATTTATACCAGGGATAATGTCGCACACCCGCAGTGCCAGCGTCAGAGAGGTGGAGGAAGGAAGACCAGAAGTTCAGCATCATCTTTGGCTGTATGATGAGTTTGAAAACGATCTGGGCTACACGAGATCCTGTCTCCAAAACGTAATAATTGGGCTGGAAAAATGTAGTAGCAGTTAAGGTGCTCTCCTACCACAGTCTGATTTCTCAGTACCCATGAAAAACCAGATGCACAAAGTGGAACCCACAACTGGGGTTCATCTTCAGGGGCTGGAGGCCCTGGAGTGTCCATTTTCTCTCTCTATCTGCTCCCCCCTCAAATAAATTTAAAAAATTAAAAGGAACAGAGTGGGGGTAGGTATTTCTTGGTAGCTGTCCTCCACCTGTGGACTGATAAGGGAGTGTTTTCTTAGAGTTATGTCTGGAAGACTCGTTTCTGGAGGGGACCTACAAGCTTCCCAACCTTCCAGAGAATTCCACATTGCACAGGCCCAGGTTCAGCAAAGTCAAATCTGAAGGTACCATGAGCAACCGGACGGGGCCTCAGTACTATCAGGATGGATCGATGGCTCAGGATCCCAAAGTTTCCTAGATCCCAGCAGTTATCCAAGACCTCAGAACCTTTTCTTCACACTGGAGGGAGGGAGGGTCTCACATAACAAGTATGATTAAATTTCCCCACCAGCACAGCAGGAGGAATCAGAATTAAGTTGATTCGAGAAAATAAAGAAAGCGAAATTTCCTGCACACCTGTGGCCCAAGATTTATACCCACACCACATATTTGCTTCATTTGAATTCCTCATTTACCAATTACTCAGAGGAAACCTTTTAATGTTTCTCTCATAATTATGCCTAAGGTATCATGATATGGAATACCAATTTCATCAATTTGTTCCTAAGAAATACTGGCTTCTAGAAAAATTCCCAACTTGCTTGATTTCAACTCAAGTACAGCAGACTAATTGCGTTGCCTCTAAGATTTGAAATAATTGAATCTCTGTTTCTGTCTTTTGATCCAAGTCCTAGAGAGAGGTCCTCACTGTAATAATATTTTCCTAGTGTAACTGCTGCAGTCAAACAAGAATATAATCCAAAAAAGCCCCCTGTATTCACAGAGACAATGCTCTCATGATGAAGCCACAGAAAGAAGGTGTAATTAATGCAAGAAATAATGTGAACAATCTATTAACATAATCTGAATGAAATCCTTGTACTGTTAAATGCAGACACTAAGTGCTCACATAATACTTTATTAATTAACAAAGTATTTATCCACAGGGAAACGAGGATAAGAGACCATACACTTTGCCAGACTACAGGAAAATGTATTATGGCTTCATAAGAAATGCATACAATTCAAACAATAGCATGATTATCTTTTTAAAGCAATTACATTTAATCTCAGAAGAAAGAATAAATACATTAATTCTTCTGTGTTCCATAGTAAGCCACTGAGATGCATAAATGATCATTTTCCTTTCTTACAGCTCTGGAGACTGGTGGCAATCTCGTAAGTGCAGCTTAGACAGCGCAGAAGCTGAAATACCACTTAGATCACCAAAAAAAAAAAAAAAAAAATACATTATGAGATTAACTCACTTTTGATTGCGCAGAATTCTCTACCCTGGGAAGCTGTTGGTTTATACCTTGTACATTCCTTTCAGTTTTTAGAGTTGGATGATGAGAAGATGGATTGCCCACAAAAAAAAGATACTCTTGTGGGCTGAAGAGATTGCTTAGTAGTTAAGGTGCTTGCCTGTGAAGCCTAAGGACCCAGGTTCAATTCCCCAGTACCCATGTAAACCAGTTGCACAAGGTGGCTCATGCATCTGGGGTTTGTTTGCAGTGGCTAGAGGCCTTGGCATGCCATTCTTTCTCTCTGTCTGCCTTTCTGTCAAATAAATAATGTATTAAACAAAGAAATATGCTTGGTACTGCATTCCAGATCTGTTCTCCTATTCTAGCATGCGGGGTATAACTAATTCTCTTCCCCGTAAATGTCCTGTTTCTCTACAGCTCTGGATGGAACAAAGTTAAAAGTTAGCAACATGATTTCTTCTTATCCCTACCCAAGCTCTCCTTGGGCTTCGAATAGCGGAAGCTGATAAGCAGAAAGTATGTTCACACTGACTCATTGCCATTAGCTGATGTGACAACTGTGTGGTGATTCAGGACCACACAGCTACCAGAGAGAGGGTTTTGGCCAAGGGGGCTCTCATGGACCATCTCCTAAGAGTGGCCTGGTTTCTCAGAGTTCAAGTTCCCAGCTCTATATCAGTCTCTTCTCTATGAAAATGGAGAGATCCGCTCCAACTTGCCTTACAGTTTCTCCAAGGGTTTCTTAGCTGGCTAGGCATAAGACTCAGGGTGCTACATGTTCTCCAATGAGATAACATCCCACTGGGGTCTCAACAAACAGATGAGCACTGATTAATGCTACAAAGAGACCATGTAGGGGGCTGTAGAGATGGCTTAGCGGTCAAGTCACTTGCTTGCAAAGCCTAAGGACCCAGGGTCAATTCCCCAGGACCCACACAAGGCCAGATACACAGGGTGGCACGTGCGTCTGGAGTTCGTTTGCAGTGGCTAGAGGCCCTGGTGTGCCTATTTGCTCTCTCCCTCTCCCTCTCTCTCTCTCTCTCTCATAAGTAAAATAAAATAAAGAGACCATGCAAATGGACAAGACATGAAATCAGGATGGGAGGTGGACTAAGTCCTCAATACCAGACTGCAAAAGTGAGGCCGTTTGTTGTACTTACCTTCTCATTGCTGGAGCAAAACACCCAACTAAAGCCAGCTCGCTGGGACTGACGGCTTACAGTCTTGCGGGGAAGCTTCATGGTGGCAGGGAAAGGGTGGCATGAGCAGGAAGCTGGCTCATATCTAGTCACATATCGGAGTGAATGTAATCAAAGTATTGGAGCTGGGCTAATAAATGGGTCCACCACCCCTCCCCCCACTGACACACCTCCTCCAGCAAGGCTCCTCCTCCCAAGGGCTCCATCAGCTGGGGATTGAGGGTGAGGCTTTATCGCTAACACATGAGGCCCTGGGGGACATTTTACATTCAAACCACCACTCCCTTCAAGACATCTCTTTCATAGACTATAAAATGGCCACGCTAATTGCTTCCTGTTCTTTCTGTACGTGAATGGATTTTGTAAAGTATACTGGGTTAAGCACACATACTGATGCATTTAAAAATTATTTATTAATTTATTTATTTGACAAAGAAAGAGGTTGAGAGAGTGAGAGAATAGGCGCGCCAGGGCCTCCAGCCACTGCCAAGGAACTCCAGGTGTGTGCGCCCCCTTGTGCATCTGGCTAACGTGGGCCCTGGGAAATCGAACCTGGGTCCTTTGGCTTTGCAGGCAAATGCCTTAACTGTTAAGCCATCCCTCCAGCATACCGATTTACTTTTTTTTTACACACACACACGGGACATTTTTTATACACACTTACATTGTTTCAGTCAGGCCTCTGCGATGTTACTGTAAAATGGACCAGCCAACTTTCACAGTGTCCCAGACAGGAAAATGCCACAACTGTATGTGGTTAGGCAGGTTTGTCAAAAACTGAATATAGCGTCTCCTTCTAGAATGTGGACAAGGTTTATTGGTATGCTGAAGGGAAGGTAGGGGTAAACATAATCAAAGTACATTGTGTGTAAGAAAATGTCATCATAAAGCTCACTGTGTCTGTGGTGGTTTCACTCAGGTGAAACTAGGTCCCCAGCTGGTGGCAATTTGGGAATTGGGACCTCCTGAAGGTGATGTATTGTTGCGGGCAGATTTATGTGCCAGTGTTTGGCACACTCTCCTACCGCTGCCGTTCACCAGATGTTGGCCAGGAGGTGATGTCCACCCTGTGTTCATGCCATCATTTCCCCTGCCCTCACGGAGCTTCCCCTCGAGTCTATAAGCCAATATAAACCCTTTCCTCCCACAAGCTTCCCTTGGTTGGGTATTTTCTGCCAGCAGCACGAAGCTAACTGCAACAGTGTTGTCTAATTAATACACATGAATCTAAAGTATATTTGGGGGAGGGGCAATAGTCAGTTTAAAGTAAATTAACTAAAGTAGTTGGCAAAAGTTAGTGACACTTGTTGCACAAGTGTTAAGACTTGAACTCTGTCCCCAGCACCCATGTAAATGGCAGGCATAGTGGGGTGTGACTGTAATACCAGCCTTGAGGACGTGAGAGAGAGAGAGAGAGAGAGAGAGATGGATCTTTAACCTGGCTGTCTAGACTAGCCAAAGTGGTGGTGTCTAGGTTTAGTGAGAGAACTTGCCTCAACAAATAAGAGAGAGAAATGGAAGGACACCCACTGTTGACCTCTAGCCTTCACATTCAATGTCTCTCTCTCTCTCTCATATATACTCGTGCACCCATACACATATGAATACAAATATATAACACTCCACACATGCAACATACAAAAAATATTCCTGTTCAATTTTTTTTCAGGTTCCCCTTGTATCTTGACAACTGAACCTCTTTAAAAAGATATTATTGGGCTGGAGAGATGGCTTAGTGGTTAAAGGACTCGCCTGTAAAGCCTAAGGACACATGTACAACTCTCCAGATCCTACATTAGCCAGACACATAAAGATGAGGCAAGAGCAAGGTCGCATATGCCCACTAGGTGGCGCAAGCATCTGGAGTTCTATTGCAGTGGCTGGGGCCCTGGCATGCCAATTATCTATCTCTCCTCTCTCTGTCTCTCTCTAAAATAAATAAATAAATGAATGAATAGAAGGGAAAAAGATATTATTTATTAAAACTTCATTGTTGTGGGCTGGAGAGATGGCTCAATAGTTAATACTTGCTTGCAAAGCCTAACAATCCAAGTTTGAGTCCTCTGCACCCATGTAAAGCCAGATGCACAAAGTGGTGCATGCATCTGGAGTTTGTTTGCAGTGGCAGAAGGTCCTAACCCATTCATTCATTCTCTCTCTCTCTCCTCTCTCTTTCTCTGCCAGGTGTGGTGATGCACACCTTTAATTCCAGTACTCAGGAGGCAGAGGTAAGATGATCACTGTGAGTTTGAGGCCAGCCTGAGACTACAGAGTGAATTCCAGGTCAGATTGGGTTAGAACGATACTCTACCTCAAAAAAAAAAAAAAATCAGCTTCATTTTTGGGAGAAAAATATGAAGATACAAACAACACATCAACCAACATTTCAAGGAACTAGTTTTCTATAGAACATTATTTAAGAAACTTAGGCAAAAGTATTTTAACTACCATCTTCAGATAAAATGCAGATAAATAGTAGGGTTTTATTGTTTTTCTCTTTAGACGGGGTCTTGCTATGAAACATAGGCTTGTTTTAAACTCATGACCCTACAAGTCTCAACCTCCTGTGTGCTGGATTGCAGGACTATATCACATGCCCAGCTATCTACTTAATTTTTTTCTTTTTTGTTTTTTTGAGGTAGGGTCTCAACTTTGGCCCAGGCTGACCTGGAATTCACTATGTAGTCTCAGGGTGGCCTTGAACTATGGCAAGTCATCGACTTCTGCCTCCTTAGTGCTGGGATTAAAGGTGTGTGCCAACATGCCCAGCTATCTACTTAATTTTTGTGAGATTTCCATAAATCTGTTTTGTTAACTTTTAATTTAATTTATTTGCAAGCAGAGAAACATAGGAGAGAGAGAGAGAGAGAGAGAAATGGACAGAGAGAATGGGCATGCCAAGGCCTCCAGCCACTGCAAAGGAACTCCAGACCCATGTGCCACTCTGTGCATCTGGCTTTACATGTGTATTGGGGAATTGAACCCGGATAGTTAAGACTGTGTAGGCATGCACCTTAACTGCAGAGCCATGTCGTTAGCTCCTGTTTTATGTAATGACCATAATCTATCTATTGAGGAGTCTCAGGAAAAGGTGCTGAGAGAGTCCTTTTCAAAAACCCTTCTGTTGGCAAAATCTCCACTCATCACAACAAAATGCGCAGACATCACAAAGCCGCAGGGGAGGGAGA
The DNA here is from genome assembly GCA_036346955.1 of Dipus sagitta. Taxonomy (NCBI): domain Eukaryota; kingdom Metazoa; phylum Chordata; class Mammalia; order Rodentia; family Dipodidae; genus Dipus; species Dipus sagitta. The sequence goes on from CM070784.1 coordinate 56,148,378, forward strand.
ATGTGAATAAATCCTTTTAGCCACGTCCTATGTGTGTGGAGACAAACTACTCCTACCATCATTGCCGCCCTTTACAGCCACTTCAAGCTCTTGACCAAGTGTAAACAGGTCAGCTCCCCACCCAGGTCTGGTGAGCTGCCCTCTGGGCACATTAGCATGTCCATGATCATCCCTTATTATAAAGGTGTCACTTCTAAAGATTGAAGAGATGGGCTGGAGAGATGGCTTGGCAGTTAGGTGCTTGCCTGGGAAGCCTAAGAACCCGGGTTAGAGGCTCGATTCCCCAGGACCCATGTAAGCCAGATGCACAAGGTGGTGCATGCATTCATCTGGAGTTCATTTTCAGTGGCTGGAGGCCTTGGCATGCCCATTTTCCCTCTCTCTCTGTCTCTTTCTCTCTCTCTGACTGTTGATCTCAAATAAATAAATAAAAATGAACAAAATTTTAAAAATCGGAGAGAGATGTCTTTTCATAGAGGTTTCTGGGGGAAGGAGGGAGCCACTTACTAGAGGTAGGGGAGGGAGTCAGAAGGTCCTAAAAAGGACCCAAGCCCAGACCTCAAGTGGACTTGGGAGTCTCTGACAACAGGGAGCTGGTCGAGCTTTCACACTTGGCTTTGGTCCTGGGGTATCAGGGAGGGTTTGGACCTGCTTTTCACTGTGTTCAGAGCAGCAGTGGGGGTGTTTGTGTATTTCAGAAATTGGGCAACAGGTGGGCGTGGCTACCTTTGGAGTAGAGCATCTGGTATCTTTTTTTTTTTAAAAGATTTATTTCTTTGAGGGAGACAAGGGAAGGGGGAGAGAAAGAGAGAATGGGCATGCCAGGGCCTCTAGTCACTGCAAAGGAACTCCAGGTGCACCTTGTGCATCTGGCTTTATGTGGGTCCTGGGGAATCAAACCCAGGTCCTTAGACTTCACAGGGAAAGGCCTTAACCACTAAACAATCCCTGCAGCCCCATTTTGGCTTTTTGAGGTAGGGTCTTGCTCTAGCCTAGGCTGACCTGTAATTCCTTATGCAGTCATAGGGCGGCTTTGAACTCAAGATGATCCTCCTACCTCTCTAGTGCTGGGATTAAAGGTGTGTGCCACCACACCTGGAAGATCATCTGATACCTTAAACCAAGAGCAACAGTGCTCCTCACACCTCTGTTCCATCCTCTCCTGTTTTTTTTTTTTTTTAAATTAAGTTTTTATATTGACAATTTCCATACCCATGGTAATTCCCTCCCTCCCCCACTTGCTCCTTTGAAACTCCATTCTCCATCATATCCCCTCCCCCTCTCAATCAGTCTCTCTTTTATTTTGATGTCATGATCTTTTCCTCTTATTATGATGGTCTTCTGTAGGTAGTGTCAGGCACTGTGAGGTCATATATATCCAGGCCATTCTATGTCTGTAGGAGCACTTGTAAGGAGACCCACCCTTCCTTTGGCTCTTACATTCTTTCCGCCACCTCTTCCACAACAGACCCTGAGCCTTGGAAGATTTAATAGATTTCAGTGCTGAGCACTCCTCTGTCATTTCTTCTCAGGGCCATGGTGCCTTCTGAGTTATCCCAAGGTCACTGCCATCTGAAAAGAGAAGCTTCTCTAGCTAAAAGTGAGAGTAGCATTAATACATGGGTATGAACATTAAGAGAAGTGCTTACTGGGCAGTTTGTTGAATTTAGTATATACACTTAGCCAGACAGCAGCAGATGTTACACCCCTAGGGCTCATGACTACCCCTGCTGTAGGTTTTCAGTATCAGGAATGTATTCTCTCCCATAGAGTGGGCCTCCAGTCCAATTAGAGGGCAACTAATTTCCTCTATAACATACATGCCACTATTGCATCCATTGGCTCATTTGGCCCGGCTGGTCAAATATAATGCTTGCAGTGTCCACTGTTGAGTATCTTCACTGGTGATTTCTCTCTCTATCCCATTGAACTGCATGTAGAATGGCTTTTTCCAGCTTTCTGTCAGCTGGTCTACATGGAGGAGGTTTTCAGCTCAGTTCCAGCAGGATTTCTCAGTGGCCTTGCAGCCCAACTATGTGGAGTCTTCAGTAGTAGGGTCTCTGGTGTTTTTCATTGCATTTTATGTTTTACTTTCCTTGAGTTGCTAGGTGTTGCCATTCACGTGTCAAATATCCCCATAGGCTCATGTGTTGGAACATGAGGTGCCCATTTGGCAGAGCCATTTGGGAAGGTTGTGGAACCTTCAGGAGGTGAAGCAAGTGAGTGACTGTGGAATGTTCTTGAGGTTCTAGAGTCCAGACCTACTTCCTGTCCACTCCTGCTTCCTGACCCTGCAGACAATGTGACCAGGTCTGCCACTGCCTTCTCCACCATGGGGCACCGTATTTCTTCTTCAATGATGAGCCCAGATAAATCATTCCTCCTTCATGGTGTTTCTTGTCAGATGTTTGGTCACAGGGTCAATGAAAATTACTAACACATGAGTTTTCTTAGATGTATAAATATTACTAATTATGAAATAGTCCACGAATTTAATAAGACAGTGGGGGAGGGAAAGAAAACACAGTGATTTTTGTGGATCAATTCTATAAAATCAGTATGATTTTATGAAGTTGTTGGTATAGCAATCAATCATCAAGTAAAATCATTCTGATTTTATAAAAGTTATTTGTATAATAATTAGTTGCAAAATAATCATAAAGTAAAATTATAGTGATTTCATACTTTTATGCATATAAGAATAGTTATGAAATACTTTTTAAAAAATTTTTTTGTTCATTTTTATTTATGAGCGACAGACAGAGAGAGAAAAAGGCAGAGAGAGAGAGAATGGGCGCACCAGGGCCTCCAGCCACTGCAAAAGAACTCCAGACGTGTGCGCCCCCTTGTACATCTGGCTAACGTGGGTCCTGGAGAATGGAGTCTCGAACCGAGGTCCTTAGGCTTCACAGGCAAGCACTTAATCACTAAGCCATCTCTCCAGCCCTATGAAATGCTTTTAATGCATCAAACAGGGTACACAGTATTTTTCCTTTATTAACTAATTCAATTTCCTATTACTGTATTACATAGATAGTGTCATTGTTTTCATTTAACAGATTAGAAATCTGAAGTGTAAATAAATGAGCTACTTGCCCCTTGTCTCAGAGCTAGTTGGTGGCAATGGCCATATTCAAACTCAGTAGTTTTCCAGTACAGTGCTCCACCTTTTAAAAAAATTTTATTGGGCTGAAGAGATTACTCAGTGGTTAAGGTACTTTCCTGCTAAGCCTAAGGACTCCAGTTTGATTTCCCAGTACCCATGTAAAGCCAGAAGCACAAGGTAGTGCATGTATCGAGTTCATCTGTAGTGGCTAGAGGCCTTGGTGCATCCATTTTTTTCTCTCTATCTGCCTCTTTCTTTCTCTCTCAACTAAATAAATATTAAAAAGATAGTTAATAGTCAGGTGTAGTGACACATACCTTTAATCCCAGCACTTGGGAGGCAATGATAGGAGGATCTCCATGAGTTTGAGGCCACCCTGAGACTACACAGTGAATTCCAGGTCAGCCTGAGTTACAGTGAGACTCTTCCTCAGAAAACAAAAAATAAAACATAAAAAAGATAGTTTAGAAATATTTTTCTTTATTTGCAAGGGGAGAGAAGAGAGGAGAAGAGAAAGAAGAGAGATGATGAATGATGAATGGAGTATGAGTGTGCCAGGGCCTCTTACCACTGCAAACAAACTCCAGATGCATGTGCCACTTTGTGCGTATGGCTTTATGTGAGTGTCGGGGAATTGAACTGGGGCTGTCAGGTTTTGCAAGCAAGAGCTTCTAACTGTTCAGCTGTCTTCCTTGCCCTGTATTTCTCATTCTATGCTGGACAGTTTATAATTTTTTTGTTTATTTTTATTTATTTATTTGAAAGTGACAGAGAGAGAAAGAGGCAGATAGAGAGAGAGAGAATGGGCACACCAGGGCCTCCAGCCACTGCAAAGAACTCCAGATGCATGTGCCCCCTTGTGCATCTGGCTAACGTGGGTCCTGGGGAATTGAGCCTCAAACCAGGGTCCTTAGGCTTCATAGGCAAACGCTTAACTGCTAAGCCATCTCTCCAGCCCAGTTTATAATTTTTAAGACTACATGATGTTTAAACTGTAAGCTAGATCTCTTCAGATCAGAATTCATGAACATTATTTCTGAAAATCATCTCTGCCTTATTCAGTCCTCATTGCCACCTCTTTACAGAACTGCCCTGTTCTTCTGATAAATTTTAAAGATGTCCTTGGGACACTGATATCAGGGACAGAGCCTCTGTTAGTGGCCTTTGATCTCAGAAACAGCAAAGACGTGACTTACAAGCAGGAGCATGTATATGGTCACACTCCATTAGTGGGAGAAGGAACTTTATTGGCAAGTGGGAAAATTTTTCCTTTATAGCACTGAAAAAGTGGCATGGTATACTTCCCTACATAGATAACTAGCTGCCCAGGTAATGAGTTCCAAGGGGCTCTGAGGAAACTTGTTACATATGGCTATAGATAAGACTTTTCATTGGCTAGAGAGATGGCTTAGTGGTTAAGGCACTTGTCTGTAGAGCCTAAGATCCCAGGTTTGATTTCCCAGGACCCAAGTAAGCCAGATGCACAAGGTGGCTCATGTGTCTGGAGTTCATTTGCAATAGCTGCAGGCCCTGGCATGCCTATTCTCTCTCTCTGTTTCTCATAAATAAAAATTTAAAAATAGGCTGCATGTTCATTCTGAAAACTGGCTTAGAAAAGACTTTGAGGGGCTGGGGAAATGGCTAACCTATTAAGGCATTTGCCTGCAAAGCCTAAGGACCCAGGTTTGATTCCCCATTGCCCATGTAAGCCAGATGCATAAGGGGGTGCATGCATCTGGAGTTCATCTGTAGTGGCTAGAGGCCCTGGTGTGCCCATTCTCTCTTTCTGCCTCTCTCTCTCTCAAATAAATAAATAAAATATTTTTAAAAAGACTTTGAGATCCTTGGAGTCAAAATTGCATATCCCACACTCTATCCAACACTCGGTTAGTTACTTGTCTTATTGTGGAGATCAACTAATTGACAAGAAACAACTGGAGAAAAGATGGTTCACTTTGTCTCATAGTTTACAAAGTGATACAGTTCATCCCATTGCATCCACAGTTAGAAAATGAGGCAGGAAGAGGAAGTGAGGTCAGGCTAGAAAATCTCAAGGGCCGCCCCTGTGACCCACTTCTCCCAGCAAGGCTCCACCTCCTAAAGGTTCCCTAGCCTTCCAAAGCAACACCACCAGATGGGAACCGAGGATTCAAACACATGACCCCACGGGCTGCATTTCATATTCAAGCCACAGCACACTTAATATAGCTGGCTGAAGTGATCGATGTCCTCTTTATTCCTTCACATTAGCGAGTGTATCTTGAAAATGATCAACCTTCTAAATATGCAACATATTAAGAAGAATTAAATTAGGAGACAAATTCCCCTTAGGGTTGGGTAAAAAATGAACAGAGAAATTTAAGTAAGGCATTTAAAAAATATACTTATTTATTTATTTATTTGCAAGCAGAGAGATATAGAAGAGAGACAGAGAGAATGGGCACACCAGGGTCTGCAGCCACTGCAAACAGACTCTAAATGCATGCCCCGTTTTGTGTATCTGGCTTTATGTGGATACTGTCAAATTCAGGTCATTAGGCTTTGCAGGCAAATGCCCTAACCACTGAGAAATCTCACCAGGCCCCACTAAGGCACATTTTCTTAAAAGTATTTTTATTTATTTGAGAGAGATAGAATGAATGATCACACCAGAGCCTCTTGCAACTGCAAATGAACTCCAGATGCATGTGCCACTTTGCGCATCTGGCTTTACATGGGTACCAGAGATTCAAACCTGAGCCATCAGGCTTGCAAACAAGTGCCTTAACCACTAAGCTATCTCTCCAGCCCTGAGCAAGGCACATTTTGAGGATGAGGTAACCTCATAGGAAGAAGAAAGGTCTATCAAAGCTTGCTCAAAATAGTTAAAACCGGAATTGTAATATTCCCTCCCACTATTAATTGGGCTCATTAGAAGTTTCTGTCTTATATGTCATTGTCACTAGAGCCTTTGTCTGCCTGAAAGATCTCAAATTCAACATGGCCAGAAGTCATATCCTCAGGGAAGTCTTTCTGGATACAACTAGATGGACTATCCTGCCACTGGCTCTCAGTGAGTCCACTATTTTTTTTTTGTTAAATTTTATTTATTTATTTATTTGAGGGGGGGCTGGAGAATGGGCACACCAGGGTCTCCAGCCACTGCAAATGAACTCCAGACACATGTGCCACCATTGTGCATCTGGCTTATGTGGGTTCTGGGGAATCAAACCTGAGTCCTTAGGCTTCGCAGGCAAGCGCCTTGACCTCTGAGCCATCTCTCCGGCCCAAGTCCCACATCTCTTAGCAGCACCTACCTCAATTACAGAAATGACTTTAAGGGACACTTATGTCTCTGGGTTCCCCAGTTGTCTAATGGCACTCTTTCCTTCACTAGCCAAATAGTCAATTTAACTCGCCCTGTGTGAGAGCAGGCATAATGACCTGTCCTCTACCATTCAGCATCCCCAGAAAAGCTCTGAAACGTTCGTTCTCGGTATCTGCTGCTTTTGTTCAGAACACGGTATCCAGGTGTAGCTTGGTCAGCTTTTTCCCTCTTATTACTACTGCTACCCACAGTTCTATGTCTCTTGCCTTCATCCTATGAGTAGGACAAGACCACATATCAGTTCACCTAGCAGGTAGGACATTCCACACAAAGTTGAAAGAGGTTCTAAAATATGCTATTTGCCTTTTTATGCTAAGATATCAATGTCTTTGGAGCAACTTTCTGAAAGATTTGGGATAATAAAAGTGCAATGAGGGCTGGAGAGATGGCTTAGCAGTTAAGGTGCTTGCCTGCAAAGCCGAAGGACCCAGGTTCAATTCCCCAGGACCCACATAAAGACAGATGCACAAGATGGCGCATGCGTCTGGAGTTTGTTTGCGGTGGCTAGAGGCCCTGGTGCATCTATTCTCTTGCTATATACCTGTCTCTTTCTTTTTCTCTCTCTTAATACTTTTTTTGAAATGCGCAATGAAAGTAGAAAGTGAGAAACAAACTTATAGGTGAGACACGAAGGGAACTCAGGCCCCTGCTCCTGTGTCCCCGTAAGCTAGGGTTGCTGACGTGTTCTGGGTATCCACACTTTCACCACAGACAACTTCACCCATCCATCTCCTTTGTCCACTAAATTCCCAGGGTCTTTTCTCTTGATATAGTATAGGAAAATTCTAAAAGTGGCTGTTACTTTATTATGAAGAACAGTTTAACTCCATCCCTTTCAATGTTTTCTAGAGACATGACAGGCTTGGGTTTTACTACCACGCCTCCTAGCAAGGTTTCAATATGTTAAAGCATGGTTTGCCTTTTAGAAATAGGAGTCTAAGGCTGGAGTCATGGCTAAACAGTTAGGGCACTTGCCTGCAAACCTTACTGACCCTGGTTCGATTTCCCAGTATGCACATAAGCCAGATGCACAAAATGGCACGCGCATCTGGAGTTCGTTTGCAGTGGCTGGAGGCCCTGGCATGTCTATTCTCTCTCTCTCTCTGTCTCTCTCTCACTGTTCTCTCTGTGCTTTCAAATAACTAACTAGCTAACTAACTAACTAAATAAATTTGAAAAAAATGGGGTTGGGTGTGGTGGCACATGCCTATAATCCAGCACTTGGAATGCAGAAGTGGGAGGATCACTGTTAATTCGAGGCCAGCCTGAGACCATATAGTGGATTCCAGGTCAACCTAGGTTAAAGAGAGACCCTACCTCAGAAAGCCAAAAAAAAAAAAAAGTAAAAAGTAAAAAAAGAAATAGGAGGAATATAAGCCACATTCTGGGTAAAATAATAGAGTAGATTGGGAGGCTCACAAAAATTGTTTTACAGTCGTCAACTGTGTTCATTGTACCAATTAGGTACTTAATCAATGCCTGTTGAATGCAAGCATAAATCTCCGAAAAGATGCAAAGACATGAGGCACTGAAAAGGTTTTATCATAAAATTAATTATGCCAGGTGAGGGCTGTGTAAATGGATTCTAGAGTTAATTCAGCTGCCCCTTGATGACATCAGGGGTTATGTCACACCCCTCTTTTAGCCTTATAGCTACCTTTCAGACTGTATTTCTCATCATTAATAAACTGTGGAAATAGGGCTGGAGGAATGGTTCAACAGTTAAGGTGCTTGCCCCCAAAGCCTAAGAACCCAGGTTTGACCCCCAGTACCCACATAAAGCCAAGTGCACAAAGTAGTGCTCGTGTCTGGAGTTTGTTTACTATGGCCAGAGGCCCTGGTGCATCCATTCTCTCTCTATCGGCCTCTCTGTCTCATAAATAAATAACTAAATCGTGGAAATAACCCAAGAGTTGGATATCACATGGCCACATGATAAAGGAAAATGGGGGAATTTACTTCTGCTTTCCTTTTAATTAGGAAGAGAAATCTCCTCAGAATATATTTCTTTCAGATATATAAGCTTATTAAGTGAGGCTAGGACATGAGTGCTTAGCAGAAGGAGACAGCCTCTTTTAATGAGAGAAGATAATGAAGACTGGAGAGGTGGCTTGGCAGTTAAGGCACTTGCTGGCAAAGCCAAAGGACCCAGGTTCAATTCCCCAATACCCATGTAAGTCAGTTGCACCAGGTGGTACATGTGTCTGGAGTTTGTTTGCAGTGGCTGGAGGACCTGGCATGCCAATTTTCTATCCACTTCCTCTCTCTCTCTCAAAATATAAATAAATAAAAACAAAAAAACTTAAAAAAGATAATGAATTAAATGTCCATTGGTTGGGCAATAAACAAACATATACATTTATGAAAAATGAATTGTAATCAGTACTTGGGGATGTTAAGCTTTCCCATAAGATGAATTTCTGTGTGGAATATTTTGATGATTTTTAGCCACATTCTGAGACTTACTCAATACTAATTAGAATGATTTCTTATCCCATGTCCCACAAACAGGATTTCATGTGTAGTTTTTCTTATAGCTAAAGTGGTCTGCCCTTAACACGTGTTATTGTTTGAATGTATGGCCCCATAGACTCAGATTAAAAAAAATATTTATTTATTTGCCAGCAGAGAGCAGAGAGACACAGAGAGAATGGGTATGCCAGGGCTACCAGCTGGTGCAAATGAACTCCAGATGCATGTGCCACTTTTGTGCTTTTGTGCTTTTGTGTGGGTAGTAGTGGGGGATCAAACCAGAGTCCTTATGCTTTACAGGCAAGCTCCTTAACTGCTGAGCCATCTCTCCAGCCCTCAGGCATTTTAATCAAGTTGAACTTTCTACCAAAGTCCCCAGAAGGCAGATCCTTGGTTAGGGGGCATGTCACTGGGGGTGAAGATTTTATTTTATTTTTATTTTTATTTTTTTATTTTTTATTTTTTTGGTTTTTCGAGGTAGGGTCTCACTCTAGCCCAGGCTGACCTGGAATTCACTAGGAAGTCTCAGGGTGGCCTCGAACTCACGGCGATCCTCCTACCTCTGCCTCCCGAGTGCTGGGATTAAAGGCATGCGCCACCACGCCCGGCTGGGGGGTGAAGATTTTAGAGTCAAGCCCCAAGGTGTGTTTTGGGGCGGATCTGAGTCCAGTGGTACAGATAAGGATGTTCTGAGCAGACTGAACTCCAGTGGTTTGTGATGGCTGATGCTGTGTCCTCTGCTTGGATCTGTGAAAAGAAGCCAGCATCTTCTGCCATCGATAGAACTTCCCCTGGATCTGTAAGCCTGAAGTAAACCCCTTTCTTCCTATAAGCTGTGTCTGATTGGATGTTCATCCTGGTAACATGGAGCTGACTGCAACACCACTGTTGTACTAAAAGAAGTTTGTTGGAGGAGACCTGCCCAGGTGAACCCACATCTGTACAGAAAACGAAGACACCTTGGAAAAATATCTTACTGACTGATAACACTACAGTTTCTAGGTTTATTTGGTATAACAGTGTAATTTCTTCTACCTCATCTAGTGTATTCAACCGAAGACAAACATATTACCTCTGAGAACTCTTCCCTTATGAATAGTATACACAATCAAAGTAAACTTTATTTACCCCTTTTTCCATCCTCTCTTCCTGTGGCTCTGGAAGTCAACTTGTACTTAAATATTAACTCAGATTCACATTGGGAAAGCTCTTACTCTTAGAGTTGTACGAAGAAAAGTGGACTCAGCCCACTGACCTATTTCCATCATCCCCAGAAACGTGAGAGAAAATCACAAGGTTGAAGTTGAGCTCAACTTTATTATTTCACATGCTATGAAAGAGAGAATGGAATCTGCCATGCAAGTTATTTTTTGTGTCAATCTTAAAACTAATATTCAGCTGCTGTGTGAACAAATTTTGGTAGTCTCCGAAGATTATCAAGCTGAACAAGGTCTTTCCCTTATTTAGTTAACTGCATATATATAAATCATGTCATATTAGCAATAGTTGGAGTGGATGGATGGTTCAATATGCCCCAGAGGTAAGTGGTATGAAATCTGCACTGGGGTAGTTTTATCCTACCTCATACAATGTCCAGTCAGTGACCAGGTTGATATTGGTCTCTGTCCTCACTCCGGCCACTGCTAATGAACTCCAAATACATGTGCCACCTTGTGCATCTGGCTTTATGTGAGTACTGGGGAATCAAACCTTGATCCTTTGGCTTTGCAGGCAAGCGCCTTAACCTCTAAACCATCTCTCCAGCCCTCTTCATCCTTACTCCAATGCAATAATCCAAGTCAATTTGCAAGCAATATTGTTTGCAGCAGAACCTTACTTGAAACCAGTTGCATGCTAAAAGATTGGTTCTCAAAACAGGGAGCTGGAGAGATGGCTCAGCAGTTAAGGTGCTGGCCTGCAAAGACTTTGAATTTTATTCATTTATTTATTTATTTATTTATTTATTTATTTATTTATGAGAGAGAATGGGCATGCCAGGGCCTCTAGCCACTGCAAATGAACTCCAGATGCATGAACCACCACGTGCATATCTGGCTTACATGGGTTCTGGTAGGCATCTCCAGGAACATTCACATGAAATCCACAGCTGCAGCAATGGAAATAAATCAGAGATTTTCCCCAGCAATGGTACTACAAGCAACAGTGATCTGACAGCACCAGAGACTATAGCTGGTCCCGAGAGAGACAGAACAGAATGAAGAATGATAAAGAAGGTGGGGGGGCTGGAACATTGTGCTAGGGAGGAAGGCCGAGACATTCTCCATGAACAGCCCTTGCATGCGTTCACATATAAATAGGTACAAAGTGGTTCTGGAATTCAAGTACCAGCCTGGGTATGTCTGTGGTCACTGCTCATCCAGACATAACACTTAGAAATAAAAAAAAAATGGAGGGCTGGAGAGAGCACTTAAGGTGCTTGCCTGCAAAGCCTCAGGACTGAGGTTTGATTCCCTAGGACCCTCGTAAGCCAGATGCACAAGGTGGCACATGCATCTGAAATTCATTTGCAGTGGCTGAAAGCTCTGGAGCACCCATTCTCTCTCTCTCTCTCTCTCTCTCTCTCTCTCTCTGCCTCTTCTCTCTCTCCCCCTCTTCTCTGAAGTAAATAAATAAAATGAATAAAAAGTTGGAAAGAAGAGGTGATTGCACAGGGCCCTGTGGGTTTTACTGATCCTCAAAGTATGTGCCATGGAAGTCCTCCCCTGCAGAGAAGTGGTCAGGCTTCCAAAGGAGATCCTGTAGGGAGTGCGATGCAGAGGGCTTTGCATGCATTACGCTCAGCACCACCATGCCTAGACCTGAGAGATCACATCGCTTTCCTCTCCAATCTCCAGTTAGATTATTTCTTTGAAATAGTAGCAGCCATGCATGTCCCTAGGCTAAGAGTAAAATAGCAATTTTGATGTCGAGCATAAGGAGATGAGAACACACAGATTAACACAATCAAAACAAAATGGGACATGTTTTGGGAAAAGGCAAAAAAATATTGTAAGAAAAATCTCACTCTTTTTTGATACATCAGAAGCCTAAAATTAAATAAATACATGTTACAGCTAAGAGAAGCATAGTGGTTCAGTCAAGAAAAGATGGATGTGTTAGCAGGGGAAGACATGATCACAGCTAATAGGTTTCTACCAATTTTTTTTTTAGTGGCAGAATGTTTTTATTTCAGTGTGATTGTATATGGAGTTCAATTGATAAAGCAGATAAAAATGCAGCTGCTCTGGCAGAATAAGGGGAGGCCAAGGGCACCATACTCCTGCCTCTCTTTTTCCTCCTGCAGCTGCTCCGGTAGCCCTGCCAGGGAATCCTTGCACTCTGCAAAATGGAATTTGAAAAGCAAACATAACAATGCTGCAGCCTCTATCCATTTCACAGCTTCTCAGATACTAAACATTGCCAGCTCCTTTAACATCAATTAGATATTTACTAATAAATTTGCAAACTTTTCTCTTTCCTCAGGTTCAGAATTCTATGGAATAACTCGAGTTGAGTGCTAATATAGCAGACAGAACAAGAATAATATTTGAACCAGCCCATGTTACATTTTCTGGTGTCCCTGTTGATACTGGCAAAAGACAGCTGTAGAAGGACCGATGTGTAATATTCACACCACTAAAACAAAATAATCTGGTTGGAGCGATGGCTCAGCAGTTAAGGCACTTGCCTGCAAAGCCAAAGGACCCAGGTTCAATTTCCCAATACCCACATAAAGCCAGATGCACAAGGTAGCACATGTATCTGGAGTTCGTTTGCAGTAGTTGGAGGCCCTGGTGTACCCATTCTCTCTCTCCTTCCCTCTCTCTCTCTCTCTCTCTCTCTCTGCCTCTTTCTCTCAAATAAGTAAATAAAACATTTAAGGAAATCTTGCCCTCGTGGTCTGATTTATTTGAACTTCTGCTCTCCTCTCAGACCCTTGACCCAGGGACCAGTGGTAATTTGCATTTGCTTCTTACTAAGTCCAATATATTTAATATTTATCTCGAGAAGGTCAGAGACCGAAGGTGAACCCTGTCTCCAGTTAGCTGAAATGATTAATTCATACATACAAAAGCTAAAGGGCGCTTTCTGCGAATTGTCTGAGACGTCGTTTGAAATGCAGAAGGCTGGTTTAATGGCTTAAATGCACTGGCGATGAAGTTTCCATCCAGGAGGGCTCAGGGATTCCTGGTCCCTGGAGGAACTGTGGGCACAGAATAAAGAAAAAGGAGGGGGGAGTTGTTTAGCTCCTGCTTAAGCCATCACCAGGAAGAGAGAGAGGTCTGTGGCCTTGATATTTAAATCACCATCAGTCTCCAGGGAAGAAAAGGAAGGGGATATATATATCTCACTGTTGAGTGTATGATCTGGGCAATAAGAAAATGGTGTGTAACAAGCTAGTTGATTCCAGAGGGTCAGAGTAGAGAGAAACACAGAAACTCGACTTAGCCGGCCATCCCTGCGCCAACCTACTGTATAATCGTTATAATGAGTAGCATGTTACGTTACTATACTCACTCATTTCCCTTTAACTTCATGGGCAGGATAAACGTTTCTCTCCCATCAATGATAGGGCTGGCAATGCCAATTGGTTGGCTTCATTCTGGATAGTTCTTAAACACTTTGGCTTTGAGATCGCCCATGGAACTGGCATAGCCAGTGGGGTGTCCGTAGATGGGATACAATGCTTTAAAATGTGCCAGCCTGGCATGATGGCACACGCCTTGAATCCCAGCACTCAGAAGGGTGAGATAGGATGAGATAGGATGATCGCTGTGAGTTCGAGGCCAGCCTGAGACTACATAGTACATTCCAGGTTAGCCTGGGCTAGAGTGAGACCTTATCTTGAAAAAACTCAAAAAAAACAAAACAAAAACAAAAACAAAAACGAAACAAACAAACAAAAAAACGAGACATAAGCCAGCTGCCCTGCCATCTAAGATGTAAGGAAGGGATATTGCTGGAGCATATCTGGATCCAAAATATATAGCTTAAGCCAAGCCCTAGGCATATCACAGGACCCACCTGACTCAGGCATCAAGAATAAGTGCTTTAAAGTCACTGAATTTTAACATGCTTGGTTATACAGCAATGGTTCATGTGTCTGTATTCTTAGATTAAATGAAGTTACACATGCAAAATGTCATTCATAATACCCAGTAAGCACTGTGTAAGAAATTTCTAGAGCTGGAGAGATAGCTCAGCAGTTAAGGTGTGTGCCTGTAAAGCCTGATGACCCAGGTTCGATTCCCCAGTACTCTTCTATAGCTGGATAACACAAAGTGGCGCATGCATCTGGAGTTCATTTCCAGTGGCTAGAGGTCCTGGCATACCTGTTCTCTCTCTCTCTCTCTCTCTCTCTCTCTCTCTCTCTATATATATATATATATATATATATATACACACATATATACATAGATATACATATACATATATATATATATATATATATATATATATATATATATATATAATCTGCCTCTTTCCCTGTCTCTCTCAAATAAATAAATAAAATGCCTTAAAAAAAGAAATTTTCTTTTCTTTTCTTTCTTTTTTTTTGGTTTTTCGAGGTAGGGTCTCACTCTGGCCCAGGATGACCTGGAATTCACTATGTAGTCTCAGGGTGCCCTCGAACTCACGGCGATCCTCCTACCTCTGCCTCCCGAGTGCTGGGATTAAAGGCGTTCACCACCATGCCCGGCTAAAAAAAGAACTTTTTATTAAGTAGTCTAGTGCTGGCTCATGCCCTTAATCCTAGCACTCGGGAGGCAGAGGCAGGAGGATCGCCGTGAGTGTGAGAACAGCCTGAGACTACATAGTGAATTCCAGGTCAGCCTGGGCTAGAGTGAGACCCTACCTCAAAAAACAAAACAAAACAAACAAAAAAGTCAAAATAAGTTTCTATTGATAAAAACAACGCCCACATTAGGATTTGGGATAATAGTTTTTCCTTCAAAGACAGCTGGTGAAAAGTGGCATAGCTTGCAGTCTCCTCGGCTTGCAGTATTGCTAGCTAAGAAACACAAGAGAAATAATTAGTTCTCTTCACATCTCATGATGTGGAGATGTGATCTCTGTATCGCATCTCAGAAGTAATATAGACCCACTTCCTTTTCTTCACCGGAGACGGATGAGGATGGTTTAACTTTCAAGGCCACGGTTCCCTCTGTCATGCTCTTCCATTCCTGTTCTTTCACAACCGGCGGGGGGGGGGGGGCATTGATCTTTTTGATCCTTTGAGGAACAGTTCTTTGGAGAAGAGTTCTCATGGGAACCAATCACAATGGTAGGGTTTCCTCCCAGGCGCTCTTGGTAGGTGGTGCTGGCTTGGGAGAGCGATGGTGATAGTTGGATTCTAGCTCTGTCACTGGTTTTCCTACTGCCTGAGGAACTTAACCTCCCGTGTTATACTCCCCTGATTTACATAATGGGGCTGATTATAATTGGCAACCTCTCGGGATTGTTGTACGAATTAACTAATGTTTGTGAAGTGCTTGGAGGTCCACCGATGAAAGGTGCTCTATAAGCCTATTATTATGCCATCAAAAATGAAATTCCAATAAGATGACGCTTTCATTTCAACTCCCATTAATTTTGTCAGCATTCTAGATTAGTCCTCACTGGTTTTCTAGATCAAATAAATAAATAGAAATAGGAGAAAGGGGGATGCATTGAAATATGAAGCATTCACATGGAAAGGAAATTAGCTTGAAAATGCTAGCACTTAGAAGTGATTTTTAAATTATTATCCTTTAATGAGCCCTGATCATGTAATCAATATTATGTAAAAACCTAGATATGGTCTCTGAGTTTACAAACTAAATTACAAACCTGACTGATTAAATAGCTAACATTTTCTATTTCAAGTGTGTAGAAATGAATGCTATATAAAGGCCTATAACTCAACTCATTTTTAAATTAGGCTTCTTGTTATAGAAAATAATTTGAAAAGTTGTTTTTTTTAAGATTTTAAATTGTAAAGAAGACCTTTAGGAGGTCACCATGTGCTGCTTACTCACTGCTGTGCTGGGTTCATGTTGAATGAATTTGACAATCAACCCTGCTGTAGTGACTTGCAGGTGATTAGACCATAAGGTCTCAT
Source organism: Dipus sagitta (assembly GCA_036346955.1). Classification (NCBI taxonomy): domain Eukaryota; kingdom Metazoa; phylum Chordata; class Mammalia; order Rodentia; family Dipodidae; genus Dipus; species Dipus sagitta. The sequence goes on from CM070784.1 coordinate 56,164,425, forward strand.
TATAAATCCTTTTGGGCTGGAGAGTTGGCTCAGAGGTTAAGGCACTTGCCTGCAAAGTCCAATAACCCGAGTTTGACTCCCCAGTACCCAGGTAAAGCCAGATGCACATGTATTTGGAGTTCATTTGTGGTGGCTGGAGGCCCTGGGGTGCCCATTCTCTCTCTCTCTCCCTGTCTCTCTCTCTATCTCTACTTGAAAATAAAAATACTTTTCAAATATCCTCTCATAAAATCATGAGGTGTTAGACTGTGAGCATCTGACACTCTTCTCACTTTACAGATTAGAAAAATAGAAGACCCTGATGGGTGACACAAAGTCACGTCTCTAGAAGTGGGCAGATCTGGCCTCTGAAGTCTTCATCTATTTCCATTTCTAATACAACTATTCATACCTATGAAGAAGAAACCTCTTCACATCTCTTGGTGTTCGTGTATGTGACATAGATATTTCCAAATCATTTTCCTCATTAAGATACTTATTATTATTGATAGTAAGATGCCTGCATTGTTTTGGCACCATGTTGACTTCAGAAACAGGTATTCATCTGATTGCTTTAAATACATACACATGAACCCTGTTTCCAAGACTCTTAACAAGAAGTGGCAGGTGGGCCATTGCAATCTGTTTTGTTTTTTCTCCCTTTGAAAATCTAGGGAGTTGATTAAACATCATCCAATAATCCAACTCTAAACAGCTTCAGATCTGAGATGTGCTGGGTTCATTAAAAGTTACGATTATAAGTGTGGAGCTAGAGAGATGGCTTAGTGGTTAAGGCACTTGCCTGAGAAGCCAAAGGACCCAGATTCAATTCCTCAGGACCCATGTAACCAGATGCACAATGTGGCACATGTGTCTGGAGTTCATTTGCAGTGGCTGGATGCCCTGGTGCACCCATTCTCTCTCTCTCTCTCTCTCTCTTTCTCTCTCTCCTCTCTCAAACAAATAAATAAATAAGAATGTAAGGGGGGTGTGATGGTGCATACTTTTAATCCTAGTACTCAGGGGGCAGAGTTGGAGGATTGCTGTGAATTTGAGTCCAGCCTGGGCTAGAATGAAGACCTTACATCAAAAAAAGAAGAAGGAGGAGGAGGAGAAGAAGAAGAAAGAAGTAAAGAATTGGCTTAAGCTTTGTGGGACCCACCTATAATCCCAGAACTTTGGAGGCAGAAATGGAAGACATGAATTTGAGCCAAATTATATAGCAACATTCTCTCTCAAATGAATGAACAAACAACTTGGGATTGGAGGAGATTCAGTGTTTGTAGCAAGCAGACTCTATTGGATTCCGCTGAACTGAAATGTCAGGAGAAAGAGACGGATGGCGTTGTTTCACTTTCCATTAGGTCGACGCTGCTTGTTGATAATCAGGCAGTGTCTGCTTGGAGCCCAACACCCACTTTATTTCTTAGGTTCTCGTGTGCTGCTGATGTCTGGGAATGCAAATTGTCTTTTCTCAAATTGGGAGTGGTACCAAGTCCAACTGAACCTCATCAGTAATGGATGGGAGGAATTATGTTTTATTTGATGATGGCAGCGATGCCAAAAAGAAGCCTGAAAGAGAAACGTCTGCCTTGAATGTCAAGACTGAGATGGATGGAGTCAAAGCAGCACTGCAAGAAAGCTGGGGGAAAGGTGTTACCATCCAGGAATCCTCTCCCTTTTCTAGACTCCATTCGTCTTCACACTGGTTCCAGATTAATTTATGGATTGATCATCTATTTCGAAGAAATTTGGGCATGGAGAGATGGCTGAGCAGTTAAGGCGCTTGCCTACAAAGCAATTACGACCCGCGTTCGATTCCCCAGTCTCCCCATGTAAAGCCAGATGCACAATGTGGCAGATGCATCTGGAGTTCATTTGTGGTGGCTGGAGGCCCTGGTGCACCCATTTTCTTTGTCTCTCTTCTATCTCTCTTTGCTTGCAAATGAATAAATAGATAAAACTATTTTTTAAAAATTTAGGGTCTGGAGATATGGCTCAGTGGTTAAAGGCACTTGTTTGCAAAGCCTGAGGGTCTGGGTTCTATTCCCTGGTATCCACATAAAGCTAGATGCACAGTGATACATGCATCTGGAGTTCAATTCCAGTGGCTAGAGGCCCTGGCATGCCCATTCTCACTCACTCTCTCTCTCTCTCTTTCTGCCCTTCCCTCTCTTTCTCTCTGCTTGCAAATAAATAATAAATAGAATATGCAAAAAATGCAGATTCCTTAACAAAAAAGATGTTATCACAGGAATTCTTGCACTCACTACATCATTTGTTCATTCCGAACTTTAGAGGCCCTGCTGTTTGGAAGAGACATCATGAGAGGGGTGTGACAAACACGGTTACTTGTGACCACATTGCCTGCATGGCACACCCCATTCTTCATGCTTAATACACTGATTTCGTCACTCCTCACCACAGTCCCATGATGTCACTCTCATTACTATCATCTCCGCTTGATGGAAGAAGGAAGAGCGGTAGAACTTGAACACCTTGTTCAAGGTCATTAAACTAATCATAATTTTTCTTTTTTGTTTAACTTTTGAAAATGTTTTATTTATTTATTTGCACGGACAGAGAGAGGGAGAGAGAGAGAGAGAGAGAGGGAGAATGGGCATGCCATGGCCTCCAGCCACTCACTGAAAACGAACTTTGTGCACTGGCTTTAGGTGGATACTGGGGAATTTAACCTGGGTTGTTAGGCTTTACAAACAAGCATGTTAACCACGGAGCAATCTCTCCAGCCCTGATTTTTATTTTTTTGTGCATTATGTTTTGACATCTTAAGAATCTTGCTAGACAGAGAGAAACTTCCCTTTCTGAGGCTAGCCAGTTCTTAGAGATAACCACATGAGAGGCTAGGATTTTGCCTTCTGTATGCAAGCCAATTAATCCCTAGTCAATGTCCCCAAGGACCTCCTTAGCTTAACTCATACTCCAAGTAATAGTTCTCCTTAGACCCCGATAGCAGACAGCTAGAGACCAGTGCTATCACCAAAAGCCCACTGTAATTATCCAAATAAGTCCTCTTAAACCCTTCTCTCTGCCCTCACTGGCTTTCCCATAAATGCTCCAATACAAGATCTGGCCCAACTTTTCCAGTTCTGGTTTTGTCTTCTGATCACACTGGGGCTCTTGCATGATGATCTATTGTTTCTGGGAATATCATAATTGACATTAAACTTCCTTTCATTAAAAAAAATATTTATTTGAGAGATAAAGGCAGATCTAACTATCTATCTATCTATTGAGAGAGAGAGAGAGAGAGAGAGAGAGAGAGAGAGAGAGAGAGAAAATGATAACCACTGCTCCATGGGCTCTAGCTCCTGCAAACAAACTCCAGACACATGTGCAACTTTGTGCATCTGGCTTTGTGTGGGTGCTGGGGAACTGAACCTGAGTCCTTTGGCTTTGCTGGTAAGGGCCTTAACTGCTGCACCATCTCTCCAGCCCTCAACTTCCTTTCAACAACAGTGATCTCTCTGTGTCATCACTCAGTTAATTTTATAAATTAAGATGTGAGCATCAGTCCGTGGCTGTGGAACATGGAACTATACACTGTGTTGATATAAATCAGATTTCTACTTTAAAATATTTTTGTTTATTTTTATTATTTATTAAAGAGGGACAGAGAGAGAGAGAGAGAGAATGGGCACTCCAGAGCCTCCAGCCACTGCAAATGAACTCCAGATGCATGCGCTCCCTTGTGCATCTGGCTAATGTGGGTCCTGGGGAATTGAGCCTTGAACCTGGGGTCCTTAGGCTTCACAGGCAAGTGCTTAACCGCTAAGCCATCTCTCCAGCCCAGATTTCTATTTTTTAAAATAAATCTTTCCCTCTTTTAAAAAAGTTACTTATTTATTTATTTGAGAGAGAAAGAGAAAGAGAGAGAGAGGAGAGAGAGAGAGAGAGTGAGTATGGGCACAACAGGGCCTCTAGCCACTGCAAGGGAACTCCAAATGCATGTGCCACCTTGTGCATTTGGCTTTATGTGGGTAGTAGGGAATCGAACCTGGGTCCTTAGCCTTCTCAGGCAAGGGCCTTAACTACTAAGCAATCTCTCCAGCCCAAGACTTCTACTTTTTAAAGGTTCAGAGTCCTCTGGGAGAAAGCAAAATCAGAGTTTGCTGAATTGTAAAGCATTAGGCAAATACTGTCATGAAGATCACACTGTTATGGCTAACTTACTGTCGTGGTTTGAGTCTGGAATGTTCCCCCTCAGGCTCATGGTTTGAACACCTGTTCCACTTGGGGGTGCTATTTGGGGAAGTTGTGGAGTTTTTTGGGGGTAGATCTTAGCTGATGGAAGGTCACTAGGGCCTTAGAAGGTTATACTAGGGTTCTACTTCCTGTCATACTCTTTCTGCCACCTGGTCTCCCACATCATGAACAGCCTCAGCCACACGCTGCCGTGATGTCTTGTCTGATCATGTGGGGCTAACCAACTATGAGCTGAATGACAAAATTAATTCTTTCCTTACATTGTTTCTGTCAGGTATTTTGCTCATAGTTATGCAAAAGTAGCCAATATGCTCCCTGCACAGTACTGTCAATGTGAAAGGTATATCCTTCTTGGTTTAATTAGAATTCCCTACAGCTAAAGCAGACATGGTGGTGCATGCCTTTAATCCCAGCACTAGGGAGGCAGGGGTAGGAGGACCGTTGTGAGTTTGAGGCCAGCCTGGGACGACATAGTGAACTCCAGGGCAGCCTGGGCTAGAGTGAGTCCCTACATTGAAAAAAAACAACGTGCTCCCTGCAGACACAAAATGGCCTGGATATCCGTGACCTCACAGTGCCTGACACTACCTACACAAGACCATCATAATAGGAGGAAAAGATCATGACATCAAAATAAGAGAGAGACTGATTGAGATGGGGAGGGGATATGATGGAGAATGGAGTTTCAAAGGGGAAAGTAGGGGGGAGGGAGGGTATCACCATGGGATATTTTTTATAATCATGGAAGTTGTTAATAAAAAAAAGAAAAAGAAAAAGAAGAAGAAAAAAAAAACAAAACAAAACAAACAAAAAAAAGTTCAAGAATTCACTACAGCTTGTGTGAACTGATGAGGTGACTGGGTGGTTTCAGTGTATCTGGAGCTCACCCAATGTTGCTTTTTTTTTTTTCAGTGTAGGGTCTCACTCTAGCCCAGGCTGACCTGACACTTTGTGGTCCCAGGCTAGCCTCGAACTTACAGGGATCCTCCTACCTCTGCCTCCCGAGTGCTGGGATTAAAGGCATGTGTCACCATGCCCGGCCCCAGTTATTTTATTTATTTACTTTTCTTTGTGGAGTATTTTATGGGATAGTCTTGCTTTGTATTCCATTCTTGTCAGCCTCCCGAGTGCTGGGATTATAGGCACACCCTACCATGCTTGACTAGACCCATCCAATTCTTTCTTTCTTTATGATTATGGTTTGCCTGATTTTTAGTTATTTATTTAAAAGAGAGAGAGACATAGATGGATGATAGATAGATAGATAGATAGATAGATAGATAGATAGATAGATAGGCACACAGAAAGAGAAAGAGAGAGAGAGAGAGAGAGAGGGAGAGGGAGAGGGAGAGGGAGAGAATGGGCACACCAGGGCCTCTAGCCACTATAAACAAACTCCAGACACATGCGCCACCTTGAGCATCTGTCTTTATGTGGGTCCTGGGGAGTGGAATTCGGCTCCTTAGATTTCACAGGTAAGAGACTTAGCTGCTGAGCCATCTGTTCCAGCTGCCAATCTGATTCTTAACATGAACAAGGTAGAGGAGGGAGGAGTTCAGACATGTAAGTAGGCAGGACGCTTAGCACCACGGAGGCTGAAACATGCACATCTGTACCAGGCACTCCAAGCAGGTCCCGGGACGAATGCTCATGTAACCGCGCATCTCCGTCGTTGGCGAGATCTGATAGAGCCCCAGAGCAGGAGGTCACAGAGGGTACTGGGCCTGCGGGATGCTGAGAAGGAGCCCAGGAAAAGCCGACAACACCCACTCTCTGTTCACCATCCACGCGTGATGAGAATCGTGCTTTCCAGTGGGACTCCCCAGGCTCCCCTAGTTTGAGAGTTAACAAGCCTGCTTGTGTTGAAGGTTCATCCACCAAAACGATTGAGGCTGAGGTACTAGTCAAGGGCGAGATGAAGTGTGACATGATCACTTTCATACTGTAGTGGGTGTCAACAAACATAGCCACAGCCTTCCTTAGAATTCGTGCGATCTTCTGGAGCCCTATACCTCTATGTAACTTTTTAAAATATTTCATTTATTTATTTGCAAGCACAGGGAGGAGGATAGAGGGAATGGGCACAATAGGGTATCTTGCCAATGCTGACAAGCTCCAGATGCAGGTGCCACTTGTTGCATCTGGCTTTACATGGGTACTGGGGATTTGAACCTGGGCCATCAGGCTTTGTAAGCTGGTGCCGTCAATGGCTGAGTCATCTCTCCAGCCTGATATCTTTTGACCAGAATTGAGGGAGAGTGAAAACTTATTTTTCCACCCAGTGAAAGCCAGCTTTCATTTTGCCCAAACTATACTCGTGTCCCATAAAACTCGTGTTTTGGGTAAGTAAAGTTATTATTCTCACTTCAGTTCAGAAAGGCTTGGTAAATTGCCGAAAGATGCGTAGCTAGGGAGTTATAAAATTAAGATTTATATTCAGCTGTATTGAGTTTAAAGAACGGGCACTCTATTTATTGCTTAAAATACTGAAGATAGTCCACTCTTACATTTTAAAATTTTAATTAATTAATTTATTCTTTATTTGTGTCTATGTATGTGTGTGTGTATATGTACGTGGGCATGCGTGGAGGTCGGAGGACAGATGCCTGTCACCACCTTCTTTGAGATGGGCTCTCTCGCCTCTCTAAATGAGTCTGGCCTGTGAGCTCCTGGCTCTGCCTGCCGTTGTCAGAGGCAATATAGCTCACAGGTGCATGTACCACCTTGTGTCCAGTTTATATGGGTGTTAAGGAATCGAACCCTGGCCAACAGGCTTTGTAAGCAAATGCCGATAAACATTTGATGTTTGATGCAGCCAGAACTCCTAAGACAAACCAGTTCATTAGATTTGTTCAACATAACTCAGAATTCTTGGTGACTTTGGCCCCTCCTCTGCCCCAACTGAATTATACCCCACCTTAACCCTGCTCCCAACCCTGTAACGTTTTCCACAAAACCTGCTTAATTTCTAGCTCTTCCCAGTGATTTTTCTGCTTTCCTGCACCAACTACGTAGTGACTGACCAGATTATCTTCTCACCCAGCCGCTGCTGTTTGTGCCTGTCCACCACCTGGAGGACGCTCGTTCAGGCGCCTGTGTACCTCACCCCGGCACTCAACTCAACGCACGGCTGTATCCTATCTGTGCTCCTTTCGCTACTCCAGGCACTGACAAAGTTACTAGACAGAGCAGTTACTTAAACACCGGGTGAAGCCGGGTGTGGTGGCGCACACCTTAAACCCAGCACTTGGGAGGCAGAGGTAGGAGGATCTCTGTGAGTTCGAGGCCAGCCTAAGGCTATGTAGTGAATTTCAGGTCAGCCTGGGCTAGAGCAAGACCCTACCTCAAAAAAAAAAAAAAAAAAAAAAAAAAAGGACTAATCCCTGGATACTCTCTGCCTCCACGTGACACACTCATGTTATAGACTTACAGAAGTTAGTCATTGTATAAGTAAAGTGCACTCCATGCCCTGTTCCTTGATGCTGCTCCAGGGACAAAGCTGTGTCAAGATTGCTTCCATAGAGCTGGAGAGATGGCTTAGCAATGAAGGCACTTGCTTGCAAAGCCAAAGGACCCAGGTTCAATTCCCCAGTACCTATGTAAAGCCAGATGCACAAAGTGGCACATGCGTCTGTAGTTCATTTACAGTGACTGGAGCCCCTGACGTGCCCATTCTCTCTCTGAACTCTCTCTATCTGCCTCTTTTTTTCTCTCTCTCAAAATAAATAAATAAAATATTAAAGAACCAGATTGCCTCGATGGCATCCCGACTCCTTCACATGCTGGCCTGGTGGCATCAAGATAGGTGATTTAATTTCAACGAACCTCCATCTCCTCCGCCAAGATGGTACCTATCTCAGAGTTGGCCTTGCAATTAAATGAGCTTGTATGGAGTAAATACTCAAAAGATAGTAATAGGGCTGGTGAAATGGCTCAAAGGTTAAGATGCTTGCCTGCGAAACCTAAGGATCTGAGTTCGATTCCCTAGTACCTACATAAAGTCAGATAAACAAAGTGGTGCATGCATCTGCAGTCCACTTGCAGCAGCTGGGGGCCCTGTTGAGCCCATTCTCTCTTCTCTCTCTCTGCTTGCAAATAAATGAATATTTTTTTTCAAAATATATTAATAATATTTTTATTGACATGAAGAATTCAGCTCACGCTGGAGAGATGGCTTAACCTTTAAGGCACTTGCCTGCAAAGCCAAAGGACCTCGGTTCAATTCCCCAGGACCCACATAAGCCAGATGCACAAGGGGGTAGCATGCATCTGGAGTTTGTTGCAGTGGCTGGAAGCCCTGGTGCAGCCCATTCTCTCTCTCTCTGCCTCTTTCATGTTCTCAAATAAATAAATATATATATTTTTTAAAAAAGAACTCAATGAAATTAATTTCCCTGTGCTGTCTAATATAGTAGCCACTAGCCACAGATAGCTAATGCAGACTTAAAATTCATTGCTGGGAAAGTTGCAACAAATTCATTTTCACCTGTCACATTACATGGTGTCGACAGCCACACCTGGCTAATGGTCACAGTCCTGGATTGTTAGGTTCAGTACATCTCCATCACCTCAGAACAGCCCCTGACCCATGCCAGTAGTTCTATCCCCACCAAGCCCTAGACATCTCATCAAATTAAAAATGTGAGATGAATTGCATACTTCAAACAAAAAACCTGCTGGGCACGGTGGTGCATGCCTTTAATCCCAGCACTTGGGAGGCAGAAGGTAGGAGGATCACTGTGAGTTCAAGACCACCCTGAGACTACATAGTAAATTCCAGGTCAGCCTGGACTAGAGTGAGACATTTTCTCAATAAACAGCCACAAGGGGCTGGTGGGATGGCTTAGCAGATAATGCATTTGCCTGCAAAGCCAAAGGACCGAGGTTTGATTCCCCAGGACCCATGTTAGCCAAATGCACACGTCTGGAGTTCGTTTTCAGTAGCTGGAGGCCCTGGCGTGCCCATTCTATCTCTCTCCCTCTTTCCCTGTCAAATATATAAATAAATAAATAAAAATAAATTATAAAACAACTACAACAACAAAAACTCTCAGATGTATGTACCATGGGGACTTCAAACTCAAAATGCCCAAGACGTCCACCTACTGTGTGTGTTAGCCTTTTTAAACAATGATGGGTGTGTCTTGTTCCTCTCTGCCTTATTTTCTGGTTGGCCCCCCACTCCCTCTCCTGCTTTCAATACCTTTCTGATGGAGTTACGTTCCATATGGAATACTGTTACAGGTGCAGAATCGTTCCTCTCCCCGCTGAATGGGTGCACATGTGCGGCCGCATCACAGAAGGCCAGAGCACGATGCCTGTGAATCCAGGCCTCCCTCGCAGTCTGTGGGTCAATAGCATTCTTCGGTGGCTTGCTAATGCTTTATTGTCTCTTAGTATACATTGGAATAATAATGGTAATTTATGCAGATATTTTGTATGCATAGCAAATAATGAGAAACACCTGCAGAAATTTCCCTCCTTCTCGGGAGTTCAGCAACTAATTATATTTTTAAATAATGGCTACCATTGAACACAATTATCCAAATCACTTTAAGTAATGGAATCTTTTTAAGGTGTTTTTGAAAATTTTTAGCACAGTTTTGAAACACTCATTTTTATCTAAAAGATGGGACAAGAAAAAAAAAAAGAAAAAGAAACAAGACTAGTGGGTGGCTTACTCATCCAAAAAAAAAAAAGAAAAGAAAAAGAAAAAAGAAAAAAAAAAAAGAAAGGAAGGAAGAAAGAAAAAGAAAGAAAGAAAGAAAAGAAAAGAAAGAAAAGCTTCTACCAAGAATGGATAAGTGGAAGACTTTCCTCTAGGATCCAGTCTAGGTACTCAAGGTCATGGTCACCTGATTTCATCCAGGTTTTCTGTAGACTCACTTTCCAGGCTTTGGTCAGTTTCTTTGCTTTTGTTCTTTCTTCCTTATGTAATTAAAAATAACAATAGCTGGGGGGGCTGGAGACATGGCTCAGTGGTTAAGGTGCTTGCCTTCAGAGACTAATGACCCAGGGTTTGATTTCCCAGTACCCACGTGAAACCAGATGCACAGAGTTTGCAGGGACCAGAAGCCCTGGCATGCCCATTTTCTCTGTTTCTCTCTGTTTGCAAGTAAATAAATAAAATATTTTGCTAGGCATGGTGGCACACACTTTTAATCCCAGCACTTAGGAACCAGATGTAGGAGAATTGCCATGAGTTTGAGACCAGCCTGGGACTACAGAGTAAGTTCCAGATCAGTCTGGGGTAGAGCGAGACCCTTCCTCACAAGAAAGCAAAATAATAATGATAATAATAAAGTTACTCCTTGTTGTTGTTACCTTCATGTTGCTGGGATGAACTATCCTGGCCACAAACAGCTGGGGGGAAGGAAAGGCTTTATCTGGGCTTGTAGTTTCAAGGCGAAGCTTCATGATGGCAGGGAAAGGCATGGCATGAGCAGAGGCTGGACATCACCTCTGCCACAGCAGGTGGGAAAAAGCAGCATGCAAAGGAGCTGACTCAGAAAGCCTAATGACCCAGTTTGATTCCCCAGTACCCATGTAAAGACCAATGCACAAAGTGACATCTGTGTCTGGAGTTGTATGCAGTGGCTAGAGGCCTTGACACACCCCATTCTCTGTTTCTCTTCTCTCTATCTCTCTCTGCTTGTAAACAAATAAGTAAAATAATTTTTTTTAAAGGAGTAAACCAAACACTGGCAAGCTACGGGCTAATAAGCCTCAAGGTCTATCTCCAGCAACACACCTCCTCCGGCAAGGCTCCACCTCCCAAGTTGCTATCAGCTGGGGACCAAGCATTCAGACAGCATGAGTTTATGGGGGACATCTGACTCAAACCACCCCACTCTGAAAATCCTGTCTTTTAAAAGTCCATGTTTCCACCTAATTTCCCCCTCTGTCAACTGAATAGCCTGAGTGAGGGAAATACTGACTGTGGAGTCTGCAAACCACTGGTTGTCTTTCTGGACCTCAGTCTTTTCTTCCATTTAGAAGATGGAGAGAGATAAATCACCACTGTAACACTGAGGAATCCGTGACTGCCAGGGCTCCTGGTCCTGACCCCATCAGGAGACAAGTCCACCAAGGAGAATGGGAAATGGAAGTGTCTTATCTAAGAGCAATATCAATAAAAATACATGTTTCTCTCCTCACATGGAAACCAAGACCTGTGGTCTTGATTAGAGCAATATTCTAGAAACTCTATGCATCTAGTGATTTGGGGGTTGAACATAGAAGGACCACTCGGGGAGATTCAGAACTTCCTCTCAAGCAGTGCCTTCTTCACCGGCATGATTTGAGCTGGTCAACTCTACCTCCTAACATTTCTAATCCTTTCTCTAATTCTGTAAGAAATTATTGGTCTGTAGGAAGAAAAAAAAATCAATCCTTGTATAAATTATATCATTTTCTTTTTTGATGTGGGTCTGTTTGGTCAATTGACATTTATGGAGTGCTCCTTAAGAGATGAGTACATTGAAAGAATTCTTGACCTCATGGAAATTAAAATCTAGAGATGGAAGTTCATTAAAAGGCAATCAAATTCAAAATAAAACGGATGAAAATCAGACAATGTTGAATGAGTGCTTAGATGACAGAGCAGTTCATTCTTGTATGGGAAATCAAAGAGACTCTCTTAAAGAGGTGAATTTGACCACATCCCTGAAGGACGGACAATCAGGCAGTGGTAAGCTGTGGGACCCCGTCCTGTCCCTGGTCTGTGGACTGGTGCTACCACGGATGGGAGCTTAGCTAGTGTAACTGCATAAAGGAATAACATGAAGAGAATGTAATGAGGGTTGGGGAGATGGCTCAGCAGTTAAAAGGCACTTGCTAGCAAATCTGATGGCCTGGATTTGATTCCCCAGTACCCGTGTACAGCCAGATGCACAAAGTGGTGCATCCTGCTAAGTTCATTTGCAGCAGCAGGAGACCCTGCAGTGCCCATTCTTCCCTTTCTCTCCTTTCAAATAAATAATAAATAAAATTATTTTTATAAAAGAAAATATGATGAACACTTCCTAAAGCCTAGTATATAGCTAGTGTGAAGAAGATTCCCTTGTCGCTTTTTCTGATGTTATGTTCTATGAATGTTCCCGTGTTTACCTTTTCTGGGGTGATGATAAAAATAAATGTTAAGTTTTTTTTTGAGTTGCTTTTAACCCCATTTCTCCATTTGACAATAATGAAAAACTAGCAAATATCTATTAACCCCAAACCCTTAATATTTCACTTATTACTTTAGTCAACCATGAAATCTAAAATTTAGAGTCCTCTGAGTTAGTTTTTTTTCCCCCTTATTTGTTTTTCTAACTTCCAAGTGCCTCGGTGATCTCCTAAAAGAAAATGAAGAGGGCTGGAGAAATGGCTCAGCAGTTAAGGTGTTTGCCTGCAGTGCCTAAGGACCTAGGTTCGATTCCCCAGTACCCACATTGAAAGCCAGGTAGCACATGTGTGTGGAGTTTATTTGTAATGACTAGAGGCCCTGGCATGCCCATTCTCTCTCTCTCTCTCTCCCTCTTTCTCTTTCTCAAATAAATAAAATATAAAAAGAGAAAATACAGAGTCAAATGGATTTGTATTTTTTATTATTCTTGTGCAGATAAACTAGGTTGCTAATATCATATAGGGGAGGGAGAGAGAGTAAAAAAAAAAAAAACACCGAGAGAGATAGATACAGGGAGAGATAACAAGAGTTGAGGATCTCTGCACTATCAAAGTCAGCGTGTGATAAGTTCTTTCCAAGAATGTTCACACATGTTCGTAAGGAAGCATTCGTGGGAAAACCTGCCACGGCTATTGTGCTAGTTTGAATTCATGGTTCCATAGACTCAGGTGTTGTATTAAAACGAAGTTTGCCGTTTCAGCCCCTACCAGGCTGACTCCTCCTACGGGGGAGTGGAGGGGGCGTCACTGGGAGTGGATCTGAATTTCAGCACAAAGGTATTTGGAAAGGTTTGGAGCTCTGATGGGTTTTATGTGCGCTGGTTTTGGTGCCTGGCGCTAGCTGCTTGGTGGTGTCTCTGCTTGGATCTATGGAAGGGGGCCAGCTTCTTCCACCATTGATGGAACTTCTGGATCTGTGAGCCTGAAATAAATCCTGTTTCTCCCATGAACTCTGTCTGCTGAGATGTTTGTCCCAGCAGCATCGGGACTGTCTATGACAACTGCTAATTCATTTAATCTTATGCTCCACTGACCAAACATGCAGCAAAGAAAGTTTAAGGCAAAGTGTGATAAGCAATTTGGCATTAAATCCTAGGGGAGCTTCCAACAACACCCCATTTGCATCCAACCAAGAATGTGTGCGAAAGGACCTCCCAGCTAGCAGCAAGGGCAAAAGTGTCCTCCAGAAGCAACCGTGGGCATTTGTTTGTTGGTTCGCAGCCCACTATAGGAAGGAAATAAGTCATGATTTTCTACGTTGAAGGTGGTGCTAAAAATCAAGTCAAAGTCAATTGTTTTTCCTGATGACAGAGCCTTTCTTGGCGATCTGGGCTTCTGAAGTGACTCACATATCAGGTGGAGGGTTGCAAATTAACTGACTGTGTTTTTATTAATAACAAAAAAGGTTGGGGGAGGGAAGAGAATTATCATGGTTTATTCTTTGTAATTATGGAAGTTTTCAATTAAAAAAAGTTAAAAAAAAAAAAAAGGTTGTGCTTCCAAAACATGGAGGCTTCTTTTGGGAAACCTTGTAGGCCTCTCTGATCAAGAGCTCATTGTGGATGATAGCCACCCAGAGAACACTCAACTCCTACTAAACCAGACATCCAGAGACAAAGAGGCTCCCAAGACCTCATCACTGAAGCAGACCTAAAATGAACCCAACATGGCTCAGGGAAAATTGCAGAACAGGGGGTGGACAGAATGTCAGAGCCACACGTTGGGTCATGATACACAGAGACATTGCCTCCTACCCATAACTGATGGCTACCCACACAATGCATGACCCATATTCCCCAACGAGGAGGGTCCCTGCGGAGGGGGGAGGGCAGGGAGGAGGCTAACAATGGTATCAACTTGACTGTGTTCACTGAGTACAAAACTAATAATAACAAAACACATGGAGGCTTCTCGGCAAACTGTGGGGAGATGGCCTGAGGCATCAATGAAGCCAGTAGACTTGTGTCTTGGTGCCTGAGGCCAGGGTAGGTGAAGCTGTTGGAAGAACAATTCATTCAGAAATCAGGGAATCCATAATGTATTAATAATTTCATGTACTCTATGTTTTTTAAAATTTATTTTGATTTTATTTATTTACTAGAGAGAGAGAGACAGAGAAAGAAAATGAAATGGGTGCACCAGAGCCTCCAGCCACTGTAAACAAACTCCAGATGCATGTGGCTTACATGGGTACTAGGGAATTGAACTTGGGTCCTTAGGCTTCACAGACAAGTGCCTTACCGGCTAAGCCGTCTCTCCAGCCCAACTCTATGTTCTTGACAGCTGACTCTCTACTCCATTTCCATCCTGAACCTCATTTCCCATGTTAAATTCCAAAGTCTTTGGTGAATGAGAAGGCTTGAAAATGGCTTGGCAAATGCAACTGCTTGCACTCCGTAGAAAGCACCCTCAGAGCAGACTGGAAAGATGGCATTTTTATTACTCAGAATGGTGAAGTCTACAAACAAATCACATCCATCTTGCACGGATGGCTACCGTCTTTCCAAGGCACTCCGAACACTATGATTACCCAGAACAGACTCTTGTCTCTGTTACTAATGACACATTACTTTTAAAGTAATTTTATTTTTTTTTTAAAAATACTGTTATTTATTTATTTGAGAGAGAAAGAAAGAGGGAGAGAGCATGCATGCACCAGGGCCTCCTGCCATTGCAAAGGAATTCCAGGTGCATGCACCACTTTGTGCACCTGGCTTTAAATGGCCACTGGGGAATTGAACCTCCGCCCTTAGACTTTTCAGGCAAGCACCATAAATGCTGAGCCATCTCTCCAGCCCTAAAACTCATCTTAAGATTTAAAAAAAGGTCTATTTAAGGGGCAACTCCTGGCAGATACTGCGCTGAACACGAAGGGATGGATGTGGGGCGGTTGGTAGGGGTTATCAGAAGATGCTATTCCTCACAGTTAGCCCGGCAGTGTGGAATGGTGTCTTATGGAGAAAGAGGACCTGCTGAAGCCAGCGACAGCGCAGGCCAGAGGTGCCTGGGAGTATCATCTCTGAGAAAATGGGTGAGTGAGCGCAAGTTTTTTGTTTGTTTGTTTGTTTTGTTTTAACTCATCATCAGATGAACTTTAAATCAAGAGAAAAATAACTGAAAAACAAAACAAACAAACAAAAAAAAAAACAAGCTAGACTTCAATTGTACACCAGCACGGTTCATTTAGGGAGATAAGAATGTTGTGAACTGTGAAGTCTACATATATTTCTCCGAAGCCTATGGTGGAGATCAAACTGCCTTTTCCCCACCAAATACTCATTAATTTCAAGATTTTCCTAAAATATAGGCTCCATGTCCCCCAAAGCAAAGAGTCCATAAGATTTCTTGGTCCTTGCCCCCAACCCAAACTGAAAAACTTATACCACGATTTATATTGATAGGCAATACTTAGGAGCTCCGAGAAGACCACTGCCCACCCGCGACCCCCCGCCCTGTCGCCCGGTAAACATTGTGAGTCACTGGAAAAATAGAGTGGGTTACATAGAAATCTGTTTTAGCATCCTTTTCTCTAGTTGCAGTACCCAACGAACGCCACAAGAGGGAACCATTGTTCAAACGTTGAAAGAATTTTTTTTTTCTCCCCCTCCTGAGGCATTCTCCCAGCTCAAATCCCTCCTTAATGTAAGAAGCTGATCAAAAGGCTGGAACAAAAAAAAAAAAAAAAAAAAAGTAGAGACAGATGCGATGCGATCATCGACACAGTTCTATTTAGGATTGCTGAACTATTTTAGCTTTGAAATATCCAAATAATCAAAGGTATTCCCAGATCTGTCACCTAGTCACAAGAAACCAAAAGACCAGAGTCAAGCCCCTAATAGAGAAGTTCATTCACAGAAAGCGTTGACAGGTCTCTAATATTTTTCCCCCTCGTTGGTTCTAGTTGACTTGAAATGAGACAAACTTTTTTTTTGTTGCAAATAGAAAATATTGAAATGTAAGGAAACAGACAAGCTCCAAGTGTTTCCTATCAGTAACCGGAGAAGGGGAACATATGTTATAAAGAATTCTTGTTTACAGCCCTGTGAACCGGCACGATTGTGAAATGCAGACTAATGTGATAAAAGACATATAGGTTTCTTGGAGGTCGCATGACACCAGGCTGGCCCAGGTCCAGTTTCTGCACCAAAAAGAACTGAAAAAAAAAATATTAATGCCAGTAGGGCTTTTATAGGGAAACAGATGACGGCTGAGATTATTAATCTTGACAGTTTCCTGATTTATTAGGACATTGTCATCTTCTCTCTTTGTATAATTTGGCAAATGATCATAGTATTAGACTTAGTGGTGGCAGTGCTAGGGGCTCACTCCCCCCACCCCCTTTTCAGTGACAGCAGGTACGACGTGGTAAGGGTTGGATTTTGGGCAAAGGTGGATAAAATGAATTTTCAGTTACATATGATCATTTGAGAGGTACTAAATTGTGTTTTTTTATGACTGTCAAGGTAGACAGCTTTGTAAATAAAAACGCATTAATTAACTTAGAGAAAAATACCTTCTGTTTATTTAATAAATCCAAGGCAAAGGGTGACTAAATTTACAGCCGAGGTCTTTAGCAATCAGAAACAAGTATTACTGTTTACTGGGTAGGTAGTAATAAACAAAGAAAATAAGAGTCATCTTTAGAAGCCATTTTTCTAAATTGTGGTGCCCAAATAAAAACAAAAATGCATGGAAATTCTCACTTTGAATTGTTCGTTGGAGAACAATCTTGGGAGACTTTATTGTAGCTCAAAATCAGAAAGCAATCGACAATTTGATGTGATCTCTTTTACCTCAAGATTTTTATATTCTATTTTTGTAACCTCTTGCATTTAAAAGTAACTGCAACAGAAATTAATCTTCATTAAAATATATCACAATTACAGATCTTTCCCACTAAACAATATTATTCCCTAAGACAGTTTTATCAAAATATAAAATCCTTAAACTTAAATGCTGTAATTGAACACTTTTTTTTATTAAGAAAAGCCATGTCTCTACCTATGTTTCAAGACTGACATATTATGCAATAAACAGCAATCAGCCTAAGAAGCTATATTAAACAAACCAAGTTTTGTTTTGCTAAACTAAGCAAAATTAGTTGAATGCCCTAAGTAATATAGTTGCTGGTATTTTTTTTCTAAATTATTTCTCCACTTGTTTTTGTGTCTATGCATAAATTAAAAATCTGCTGAAATTTATTATTCATCTGAGATGTAATTAATATGCAAAATTATGCAAATTAAGATGCAATTAGGCTTCAATTCTCTAGTGGAATTTTCCATTATAATTTAATACAAAGTAATAGAGTAATTGGTGTCACGTGTAATTACGGTTACTCACGTGTACTTGCAGACGTGCAAATGATGTGGTATATGTTAGTTATCCTATGCAAATGGATCATGCAATCTCTTATACTTGGGTATGAAGTAAACAAAGATGGTCTTAAAAAAAACGATGAGAGGGACCCCTCTTCTCATGTGCTACCATTTTGAAGAACTATGTGAATAAATGGTAACTAATTTCCCTGCATTTATTTCTGAGAATGTTTAACTTGGTGTTATGCACTGCATTGTTTATTACTCTAGAACAATTATTTCCAGTAAAAAAATAGAAATAATCTTTAAACAGAGGACTAATAGAGATTCACATGGCACATGGATGTAACCAGCAGTCTCCAGCCCTGTCTAGCAGGAAAGAGATGCCTTTGAGAGACTCAAAAAAAAACCCACCTCATCTCTCAAAGAAATAACGGGGAGCCAGCCTTGCCAAGGAAGTCATTGCGTCATGCTCTCTTATTTCCTGATGACAAAGTTGACCAATTAATTTGCTCTGCCATCTCCACAGAAGCCAGACAGTTGGATGTTTTTTAACCCCAAATATCTTCCCTCCTCATTTTCAGGATTCTAGGAGAATTCAGCATCATTCCTTGCTGCGTGAATAATGTGCTCAGCAAACTGAACTATTTCCTCCTCTCTGTCACCAACTCTGCCATTTGGTTCCAAGGACTCCCCCACTGCCTGCCTGTGTGTCTCCTCCAGCCCCAGAGAGACGGGCAGAAGCCAGTCGGTCCCCCCTTGCTTGAACCAAGCCTGAAACTGCAGGCTCTTCTAATTTCTCCATGAGAAATGATTACCGCTTGTTTTAAAACAACCCGTGCTGTGTTGAATTCCACACAGAAAAACATTATGATCTCGACACTTTCCTTCTCATAACTGAAGCACACACTTTAAGACGAGTATTTTATATTTTCAGCTCCAATTAACCTGAAGTGTTTCTCTTCCCTATGTTTTCCCCACTCACTCCTTCACTAAGTTTCTCTTTCTCCCCCTTTGTAACAGATTGATTATTTGTTGCAGGAGGGGATAGGTGATATATTTGATTATCATTAATCAGAGTAGAAGGGGTACAATTTAGATAAACAAGCCTTTCTTTTTGCCTGCTACGTTCCCACAAACTATTCCTTTTCCCTCCACTACGCCGGCTTGTTATTCAAAAGGACGGACATGGATAAGAGAAAATAAAAAACACCATTAGTGTCTCTCATGCCGCACCATTTCTCAGCCCCACCCATTCGTCCATATGTGGCTTTCTCATTCATTCCTGTAATAATACCAATTACTATGCAGGCAGGGCCGTTCCTATTCACATTCGCCGCTCACTGTGGGCATTTATGTTACACTCCGAGCAACACTCGGATCTTCAACAACATTGATTATACAGCTGCTGTACAATCGTTGGAAGTGAAATATGCAATGTCCCGCTCAGCTCACGGAAGGAAGAATTCTTTACAGTGTGGGAGGTGGTGGCCTCGGTCTCTCAGCCCTGGTCTTGGGATGGGGAAGGGACCACACAGCTGCAAGTAAGATCCCAGTACTGTTTTGTTCTCTCTCTCTCTCTCTTTCTCTCTCTCTCTCTCTCAGAGGAGACCTTGAGATACAGGTTTAAAGAACAAATGGGTGTCTGAGAACAGCATCAACGACCGTGACCTTTCCTGGACCTGGTGGCTGATGATCCCTGACTCAAGTATGCCGGGGCCGTGCATCTGTGGCAGAGCTCTGCGGACTCTGCCTTCTCCTCTCCCTCCTGATCAAGTTTCCCCATCACCTCTCCTCTTCAACAGGTTATATTTGTGGGCTCAAACCGATGTTATGTGGCTATCTTGTATTTCTCCAATGCGCTTTCTGAGCAAAGCCTGCCCTTCTCAAAGAGATGAAGTCCAGGAGTCTTTTGGTCCTGCCCTCGTCTGGTCTGGGTTTAACACTTTTAGTCCTCAGACTCACCTACATGAGCTGAAATGAAGTCCTCGTGGTGTCCCACACTGGACCAGCCAGTCATCCATGTGCCGCTACGTGCAATCATTAGAATCCACCGTCGAGTTACAACCATGACTGTATTAACGAGGGCAGCAGATGACACGTAGTATAGCTGAGACTTGCAAAAAATGCGATTTTTCTTATAAAAGTTTCATTCTTTATCAAACGCTTTGATATTGCTTTATCTTCTGAGAGCTTTGCAAAGATTCTACTGAGCATAATTTAATATGCCCTCTTTTTGGTTTACATTTTAACTTCTAGGAAACCTGAAAATATCATTAATACAATTTTGACAGTCGTCCCCAGAAAACAAACAAACAAACAGGAGTTATAGTGCAAGGCTGGTATTTGCATATGCACAAACTGGTTGACTGACTGAACAACTGAAGTCTTTTGAATGTTTAGACAATGATCTTTAATTTAAAGACCGAGTGAGTAAGGAAAGACTATCCAAGTCTTTCTGTTTGAAGGTTCTCCATTGACATCGGCTGGTAAGATCAAGAACATGCCAGCATGAACAGTCACGCTGTGTGTCAGCAACTTTCCTGGGGGACTGTGTGAAGGCCAGTGCTCCTCATCACAGTGACAATGACTCTGTGCTGGAAAGAGTCATTCATGGCTGCAACACACCACTTACAAGGTGGGGACACATTGAAGGATATAGAAATAAATTTTTAAAACCTATTTTATTTATTTGCAATAAATGAGAGAATACGGGCACATCAGGGCCTCCAGCCACTGCAAACAAACTCCAGACTCATGTGCCACTTTGTGCACCTGGCTTTACGTAGGGGCTGGGGAATCAAACACTGGTCACCAGGCTTTGCAGACAAGTACCTTAACAGCTGAGCTATCTCTCCAGCCCAGAAATAAATTATGTGACTTAGTATTTTCTCTCTCCATTTGTCCAAGAATGATAGGTGAAAAAAAAGAAGTCTATGATGAAATACCTTTGAAAGGACTCTTTCAGAGTACACAGATAAGTGATAAAAACAGTGTCTTGTCATAGATTAATTAGCAGCGGTCTTTTCTTTCTGAAGGTTATATGAAACAGTGCTGTGCTGTATCTTCATGGGTCTCCTAGAAGCAAGAAGGACACTAGCAAGTCACATGAGCCTCGTAAACACCGTGTGGAGCAGTGTGCTCACTGACTTATTACAGATGAAAGAGCGAGGGATGCAGGTAACCTGCAGGAGGGTTAGTCACATACTTACTCAGCAATGAAGCCCAAACTTGAATCCATGATTTAAAAAATTAAATATTTTATTAATATTTTGAGAGAGTGAGGGAAAGAGAGTGAGAAGTAGAGAATGGGTGGACCAGGGCCCCGAGGCACTGCAAACAAACTCTGTATGCATGTGCCGCCGTGTGCACCTGGCTGTCATGGGAACTGGGGAATCGAACCTGGGTCCTCAGGCTTTGCAGGCAAGCACCTTAACTGCTAAGCCATCTCTCCAGCCTATGAATCTGTAATTTTAACCTTGGAGTAGATATTTATTCTAGGCCAAATCCAGTAAATTGAAAGATGGTATTAAGTCTAGATACTGCTTTTTGTGTTCATTGTTGTTGTTTTTATAGACATTTAAAATTGGGTATTAAAAAATTATTTACTTGAGAGAGGAGGAGGGGAGAGAGGGAGAATTGGCACGTTAAGTCCTCTAGCCACTCCAAATGAACTCCAGATGCATGCACTATTTTGTGCATCTGTCTTTACATGGGGACTGGGGAACTGAACCCAGGCCAGCAAAGCAAGTGCCTTTAACCAATAAGCTATCTCTCCAGCCCCCAAATTCGGAATTTTGTTTTAATGGAAGAACTTTATTTTCTAGTTTTGCATGTAATCAAACCCAGCAAAGATGAAGGCCATGTTCCCTGCCTGTTACAATGAGCTGGAGGACTCGGCTCTTTTCCTCAATGAGAAATATAACTGCAACAGTCAGCTCCAGCGTGCTTCCCTCAAATTCCCTGCCTTTCAAGTCCTCACGTCCCTGCCGAGTTTGGTGTGGGGCTTGGGTACTGTGTCATTTGTGCTGTTATTGGACACCGGAGATACTCCTCGAAGACCTTCTCACAGGACACCTTTCCAGCCATACTGCACGTGGCTCATCTGAGCTCAGGCGTATGAACCTCTGTCCCAAGAGGCCTTTGGTCCCGTCATAGTGTCTGTACACAAAGTAATCAGAGAAGCAAATGCACCGCTCAGTGCTGACACAGAGTGGGGGCTTAACACAGGGACTCTACTGTGTAAAACAGTGGGAGGTCGTGAAAGAGTGCGTGGAGGGCTGTTGCTTTTCCCAGTAGTTCTGATCTTGACATCAGCAGGAGCAGGCAAAAAAAAAAAAAAAAAAAAAAAAAAAAAGGAAGGAAGGAAGATGGAAGGAGGCTGGAGAGATTGCTCAGTGGTTAAGGTGCTTGTCTGCGAAACCTAAGGACCTGAGTTCAAAGTTTGATTCTCCAGTTCCCACATAAAAGACAGATGCACAAAGTGGCATATGCATCTGGAGTTTGTTTGCAGTGGCTAGTGGCCCTGGTATGTCCATTGTCTCTCTCTCTCTCTACTTGCAATAAATGAAATAAATTAAGAAAATAAAGATGGGTATGGAATGGGGGAGGGCAAGGGTAAGTTGGAGTTCCTGGAGAGCTTCCGGAACCCGCCTCTGTCATGTGGGTAGCCTGCAGGAGAAGACTCTGATGACAGCGGTAGGCGGGATGCTGGCCAAGGAGCAGAGAAGCTGAAGGGCAGGACCTGGCTGGAGTTGGAAGAGTGCCACTCACCATTGACCTGCACCGACCAGGTGCACAAGCATACCTGTGACGAATTGTGTGAGTAGTCACTGTGCAGACCCTTGCAATGCCCTAAGGACAATCAAGATTGCATCTTCATTCTGCCCTCCAAAACCACATGGGATTTTCTTTTGGTTAACTGTAACCCACATGGACTAATGTAGCCTAGAGACATAGAGGAAGGAGAATTTTTCTTAATGTAATTCTGGTTTAGTTTAGTTAAATTAACAAATCCGGGGTTAGAGAGATGGCTCAGAGGTTAAGGCCTGCAAAGCCTAAGGACCTAGGTTCGATTGCCCAGTACCCACAGAAAGCCAGATGCACAAGATGATACATGTGTCTGGAGTTTGTTTGCAGGGACTGGAGGCCCAGTGTGCCCATTCTCTCTCTCTCTCTCTGATAAATAAATAAGTAAATTAATTAAAACATTTAAAAATAATAAATTAACAAAGCCACACTAACCAAAAGTTGAGGACTATAAACTCTGAAAAATTTCTCCACCACAAACCTTTAATTACCCACCTTTGACCAGAAAGAGTGGAACTATGTCACTATTTTGCTTTGTTTTTTCTGTGAGATCTAGAAGACAACCATGGTGCTTGAGTCGTGAAATGTCCACATGGTGGTGCGTTCTTACTGTTTGATACTTTCCATATAAAGCTTACAAGAGGGCTGGAGGGATGGCTCAGCAGTCAAGGCATTGGCCTGCAGAGCTAAAGGATGCAAGTTCAATTCCCCAGGATCCATGTAAGTCAGATGTACAAGGTGGCGCATGTGTCTGGAGTTTGTTTGCAGTGACTAAAGGCCCTGGTGCACCCATTCTCCCTCTCTCTCTCTCTCCCTCTCTCTCCTTGCCTCTTTGTCTCTCAAATATAAATAAAAATAAAATATAAAGATTTATTTTTTTTAAAAAGTTTAAAAGACTCACAGTAAAAGTCCAGCTTCTATCTTGATTATCATCAACATGCCTAGTCTCCCTGGTTCCATCCCAACTCAGCCTTTGGTTCCAGAATTCTGCCACACTGACTCACCCGAACTCCAGCCTCCACATCTTTGTATCAATGCGCTTTCATCCAGGCAGCGGGAGCTCCATTTACTACGTTTTGCCACAGCTGTTCTGTTCTAAGACCCAGCCCCGAGTTCCTAAGTCGCTGGCGAGCAAGCCTGAGAACTTCATGTGACAGAGAGCACAAGCCTTCTGAAATGCTGTCCCAGCAGCTGATGGCCACCGTGTACTGGCTCTGACATTGGTGCTCAGCATAATGGTTCACAGGGCAGGCAGGAAGGCAAAATGCTTGTGCTTACAGTTTCTAGCATCTGTCAGTCATTGAGGCCAGCCAGCATAGGGAGTAGTCTGGCTGTCTTGGACCCAACTTGGCTTAGTCAATAACTTTCTTTTCCTAAACAATGCACCTAACAAGCTGTTGGAACCTTGAACCAAACCCCTCACACAACCTGTACCAAGATACATGTATACTCCACTGCAAACAATTAGATAGGATTTCCTCCCCTAGTAAACATTATTTTGTGATAAGGTTTTGATTTTTTTAATTTTTAAATATTTTTATTTATTTATTTGCATGTGGAGAGAGACATACAGACAGAGACGGAGAATAAAAGAGAATAGACATGACCCTAGGGCCTCTTGCCACTGTAAAACCAACTCCAGAGGCATGCGTCACTTTTTGCATCTGCCTTTATGTGGGTACTGGGGAATTGAACCCAGGTCATTAGGCTTTGTAGGCAAGTGCCTTAGATGCTGAGTCATCTCTCCAGCCCCATGTGATGTTTGTATTCAGATATGTTCTTCGATATAGCTTAGATGGGAAGATGAGGGGGACATCCAGTCTGGACTAGCTTGAGGTGCATGAGAAGTAAGGCAAACCGGGGCCGCTAAGTACATTTTGTGGGCAATACTCTATTTCTCATCTTCTTTCTGTGTATTATTGGGTTTACATGTGATTAAAGTCATGGAGAGGAACATGGGCAGGAGGGAAGATGTTATCTAACCCAAACCTGTCAATCAAACCAGAAGACCACCTAAACTACACCCTAGCAACCAACCCATCCTCTCCTAAAAACTCTATAGAGAAGTCCACCTCCTGGAGCCTTGGAGTCCTCTTTCCACAGGGGTCCTGTTTTCTCTCTCTTGGCAGTGGACTTCAAACCTTTGTCGTTGCCTGACTTCCAATGGTCTCTTGCTGTCTCACTGTGTGCCTCTTTCTTCAACTCCTTGAGGAAGATGGTAAGAAGCTTGAAGTACCCAGGTCCTGATCATGACCCATCCCACCTTGGTGATGGGCTGTATAGATGACACCTCCATCACAGCTAACCCGCTCCAAGCACATTCACGAAGTCTACAGCAGATGACCTTGACCAGCGCGTCCTTACACTGGCCTTCACCTGGCCCCAGTCAGCAGTCAACTGCTCACTCCTGTCCTTTTAATAAAGTTAACTTTATGGACCCCGAGTGACTTCTGCTGCCACAACATCACATGGGACTACCTTAATGCGTCAGGATTACTTTAATATTCTTGAACCCCAAAGAGGGGAGTTTCAATCCTTTCCTTGTGAGGATTTCACTGATCCCTTATACAAACTTGACACCCTTAGCAGTTTACATTATTAAGAGTTGCAGAGTTTGGAGTTTCAAGCTTTTTTTTTTTTTTGAGGTGGGGGGGTCTTACTCAAACCCAGGCTGAATGGGAATTTACTGTATATTCTCAGGGTGGCCCCAAGCTTATGGCGATCCACCTAACTCAACTTCCTGAGTGCTGGGATTAAAGGCTTGCACCACCACACCTGGCTTCAGAGTCTCAAGGTTTAAAAAGAAAATATCCTTGGGCTGGAGAGATGACTTC
The DNA here is from genome assembly GCA_036346955.1 of Dipus sagitta. NCBI lineage: Eukaryota > Metazoa > Chordata > Mammalia > Rodentia > Dipodidae > Dipus > Dipus sagitta. Next base: position 56,189,761 of record CM070784.1, read on the forward strand.
ATGCTTAAGGTGCTTGACTACAAAGCCTAAAAATTCCAGTTTGATTCTCCAGTACCTATGTAAAGCCATATGCACAAAGTGGCACATGTACCTGGAGTTTGTTTTGCAATGGCTACAGGTCCTGGTGTGCCCATTCTCTCTTTCCCTCCCTCCCTCCCTTCCTCCCTTTCCTCCCTCTCTCTCGCTCTCTCTCTCTCTCTCTTTCTCTCTGTCTGCTTGCAAATAAGTAAATAAATAAATATTTTTTAAACATCCCATGGGCTGGAGAGATTGCTTAGCAGTTAAGGTGTTTGCCTGCAAAGCCAAAGGATCCAAGCTCGATTCCACAGGACCCACATAAGCCACATGCCCAAGGTGGTGCGTGCATCTGGAGTTCATTCACAGTGGCTGGAGGCTTGCCCATTCTCTCTCTCTCTCTGCCTCTTTCTCTGTCTCTCTCAAATAAATGAGAAAGTATCCCAGCAAAGAACTCCATAAAATGATTTGAGGAAGCAAGAGTCGGGGGGGGGGGCAGCCGTTAGACAAGGGTGCACAATCGAATTGGCCATTACTGTGTGACTGTTGTTCATACCAAGGGACTTTCTGAGAAGCCCATGAATGTTTCTGAAACCCATCCGCTTAGGTGACAGAAGGTCTAGGAGGCAGTGATCTACTACTGGCCCATCCATTCATTCGCACTTGTGGGTTTGAGCGGGGAATTTTGCATGGGGCTGGTGACTTCAGCAATGGCTGGGAACACAGTATTGCACAGCTCAGGAAGCAGGGCACGAGATGATCCAACATCTCCAAAGGTGTTGAACTCAGCTTCATGTATGCTCTCCTCTAAGGCTGGGACCACTGACCTGCTTCCAGCAGACAACTTAACCTTCCTGAAATCCAAGGATCACATGAGTCTGTAAAGCAGATTATCAACAGCAAAATTTCAGAGAAGACCCCGGGATTTCATTTATGATCTTACTACTGGACTAGACTTTAAAATATTTTGTTATTAGAGAGAGAGAGAGAGAATAGGCACACCAGGGCCTCTTGTCACTGCAAACAATTTCCAGACACATGTGCCACCTTGTGCACCTACCTATCTGGCTTTATGTGGGTACTGGAGAATCAAACCAGGGTTTTTTTGGCCTTGCAGGCCAGTGCTTTAACTGAGGAGACATCTCTCTAACCCCTGGACTAGACTTTAATAACTCACAAGCATTGGGTATCTACGATGTGTGGACCTGGTTTGGTCTTTCTCCTTTTCCCAGGTGTATGAGAACCAAGGCATGGTGTCCTTTCCCAGCAATGCCACGGAGAGATCTAAGCCCACGAGACCTAAGCAGAAGGTACAGGTGTCCCATTCAGAGATGCAAAAGTCCTTACAGTTTTCCAGACTCACTCACCACTCCTTGAGCAGGAAGTATGGAAGCTGTTTATTGATACGACTAAACTACAACTGCATCTGTGCAAGGATGCCACAATAATTCATTGCTATGCTATCATATTTATTGTTTATAAATAGTGAATTAAGTCAGCAGAAGTAGCATGAACTAAAAAAAAAATGAAAAAGAGATGAAAGCAATGTGATGATTGTTCTTGGAAGTTTGTCTCTATTATGAAGTGGTTGGTATTGTTCTCAGTTTGCTGTTGGGGAAATTTGGTTTAGAGGGGTTGGGTAGGTGGCCAAACATCCTACAAACCGTAGTCATTGTTGAAGTCCATGAAGTCCAAAATCTTAATGGCTGGGCTACTTTCCATGACATCAAATGCTACCTTGAATTGCAATGAAGATACATTGAATGGGAGCGAATTGGAAAATCCATCACAATGCAGGGATATGGGACTCATGTTAATCAGGGTATATTAGTATAGCCAACACCAATCACCATATGTCTATTTCCTAAGGGTGATTCTTTAAAATATTGAACTCTTAATATGCTTTTAATCTACTTTTATTAATAAAAGTTTTAGTTAATAAAAAAAGTTTTGAGCCAAATTCTTGGGTGATTTACTTTGCTGTAATAACATCTATCACTTTCTTTGTAAAAATGGCTTCTTTCCCAAGTGCAGGAGGCGGGCCTGATTAGCATGGGTTCATAATGCTTCTGTCTCATTCTGCCTGTCCACATGCTGCAAAACTGTCTGGAATATTCACCAGCATGTTAGCTACAAAGAGAACCTAAGAGACATGTTCTGCACCTAGTGTTGTAAGTCACCTCACAGTTAAGCCCCAGCCTCAGTACTGGGATTGAAGAGCTGTGCCCCACACCTGGTTTACTGTGTCTAGAGCTTCATACATTGTTTAAAATGTGAATCCTGGGCTGAAGAGACGATTCAGAAGTTGAGACACTTGCCTGTAAATCCAATGACCCAAGTTTGATTCCCTAATACCCACATAAAGCCAGATCCACAAAGTGGCACATGTATCTGGAGTTCATTTGCAGCAGCTGGAGGCTCTGGCATATTCATTCTCTCTCTCTCTTTTCTCTATCTCTCTCTGTGCTTGCAAATTAATGAATAAAATATTTAAAGATGTGACTCCTTTGTCAGATGAATATTTTCAACATATTTTCCCCAGATTTGTGTGTTGTATTTATTCTGTGGATTATTATTATTTTGTACCAGGCCAAAAAAATCTTTAATGTGATATAATCCCATTTGCCAGTTTCTGCTTTTATTCCCTCTGCATTTCAGGCCTTATCTAAAAATCATTGCCCATGTCAATGTCTTTAAGTGTTTCCTCTATGTTTTCTGCTAGAGGTTTCGGCTTCTGATATTATATCCAAATCAGCACATGTTTTGACCTCATGTTATATATATATATATATGCAAGCAGAGAAAAACACACACACAGAGGGAGGGAGGGAGAGAGACAGAGAGACAGAGACAGAGAGACAGAGAGACAGAGAGAGAGAAATGGGCACACTAGGGCCTCTAGCTACTGCAAATAAACTCCAAACACATGCACCATCTTGTGCATCTGGCTTTACGTAGATACTGGGGAATTGAACCTGGGTCCTTAGGCTCCACAGGCAAGTGCCTTAACCACTGAGACATCTCTCCAGGCACTTGAGCTTATTTTTGAATAGGGAAAAATTCTCCCACATGTAAATACCCATCTTCCCTAGCACAACATATCAGAAAGACTGACCCTTCTCAAGTGCAGTCTTCTGGCAGCTTCCTGAAGCTTGGTTGATTGTAGATCTGTGTTTATTTCTGTGATTTCTACTGTGCTTTCCACTGGTTTAAGCATCATTTAAAAATATATATATTTATTTATTTATTTATTTATTTGACAGAGATAAAGAGGGAGAGAGAAAGAGAGAGAGAGAAAGAGAGAGAGAGAGAGAGGGAATGGGCAGGCCAGGGCCTCCAACCACTGCAAACAAACTCCAGATGCATGTGCCCCCTTGTGCATCTGGCTTATGTGGGTCCTGGAAAATCGAACTGGGATCCTTTGGCTTTGCAGGCAAACGCCTTAACCGCTAAGCCATCTCTCCAGCCCTAAGCATCATTTTTAAATAATGGGAGCACCATATTGTCTTGCTTGCCGAGTCCCTATAATATGTTTAAAACCGTACTATGAGCCTCTAGCTATGTTATTTTGTTTCAGGATTGCTTTACTTGGGGACTTTTGTGTTTCCATATGAATTTCAGGATTGTTTGCTTATTCTATTTCTGTGAGGTATGTCATTGTTATTTTAATGGGCATGGTATTTTGTTCTATAAATCAATTTGAGTAGTATGGAGACTTTAATAATCTTAATTTTTTAAATTCGTTAACATAAGAGGTCTTCCCATTTTGTGTGTCTTCTTCAATTTCTTCACTTCTTTTTAAAACATAATTTTTTATAAGAGAGCTAAAGGAGAAAGAGAAAGAGAGAGAGAGAGACAGAGAAAGAGAATAGGTGCTCTAGGGCTTCTTGCTGCTACAAATGAACTCCAAATACATGCAATCACTTTGCCATCTGGCTTTATGTGGGTACTGGGGAATTGAACCTGGGCTGACAGGCTTTGCAAACATGTGTCTTTATCCACTGAGCCATCCCTCAACCCTCATCAGTGTTTCATAGTTTTCACTGTAGACATCTCGGAGGTCTTTGCCTTTTTTTGTTAAATTTATTCCTAGGTGGGGGTTTTTGTGGTTATTATGAATGTATTTCTTTTTGTGATTTTTCTGAATTCACTTGTCAGCTCTCACAGTCTTTTGCTGGAGACTATATTTTTCCATGTATAGAGTCCTACCATCAAAAAGAAAGATGTCATGACTTTCTTCATATTTGTATACCATTCCCTTTATTTTACCTTCCTGTTAAATTGCTCTGATTTCAATATTATATTAAATAAAAGCCAAGAAGTAGACATTTTTATCTGGTTCCTGATATTTTAGCTTTTCTCTATTTAGTAGGTGTTGGTGTGTTATATCCAATCTTTTTATATCTTTGGTAGTTTCCCCATACCTAGTTTGTTCAGAGTTTTAATAAAATAATGTTAAGTATTTTTCTTTGCTTCTTTATTTTTTCGGGGTATAACATGTGTGGCATGGTATGTGTAGTGTGCCGTATGTGTGCGTGTGCAGATGTGCACACCCTGTGAATAGGCATGCTCAGAAGCCAGAGGAAAGCACTGGATGAGCACTCCTCTGTCACTTATCATGGGTCCTTGAGACAGAGTCTCCCACTGAATGGAGGGCTGTCATTTCTGGTCAGGCTGGCTGTGCAGAGATCCACAGAAACTCTCTGGTCTTCCCTCCCCACAGGAATGAGGTTACAAACCTGGCCACACTCAGCTGTTTTATGTGGGTATTGGGAAATCAAACAGGTCTAATCAAGCTGTCTTGGGCCTTTTGCTGGCAGGGTAAGTACTCTTACCCACTGAGCAGTCTTCCCAGGTTCCCCTGCTTCCCATGTCACATTGTATCAGATGATTTTTGTGTACCTGAATAGATCATAACAGGATTTTAGCTTACATTCTGTTGATGTGTTGTTTTGTGGTTTGAATCTCTCTTCTTGTACTGCTTTTGCTATTCCCTTACATTTTTGGTATACCATATTACCACTTAAATATTGTTCAAGATATTTTATCTTTGTTTTGATACCACCAGTGAAGTATTGTTTACCCCGTTTCTATGAATTTTTGGTTTCTTCTGATATTGATTTCTAGTTTTATTCAATTATGGTCAGGGAAGGTAGATAATATGATTCCATTTTAAAAATATTTTATATTTATTTATTTGACAGGGAAAGAGGGAGAGAGAGGGAATGAGTGCACCAGGGCCTCCAGCCACTGCAACTGAACTCCAGACGTGTCACCCCCTTGTGCATCCGGCTAACATGGGTCCTGGGGAATTGAACCTGGGTCCTTTGGCTTTGTAGGCAAATGCCTTAACTGCTAAGCCATCTCTCCAGCCCCTCCATTTTTTTTTAAAGTTGTTAAGACTTGTGACCTAAAGTATGGTCTGTCCTTCAGAAGGTTCCATATAATGAAGAAAATGTGTGTTTTGTTGTGTTGGGTGAGATGTTCTGAAATGTCTATTAACTTCATTTGACCTACAGTAAAGTTTGAAAATGCTGCTTCTTTGTTATTTCTACCTGGGTATCCATTGATGAAAGTGTCACAATAAAATGTATTATTATTGTCTTTGAGTCTATCTCACTATTTAGTTCTAATAATGTTGATTTTATAAAATTAAGTGCGTTGGCATTAAGTGTCCATAAATTTACCATTATTATTATTATTTTGCTAAATTTATTCTTTGATCAATTTATAGTGACCATCTTGGTTTTAAATAGGTTTATTTATTTGAAATGAGGAGAGAGAGAGTGAGATTGAGATACAGAGAGAGAGAGAGAGAGAGAAAGGGAATGGGCACACCAGGGACTCTAGTCACTGCAAATGAACTCCAAAAGCATGCACATTTTGTGCATCTGAATTTACATGGGGCCTAGGGAATCAAACCTAGACTGTCAGACATTGCAAGCCAAGCAGGCACCTTTAACCACTAAACCACCTCTTCAGCCCTATGATGACCTTCCCTGTGTCTTTTTGGTTTCCTTTTAAATCACATTTTGTATGATATAGAAATAGTTACTCATGGCTGTTTGTATGTCTATTTTCATGATATACCTTTTTCCATCCTTTCATTTTTCAGACTCTTGTGTGTCTTTTCCAAGGAGTTTATTATGGACAACATATTATTGGATCTTACTTTTTATACATCCACAAAGTCCACATTATTTTCAATGGGATGTTAATCAATTTTCATTCATAATTATTATAGACATATGACAGCACAGTTCTCTAATTTTGTTATATTTTTTCTATTTGTCATTAGTATCTTCTTTATTCCATTCCTCTTCTCTTGTTCATCTCTATGGCTTGGATATTTCATTGATGATGTTTGATTAGTTTTTTCTTTTTATTTTATGTGTCTTATACTGGCTTTATCCATTTACCTTAACTTATTTATTTATTTATATAAAGGAGAGAAAGAGGCAGATAGAGAGACAGAGAATGGGCTCACCAGGGCCTCTAGCTGCTGCAAATGAACCCCAGATGCATGTGCCACCTTGTACATCTGGCTTATGTGAGTCCTAGGGAATTGAACCTGGGTCCTTTGGCTTTGCAGGCAAGCGCCTTAACCACCAAGCCATCTCCCCACCCCATCTTTTCTTTTACTGTTTGTTTTTATCCCTCTGGGCATAGGCTCTCTTAAGCAACTCTTATAAAGCAGGTCTGCTTGGGAATGACAAATTTGCTCAATTTTTGTTTATCTTGAGGAGCATTACTCCTTCATTCCTGGGTAGACTTGTGAATATAGCATTTTTCAGTTCTTTTCTTTTCTTTCTTTCTTTCTTTTTTTTGTTTTTTGTTTTTTGATTTTCTGAGGTAGGGTCTCTCTCTAGCCCAGGCTGACCTGGAATTCACTATGTCATCTTAGGGTGGCCTTGAACTTACAGCAGTCCTCCTACCTCTGCCTCCCAAGTGCTGGGACTAAAGGCGTGTGCCACCACACCCGGCTTTTTTTTTCTCAATTTTTATTAACATTTTCCATGATTATAAAAAATATCCCATGGTAATACCCTTCCTCCCTCCATTTTCCCCTTTGAAATTCCATTCTCCATCATATCCCCTCCCCATCTCAATCAGTCTCTCTTTTATTTTGATGTCATCATCTTTTCCTCCTATTATGATGGTCTTGTGTAGGAAGTGTCAGGCACTATGAGGTTATGGATATCCAGGCCATTTTATGTCTGGAGGGAGCATGTTGTAAAGAGTCCTACCCTTCCTTTGGCTCTTACATTCTTTCCCTGTTCCACATTAGACCCTGAGCCTTGGAAGGTGTGATCGTGATGTTACTCGGTACTCTGGTTACTTCTTTCCAGCACTATGATACCTTTTGAGTCATCCCAAGGTCACTGCCATCTGAAAAGAGAAGATTCTCTACCCAAAGTGAGAGTAGCATTAATATAAGGGTATGAATATTAAGAGAAGTGCTTACTGGGCAGTTTGATTAGCATAGTATATACATTTATCCAGACATCAGCAGATGTTACACCCCTAGGGCTCATGACTACCCCTGTTTTAAGTTTTCAGTATCAGGGATGTATTCCCTCCCATGGAGCGGGCCTCCAGTCCAGTTGGAAGGTAGTTGGTTTCCACCATGATAGATGTGCCACTATTGCACCTGTTGGCTCATTCGGCCTGGCTGGCCAATTATAAGGCTTGCAGTGTCCACTGCTGAGTATCTTCACTGGTGGTATCTCTTTCTCCCATTGAACTGCATGTAGAATACGCCTGGCTTTTTCACAGTTATTTTCACACAGAATGTGGATTAGTCATTTTCTTTCATTTGTGGCCTGTAGAGAAAATTGTTGCTAGGATAAAAGGGATTCTATTAAGTGTGACTCAGCTCTTTTTTACTTGCAAAACCTTTTTTTTAAATGTTTTTGATAGTTCAGTTGTAGTAAGTCAGGGTGGGAATCTTTCCCAGTTATGGTCAGATGGGGTTCTATAGGTTGAACTTCATGTCCACATCTTTCTTAAATGATGGAAAATTTCAACTGTCATTTCATTGAATACATTTTTATGCCTTTTCTGTTTCTGATTATGCTTTAGTTATACCAAAACCCAAATATTTGTTCAATTAATAGTGTCATAGAGGTTTTGGATACTTGTAATTTATTTCATTCTTTTTCTTATTGGAGGTAGTTTGTATTTGGTCTGGTAGAGATATTTCAAAGGGCCTATGTTTATATTAAGATATTGCTTCCTCTTATTGATGCAACCTGTTGTTAAATTTCCAACTACGCTTTAAAACTTGCTTGTTAAATTTTTGATTTTCAAATTTTTTATTAATTCTTTTTATGGTCTGTATCACTTTCTAAATTTTTCCTTCACATCATACATTGTTTCCCTAAGAATGCATATTCTCTTGAATTAAACTTCTTTATAACCGTTTACAAAAATTTAATGAGGCATGCCATCAATATCATTTTCTTTGGGATCTTTATTATTTCACATTGTGCTATGTTGAAATTTGTGTATGTGGTGAGTCACTGATCACCACTTTTATGAGGCAGCTTTGTAGTAAGTTAGTTTGACATCCTTGTATCTTCTCTGGCTATAATTAGTGGCTATAGACTCAGTGCCTGGTATAGCCAAAAAGATTGCCAAGAGTGGTGGCACATGTCTTTAATCCCAGCCTGCAGGAAGCAGAGGTAGAAGATTTGCTGTGAGTTTAAGGCCAGCATGAGACTACATAGTGAATTCCAGTTCAGTCTGGGCTAGAATGAGACCCTACCTCGAAAAACCAAAATAAATATATATAAATAAATAAAATGAACTGAAATCTATTAAAAAAAAACAATAAAAAAGAGTGTTGTCTTCAGAGCAAATATAGAGTCTAGGTTTGTTCTCTAACTGCCCAACAAGACTGATAACTATGAAATTTTCCAAGAGGCCACACAAGGGTGGGGACACTGTTATGGCTCAGGCATGCGTGGAGTACAAGGCAGGAGGCATGAGGTATTCATGTATGGCCACTCCTACAATAAAAATGAAAGTGCCAGTCAGGTAAAGGAATCTCCCTTGGGCATTTTATAATTAATTTATTTATTTGAGAGAGAAAGGAAGAAAGAAAGAAAGAAAAGAAAGAGGCAGATAGAGAGAAAGAGAGAATGGGATACATCAGGGCCTCTAGGCACTGGAAACAAACTCCAGACACATGTGCCACCTTGTGCATCCATGTGCATTTGGCTTACATGGGTACTGGGGGAATCAAACCTGGGTCCTTAGGCTTCATAGGCAAGCACCTGAACCATTAAGCCATCTCTCCAGCCCTCCCCTGGGTGTTTCTGAACAGACTCTGTTGCTATTGGCAAAGGTCTTTGGTACTGCTATCTTCAGCAATGGTTTGAGGCTAGAAGTATCTGTCCACAGAACAGGTAGGAATGTGGACCTACACAGTGCATGGAGAGAGACAGCTACCAGCCAGGCAGCACCCCTTCTGTGGGGCTTACATCCAGTTCTGACATTAGCACACATCCAGATGTTGCACATAGGCAGGAAAACAATGTGGTAAGATCCACGACTTTATCCCCTGTCTCTAACCGAAGAGCATCTATCTACACCTGTGTCAGTAAGATAAAACTGGCAGAGGTGTTCAGGGCCAGTAAGGGGAGCTGTGTTTATGGGACTTAATCTGTTTTCCTTTTTCAGAAGGCAGAGTAATCGAGGAGATGAGCCACCCCTTGCACATCAGCCAGGGCCCAGGTGAAAACACAAGTGAATTGGTGAGATGAGCAAGAGTGCTGCTTCCATGGTGAGCCTGACAACCAGCACCAGAGTGATGGAGACAGACACTGAGGAGACTCAGAAACATACCAAAACAGAAATCCAGAAGCTACTGAGAGCTCAACACTAAAGCAGGCTTACTACATACCCACCAAGGCTCAGGGAATTCTGCCGAACAGGGGGTGGAAAGATTGTAAGAGCCACAGGGTGGGAGGGAATATCCAGAGGCATTGCCACCTCACAATGACTGACTGCTGTTCTCACAACTTATAACCCACATCCCCATGGTGAATCCCAGCAATACCACTCAAGAGGGCCCTTAGTGGAATGGGGGCAGGGAGAAGGGGAATAATGGTACCAACACATGATGTGTCCATACAAAGTTTCAAGTTAATTTAAAAAGTGTCATAAAAACTGGCAGGAATTTAATAGGCATGAATTCTCACCGATCAGTGACCCTGGTCTGGGTTCTGGGGTTTTGAGGGAAGATGGTGTTCATTCTGTCTTCAGAGCGAAGTCACCACGTAGTGTCCACATTTGGTCCCTAACTGAGCAGCAAGACTTTGATATGCATGAGAAGTTACAGGCGTTAGAATCAGCAGTGTTTGCACTGATGAAATTTGCTTTTCCCATTAGGTCTGTTCCCTGCACAGGGGCATCCCTTCCATAGCTATGGACTAGGGGTGGCAGGTTCTGGTCTGTGTAGTGCATCTTTCTATGCTGTCGTCCCAGGCCTCCAAGTCTCGCAAGTTTGTCTCTTTTCTGCTAAGTTCTAATGGTTCCCCATAGTCACTCACCTCAACATACAACTACCTGCTGCTTTGCTTCTTTGTGGAAGAAAAAGTGAATTCTGGGTGCTTCTATCTGCTGATCTTGGAACTTCAAGAGACAGAGAAATATCTATGGCTATTTTCTCCAGCCATTTGCCATATGTTCTTAACTTGTATTTGTTTTATTGTTATTTTATTTCATATATATATATATAATATTTTATTTATTTATGAGAGAGAGAGAGAGAGAGAGAGAGAGAGAGAGAGAGAGAGAAGAGAGAATGGGTGTGCCAGGGCCTCTAGCCACTGCAAACGAAAACCAGATGCATGAGCCGCCTTGTGGCTCTGGCTTATGTGGGTCCTGGGGAATCAAACTTGGGTCCTTTGGCTTTGCCAGCAAGCCACTTAACCATTGAGCCATCTCTCTAGCTCTCTTTCTTATATTTTTAATCACTAGATTAAGAGATAGTGAAAAGAGTAGTTATTTTTTCCTGGAGAGATCTTATTGGCATTTTCTGTGCCATTATCATTATCTTTACTAACAAGAAACATAGCAATATTATTACATTTTTAGTTAATATAGCCTCAATTCTAGTCTGATAACTCAGTTCTATTCTATTAATCCTAAACAGATGCAGCATCTTATGTAACATTAACTATTAATTAATGGAACTTTATGACTGAACTTGACTTCTTTTTTTTTTTTCCTCTGTGCTCAAATTACATCACGATAAACACAGCATACTAGTCTTGGCTTGTGAAAAGTAAATCACTGAAGGCCCAGGAAAGATATTCCAAAATGTTGTTAAAGATATTTGGTGCTTAAAATATTTAAATTACTTTGGATTTAGAATTTTGCTGGCTAGTCATTTGTGGGATTATTTATTTTTTTTCAATCTTTCCCAACACATTGGTAGATCTGTTTGTACAGATCATAAGAAACAAAGGGGAAACTGAGTGAAGAGAAAAAGAATAGGACATAATTGAATACCTTATGGAAAATGTCCCTTCAACACCAGTTTAAAAGAAGTATGTCTATCTTTTATATGTAGATACAAATATCTTCATCATACTCACATACCTCTGGTTTTTATCTAGCTATTTTTTCACAGAAAAACAGTTTACAAAACAGTGTTAGGTAGAGACAGCTCATATCTCATCTCATTAAGGAAAATCTCATAACAGACCATATCATTTCATTGTTTCAGCACTTAGCAAACTTGTTCTTCTGTTTCATGGTCACTTCCCCTCTGTAGTTCAGATTTTCATTTCCTCTTTTTCTGGCAAATGAATAAACATCTTCAGTTGGTGTCTGTGGTTCTAGGTTTTTAATTTTTTTTTAATTTATTTGCAAGGAGAGAGAGAGAGAGAGAGAGAGAGAGAGAGAGAGAGAATGAATTGGTATGCCAGGGCTATCTGTTGCAAATGAACTCCAGATACATATGCCAGTTTGTGTATCTGGCTTTACACGGGTACTGGGGAATCAAACCCAGGCCATTGGGCTTTGCATACAAGTGCCTTAACCACTAAGCAATCTCTCCAGCCCAAGTCCAGGTTTATTCTGCATTACAATGCATGCTTTTGCTTTGTGGTTTACTTCAATGGAACATTAGCACAGCCGGATGTCCTTTAAAAAAATGATCTGTGTTCATATAAGCTGGAAATGCTGTAAACTGTATTTGTAGAGTCATAACACCCACTGCTACCCAAGCTTGAAAAGTCCTGGGTAGCGCAAAGATATTAGCACACCTTTCTTTTACGTATTATCACTGATTACAGCTGGGTTCATTGTGAGGTGCACCGTGCAGTTTAGTGCGTGGTTTGTGTATTTACAACAGACAGCTGAAGAGAAAGAGCCAACAGTCAACATTCACCTCCCAGAAAAGACTTTTAAAGCCAAGGCAATTTCTTTTTCAGTCTCACCATTACTGAGCAAGAATGTTTCTAAATTCTTAAAAGTCTTTTTACACATCAAGGTCCAGGCCTGCTAGAATCTAAATGACCAAGTTTCCCCAAAAGAATCAAGATTAAGAAAACTAAAGGTGTTTCGAGAATACGTCCCAGAGAGAGTAAGAAAGATGATACCTTTTGTTAATGGAAAAGGGGCCACTGGATGGAATTAATCACAGTACAGAGAAGACCCTTGAATCCTTCAATATATATATTGGTGTTTGCTGACTGTTTCTCTCTCTGCTTGGATTTAAGAAAGGGAGCCATCTATGGAACTCCCCCCAAACCCCACTCTGTAAACTTGAAACAAATCCCTTCCTCCCCTAAACAGTGTCCGGTTCAGATGTTCATCCTAGCAACGTGGGGCTGACTAGGGTCGCCAGTGAGTAAATAAAGAAGAATTCACCATCATCAATCAGTTGGGAAATGCGATTAAGCCATGAAGGCACTCAAAGGTCAAATGTGGTTCAAGGATATAGAAAAGCCATAGTTCTCATACACTGAGTTAAAACAGTAGAAACAATTTTGAAGCTTGGTCTTCTTTAATATGAGCATATATCTGCCTTACAGTATACCAATGCTGGTCATAGAAATTTCCCAAATTAGTATACATTTTACCCAAGGCATTGGAAGCAGTGTCCACACCAGCTTTATTCGTAATAGTTCAAAATGATAAACAAACAAATGCTTATGAACCAAGAATAAATAAATAATTATGATGTCATCCTGCAGTGGAATAACAGTAAGTAATCAAAAATTATTGGCCAATACAACCTCTGAGATGATATTGAGTAAATCAAGGCAGACACCAAGGAGCTGACAGTGCATAATTCCAAATATATGGATTTTTTAAAGGCGGAAACTAACCTATTAAGTGAATTTACCAGGAAGAGGCAAGAGGAAAGTTCCTGAAATGAACTTGTTTGTCTGACTCTATCATTGTGAAGCAAATGTATGTCAGCATTTCTCAGAATTGATTGAAGCGTGTCTCTATAACTTCTACAGTTATTATATGTAAATATTAATCTCCAAGACTATTACACTCAACTTATAGGATTGAGCTTTCACTATTATATGGACAATTCTGAAGTTGGTCTGTGTGGGTATATGATGCTTGAGAGAATGGTAACAGGTGCCACATTTATCTCTTTGGAGAAGAGAATTATAAACAGGATGAGGGGAAAGCTAGAGCCAAAATGGAGTACTAGAGTTGGGCATAATGAGATAAAATGATGGTTTTTTAATATGCTAATGTGTGTGTGTTCATCTTGTTTATCCTTCCTAGCTCTGTTTTCTGTCTGTGTCCTTCTACATCTTTTATACTTACCACATAAGCCTATGGTTGGCATTTAGTTGTTTTTTAAAATATTTTTAAATATTTATTAGAGAGAGAGAGAGAGAGAGAGAGAGAGAGAGAGAGAGGCAGAAAGAGGATTGGCATACCAGGGCCTCTAGCTGCTGCAAATAAACTCCAGATGCATGTACCACCTTGTGCATCTGGCTGTATGTGGGTACCAAGGAATCAAACTTGTGTCCTTTGTCTTTGCCAGCAAATGCCTTATGCCATCTCTCCAGCCTCTGGCATTGGGTTTTATTGCATTTTTGGTTTACTACGAACCATACTAAAGTAGCAATTGAATTGTATTAAATTTCATCCCTTTCCTCAGTTGCGAGATGGTAAAAATGAAAGAAACTAGGGTCAAATTAAGTTCAAAAATCAGTGCTGGGGAGATGGCTTGGTGGTTAAGGAGCTGGTGTGCAAAGCCTAAGGACCCGGGTTTGATTCCCCAGTACAGCCAGACGCACAAGGGGGCGCACGCATCTGGAGTTCATCTGCAGTGGCTGGAGACCCTGGCATGCCTTCTCTCTCTCCCTCTCTCTCTCTCTCTCTCTCTCTCTCTTTCTCTGTTTGCCTCTTCTCTCTCCCTCAAATAAATAAATGAAATATTTAAAAAATTACTTTATCTTGGTGTCAGCTGTGAACTGTGGTAAAGCATGGCTGAGAGCCAGTCAAAGAGGCCCTATTATCTGTTATGGGCATCCTTCCCCCTGATTAAAGGGTAAACCTTATTTAAAGGAAAGAAAAATATCAGCAGACAATGGTTGCTCTCCTTCTTTTTCGTGATTTGGAGACGTGGCAGGGTGTGCTCCTTGACTGGGCTGTCCTAAATTGGGTTCCTAGGTGGCAGATGGTTCTGTCAGGTAGCTGGGCCAAATATTTCACAGTGATCTGGCACAAGGATGGATGCTGAAAATCCACAGAGGAATCAGGATGCCTGCTCACTGAGGATCAGAAAGGAGCCTTGGGCTCGAGAGAGGACTCAGAGGCTAAAGGCACTTGCTTGCAGAGTCATCCTAGAGCAGGCTGGGCTCTCTTCCTCTCATCTATCTATCTACTATCTTGCTATCATCAATCTCTCTTTGATAAATAAAAATATTTTAAATTGGGCTGGAGAGATGACTTAGCAGTTAAGGCACTTGCTGGCAAAGCCGAAGGACACAGGTTCGATTCCCCAGTACCTATGTAAAGTCAGATGCACCAGGTGGTACATGCTTCTGTAGTTTGTTTGCAGTGGCTAGAGGCTGGCCTTGGCGCACTAATCTCTCTATATATCTGCTTCTTTTTCTCTCTAAAATAAATAAACAAAATAAAATTATTTAAAAATATTAAAAAATGATTTTTTTATCACTTAAACATTAAAAAAATTATTTATTTATTTATTTGAGAGTGAGAGACACAGGGAAAGAGAGAGAAAGAGAGACAGAGAGAGAGGGAGAGGAGAGGGAGAGAAAGAGAGGGACAGGGAGAGGAAGAGAAGAGGAAGAAGGAGAGAATGGGATGGGCATGGCAGGGCCTCTAGCCATTGTAAATAAATTCCAGATGCATGTGCTACCTTGTGCATCTGGCTTATGTGGGTCCTAGGAAATCAAACCTGGGTCCTTAGGCTTCACAGACAAGCACCTTAACTGCTAAGCCACCTCTCCAGCCCATGGTTTTTTAAAAGAAACTGGCCTTGTACTGATTCCAGACCTCGCTTCTCCATATCTCAGATTCAACTGAAAGAAACTTGTATAATACACACAAAACAACTCCACCACTAATCTCCCTTTATGAAGGTTAGATTAAAAAAAATAAAATGGGGCTGGAGGGATGGCTTAGCAGTTAAGGCATTTGCCTGCAAAGCCAAAGGACCCAGCTTCCATCCCCCAAGACCCACATTGGCCAGATGTACAAGGGCGGGGGGCACAAGCATCTGGAGTTTGTTTGCAGTGGATGGATGCCCTGGCGTGCCCATTCTCTCTGTCTCTCTTTCTCTCTCCCTCCCTCTTTCTCTGTCAAATAAATAAAAATAAAATAAAAAAATAAAATGTAGTGAAAAAGAAGCTGAGTTCCTCTGGGGAAGATAAGGAAGTCTCCAGTGGGACTTGGGATTTGTGGGGGAGGACTCTGATCTAAAAGCCTATTGGGTCACAGCTATTAACAGCTATGCTGCCCACAATGTACAAAGTCACAGGGACTACAAATTCTGCATCCCCAACTCCTTCTCCAGACAAATCTGAGCATGTTAACATGGCCACTGGTTGGAATGATGGGACTTGATGCACATAAGCCCAAGCTCAAATCCGAGGAATATGTGATTCCTGAAGGTATAATCAGTCCCAAAGAGAGGCAGTATGAGAGGCCCTGGGAAAATAACCACTCTCAGGATCTTTCTTTCTTTTTTTTTTAAGTATTTTATTTGTTTTCAAGGACAGAGAGATATAATGGGTATGTCAGACCCTCTAGCTACTGCAAAGCAAACTCCAGATGCATGCACCCTTTTATGCATCTGGCTTTACATGGGTACTGGGAAAATCAAAATTGGGTCTTTAGGCTTTTCAGGCGAGTGCCTTAACCACCGAGCCATATCTCCAACCCCTTCTTTCTTTTCAGTTTTTAGAAGCATCTTCAGACATATTTCTGATACTTCTATAGCTGTGGGAATTACTATATTTTGTATACCCTTCATTATAACTGGCATTCATGCAGTCATTTAGGACATATCCAAAGGGTTCAAGCTCCAGTGCTCGCATCTCATAGAAGAGTCATAACTACAATAACTTGAAAGAATGAATAGTAACCCACATTGTATAGGCATTGCATAACATTAACATAGAGTAGGCAGTACACCATCAGCTAACATTAGCTGTCTTCCAAAGGCTTCCCCCCAAAACCCACCAATTTAGTGAATATAAGGTCCTAACACATGAATTTTCAAGGAGCACATTCTAACCTCAGCAAATATTAATAATATGATAGAACTAATTGATAAGGTGATTCTGTTGTCTATTGATTGCAAATAAACCTTGGAATGTTTATTAAAATTGACCATATCCCCCCTCAGAACTTAGATCTACACTGAATTTAAGAGAGATAAGAGGCATAGATATATCCCTAATCATCACAAAACAAAACTAGACTATACAAGTGGCTCTTTCTCATGAAATTTATGTTTTTAAAAAATGTTTTAAGGCTGGAGAAATGGCTTAGCGGTTAAGAGCTTGCCTGTGAAGCCTAAGGACCTGGGTTCAAGGCTCCATTCCCCAGGACCCACGTTAGCCGGTTGCACAAGGGGGCGCACGCATCTGGAGTTCATTTGCAGTGGCTGGAGGCCCTGGTGCGCCCATTCTCTCTCTCTCTCTATCTGCCTCTTTCTCTCTCTGTCTGTTGCTCTCAAATAAATAAATAAAAATAACAAAAAAATGCTTTATTGGGGCTGAGAGATGGCTTGGCAATTAAGGTACTAGCCTGCAAAGACTAGACCCAGGTTCAATCCCCCAGTTCCCACATAAAGCCAGATGTACAAAGTATCACATGTATCTGGAGTTTGTTTACAGCGGTTGGAGGCCCTGGTATACCCATTATCTCTATCTGTCTTTCTTCTACCTGTCTCTGCTTGCAAATAAATTAAAATATTTTTAAAAGGTGTTTTCTTAAAATCAAAGTTGAAGAGGAAATGAAAAGTTAAATCTCAAAATATACAGAAAAATATAGTGACATACTGTCAAATTATGAGATACAGACAAAGCAACAGTTAGAGGATAATTCATAGTCATTAAATAGTATGTCAGTTTAAAAAAGTAGACTTACAAATACCCAACTCAAAAACAATCACTAAAGGGAAAATGAAATAAACTGAAGAAAAACTGAGATAGTTGGGAATATTTTCCCACTCTCTTTTGCATGTACTATGCCCTTGACTTTGGGCTCAGTCATGAGATTTTCTTTTATAAATTGAATATTGAAAGATAAGATAAGGCATAGGCTTCCAGGTGTAGCTGGGCAAGACCACTTGGGCTTCAGCCTTGCCATGAGAACGGTACGTCTAAGGTAGTCTGCTGATTCTAGGAGGAGGGTGAGGTGAGTCCCTGGTTAACCCATAGCATGAGCAGATGAGCTAAAAAACTAAACAGATAAATTCTATATGAGAAAGATAATTAACACATTCAAGAAAACACATCACATAGATCAGCTCATAAAAGAATAGCTAATTCAACTTAAACTTTCCTGTAACATTAGAAAAAGAAAAAAATTCATAATAGAGATACCAAAAATACAGTAGGCATCACACAAAACACAAAATTAAAGAAGAATGTCACTAAGACATATCAATGGAAACCTTCTTTCAAAAAACAAAATCAACAGCAAAAAATCCCAGGTTTGATTCCTTAGTACCCACAGAAGCCAGATGCACATGGTGGCACATTCATCTGGAGTTTGTTTGCAATGGCTAGAGGCCCTGGTGAGCTCATTCTCCCTCTCCCCACCCCCTCTCTTTTTCTCTCTCAGATAAATAAATAAATATTTTAAAAATTATCATGCTAATACATCTGGAGTTTACTTGCAGTTGAAGAGGCCCTGGTGTGCTCATTCAATTTCTCTCTCTCTCCTTTCTCTTTTCTCTCAGTCTTCCTGCTGGAGAATAAATAAAAATATTTTTAAAAACATTACCATAGTAATAGACTCTAGAAACCATTGAAATAAACTAGATTAAAAATCCTGCCAGATTCAGTTTCAAAAATGTGAAGATAATTCCATAGTAGGGTATCTAATAAAATAATTCATTAAGTTGACACATTTAAGGAAAAGTATATGAGCATATATAAATGCCTAAAAGATATTTGACAAGGTTAAATATTTACTTAAAAAGTATAAATAAGGTTTAAAAATGCAAGTTTCCTTAACATACTAATCTGACATCCATATCTCCACCTGTTTTCATCTGTATATATATCCCTGACCCAGGGGAGGTTTTACTTCATACTGAAATAAATTATTTTCATAGACACTAAAATACTAAAACACATGATATCAAATAGGAATACACACACACACATATATGCATATATTCCAAAGAAACAAAGGCAATTAATATATGAGGTAGATGTCAAAATTTTCTATGAAAAAGAAGAAGAAAGATTATGTTCCTCCTGGAATACTCTACATCATAAATTTGTCCATCAATGTTAATTTGAATTAATAAAATTTTACAATGCCAATAAGGTATCAAGTTTAAAACATATCTTATTTTATATTTATTTATTTATTTTGGTTTTATTTTGGAGGTAGGGTTCCACTGTAGCTCAGGCTGATCTGGAATTCACTATGTAGTCTCAGGGTGGCCTAGAACTCACAGTAATAGTCCTACTTCTGCCTCCTGAGTGCTGGAATTAAAGGCATGCACCACCACGCCCAGCTTATTTTATTTCATTTATATGAGAGGGAGAGAGAGAGAGAGGCAGATAGAGAAAGAATGGGTGTGCCAGTGCCTCTAGCCATTGCAAATGAACTCCAGACACATGCTCTACCTTGTGCATCTGGTTTACATGGGTTCTGGGGAATCGAACATGGATCCTTTGCCTTTGAAGGCAAATGCCTTAACTGCTAAGCCATCTCTCCAGCCCCATTTTTTAAATAAGCTATAAAGCTGGTAAAATCCATATAGAAATGAAACAAAACAAATCTATCCAGAAAACCACAACAAAAAACATTGAATATGGACCAAACTCTTCTATATATAGCCACATCATTACAACTCCATGGTATTTGTGAAGACATGGAAGCAATCCCATTGAGTCGGATTTCAGAGACATATCTAAGCACAAACACAAGTTACCTGGTACTAAAGACACTGTGTTAAATCTGTGAGCTATAGCTAAATTCTTCCTTAAGATTGCACCCATATGTCATGTTATATACAGTAGTAACTCAAGAGGAACAGAAATAGATATTACAAAGGAAATTAAAAAATACTAGAAGAAAAGTTAAATTAGATCTATGAAAACCTTAGCATGAGAAAGACCAAAATCTAGAAGCCATAAGAGAGATTCACAAATTCAACTCCAAAAAAAAAAAAAAAAAAATCCCCCATGCATGATAAGGAAATCACACTAGCTACCACAGAAGATAAACAACAGGCATTTATATTTACATCTTGTTGTACAGATTAAGAGCTACTATTCCTAATTCATAATGAACTAGAAAGTATGAACAGAAAAATAACACTGAACCAATGATAGGTTTAAAACATGAGGTTATTTTTAATGAAATTATTACACAGTTTACTTTTCATACACGTATATAGTGTACTTTCATCATATGTCCCCAATTTTCCTATCTTATCCTCCTCTCCCACTAACATCCTTCTTTTTCCCTATCTTACTTTCAGGCTTTTAAAAAAAAAAAACAAAAACACAATAAATTAAACCTGGGTCCTTGTGGGGTCATGGTTATATTTACTATGGAGTGGGTAACTTACCAGGGGTTACACCACAGATAAACCTGACTCCCCCCTTCTCAGGAGCCATTAATCAATCTCACTGAAAATACTAAAATATAAAGGAAGCAGAGACGTGAACACTGCTCTTGCTGTTAGCCTGACAACTCGCTTCAGGGTGATGGTGGCACACGTGGTGATCAATCAGAACTTACCAGAGAAGAAATCCAGAGGTTACAGGGAACTCACTAGTAAATCAAACTGCCAACAGGCCTGCCACGGCTCAAGGAACTTTGTGGAAGAGGGGCGGAAAGGTTGTAAGAGCCACAGAATGGGTAGAAATTCCCTGATGCATGGTCTCCCCCTGCTATCCCACAGGGACTGATTGAGGTCTTTATGACCCCCCAGTGAATAACATAACCCCACTGAGGAGTGCCCCAAGGGTCATGGGAGCCAAGGTGAGGGGACAAAATAGTATAATCTCTTATAATATATATAAGCTATATAACTATATATATATATATATATATATATATATATATATATATATATATACATATATATATATGTTAAAATATAGTAGATTTTTTAGTTAATATTAGCAAAACCCAAAAGTCCAATGGCATTTTCCACTGGCCAACCTAATGATTCTGGAGATGATGTATACTAATCTGAGCTAATCGAGCTTCTTAGGATAATCTGTGCTAGCAGCTGATGGATAACTTGTTGACCCAACCATCCATCCCATTTATATCATTTATCTCACAAATTGACTTGCTCCAGTGCAAAGCAATGCATGCAGTGGTGTTTATCATAGATAATATTTGAAATTATTGGTACAAAAATTAGTATATATATTCTTACAAACAAATGTGGTATATTTATTCTGAGTAAAAGTGATTTTCCAATGATTAACTTTTTCTTTTGGTGATGTAATCCATGTATGCTTATTATTTGTTTATTTATTCGTTTGTTTTATTGGTCATGGACACACTTAGTATGTCAACAACACATGTTGGTACCATCCTTTCCCTCATCCCTGTCCCTTTTCCAAAGCAACCCTCCTAGTTGGGGACGCACAAATGCATGATTATGTTCATCTCTTTAGGAAGATACTTGTGTGAAGGTTCATCGTAACCACCATAAAACTTTGATGTTGAGGGTATTTGTATATAACATAGGATCTGGTAGTGTCTCTCAGGATTAGCACACTTTTCTAGCATGTGCAAGGCTCCGGGTTCAATTTCCAGCATTGGAAACAGCCACAAACAAACAAACAAAAGACCACATAGTGGATTCCAGGTCAGCTTGGACTAGAGTGAGACCATATCTTGAAAAAAAAAACAAACACAATACAACACAATACAACACAAGACAACAAAACCTAGTGCTCCACTGCCTGATATTAGCACAGATGTGTTTATGTGTGTGGGGTACATATGTATGTTGGTGGGTGTGTGTAGCAGACAGCTTCAGGTTCACTGAGATGAACTTTCAGACCAGACACAGTTATGGAGGAAGGGATATTTATTGAAGCTTACAGATCCAGGGGAAGTTCCATAAATGGCAGAAGAAGCTGGGCTGCCTTCACAGGTCCAAGCAGAGAGAGAGAGAAAAGTACAAGCCAAAAAGCCAAAAGCCATATAGCACAGCACACTTCAGGAACTCCAGCTAGGCACACTTTGCATATCTTTAGATTGAAATCTGAAACCCACCACCACACCTTAAGATCCACCCAGTGACATTGCCTCCAGCCAGGTGGCTAAAGATGTAAACTACAAACAAATAAACAACTGCATATATTGGGGGACATCTATTCTATTCAAACCACCACAGTGTGCATGGGTGCAGATATGTGTGTTGGACAGAGAATAACTTCATGTGTCAGTCCCCCAATTAGGCTAGACTGGCTGACCATTAAGTCCTAGAAATCTGCCTGTTTCCACCTCTGCAGTGCTGGTATTACAAATAGCAACTTTCTGTCTGGCATTTTAACATGAGTTCTTGGGATCAAACTCAAGTCCTTAGACTTGCAAGGGAGGAACGTTACCAACTGACTTATTTCCTCAGCCCAGATATGTTTTTCATGTATTCATTTGTTATATATGGTTTTTCCTGGACAGCACACTATTTTTTAAATATTTATTTTATTTTATTTATTTATTTGAGAAAGAAAGAGGCAGAGAGAAATAGGGAGAGAGAGAGAGAGAGAGAGAGAGAGAGAGAGAGAGAGAGGGATTGGGCAGTCAAGACCTCTATCCTGAAAACAAACTCCAGACTCATGCATCACCTTGTGCTTCTGGCTTTATGTGGGTGCTAGGGAATCAAACCTAGGGTCTTTGGCTTTTCAGGCAAACACCTTAACCTCTAAGTCATCTCTCCAGCCCCACTACTGATTTTAAAACTTGAATGTTAGAATCTACATGGTGCGGCACTGTTCAGTTTGCTGAGGTCACCGATAATTTCTATGATTTCACACCTGAACCACTGAGAAGCATTTGAGTCATAATCTCAGGTGTGGAGTTCACTGGTACCTTGATTATTATCATTGGCTGGGGCACCATTGCACCTTCCAGTCAATCCCTAAGCCCATCCACCCTCCAGCATCCTAAAGCCAGTATGAAGAGATGATCCTTAGAAGTCACAGTTTCAGGGATGGAGAGACGGCTTAGCAGTTAAGGTGCCTGCCTGCAAGACCAAAGAACCCAGGTTAGCTTCCTCAATACCCATGTAAGCTAGATGCACAAGGTGGTGCATGTGTCTGGTGTTTGTAGTGGCTAGAGGCTCTGGCATGTCCATTCTCTCTCTCTCTCTCTCTCTCTCTCTCTCTCTGTCTGTCTCAAATAAATAAATAAAATAGTCATTATTTCAGAGGTCAGAGCGCCTAGCAAGGTCATGATTGAAAATCTGTGTTTCTACCACCTGTAACATATTTGACCTGTTTGTGAAAAGCTTCTCTTATGAGAACCAAATGTTCCCCTTAACATTTACTTAAAATGCTTAAAATTAGAAAATGTGTTAGTAACTGCCTTATCTCCCAGATTTGCTCAGGAAAGGACAGCATGACCTTTTAAAATATTCCTTTTAGTTAATTCTTAGGATCAAGATTGAGGAAAGAAATTGAGAATAAATATTGGAAAATATATGACTGTTAAACAGGCCCAACCTGGAGGAGTGGGCCCACAAAAGGGAGAGTAATTGATAGATGAATAATACCATGTGTAAAGATGTATTAGCGTTTTCATTATTTTGTATTATTTCTATTCGGTAGGAGCTGATTTTCATAGTAATATAGTTAGCTAAAAATGTGCCTTTGTATATAAGGTCTCCACAGGAAAAGCAAATATGAAAATGGCAATTTTTAAACAATATTCTAGGGTTTTTTTGTTTAATAAAACTAATGTTTTCAAATCTGCTTTTATTAAAACACAATAAATACCATCAATTTTTGACATGAAATCTCATTATATACTGTAAATATTTATCACTTTCTAGGGGGAAGATTGTGCAGTAGATGACTTCTCGTTTATTCTTTCATAATGCCACATTAAAAGTGAAAGTCCTTTTTATTTTCCTATAAATAAAAGGACTCAAAATTTGACATCCATTCCATTTGGACCTGCTCATCACACTGAGCACTGATAGCATATTTTTAGAGAGCAATTCTGCAACATTAGAAAAATTATGAAACTATGGGCTGGAGAGATGGCTCTGCAGTTAAGGTGCTTGCCTGTGAAGCCTGAAGACCCAGGTTTGATTCCTCAGTACTCATGTAAAGTCAGATACAAAAGGTAGTACATGCATCTGGAATTTGTTTGCAGTGGCTGAAGGCCCTGGTGTGCCCATTCTCTCTCCCTCTCTCCCTCTCTCTCTCTCTCTGTCTTTGACTCTCTTGCTCTCAAATAAATAAACAAACAAACAAATAAATAAATAAATAAATAAAACTTATAAAAGTAATGTTAGGACAACAGGTTTCAAGGTATAGTTGGTTGGAAATGCTCACTACCATTCACAGAAATTTCTCTTTCCAGGTCCCTACCTAGTTTTCCTCCTAAGTATAAACTTTCAGTATCATTTAGCCTTCTAAAGGCAGGCAGAACCACATACTTAAGGCTGTTCAGATCTATAGATGTGCAAGGAACATTTCAAACTCAGAACACAAAGAAGGCAGCTGTGATCATGGATCTGATTTCTACTTGGATTGTTGACTATGGGCACTGTTGATCATTGATATCAATTAGTAGATTTATATTTTTTTAGTCAATAAATATGATGCCATGACACAAAGTTACATTTCTGAGGCTGAGGGAAACAGAAGGCATGGCCTTCAGGATGGTACCAGTGGGGGTTAGCTTAAAGGGGACAGTTCTCATCTGGGCACACATACCACAGGTGCCCTGCACCGCCAGGGGTAGTGCCTTGCCTTGTTTGGGCCTCAGTGTTTTCACTTACAAAGTGACAGGGTTACATTTCACATATGACTCAATCTTTCTGTAAGACCTAATATTTTAGAGTTGGATTCAAACTTGAAATGCACATGCGTACATAAAGGCTGGTGAGTTTCCAGGGGAGTCTACTGTCTCTGCCTCCCTTCTGTCCATAGGCATGCTGGGATTACAGCTCTATGGACTGGGGATTTGAACTCTCTAGTCCATCTTGTTCAGAAAGTGCTTTATGCCACTGAGCCATAATCTCTCCAGCCCTGTCATAGTTCTAATTTGAGTTATCTGCTCTTTAGGTAGGCACATGATTTACTGCTAAATTCATTTTTAGAGGAGGCAGAATACTTTGCATGTCCATTTGTTCCAGTAACATTTGTGGAAAAGACAGTTTTTCCAATGAATTTTTTTCTTCCTTTGTTTCTGCTCTTAGTTGACTATTATAAATCTGTTTTTGGACTCTCTTTTCTGTTTCATTGCTTTATCTTTTAAAAAATTATTTATTTATTTGCAACGAGAGAGAGGGAATGGGCATGCCATGACCTCTAGCTGCTGCAAACTAACTCTAGACACATGCACTTCTTGTGTATCTGGCTTATGTGGGTACTGGGGAATCAAACTCTGGGTCCTTTGGTTTTGCAGGCAAGCGCCTTAACTGTTGAACTGCTGAGCCATCTCTCCAGACCTGTCTTTTTTTTTTTTTAAATCAACACTAAGTTGTTTTTATTATCATATATATATATATATATATATATATATATATATATATATATATATGTTTTTTGGTTTTTCAAGGTAGGGTCTCACTCTAGCCCAGGCTGACCCGGAATTCACTATGGAGTCTCAGGGTGGCCTCGAGCTCATGGCGATCCTCCTACCTCTGCCTCCCGAGTGCTGGGATTAAAGGCGTGCGCCACCACGCCTGGCTATTATCATGTTTTTATAGTGTCTTGAAGTCAGAAAGTGCTTGTTTGAAGACTTGTTTAAATATAGTCTAGGTCATTTGTTTTTCCATATAAAATCTAATATGGGTTTATAGGTAATATAGAAACAACCCATAGGGACTTTTTGAGGATCATATGGAATATATAGATAGTATTTAGAAGAACTCAGAAATGACTCTTTCCAACAATAAATATGGAAGTTCTCCATTTACTTAAAAAGCCATTGATTTATTTCATTAGAACAAATAGATCTGCCGGAAGTGTTGGCGCACGCCTTTAATCCCAGCACTTGGGAGGCAGAGGTAGGAGGATTGCTGTGTGTTCAAGGTCACCCTGAGACTACATAGTGAATTCCAGGTCAGCCTGTGCTAGAGCGAGACCCTACCTCAAAAAACCTAAATAAAGGCTGGAGAAATGGCTTCGCAGCTAAGGCATTTGCCTGCAAAGCCAAAGGATTCCGTAAGGACCCATGTAAGCCAGATACACAAGGGGACACATGCATCTGGAGTTCATTTGTAGAGGCTGGAGACCCTGGTGCACTCATTCTCTCTGTCTCTCAAATAAATAAATAAGTAAAATATATTTTAAAAAACTAAATGAATAAATGAGCAAATGAATGAATGAATAAATAAATAAATGTGTGTGTGTGTGTGTTTTTAAAAAGAACAAATAGATGTATGCATACTTTGTGATTTTGTTTGTTTGTTTGTTTTTCAAGGTAAAGTCTTGCTCTAGTCCAGACAGATCTGGAATTCTTTGTGTAGTCTCAGGCTGGCCTTGAACCCATGGCAATCCTCCTACCTCAGCCTCCCAAGTGCTGGGACAAAAGGTGTGCACCACCACACTCTGCCAGTTTGTTATCGTATACCTATTCAATTTCATTGTTGTTGAGAACACAAATGATCTTACACATCCATTTCAAAGTCTATTTTTATTGTTGAAATTTTAAAATCAATTTTTTTTAGGTATAAGCATCCTATACTTTTGCTAGAATTATTATACATTACAGTTTTTAGAATTTTTAATGTTAATTGATTTTTTTTACAATTATGTCATCTTATTTTTTCTTTCCTAAAATGTTTTCCTTCCTTCCTTCTTTCCTTTCTCTTCCTTTCCTACTCTCCCCTCCTCTCCCCTTCCATCCCCTGCTCCTTCATTCCTCCCTTTCTCTTCTTCTCTTCCCTTCTCTTATTTCTTTTCCCTCCTTCCCTCCCTCATTCCCTTCCTTCCTTCCTTTTTCTTTCTTGCCTTCACTTCTTTTCTTTCTTTCCCTGCCTCCCTCCCTTCCTTCCTTTATTCCTGTCAGTCAGTCTGTCTGTCTTACTTCATTAGCTAGGAATGCTGATACAATTCAAAGAAGAATCATCAACAGGATATTTTTTGATTTTTCCTAATCTTAGGGGGAAAGCCATTCCATTTCTTGCCATTAATCATAGTACTGTCTATTGCCTTTTTCCAGAATTTATTTTTTTTTATCAAGTTGAGGAAGGCTCTCTTCATTCCTAGTTTGTGGGTGTTGGACTTTTGTCAAATGTTTTTATCTGCATCTATTGATATGGTCATGTGATTTTTCTTTACCAGCCTGAGGATATGATGAATTAAATTGATTTTCAAATGTCAAGTCATGCCTGTACATGAATAGATCCCACCTGGATGTGATGCATGATTCTTTTTATACATTGTTGCATTCAATTTTATATCTGTAATCATGTGAGTGTTTGTGTATGAGTTTTCTTTTCATGATGTCTGTCTGATTTTGATATCAGGGTAATACCAGCCCTATTCAATGAATGAAGAAGCATTCCCTACATTTTTATTTTCCTGAAGAGAGTTTAGAGTCTCAATATAATTTCTTCTTTAAATATTTGGTAAACTCATTTGACCTAGGGCCTTCATTGTACAAAAATATTAATTGTTGATTCTATAGAACTAGTCAGATTGGGCTAGAGAGATAATTTAGAGATTAAGGTGCTTGCCTGCAAAGCCTAAGGACCCATGTTCAACTCTCCAGATCCCATGTAAGCCAAATGCACAAAGGTGAGGCAAGTGCAAGGTTGTGCATGCCCACTAGGTGGTGCAAGTGTTTGGAGTTCGATTGCAATGGCTGAGGCCCTAGTACACTAATTCTCTCTCTCTCTCTTTTTTTCTCTCTTTCTCTAAAATATAAAAAAGAACTAATAAGATTATCTTTTCTTTTCATATGAATTTCGGTCAGTTGTACACTTCGAGGAATTTAATTCATCCAAGTTATCAAATTTGTATGTACAGAGTCTCTAATTATTATATTAATTCTTCTACTATATATATGTATATATATGTATAGACACACACACACACACACACACACACATATATATGTATTTACTTATTTATTTTGGGTTTTCAAGGTAGGGTCTCACTCTGGCCCAGGCTGACCCGGAATTCACTACGCAGTTTCAGGGTGGCCTCCAACTCCCGGTAAGCCTCCTGCTGCTGCCTCCTGAGTGCTGGGATTAAAGGCATATGCCACTATTCCCAGCAAATTCTTTTATTTTGTAATGCCCATGGCACATTATTCCCTTTTATTTACTATTTTTATGTTTCTGCTTTTTTTTTTTTTTGCTTGTTTTTTTGAGGTAGGGTCTCACTGTAGCCTAAGCTGGAATTCACCATGTAGTCTCAGGGTGGCCTTAAACTCAAAGCGATCCTTCTACCTCTGTCTCCCAAGTGTTGGCATTAAAGGTGTTTGCCACCATGCTTGGCTTATGTTTCTGTATTTCTCTCTCTCTCTCTCTCTCTCTCTCTCTCTCTTGTTCTCTCTTTCTTTCTCACCTGGCTAGAAGTTTATCAATTTTATTGAATTTTTTTCCCAATAAGCACGTTTTGGTTTTGTTCTTTTAATTTTTTATTAATTTCTTTTCTACTTTTTATTATTTAATTTCTCTACTCAATTTGGATGCAACCTTGCTCTAGTTTCCAAAGATTAGTTTCCAAAGTCTAGATGACTGAATTTAGATACTTCTTCTTTTCTGGTATATGTTTTCAATGATATAAATTTTCTTTGAAGCATTGATTTCATTGTTATCTTCTTTTTGACAAGCTGTATTTTCATTTACATTTAAATCAAAATATTTCTTAACTTGTCTTGAGATTCCTTTGACATTTGGAAGTGTATTGTATGATGCCCAATCCTCTTAATTGTTTTTAGCTTCTTTTCTATTACTGATGTCTGCTTGACTCCATTGTGCTCCAGTTACACACCTTGTGGTATTCCTAATGTATCATATTCTGTTTTATGTCCTAGCATACAGTTCTTTTTGGTGGATTTTCCCTGTGACAATGAGAAGAATGTGCATTTGGTTATTGTCAGATGAAATATATTCTCGACATGTCAATTAGTTCCAGCTGATTGATGGTACTATTCTGTTGAAAGTGTATCCTTGGTGATTTCTTCTTGATGTCAATTACTGATACTAGCGTGGTGCTGAAGTCTTCAAGTCTAATAGTCCCTGACTCCTTCCCTTTGCTCTTCTGTCAGTTGTTGTCCCTTGTCTCTGACACCCTGTTCTTAGGTGTATACACTCACACTGAAACTTGGGATTTCTCCTGGCAGAACCAGCCCCTTTATCATCATGTAATGCCTCTATTCATCCCTGAAAATACGACTTGCTTTGAAATCTGCTTTGTCTAAAATGTAAACAACTACTTCAGCTTTCCTCAAATAGGAAATAGGAATCCTAGCATGGTATGTTTTTCTTTCATTCCTTTTCATCTAGGTGTGTTTATTTAAAGTCAGTTTCTTGTACATAACCAGTGATAGTTGAGTCTTCATTTCATGCTGAACTCTGACTGCCTTTGCCTTTCAATGATTAGCACTTAGGTCAAATAACATTAGGAGTTCTTTTCAACATACTTGGATTAATATTTTCAGTTGTGTTCTATGTATAGATTTTCTTCTTTTTTGAATCATGTGCATATGTATGTGAGTGTGCAAGTGTGTGTTCATATTTGGATATGTGCAGTGCATGTGTGTGCGTGTGTGTATTTGTGTGTATGCAGGTGCATGTGTGTATATGCATGTATGCACATGTGTGTGTGTGGAGGCCAGGGAACAACACCATCCACTTAAAAATGTTCTTATTATTTGTAAGGATATATATATATATATTAAGAGAGAATATATGGGTGAACCAGGGCACCCAGCCACTGAAAACAAACTCCAGATGCATGTACCACCTTGTGCATCTGGCTTTATGTGGGTACTGGGGCATCAAACCCAGGCCGTCAGGCTTTGTAAGCAAGTGACTTTAACCACTGAGCCATCTCTCCAGCCTCACAATTTATTTACAAGGAGAAAGAGAGAGAGAGAGAGAGAGAGAGAGAGAGAGACATAGAGAGTGAGAGAGAAAGAGAGAGGGGGGAGGGGGAGAGAGAGAGATGCCAGGGCCTCTTGCTGCTGCAAATGAACTCCCGACACATGCACCACTTGGTGCATTTGGCTTTAAGTAGGTACTGGGGTATTGAACCTGGGCTGGCAGACTGTGAACATAGTGCCTCACCATCCAGCTCTTTGGCCTGGAGTTCACCAGCTGGGGTACATTGGCAGACGAGCGATGTCCAGGGTTTCTCCTGTTTCAACCTTTTCAGCTCTGGGACTACAGGCACATACCATCACACCTCACAGTTTCATGAGGGTGCTGGGGATCAAACTCAGGTCTTCACACTAGCAAGGCAAGAACTTTACCAACTGAGCTATCTTCCTAGCCCTGCCTTTGTGCTTTTTATTACTTTTTTCAAAAGTTTTTGGTATGTTTTAATTTTTACATATTTGTTTGAGAGAGACAGAGAGGCAGATAGAGGAAGAGAGAGAGAATAAGCACGCCAGAGCCTCCAGCTGCAAAGGAACTCCAGATGCATGCACTACCTTGTACATCTGGCTTACATGGTCCCTGGGGAATAAAATCTGGGACTTTTTGCTTTGCAAACAAGCATGTTAACCACTAAGCCATCTCTTCAGCCCAGTTTTCTTTGTTTTCAATTTATGTGCTATCAGAATCCATTTTGTCTTTCACCTAGCCTATCAAAATGAATGCTAGAGTCACTTACAGTGGCTAGAGGTCCTAGTGTACCTATTCTCTTTATCTGCCTCTCTCTCTCTCTCTCTCTCTCTCTCTCTCTCTCAAATAAATAAAATATTAACAAAGATAGAAGATGTTTTAAAGATTGCCTAGTTTTCTTTTTTTTTTTTTTTTAAATTTGCTTTTGAGAGAGGGAGAGTATGTGTAGGCACATCAGAGCCTCCTGTTCTTGCAAACAAACTCCAGACACATGTGTCACTTTGTGTTTTTTTTTTTTTATGTGAGTACTGGGGAATTGAACCTGAACGGTCAGGCTTTGGAAGCAAGTGACTTTAACCACTGGGCAATCTCTGCAGCCCCTACCTAGAGTTTTCAATACATCTGCACACCTCTCTAGGTCTACTAAAGAGTAGCACTAGGTCACTTCTCAGCCAGTGCTGTTTCACTGTAACTTCAGATCCTTAGAGGTTGTCTTTTACAGCGTCATACCCTACATTTCATTTGTTCCCAAGAGATTGTAATCCAGGACACTCTTGCTACTACTGTTTTTGAACTGATATCTATCAAATTAAAACTAAAACAAATAAAATATTTTATTTTACTTTCATTTATTCTTTCTTAATCTTCTTCCTTTCTTTACACACATAGAAAATTCTTCCCTACATAATTTTTTTCATTTCTCTGAACAACTTTTTATCAATTCCTACAAAGCAGATCTACTAGTGATAAATCCCCCTCTATTTTATTTTATTTATTTGAAAGAAAGAAAAGAGAGAGAGAAAGAGAGAATGGGCACTCCAGGACCTCCAGCCTCTGCAAATGAACTCCAGACACATGTGCTACCATGTGCATCTGGCACATGGGTCTTAACAAAGGGAACCTTGGTCCTTTGGCTTAGCAGGCAAGTGCCTCAACTGCTAACCATTTCTCCTGCACCCCTCTTTTCCTGAGACATGGTCTTCCAATGCAGCCCTGGCTAGCCTTGAACTCAAAATCTCCTTGCTTCTGTCTCCAAAGTGTTGGCATTACAGGCATGTATTGCCATACCTGACCAAGAATGTCTGAATTCTTTTCTCAAATTTAAAGAATAATCTCATGAGAAGCACAATTCTAGGTTAATGGATTTCATTTTGAATACCCTGTAGATTTCACTTCAATCTTTCCTTGATCAGTTTCTGAAGATAAATAGGATGAAATTATTATTACATTATTTATTTATTTTTTTAAGAGAGAGAGAGAGAGAGAAAGAGGGAGAGAGAGAGAGAAAAGATGAGCGTACCACAGCCTCCAGCTACTGCATATGAACTCCAGATGCATATGCCACCTTGTACATTTGGCTTACATGGGTACTGGGGAATCAAACCTGAAACTTTGGGCTTTGCAGATAAGTGCCTTAACTGCTTAGCCACTTCTCCAGCCTGAAATTATTATTTGTGTCCCTCTCTTGGTCAAAGTTTGTTTCCCCTATAGATTTTGTTTTCACATGTTTTTCTTTATCTTTATTATCCACAGTTAGAAAAGGTTACCCTGGCTGGGAGAAATTTTGTTTTTCATTCATTTTCCTTTCTCTTTCAATATTCCCATAACATATGTTTTACAACTTTTGTAATTGCCCCATAGTTCATGGATGTTCTATCCTATTTTTTAATATTTATACATTTGTTTTTATTTATTTATAAGAGAGAGAGAGACAATGAGAGAGAGAGAGACAGTGAGAGAGAGAGAGGAAGAGAGGGAGAATGGGCATGCACCAGGGCCTCTGGCTATTGAAAACGAATTCCAGACACATGTGCCACCTTGTACGTCTGGCTTACATGGGTACTGGGGAATCGAACTTGAATCCTTTGGCCTTGCAGGCAAGTGCCTTAACTGCTAAGCCATCTCTCCAGCCCCAAATTATTATTTATGTTCCTCTCATGGTCCAAGTCTGGTTTCCCTTGGAGATTTTGTTTTCACACATTTTTCTTTATCTTTACCATCTGCAGTTTGAAAGATAGTCCTGGGTGGAGAAATGTTGTTTTTCACTCAGTTTTATTTCTCTTCCCATATACTCATTACATATGTTTTATATCTTTTATAATTGCCCCACAATTCATTAATGTTCTGCACTATGTTTTTAAAAATATTTTTTGTTTATATTTATTTATTTATTTATTTATGTGAGAGTGACACACACTCAGAGAGAGAGAGAGAGAGAGAGAGAGAGAGAGAGAATGGGCATACCAGGGCTTCTAGACACTGCAAACAAACTCCAGACACAAGCACCACCTTGTGCATCTGGTGAATAGAACCTGGATCCTTAGGCTTTGCAGTCAAGTACCTTAACTGTTAAACCATCTCTCCAGCCCTACACTGTGTTTTGATTGCATGTGTTGGTGTGTGTATGTTGTGCATGTGTATGCACACACAGGAGTAGGTGTGTGTGAAGATACACATGCATGTGTCTATGAGGGACAGAGGTCTACATTGGGTATCTTCCACAATCACTTCCCACTTTATTTTTGAAACAGTCTCTCACTGAACCCAGAGCTCATCAGATTTACTAAACTAGCTAGCCAGTAGGTTCTCCTCCTGTCTCTGCTTCTGTAGTGCTAGGATTATGGACATGAATCACCACACCTGGTATTTATATGGGTACTGGGGATCTGAAATGGGGTCATTTAGCGCCATGAGCTATCTCTTTCAAGCCTCTGTTTAATTTTAATTTTATTTTATTTTGTCTTTTTGAGGTAGGGTGTCACCAGCCCAGGCTGGTCTGGAATTCACTAAGTAGTCTCAGGATGCCTCAAGCTCATGGCAATCCTCCTTCCTCAGCCTCCTGAATGCTGGGATTAAAGGTGTGTGCCACCATGCCTGGCCTGTTTTATATTTTTATATCAAAAGCATCCTTCGTTTCTTTTGTAGTATTTTTTATTTCTATCTTTTATTTTCTTTGTCATGTATGCATATTTTGTAATTTTAAATTTATTTATTTATTTGAGAGAGAGAAAGTGGCAGAGGGAGAAAGAGAGAGAGAGAGAGGAAGAGAGAGAGGGAGAGAGAGAATAGGCATGCCAGGGCCTCCAGCCACTGCAAATGAACCCCAGAACCCCAGATGCATGCACCCCCTTGTGCATCTGGCTTACGTGGGTCCTGCAGAATCAAACCAGGATCCTTTGGCTTTGCAAGCAAACACTTTCATGGCTGGCTAAGCTATCTCTCCAGCCCATGTATGTATATTTTGATGCAGAGTCTCACTTGACCCCAGATGACCTAGAACTTATGCTGTAGCTCTGGCTGGCCTCACACTCATGGCAATTCTCCCACCTTTGCCTCCCAGCTGCTGGGATTAAAAGTGTGAGCCTTCATACCCAGCTAGCTTTTCCTTTTAGAAAATATTTCTTCTGGGCTGGAGAGATGGCTTAGCGGTTAAAGACACTTACTTACAAAGCCTAATGGCCTGGGTTCAACTCCCTAGTACCCATGTGTGGTAATTTAAATAGATGGCCCCCAATTCAGGATCTTATTAAAGTTTGTAGTTTAGATCTGCAGCCACTTTGTTGGAGGAGGTGTCACTGGGTGGGTTGATCTTAGGGTCCAGCCCTAAGGTGTGGGCGTGGATTTGCAATTCCAGTCTAATGATATGCAGAGCACCTCAGTTCTGCTGGCTTGCTTTGTGTTGGTGTCTTTTCTCTCTCTCTTTCTCTCTCTTTCTCCTTGGACCTGTGAAGGCAGGCCAGCTTCTTCTGCCATTATGGAACTTCCTGGATCTGTAATTTTCAAACAAATCCCTTCCTTCATATCTGTGCCTGGTCTGGAAGTTCATCTCAGAGACCCAGAGACCCAATGCAGTGTGTTATACCATGTAAAGCCAGATGCACAAGGTGGCACATACATCTGGAGTTTGCAGAGGTAAGAGCTTCTGGCATGCCCATGCCCATTCTCTCTCTCTCTCCTTGAAAATGTAAATATTTTTTATTTCATTTTGAGAGAGAGAGAGAATTGCCATGCCAGGGCCTTCAGCCTCTGCAAATGAACTCCAGACACATGTGCCACCCTGTGCAGCTGGCTTATATGGGTCCTGGGGAATCGAGCCTGGACCCTTGGGCTCTGAAGGCAAGCTCCTTAAGCACTAAGGCATCTCTTTATCCCTAAAAAAAATTTTTAAGTTAAATGAAAGCATTCTTTCTTACAGTTTATATCTCTGTCTATGCACTATGCTTCCGTTTGTGCCCAGTAGAATCTGTTTTCCACTAGAGTCCCATAGTACGTTAATGAGTTATTTTTACTTCCTGCTTGATAATTCCAAAGTTTTTGGTATTTCTGCATCTGATGCTTACTCTGTCTCTTCAACCTCTGTTTCGTTGTTGTTGTTTATTTGGTTGGCTTTTATCACACCCTGTAGTCGGTGAATGAAAACTGGACATGATGAATCAAGCAAAAGAAACAGTTGAGCGGCCCTTTCATGTGAGGTAAGGCTCTCTCTCTACTGTTGGCTGGATCAAAGGCTAACATTTCCTCTTATGTCTTTATTTTCTCTTTCCTGCTGTCTTGTTCTTCCCCAAGAGTTTCCTCTGAATTGGAGTCAGCTTTTGCAACCACAGTCCTCTGAATTATTAAGGAATGAAGGTAAGGGAAGGACTCTCAGATCTGGTCATTAAGCTGGGCTTTTCCTGGGCCTGTCTACCTGTCGTGAGCTTGAAAAGTTTTTAACTGACACTTTGGATGACAGGGGATGTTCCCTTAGCTAGAGAAGCTGATTGGAATTATTCCACTCACTCTTCCATCAGTTAGGCTTCATTAAAATATCTTCTCTTGCAAGAAGGGACCTTGTGGCCTGGAGAGATAGCTCAGCAGGTGCTTGCCTGCAAAGCCTGATGACCCGAGTCCAATTCCCCAGTACCCAGGTAAAGCCAGATGCACAGTGGCACATGCATCTGAAGTTCATTTGCAACAGCTGGAGGTCCTGACACGCCCATTCTGTCTGTCTGTCTCTCTTCTCTTTATCTCTCTCTGCTTGCAAATAAATGAATCAAAATATTAAAAAGTATTTTCTCTTGAATGCTTGCTTTGGCAGCACATATACTAAAATTGGAACAATATTGAGAAGATTGACAGGACTGAATTTTAGTTTCCAGAATTTGAGCAGGTGGGTTAATAAAGTATATTCTTTTAGGAAAAAAATTTCTCTTGCAAGAAATACTTTGTTAAGGAAAACAAGAATGTTCTAGGTGTATTTTTACCCCTTCCCTGTTGGAAACACCAGGGCTACTTCCTGTGGTGAGGCAAAGGGAAAAATTCACAAAAGGGGCTGGAGAGATGGCACAGTGGATAAGGGTCTCACCT
The DNA here is from genome assembly GCA_036346955.1 of Dipus sagitta. NCBI lineage: Eukaryota > Metazoa > Chordata > Mammalia > Rodentia > Dipodidae > Dipus > Dipus sagitta. The sequence continues at coordinate 56,225,777 of CM070784.1, forward strand.
GCAAAGCCTAATGACCTGGGTTCGATTCCCCAGGACCCACATAAAGCCAGATGCACAAAGTAAAGTGGCACATGCATCTGAAGTTCGTTTGCAGTGGCTAGAGGACCTGGCATGCCCGTTCTCTCTCTTCTCTCTCTCCGTCTCTACTTGCAAAAATAAATGAACAAATAAATTAATAATTCACAAAAGGAGAATTCCCTCCAAAACAAGGTGCCAGGAGATTTTATTTTTCTTCTAAGTTGGTCCACAGTCTCCAGTCATTATAGTTACCATTGACGTAGTCCTAGCCATTGGTGACTACAATTACCCCTGCTCCCAGGAGACTGTGGCTCGGATACCTGACTCTCATGGCAGATTTCAGAACTTTGATTTACTCTGGGACCTCAGCTCTCTGAGGGATCCAAGAAGAACTACTGATTTTCAGCATGTTTGGCTTTTTCATTGTGAAGGTGGAAGATTCCAATCTCTTTCAATGTTTGACACAGATGATTTTATAGGAGAATTCTCTAAAACATAAAACAAAAATTTTCAGGTGGCATAAAATTATTGCAGGTCATATAAAAATACACAACAATTTCAGCATAGTGTTTCAACCACTCATTAACTTTATACAAACTGGGTGAAGTTAGTGCAGAAACTGAAAATGGTAGACCTGTATATTTATAAATATAGGGAAAAATGTCTAAGCACAATATTTGCACATTAGATTTTTGTAAGTTATTTTTTTCTTTTAAAATACTGTTGCAAATGCATCTTAACTGTCTTAAATGGTTTTGCCATTATAGATAATAATTTTATTTTTCAATTCCTTAATTAATTATTAGTTAACCAAAGTGTTGAGCAGGGGTATTCTCCATTTATGTGCTCAATGAATAAGCAAACATTCCATGAAAAGTTGTGTATGAGTAACTGTGACAGACTGTCAATGACAAGGACAAAGTCATTGTCCTCTGGGAATCCACAGTCTTATGGGGACACAGCCACAAAAATAACGGAGTGGCCCAAAGGGGACAGTGATGATTGTGGCTACATAGAAACAATCAGCCTACTATAGAGGCATAAGGGAAGAGATGAATGTGAAAAGGCAGAGTTTATTTATATCCTGGTTTAAGAAATAGAAGGAAATGAGGTTTTCTCAGTAAACTTAATTTCACAATTACCAAGGATCATAAAATTAGATTTGCACTGTGGTCTATCGGAGGGTTATTTATTGTCAATTAGCTCATAGAATCATTTTAGAATGCTGGTTCTGGATGCCAAGGAACTGATTTTGGCACTTGAGTTTTCCCAGACTTTTTCACTCTAAAGATAAGGATAATGCAGTTCACTTTCAAACAGATATAATGTCCCCTTCTGTCATTACTCAGTGTGGATAACTTAAAATCCCCTGTTCTCGCTACCTCATTTAAATGTTTCCAGATGTGCTTGGGCAAGTTTCATGTGGAAACTTGAACAGACTTAGTAGAACTAGAAGGTTCTATGTCCCTGGTGATTTTCATAGCTTATTAGCCTCTTCAAGTTGCACCTCACCTCGGGCCTGACGTGCTGATGCGCTCCTCAGCCACCTGTGAGTAACGCTTCCTCCAGGCTGTCTTCCGGCAGCAGACATGCTGCCTCTGCTGAGAAAGATCTTGGTCCTCAACGTTGCAGGGCCCTCATGACACAGGCACTAGAAAGACTTGTGCTTCATGACCATACTCACTCATGCTAACACGTGTGTGCATACACACACACACACACACACACACACGTATGTCTTCCTTTTTGTTTTGTCTGCTCATAAAGCCTTGTGGTTTTGAAAAGGAATCTTTTTTATTTCTTTATTTTAGAGAGAGAGAGAGAGAATTGGTGCACCAGGCCCTCAGCCTTTTATGTATTGATTTGAGAGAGAGAGAGAGAATATGAGCACACCAGGGCCTCCAGCCACTGCAAACAAATTCCAGATGCACATGCCACCTTGTATATCTGGCTTACATGAGTACTGGGGAATCGAACTTGGGTCCTTGGGCTTCACAGACTAGTGCCTAAACTGCTAAGCCATCTCTCCAGCCCAGGGATAATTTTTGAAGATGTTTATTGGTTTAATTTTCAATTTCCACTACATTTAGGATCATAAAGATCTTTAGAGACAGCCAGTTCCTCTTTCTATTGAAGAGGCAGAGGCTTAAGGCATCGTTTTAGTTATCTAACTCATATGTTGAAGGCTCGGTTCCCAGCTGGGGTGCTACTGAGAGGCGTTGGATTACAAGAGCTCTGACCTTAAGCCATTGATGACTTCCATGGCTAAATAGGCTATTAGGGAATGAGACCTAGTTAGAGGGAATAGGTCATTGGGAGTGTGACGTTGAGGAACATATCTTCCCCTGACCTCTTTTGTCCTCTTTTTCTGTGCTTGCTGGCTTCTGTGAGGTGAGAGACTGACCTCCTTTAGTCAGTTCTACTGCCATGATATTCTACCCCATCCCAGGCTCACAGCAACGGAGCACGAAGACCATACACGGAACCCTCTCAAACCAGGAGCCAAGGCAATCCTTTCCTCCTCTAACCTGTTTTCTTTCTGGCATTTTGTCACTACATCAGAAAATTCTTAAGACTCAAATCATCTCAAGTCTAAGTAGAGTGAAACAAGAGTACATACATTGTTATGGACAACATCACCATCACCATCCATGTTTCTAATGGCCCTTGTTGAGGCAAAAGACTCGGCTCTCACCTCACAGGGGAAAAGAGATCATTTATTCTGGAGGCAAACATGAGCAACCGTGGCCTGGGAACAAAGATTTAGGTCACCCCAATTCCATGTTCCAATGTGTTAACAATTTCATGAAGGTTTTATAGTTACAGAACAGCAAAGTCATAATCAAGGCACTTTTCAATACATTGGTTGGCCATCAGGTAGGCGGGTTACAGCCCAGCGGGGGAATCTCCACCATTGGCTTAACATGCTGTCTGTTGACATTCTTAGCCCTTGGGTTGGTGGAAGATGGGGGTCTGTCAGTACATTCCGAAAAGGTCACACCTGATCAACTGCTAGTCACCAGGATGTTAGGTCACCACGATGTTAGGTCACCACAGAGGTGGGAAATAAATAGATATTAAGGGACTAAAGGTTGCCTAAGGTAATTTGGCTCTGATCCTACAACATTCCATCTCTACAAGAGTTCTATCAGTCCATTCAGCCTCATTTGAGGGAGATGTAGCTAGCACTTTCTGGGAACTTCAGTTCATTCTCTGGACTTGGCTGGGCTCTGCCAAACAGTAGTCACTTGAAGTTCCTTCATGATTGAGTCGTATGGATGGTGCATTGGGAATCATTACAAGGCTTGTTCATTTCTATGTCTCATGGTTAGTACCTCCTAGCGGCTCAGTGCAGTTGGGGCTGAAAAAGCTGGGCTCCTCCAGCATCTTCCTGTATGTTTCTGGGGCATTCTGGCACAATCTCTCCACCATGGCAGCTTCAGGGTAGCAAATTTCTTACCTTGTCACTCAAGAATCCAAAAGTGACACACAGAGGAGTATTAGCTGTATCAACTGAGAATAGACAATCTTTTCATGTGAGTTTCAAAAGTGCACACATTAGTTTAGGATGTTGACCATCCCATCTCTTTAGCATTTTATATTATCTCTAGCCTGTCACTCTAGTTTTTAGTTTATTTCTTTGTTATGTATCTTGGATTGGAAGTCTTTTCTTCACAACCATATAACAAAACACCCTTGGCAATCTTGCCACTTGACATGTGACATTCAGCCAATTCCTTCCATACCCTATGTTCTCTTTCCTTCCTTCCTTCCTTCCTTCCTTCCTTCCTTCCTTCCTTCCTTCCTTCCTTCTTCCTTCCTTCCTTCCTTCCTTTCTCTCTCTCTCTCTTAGAATAGAGAAACAGAAAGAAAGAGAGAATAGGAATGCCAGGGCCTCTAGCCACTGCAAATGAACTCCAGATGCACACCACTTTGTGCATCTGGCTTTATGTGGGCTCAGGGGAATCAAACCTGGGTCATTAGGCTTTGCAGGCAAGCACCTTAACCACTGATCAATCATTCCAACCCCTCAAATCTACATCTCTATCATTTGTTTTCTAGCTCCATCTAGTAGTGAAGTCACTTTTTAGACTTTCAGGCCATTCATGTTTAGGTCACTTTTCAGTGATAGTATTACATTTTTAATTATGATAGAAGCTTATATATTTTTATAATTTTAAGAAGGTAAAGTATATTAATTGCCTGGAAATATTGAGAGCCTTACCCAGGAGACTTGGTATTTCCTACAAAATTCTAAGCCTAGGGTCTGGGGAGATGGTTCAGTGGGTAAGCGTGCTTCCCAAACAAATATGAGGCTGAGTACAATCCCCAGCACCTGACTAAAAGCCAGTCATGGTCATGCATGCCTCAAACTCTGGTTCCAAAAGTAGGTAGAGACAGGAAGATCCCAGAGACTCCCTGATCAACCAGTCTAACCACAAAGGCAAGAAGTTCAGCGAGAGATACTGTCTTAGGAAAGTAAGTCAAGAGCATGATACAGCAGGACACACGAGGGCTTATCAGGCACATGCTCATGAGGTGCATGCATCTACACATGAATGTGCATATAACACATACACACACATCACATAACACACACACACATGTATATACCAGAGAATTAAAAAAAGAACAATTATGAATTTTCCATTACTTGCAGGAGAAAATGTTCTTGAGAAAAGAAGTTGTAACATGGCAATGCAGATACTGAGAAGAAGACAGCTGGGTGTCAATCGCAGATTCTCTAGAAAGTTCAGGACACAGCCTCCTCAGTGGGGTTGCTGATATTCACCATGGGGCTGTGGGTTATGAGTTGTGAGAGCAGCAGGAAGTTGTTGTAGGGGGTGGGCAACGCCTCTGGACATTCCCTTAGACCCTGTGGCTCTGACAATCTTTCCACCCCTTCTGAATATTTCCCAAGCCTTGTTAGCTATGTTTTTAAGTCTATTTTAGTGTTGAACTCTCAGTAATTTCTGCACTGATACATTTTGAGTGTCCTCAGTGTCTATGGCCATCACCCTGGTGCAGGTTGTCAGGCTCACATTGGAAGCAGCACTCTTGCTCATCGTGACAATTCTTCTGTGGTTTCATCTGGACCTTGGTTGAGGTGTTAGGGGTGGTTCATCTCCTGATAGGGAGTCAGCTATCTTGTCTTGTTGATAGACTTTGGTTGTTCTCGGTTCTTGCTGTCTTCTGGTTTCATCCCTGGAGCTCTAGCATGGTCATGAGTCCCCCATCTTGCCTATGTGCCTTCTTAAATCCATAATCTGGGGAGCCAGCTATAATCTTTTGCTCCACCAGCTGAACTAATTTAAATCCATAATCTAAAGAGAAAGAGATACAATCCAACTTTTGAAGATTCATTTACAAAAAGCCCATGGGTGCAGGTTTTGCTTCTAACCTAACAGAACTTAACAGAACAAGGCACATTTATAGTAAGGAGAGGGTTATTGTTGCAGTGTGAAATGTCCCCTACAAGATCATGTGTTTGAATGTTTATTCCCCAGCTATAGAAGCTGGGATTGGAGGTTGTGGAAGCTTAAGTGGCGGAGCCTCAATGGAGGAAGTTGGCTGCTGAGGGGTGGGCCTTGAACCCTGCTTGCCTCTTCTCTCTTCACTTCCTGATGCCCCACGTGTTAGCAAGCTCCCTCAGCCACAGACACAAGTTGCTCCCACTGTAGTGCCTTCCCTGATGGACCGTGTCTCCTAAAACCACAAACCAATAATAAATCAGCTTGTTTCATTGCAGTATTTCCTTTTTAGTTATTTATTTGCAAGCAGAGAGAAGTGAGACAGAGAAAGAAAGAGAGAGAGAGACAGAGAGAGAGAGAATGGGTGCACCAGGTCCGCTTGCCACTGCACACGAACTCCAGATGCATGCGCCACTTTGTGCATCTGGTTTTACATGAGTACTGGAGAATCACACCCAGGACGTTAGGCTTTGCAGGCAAGTGCCTTAACCACTGACCCATTTCTCCAGCTTCATTGCAGCATTTTATCATAGCCATGATGTTAGGGAAGAGTTGAGCCATTGGTGGGAAAAAGCACATGGCTGAGTGTGTTGACAATGCCTATAATCCTAGAACCAAGGAAGCCGAGGCGTACGGACCACAAGTTCTAGGACAGCGTGAGCCACTTGGTGAGTTCTCAGCCAGCTATGGGCTATGCAGCAAGACGATATAGTGATTTTTTGACAGCCATCAGAGTCTTGCCAAACAGTCCCTCCAAGCAGATGTAGTCAAGAATCATTTGCCTTGATTGTGACATACTGCATCTTCAAATTATTTGTCCGCAGTCCCCAAGCCATTAATGGCCTTGGGTACACATGGCGGGACATAGCTTGCTGGTACTCACCGAGTTACTTCATCCTACACAATATCTCCTTATCGAAATCACCCAGAAACACAGAAATTGACTCAATGTGGCAGCTGTGTTCTGTTTTCAAAACATCTTTGCAACTCTTCACTGTTCAGGTTTCTTCTTCCACTCTCATATCTCTGTGTAGAATTCTGTAGACTGCAGAGGTTCAAGAAAGAACAATCAAAAGGAGACTTTTCACTTCATATCTTCCATGGGGGGGGGGAGGGAACAAATGAGGGGGCGGGGCCCGGAGCTTGAGGCTCCAGTGCATAGAGTCGCGCCACGTGGTGGTGGGCGCACCCTTATGGCTCTGGGCCCTATGATACGTTAGGGAATGGTTGGGGTTGGTGATGCGGTCTTTGGTTCTCATCCGAGTGAAAGTAGGCATGACACCCTCAGGACGACTTTGGGATTTCCAGTGGCTTGAAGACAGGTTTTAAAATTACGAATCCAGACTGCTCATCATTCCACACGTCTTCAGCTGCTATGCCCAGAACAAGTATTCGAAGTATGAACAGGATGAATAATAGAGCAAGAAGGTGAAGCCAAGAGACATGCATGCACAGGGTAGTCCTGGTGGCATTTTGGACCGGGTCGTTCTGAAATTCATACCGGCCACCCTCACTCCCAAAGGCCATCAAAGTTCTGACTGGGCCACTTACCAGATGGGCCCGCAAAGCTTTCATGAACTCATTCACCGGAGAGCCGCACCATTCTCCAGAAATTGAAAGAACCAAATACCTTCCAAGCAAGGCTGCATGCCCCTCCTTTACTGACCCTTGGCATAGATGGGCAGAGAGTTTTCTGAGCTTGCCTTTCTCAGGAGCCTACCTGATAGGCCTGGGTAACCCTTCACCCGGTCCTCTCATCCACAGACTACTTCTCACATCCATCACCACATCTATCTGTGCACAAGCCAAACTCGCAGGTGCCACTGAGCATCAGTATTTTGGATATTACACTGTGGAGAAATGACTCGGTCTGCTTAAGTTCTGGCTTGGGAAAATAGGACTCCCTGGAGGCTGGAGCACTTAAGGAGCTTGCCTGTGAAGTCTAAGGACCCACGTTCAATCCCCCAGTACCAACATAAGCCAGATGCACAGGTGGTACACGCCTCTGGAGTTTGTTGGCAGTGGCTCAAGGCCCTGACACACCCGTTCTTTCTCTTGTTCTCTCAAATAAGTGTAAAAAGAAATTAAAATAATAAAGAAGGGCTGGAGGGATGGCTTAGCGGTTAAGGTGTTTGCCTGCAAAGCCAAAGGACCCACATTAGCCAGATGCACAAGGGGGCGCATGTGTCTGGAGTTTGTTAGCAGTGGCTGGAGGCCCTGATGCGCCCATTCTCTCGCTCTCTCTTTCTCTCTCTCTCTCCCTCTTTCTCTGTCAAATAAATAAGTAAAAATAAAACTAAAGGAAACAAGGATTAACACACACACACACACACACACACACACACAAAATAACAATCAGAAGTGCTTTACAAACATACATCATTCTGGATACACATACCCATTCAAGGTCCGGAAGCTGCAAACAACTGTTTAGTTGTTCCTTTTATTAAAAAAAAAAATAGCCTCTTAAAAGCTAAGAGTGAATCACATTCTAGTTACAATGTTTAGAAAATGGAAAAGACCATTTTGGCAAGCCTGTGATTATTTCTAATTGCCTTAGAGAACCCGTGTTCTGGGGAGGGCTGTTGATAAGAAACAAAGCAGAGAGAACTGATTTGGGACGGTATTAATTGGATAGCAGTGCACACTAGATAAACGGCCATTCTGTCTCACGCCAGCTCCTCCCACAGAGGGCACGGTTAGACGAGAAGAAACGCGTGGGCAACCTTTTGGGTGAATCCCTGTGGAAGACCTGAGGAACACACGCTCTCTGGGCATGCACATTTATCAAATGATTTACACAATTTCTTTCCTAGCCAATATTACAGACATGACACAATTACTAGATTTATTAATTCCTTGTTGCGGGGACTAGAGATTTCCCCATGTGATGGACTAATGCATATTGCATTAGTTCTAACATCTGGGGCACTACACCCACCACCGCCAAGAGATTAACACACAAAAAAAATGTAACTTTTCCCTTTGTCTCAACATGAATTTGCCTTCCCTCCTCACCTCTCTCCCTCCCTCTCTCTCCCCCACCCCCCTTTACACTCAACAGGCTTTTCTGATAAAGGAAAGTGAGAAGATGTTTGATTTACAACCTCATTTCATCCCTGCTTATATTTCACCTTCCACCCTCTCTTTTCTTATTGAAGCCAAGATGAGTGAGAGATGTGTGCGCTATCTATTTTCCTCTCAATCTTGCAAGTCTTTGGAGAAACACCAATCACCATTCAAGTTGTCAAAAATTCTATCAGGATCCTGGAGCAGGGCTCCAAAGAGCACAACAGCATATGGTTCTTAGATTAGACCCAGGGTCTGGGGGACCCTTTATCTTTTGTTGGGACTAAGAAAACAGGCAGAGGCTATGCTGGCCACACGTCTCCTGGGACCTCTGTCCTCACATCACACCTGCTCACATGCATGCCTTCTGCTCTCAAGACTCTTGTTGCCTGAGACGGTTCTGGGGACACTACTTCTCGCTGCCCCTCCCTGAGGTAGTCTGGATCAGATGTCCTGCATAAACTCATGTGTGTTGAATGCTTGGTCCCCAGGTGATGGCAGTTTGGGAAGTGGAACCTTGGGGGGGTGTGTTGTTGGCGGTGGGATATGGGGTGTTAGGGTTTGTTTCCCCTTGTCAGAGCTTAGCTCACTCTCTTACTGTTGTTGTCCACCTGCTGTGGCAGAGGTGATGTCCAGCCTCTCCTCATGCCATGCTGTCCCAGGCCATCGTGAAGCTTCCCCTCGAGACTGTAAGCTAAAATAAAAACTCTCTTCCCATCAGCTGCTTTTGGTCAGGGGCTTAAGGTAAGTGCAACACTCTGTTTTCTTTTATACTTGCTGTTCTCCTGTGACTGAGGGTCTTTCTCATAAAACAAATATCCAAGCCAGGCATGGTGATGTACACCTTTAATCCCAGCACTTGGGTGGCAGAGGTAGGAGGATCACTGTGAGTTTGAGGTCACCTTGAGACTACATTGTGAATTCCAGGTCTGCCTGGCAGAGTGAGACCCTACCTTGAAAAAAAAAAATGTCCAGGGCAGGGCTCAACCTCTTAGCGCTCTCAGCCTTGTTTATTTGTGGGGTCACTCTGGCAATAGGGCAAGTTTTTAAAAGTACAAAATCAAGGGCTATTGACAGATGGCTTTAATATCAGGTAGACAAGACTTGGTCATCATGAATGATTAACTCATGTGTTGACTAAAGGGAGAATCCCTTGGCTGCAGTGCTAGTCATTTTTACTCTGTGGTGTGTGTGTGTGTGTGTGTGTGTGTGTGTGTGTGTGTGTATGGCAGATGGTTTATGTAGATTTATATACCTCATATACATGTGTGGAGGCCAGAGGAGAGAACATAGGCTGCCCTCCTCTATCACTCACCTGAGTATTTCCTTGAGCCAGATCTCTTCCTGAACCCAAATCTGCCATTTTTAAGAGTCCTAGGGATTCTCTAGCCTCCACTTCTCACAGGACTAGGATTACTAGCATGTGTGGTCATGCCTAGCTGTTTCACATGGTAATTGAATAATTCACTAGGTAAGTGAAATCAGACAGCCGTAGGCCCTCTCACGCCCCGTTCTTGTAGGGCAAGTACTTTTACCCTCTGGGACATCTCCCAAGCCCATTCATAGCCACTTTTTGAATTTTATTTATTTATTTGAGAGAGAGAGAGAGAGAGAGAGAGAGAGAGAATGGGCACTCCAGGGCCTCCAGCCACTGCAAACAAACTCTGGATGCATGTGCCACCTTGTGCATCTGGTTTACATGGGCCCTGGGGAATTGAACCTGGATCCTTTGGATTTGCAAGCAAGCACATTAACCATGAAGCCCTCTCTCCATCCCATTAGACATGTTTTACAAAACCACATATGGATGTGGGCCCCAATTGCCAGATCTTTTTGAAAATAAGCCATAAATGTGTATTTCCATGCAAGCCCTTTCTACAGTGAATGGTGGCATCTAATTCACATTCCTTTATAAAGTACAGTGTAATCCAACCAGACTCCATCTTTGCATCTGATGTGACCCACAGGTGGACAGAGCTGTCTCTGGTCCCGGAGTCTGCTTCCTAATTGTTTTGCCAGGAACTTCTAGCAAAGGTTTTCAAGAAGATTATGCCTTTTTAATAGCTTTTCTTTTTCAGTAGACTTGTGCTAAATCTGCTTTCTAGCCAAACCCACTTTACCCTTCTGTATAGTCTCTGCATTACATTCAATTTCAAGCCACCAAATGTTTCATTGACTTTCTTTACTAAGTGGCATACCACACAAGACCCTGTGAGATGGGTCTCTAAAAAGTTGTTTCATTATTCAGGATTGTGAATAGCTTCAAGTTGCTGGGATGAACATCCACACCTGACACAGTTTTGGGGAGGAAGGGGTTTATTTCAAGCTTACAGCTTCAGGGGGAGTTCTGTCAGTGGGGAAGAAGCTGCTTCTATTGTCCAAATAGAGAGAAACAACCAAATAGCCAACAAAAATCACATGCAGCAAACACTAACTGGCAACAAGCAGGGATCTGGCAGAGCTCAAACCTCTCTCTATACCTTTGGTCTGGAATTCAAATCTGTCCCAATACACCTTAGGGTTGGACCCCACAATCTGCCCCCAGTGATGCCTACTCCAGCCAGGTGGCTGGAGTCCCACATTGCAAGCTTCAATAGAACACCTGAGTCTACAGGGGACGAACATTCAAACTACCACAGATGGCTTAGGCTTCTGCAAAGTTGCCCAAATGTGGTGATGGCTAATAAAAAAAAAAACAAGGATGGATTTGTTCTCACAACAAGTATAGAAGGAAATCAGTTTCTCCACAATTCCAGGGCCAGTTTTGTATTGTGATTCTGTCATTGCTAAGGAGCTGACTTTGACGTCATGGCCCACGATGGTGCAGTTTCTACTCTAGTCAAATAATAGAGTGACAAGTTTGCTCCAAATCTGATTTGCCCTGTATGGGCTCAGTGTCCTTCATCCCTGTAACTGTATATCTAGCCCTAGAGGTTTATATGTTTACTGTGACAAACAAACAAAAAAAAAATAGAGGAGAAGGCACATGCAATCTCCACTCTGTGAAGGTGGCATTTCCCAAACTTCTAATCATATTCTGTTGACAAGAGGTAATCACACAGTTCTAACATTTAGGCAAAGAAAGATGGAAAATGTAGAGTATTCCATTCATAAGTAGCATTACTAATAGTCTCTCCTGACATACTAGCATATGCATATACCATCTAACAAAAATGGGTGTATCATCAAAGGGAAAAGTATGTCCAGAAAAAAAATATATTTGTACCCTATTTCATTCTACAAATCTTTATGATTACTGCTGTTTGAGAAGGGGCTGAGAAATATGGTTTACTTCTAGGTTACCCTATTTTAAGCTAAATTTTAAGACTCTATTACAATAGAAAAGAGAATTTGAGGATGACTAAAACACTTTGCATAATGACTTGTTGTGACTATTGCCCTAAAAGGGCATATGGTCAAAGAGAGAAGTAGATAATAAATAAATGAGAATGTTGAGGTTAACTTTGTTCTGATTTAGAATAAAAAAATGTATTCCATAAATCATCAATGATGTTAGGGAAGAGTTGAGCCATTGGTAGGAAAAAGCACATGGCTGAGTGTGTTGACAATGCCTGTAATCCTAGAACCAAGGAAGCCGAGGCGTACGGACCACAAGTTCTAGGACAGCTTGAGTCACTTGGTGAGTTCTCAGCCAGTTATGGGCTATGTAGCAAGACTATTTCAAAACACACCACCAATCAAAATAATTATAATTAACTACAAATTGTTATTGTTTTTGTATGTGTATGAGCTGGTGTGGTCTATTCCATGTATATCTGTGTATTTTCTATATGTGTAGGTTCATATGTATGTGCAAGTGCACGTGTACACAGTGTGCATGCATGTGGAGGCCAGAGGCCAGGTGTCTAGCCTGAGAATCTTCCCTATGCAGACTTCTCTATAGACACTAAGGAGACTCAAAACTCATCTAGGTAAAGAGGGTGGTCCTGAAACACAGGTGTCTCAAACGATTACATAAGTGCTTGGCCTGGAGACAATTTTTCACAACCATGGTGTGTTGAAGAAGTCCTTTAAAAGTCCCTCTATCGGGCTGGAGAAATGGCTTAGTGTTTAAGGTGGTTGCCTGCAAAGCCAAAGGACCAAGGTTTGATTCCCCAGAACCCATGTAAGCCAGATACACAAGGGGGTACATGCATCTGGAGTTTGCTTGCAGCAACTGGAGGACCTGGTGCACCATTCTCTCTTTCTCTGCTATTTCTCTCTCTCAAATAAATAAGTAAAAATATTTATTGAAAAGTAAAAATTATTCATCTAAACTTACTCAAACTTTAACAATTTTCATAATTTAAGAAAATTACTGTGCAGAAAGGTTTCAGTAGTTTATAACCCCAGGGAAGTTCTTTACAACTAGACTTTACCATATGCCAGCAGTTCTATTCTCCTGCTAGGCACTGGGACACTCTGAGGAACTGCTGAGATCTCCAAAGAGCTCTTTTGCCAATGTGTTATTCATAGCTTGATATTTATCACATTGTAAGCTAAAACCAAGAATATTAGAAATATATATACAATAATCAATGTTAAAATAATAATAATTAACATATGCTGAGAAAAATAAAAAAACTAATTACATTATAATTACACTAAGCCAAAAAAAAGTGAAGGGACTAGCATGCTTTTTATTGTTTCCAGTCTCTTTTATGACTACCTAAGCAAAAGGCAGCTGGATTTTCTGTTTCCTTTGTAAATCTGCTTCTGGCTGAAATTGTATAAAAAAAATATCTAATACACACAGACAAGAAGTTGAGCAACACAGATTTTAGTGATTTTTTTTTCATTATTGTGGATATACCTTAATATTGTTGAGAACTCCTTAAGTAGTAGTTTGTTAAGGAGGGATACAACATTAAATCTGAAATGAAGATTTTTGCATGCCATTGCATTAAAATCAATTTTCAGATTCTGTAGTTGAGTATCTTTACTGGTGATTTCTCTCTCTCCCATTGAACTGCATGCAGCATGGCTTTTTCCAGCTTTCTGACAGCTAGTCTACATGGAGGAGGTTTTCAGCTCAGTTCTAGCAGGATTTCTCAGTGGCCTTGCAGCCCAAGTATGTGGAGTTTTCAGCAATAGGGTCTTACCATCTATTTCTGGTGGGAAACCAAGGGCCTTGGCAATGGCCTGTAATGTTTTGGGGGCATCATGGACCTCCCTGGCCAACAACTCACTGGAAGGTATCCCATCGCTGGCACTGAAAATGTTTCTAGTAACAATCTATGGCTCCTTAATGTTTCATTGTCCAAAAAAGTAGGTTTCCATATGATTTATTTATGTCCTCTTAGATTTTGATTAGCCCTCTCTCCACCTTTCCTTTACTCAATCTCTTCCCCTGATGTCACTTAATATCTTCTCAAGGAGAAATTATTAAAAGGAAAATTTGGGCTGGATGGATGGCTCAGCAGTTAAAGGTGCTTGCTTTCAGAGCCTGATGACCCAGGTTCAATTCCCCAGTATCCATGTAAAGCCAGATGCACAAGGGGGTACATGCATCTGGAGTTTGCTTGCAGCAACTGGAGGACCTGTGCACCCATTTTCTCTTTCTCTGCTATTTCTCTCTCTCAAATAAATAAGTAAAAATATTTATTGAAAAGTAAAAATTATTCATCTAAACTTACTCAAACTTTAACAATTTTCATAATTTAAGAAATTCCTGTGCAGAAAGGTTTTCAGTAGTTTATAACCCCAGGGAAGTTCTTTACAACTAGACTTTACCATATGCCAGCAGTTCTATTCTCCTGGCTAGGCACTGGGACACTCTGAGGAACTGCTGAGATCTCCAAAGAGCTCTTTTGCCAATGTGTTATTCATAGCTTGATATTTATCACATTGTAAGCTAAAACCAAGAATATTAGAAATATATATACAATAATCAATGTTAAAATAATAATAATTAACATATGCTGAGAAAAATAAAAAACTAATTACATTATAATTACACTAAGCCAAAAAAAGTGAAGGGACTAGCATGCTTTTTATTGTTTCCAGTCTCTTTTATGACTACCTAAGCAAAAGGCAGCTGGATTTTCTTGTTTCCTTTGTAAATCTGCTTCTGGCTGAAATTGTATAAAAAAATATCTAATACACACAGACAAGAAGTTGAGCAATACAGATTTTAGTGATTTTTTTTCATTATTGTGGATATACCTTAATATTGTTGAGAACTCCTTAAGTAGTAGTTTGTTAAGGAGGGATACGACATTAAATCTGAAATGAAGATTTTTGCATGCCATTGCATTAAAATCAATTTTCAGATTCTGTACTTGAATATATCTTTTACTCATTCATGATTGAATAAAATCTATGTTGGCCATTTGGAAAATATTGTTCCTTAGACTTATATAGATATTCCAATCTTTGACACATTTCATTATATGATATCAAAAACATTCACATTTATTAATGCCACCTTCAATTTATCAGAAGTACCAGGGAGCTGTCAAGGCTCGCTCTTCTTGTAAGCTTTAATTTTATCATTGGCTGAAAATACTATCAGTTGTTTACCTTGGAGCTACAGCCTTCATTTATTCTCAAGAAATGTCTGCAGATGTTCCATCACGGACAGCCATGTTTATCTGCCTGTTTTTCCTCTAGGTAAAGAGGGTGGTCCTGAAACACAGTGTCTCAAACGATTACATAAGTGCTTGGCCTGGAGACAATTTTCAACCCATGGTGTGTTGAAGAAGTCCTTTAAAAGTCCCTCCTATCGGGCTGGAGAAATGGCTTAGTGTTTAAGGTGGTTGCCTGCAAAGCCAAAGGACCAAGGTTTGATTCCCCAGAACCCATGTAAGCCAGATACACAAGGGGGTACATGCATCTGGAGTTTGCTTGCAGCAACTGGAGGACCTGGTGCACCATTCTCTCTTTCTCTGCTATTTCTCTCTCTCAAATAAATAAGTAAAAATATTTATTGAAAAGTAAAAATTATTCATCTAAACTTACTCAAACTTTAACAATTTTCATAATTTAAGAAATTACTGTGCAGAAAGGTTTCAGTAGTTTATAACCCCAGGGAAGTTCTTACAACTAGACTTTACCATATGCCAGCAGTTCTATTCTCCTGCTAGGCACTGGGACACTCTGAGGAACTGCTGAGATCTCCAAAGAGCTCTTTTGCCAATGTGTTATTCATAGCTTGATATTTATCACATTGTAAGCTAAAACCAAGAATATTAGAAATATATATACAATAATCAATGTTAAAATAATAATAATTAACATATGCTGAGAAAAATAAAAAAACTAATTACATTATAATTACACTTAGCCAAAAAAAAGTGAAGGGACTAGCATGCTTTTTATTGTTTCCAGTCTCTTTTATGACTACCTAAGCAAAAGGCAGCTGGATTTTCCTGTTTCCTTTGTCAATCTGCTTCTGGCTGAAATTGTATAAAAAAATTTCTAATATACACAGACAAGAAGTTGAGCAACACAGATTTTAGTGATTTTTTTTTCATCATTGTGGATATACCTTAATATTGCTGAGAACTCCATAAGTAGTAGTTTGTTAAGGAGGGATACAACATTAAATCTGAAATGAAGATTTTTGCATGCCATTGCATTAAAATCAATTTTCAGATTCTGTACTTGAATATATCTTTTACTCATTCATGATTGAATAAAATCTATGTTGGCCATTTGGAAAATATTGTTCCTTAGACTTATATAGATATTCCAATCTTTGACACATTTCATTATATGATATCAAAAACATTCACATTTATTAATGCCACCTTCAATTTTATCAGAAGTACCAGGGAGCTGTCAAGGCTCGCTCTCTTGAAAGCTTTAATTTTATCATTGGCTGAAAATACTATCAGTTGTTTACCTTGGAGCTACAGCCTTCATTTATTCTCAAGAAAATGTCTGCAGATGTTCCATCACGGACAGCCATGTTTATCTGCCTGATTTTCCTCTAGGTAAAGAGGGTGGTCCTGAAACACAGGTGTCTCAAACGATTACATAAGTGCTTGGCCTGGAGACAATTTTCACACCATGGTGTGTTGAAGAAGTCCTTTAAAAGTCCCTCCTATCGGGCTGGAGAAATGGCTTAGTGTTTAAGGTGGTTGCCTGCAAAGCCAAAGGACCAAGGTTTGATTCCCCAGAACCCATGTAAGCCAGATACACAAGGGGGTACATGCATCTGGAGTTTGTTTGCAGCAACTGGAGGACCTGGTGCACCCATTCTCTCTTTCTCTGCTATTTCTCTCTCTCAAATAAATAAAAATAATATTTTTTTTAAAAATACCCCCCAGGGCTGGAGAGATGGCTTAGTGGTTAAAGTGTTTGCCTGCAAAGTCAAAGGATACCAGTTCGACTCTCCAGGACCCACGTAAGCCAGATGCACAGGGGGGCACATGCATCTGAAGTTTGTTTGCAGTGGTTGGAAGCCCTGGCATGCCCATCTCCCTTTCTCTCTCTGCCTTTTTGTCTCTGTCAAATAAATAAATATGTTTTTTTTTAAAGTCCCTCCCATCCATAACAATAAATGTTAAGACTTGTATGGAAAGAGAGTTGAAATTTAACATAGTCTTTATTATTATTATTATTTCAGGAGGGACTTCCTTGTGTGAAATTAGCCTTCCCACTACAAGTAAATAGTAATAAATAAATAATATATTTACTATGAGTATGGCTTGTTTTCATTGTCATAGTTAGTGCTAAGGCACTATTGCTTTTGCACAATCAATACACGTGGTCAAAAGGCAAATGCCATCTCAATGTTACTCTGAAAATATTTTTTATCTCTGCCCTCTCCCCCAAAACGCATTCTGGTACCATTTAAAAATATATATAATTTATCGATTTATCTGCAAGAAGAGAGACAGAGAGGATTGGCAAGCCAGGGCCTCCAGCCACTACAGACTCAAGACGTGTGCACCACTTTATGCATCTAGTTGCAAGAATTCCCATATTTCCTTCACTGGATGGGACAGGATAGATGGGAAGACCTACTTCTGTTCTTCCTTTCACCCAACAGCAATTGCTATTTAATTTCACTTACTAATACTCAAAAACCACCAACTTCTCAGCTGACAGCCCAGAGACGCAGCTTCTCCATTCAAACAGAAGCAGGTGATGGGATGGAAACACACATTTACTATTAAAAATACTTATTACGTATGTGCTTCAAGTACAAATTGGCTTGGTCGAGGACATCTCCTGCCTGCTTTGCTTCCCTCAGACTGACAATGGGATGCCTATCAATTAATTCATTTCGAGAACCATACACCACAAGAAATAAATTATTTGTCCTCTGGAGCTTGTCACAGGGGGATTTTTAAAAAACCATTAAACAGAAAGGCAACTGTTCGTCTCAGAGAGATGAAAGGCCAGTTCCTCCTTCTCTCCTCCTCCTCCTCCTCCTCCTCCTCAGCTAATCGTTTCTGAGTAAAAGTGATATTTACTGTCTATATCATAGAACATCTTCACATGCAAATTTTTCAGCCTCTATGGCCTGCATGCTTTTTTCAAATATGACACTGCATTCACAGGGTGCCTTGTGAGTACTAATAGAAGTAATTCCTGGGGCTGGAGAGATGGCTTAGTGGTTAAACGCTTGCCTGTGAAGGCTAAGGACCCCGGCTTGAGGCTCAATTCCCCAGGTCTCACGTAAGCCAGATGCACAAGGTGGCACATGTATCTGGAGTTTGTTTGCAGCGGCTGGAGGCCCTTGTGTGCCCATTCTCTCTCTCTCTCCCTCTTTATATCTCTGCCTGTTGCTTCAAATAAAACAAAATATTAAAAAAATAATTCCTGTGACGTGTTTGGCATTTTGCTTGGCACCTTGAAAGTCCACAGCGGCTAACTGGCCATGGTGTGAGTGTGATGTGGTGGCCATGGTGGGAACAAGATCAGCCGTAAGAGTAGCAGTAGGAGATGGCATTATGGGAATTAGCATGTGAGGTGTGCTGAGGTTTAAAGGGACATTTTCATCATCCAAAGAGGAAGAGATGGAGCAAGTCCATCGGCGCTGGTATTTTCAGCCCGTAACCCGAAAGCTCCCCTCGGCTCTGCTCTACCTTTGATGCTCTCAGGAAATGCTTTTAGCCCATCTGTTAGCTCGCTCTCCTACGTGGGCTTCTCTCCAACAATCTGTATTCCAGGTTTCTTCAAATTAATTTAGTATTTCTAGAGCCCTGCTAGAAAATGCGCATTTACACATACGCCTGGGTTAGCGTTTGCGGCAGTCCACAAGGCTGGGTGGCAATCCAGCTTTCCATTTCCTCTGTGTGGAGGGAAGAACATGACTGAGAAGCCAGACAGGGGAGGAGTCCACGCCAGGCAGTTTCCACGAGGCAAGCTCATGCAGAGGGCATCCCCCAAAAGAGAGCAGCTCCCCGTTTCCAGCTGAACCGTGGGCGGTGGAAAGGGGTGACTGGGCGCAGACCAGCACAGTGACCTGCGCCCACATCCCACAGAAGCAGCAGTTCCGCCACACCGCTGCCTACCAGCACTCACAGGCTTCTTTGGAGAAAGTCCTTTTTCTTTTCTATTTATTTATTTATTTGAGAGAGAGAGGGAGGGAGAGAGAGAGAGGGGGGCAGATAGAGAGAGAGATAAAGCGCATCAGGGCCTCTAGCCACTGCAAACGACTTCAGACGCATCTGGCTTACTTAGGTACTAGTGAATTGAAACTGGGACCTTCCGCAGGACCTTAATTGTTGAGAGTCTCTCCAGCCCCACTCGCAGGCTTCTGCCTTTAAGGAAGTCTTTTTAATAAGCTTCTCCTTTGACTTTTTGACCTTCGTTGGGCTCCTCTCTGTGTTTAGGTGTGCATTTTTCCTCCTTGTTTCTACCAGAGTGCACTAAGATTACATGTAATGATGTCATGTGTCCTTTCAGTTTCTTGTTAGATTATTTAGATTTAAAAAAAATTTAATTTAGTATTTTTTTGGTTTTTCAAGGTAGGATTTCACTCTAGCCCAGGCTAACCGGGAATTCACTATGTAGTGTCAGATTGGCTTCAAACTGGCATCGTTCCTCCTACCTCTGCCTCCCAAGTGATGGGATTAATGGCAGGTGCCACCTTGCCCTGCCAGAATTGTTGATTTTTGTGTAATGGTTTTATGTCACTTTGTCTGTTGGTTAACTGTTAGGCTGTGTCTGTGATTTCATATTTTTGTTTTATGGGCATTTTCTGTGTGAAGCTACAGCATAGATGTTTTTCTCTCTCAATTCTAATTATCTACTTTTGATTTTTCTGCCACTCCTTCTAAGAAAGTAAGTTACTTTAAAGTTGCTATCACAAGATTCTTCTCATTAAAGTGTAGCCATACAAGAGTTATTTATCTAACTATCCAAGGACTAGGAAAACATGCAAGAGTGATATTTTCAAATGTAAGCAGCAGTGTTGTTTACAACAGCAACAACAAAAGGTTTAAATGTTTGCCTTCATAAAAAATTAAAGTAAATCATTTCATTGTTATAAATTTAAGTTCATATTCTAAAATAAATGTTTTAGGATACTACTCTATCTTATGACTTTTTTGTTTATTTTTATTTATTTATTTGAGAGTGATAGACAGAGAGAGAAAGGCAGAGAGAGAGAGAATGGGCATGCCAGGGCCTCCAGCCACTGCAAACGAACTCCAGACGTGTGCGCCCCCTTGTGCATCCGGCTAACGTGGGTCCTGGGGTATCGAGCCTCAAACCGGGGTCCTTCGGCTTCACAGGCAAGCGCTTAGCCGCTAAGCCATCTCTCCAGCCCATTATGACTAAACTTTAACATGCATGTTATAACATCTGGAATTATTAGTATATGCATTTCTATATGTCACCTTTAGTTATATGTTGCATGACACATTTACATGATTAAGTCTCCTAAAGAAGGTTTGATTCAAATTGAATTTTAAGAAAGTACGCTTGCATGTGAACTAAGTTCAAATTTCTTTTAATTTAACAAATTAGCTGTTTTGAATTTGTTGGTTAAAAATAAAAACTGGGCTGGAGAGATGGCTTAGCAGTTAAGTGCTTGCCTGTGAAGCCTAAGGACCCTGGTTTGAGGCTCGATTCCCCAGGACCCACGTTAGCCAGATGCACAAGGGGCGCACGCATCTGGAGTTCGTTTGCAGTGGCTGGAGGCCCTGGCATGCCCATTCTCTCTCTCTCTCTCTCCCTCTTTCTCTCTCTGTCTGTCTCTCTCAAATAAATAATTAAATTAAATTAAATTAAATTAAATTAAATTAAAAACTATGTCTCCAGAACTTATAACACATTTTTCTATATTATTGTTGTTGATAAATACTCAAGACAATGCCCACCTTTCTATGCTCTAAATTCAGCTTCCTCATTTTCAGTTTCAATATCAGTTATTGATTTACTCTGGAAAACATTTATCAGAAGTGTCTTTAAAAACAAAGCTTTTATTTTCCATCAAGTGGGCTATGGAGATGGCTCAGCAGTTAAAGGCACTTGCTTGCAAAGCCTGATGGCCTAGGTTTGATTCCCCAGTACCCATTTGAAGTCAGCTGCATAAAATGGCACATGCATTTGGTTTGTTTGCAGCTGTAAGAGGCCCTGGCACGCTGCCCATACTCTCTCTCTCTCTCCATATATATATATGTGTGTATATATATATATATATATATATATATATATATATATATATATGTATATATACACACATACATACATACATATGATTTTTTTTCTTTTGCTAAGTGAAACTGAATCTTAACAGAGGCAAGATTTATTTGGAAACCTGTTTGGGTCAAGCTTGATTTAAATGTTACCCAATGACAACATTTTAAACTATTATTTTTCAAAGTTGATAGAACTGACCTTCTGGGAATTCAGAAGCCTTACTTAGTGGCCAAAGTCAATGGGCATAAAGGGACTAAGAGACCAGGCCCCCACATCCAGGTCAGCCCTGTCCCAGGGAATGATGTGGCATCTCTAGAAGTTCCCTGTTTCCCCAGGAAGTCACCTGTCCTCACCTGTCAGAGAGACCACAGAGGTCAGACGCTACAGGGTAAATTCTGTAAAGAGGAGGATCGTACACAACGGAAGCCACATGAACAGAAATGATTTTGACCCATCCCAGCAGATGGTACAACTTACAGGAAAACTAAATTCCCTGAGGGATCCTCATAGTTTCTGAGGAGTAACCCCTGAGGAACCTCAACTGACCTTACAACAGCAACAACAAGAAGGTTAATTTCGGCTGGAGAGATGGCTCAGTGGTTAAGGCGCTTGTCTCCAAAGCTTAACAACCAGAGTTAAATTCCCTAGTACCCATGTAAATCCAGATACACAAGGTGGCACATGCATCTGGAATTTGTTTGCAGTGGCTGGAGGCCCTGGTGAACCCATTCTCTCTGTCTGTCTCTCTTCCCTCCCTGCTTGCAAATAAATAAAGAAAAAATATATTTTGAAAGTTTAATTTTTAGCCACATATATGGTCTGAAACACTCAGCAAGCAAGTATAAAAAGAGTAAACTAACTAGAATTTTGACAAATGAATTTCTATCAGCACCCTGAGGAATCTCATCCTGACCTGGTGCTCCCAAGACCCTGAAAGGCAGTCATTCAGATAAACAACTTAGCCAGTTTGGGCTGCAGAGATTGATCAGTGGTTAGGGCACTTGCATACAAATCCTAATGACCAGGTTCAACTCCCCAGTACCCATGTAATCAGTACCCATGTAACCTTGCATTCATCTGGAGTTCGTTTGCAGTGTCTGGAGGTCCTGGTGCCCCCATACTCTGTCTCTGTGTCTGTATCTATTTCTCTGCTTGCAAATAAATTAATAAAAAAAAGATTTTTAAAAATCTTAGCCAATTTAAAATGGCCCTACCAGGTCTTATTAAGTATCTTAATGCCTATTAAACTCTAGGGAATTAATAATTTTGTTCATTTTCCCAAGAAAAAAAACATATTTCCATAAAACACTCAAGCTAGAACATAAGGCAAACAATTTGAAATTTATGTGTTCTCTTCAAAATGGTTCCAGGAGGTCAATATCAGATAGGTCAATCTATGAACCTATGACCCCCTCATCCTCGTTCCTGCCTTTGGAATCTTCTTCATAGAAACCATCTTGTCATGACCTGACAAAACTTATGTCCTGCCGTGGTGGTTTTAGTCAAATGTCTCCCATAAACTCCTGTGTTCTGAATGCTGGTCCCCAGCTGATGGCAGTTTGGGAAGTGGAGCCTTGCTGGAGGAGGTGAGCTGTTTGGGGTGGGCTTAGGGATGTCATCGCCAGCTCTCCCATGTTAGAGTCCAGCTCACTCTTGTCCACCTGCTGTGGCAGAGGTGATGTCCAGCCTCTGCTAATGCCATGCTTTTCCCTGCCATCATGGAGCTTCCCCTCAAGACTGTAAATCACAATAAAAACTTTCCTCTCTTAAGCTACTTTTGATCGGGTGCTTTGTCACAGCAATGAGAAAGGAATTATAGCACTGTCCTTCCCCATGTCCCACACTGTCGTGACTACTATAAAAATCCTGTTTAAGGGCTGAAGAGATGGCTCAGAGGTTAAGGTGATTGCCTGTAAAGCCTAACGACCTATGTTCAATTCCCCAGTAACCAAATAAAGCCAGATGCACAGAGTGGTGCATGCATATGGAGTTCATTTGCAGCAGCTGGAGGCCCTCACATGTCCATTCTCTCTCTTTTTCTCTCTCTCTCTCTCTGCTTGTAAATAAATACATAAAATGTAATAGTTTAAAAAACTCCTGTTAGGATGTACTCTTCTCCAATCTGATTTGTTCTGCCCTGAGCAAATAAAAATACAAGTTTATTTAATATCTCCTGTATTGTTACTAAAAATTCTCCATCATAATAGGATCTGCCATGCTCACCTTCAGGTTCAAACTATACTTCCTGTGCACTCCTTCAGTCTTCAGAATATATCCCAAATTTCTCTTATGCAATGCAGATGATGGAGGGCTCCAGGGATAACAGAAGGCACTTGGTACACATTGATTGGCTTTACATAAACCTGTCTCTTGATTCTCTCCTGCCTCATCAGGACCCACCTCCAAAAAAAAAAAAAAAAAAAAAAAATCTTGTGTCCTTATGGTGCAATAGGCGCTCACTTTCCTGCGCTTTTCCTCAGTAGGTAAAACAATTTCTTCCATGCCTGTTCTGATATTCAGTTACTTTCTTTTATCCTCTCTACTGCTAATTTTTCTAATCATTATTTACATGGGCATGGCCATCTCATTCATCTAATAGGATTCCTAATTTTGTTACACACTTGAAGCCCCTACTGCCTTTAATGGCTAATCAAGTTTGCTTCCTCCCAAATTAAACAGGTTCTATTTCAAATGGTCATGAACATATCAGTGAAGGTTTATGCCCCAATTCCAGTAAAAACCTGCTCCCCTGAGCACAAGGTTCTTCCACACTGCCCTTTTCTACATGTGCCATAGATGGCTCAGCAGTTAAGGTGCTTGTCTGCAAAGCCAAAAGACCCTGGTTGAATTCCCTAGTACCCACGTAAAAAAGCCAGATGCACAAGTGATGCACGTGTCTGGAGTTTGTTTGCAGTGATTGGAGGCTCGGGCACACCCATTCTCCCTGTCTATCTGTCGCTTCTCTCTATGTCTCTGTACTTACAGATAAATAAATAAAAATATTTTTTAAAAGAAAGTAGTATCTTTCTGGATAAATGCCTAAGGGTGGAATTATAATATGACTGAACTTAACCAATCAAAATGACTGGAACCTGCTACCACAGAGTTGTTACTATGTTAATCAAACTTCTGTCCTCGAATCAAAAATTGGCCAATCAAGACTAATCTCATTTGCATGGTGGAAATTATATGACAGAATGATGTGATGGGTCGGTCATACCAAAAGACCATAGTTCCCAAATAAACATCTCCATAGCCCATCGTCTCCTGCAGTTAGGTCTACTGTCATCCTGTTCTCTTTGCAGTGCCCACAAAAATAAACCTGGCTTTCTGCTGTGCTATGATGGGTGAATTCATTCCCCACCTGCCAGTCCCCTGCCACCTGACCCACATGGACAACTGTGATATTAATCTGTAAGGAATTATTTCCTTATCGTTTAAGAAAAGGCATTTGATACTCGCTTCATGGAATTATAAGGACTGCTATAGTGTGGCATCTGTGTTTCGCACAGTGCTAGGCACACAGTGAATGATCAATCAGTTTGATGATTAGCTTCTAGAGATGCTTGGTGTTCTGGGTCCATTTTTTTTTCTTTTCTCTTAGACTAAATAGCTTCACTAATCTCCTCTCAAGCCATCTCGTGGAATTAGAAGAACTTGAAAAATCCAGGTTTATACCTGCAAAGAATTTTTGATAAATCTCTTTTTGCTCTGAACTCCTAGAGCTATTTCATAGAAAAGTGACCTTATTTTTAAATAGAAGGGGCAATTGAAAATCACTGAACGGACTTACCCCCTAATGATTTTTTTCTCAGACATAATTATAATAATTAGCATTATCAAGTACTAATTATCTTTGGACACAGAGGACCTGCCCACCAGAGAGAGAGGTCCGCATTAAGTAAAGCGGATTTCACTTAGCTCAGTTATGAGACTTCTCTTTCTTTGTCATGATACAACCATATTTAGTCCACCAAATGCCAATGAAAAAGTTTATCCAGTGAAGGCAATTGTCTACTGATTGTCTACAACCAAACTCCATACTGAGTTATGGATCACAATAAAAATGTATTCTTAGGCTGAAGAGATGGATCAGCAGTTAAGACACTTGCCTGCAAAGCCTAAGGACCTAGGCTCGATTCCCCAGGACCCACGTAAAGCCAGATGCACAAGGTGGCACATGTGTCTGGAGTTTGTTTGCAGTGGCTGGAGACCCTGGCACACCCATTCTCTCTATCTGCCTCTCTCTCTCTTCCTCTCTCTCTCTCAAATAAGTAAATAAACAAAATATTAAAAAAAGCTTTCTTTCCTCTGTGGGTCACCATCATTTCCAGTGGGAGATGATGGACTTAGGTCTTGACCAGAACCTAGAACTCAGTTAGAACCCAACTCTACAAAGATCTGAAGTTTCTCTGCTGAGAGGGAAAATTGCTCCTGTGACTAGGTACGTACTCACCCTGCTTTGAAACTCTGTGGTTGTCAAGTGGGTTAGGCACAGGGCACATAACAGTTAAGTTGGACATTGCCTATGGAGCTTGCATTCCACGACGGAATGTTCCAGGATGAGCTGCAACAAACACTAAAGCAGCCAGGGCTCCCAGTGCTCTTATGATAACTAATTACATCATACTAGGTTCTAGATTAATTCCTTTTTTTGATAAAGTCAGGACCATGCTTTAAAATGTAGAAAGAGTGGGGCTGGAGAGATTGCTTAGTGGTTAAGGCATTTGCCTGCAAAGCCAGAGGACCCAGGTTCTATTCCCCAGGACCCACATCAGCCAGATGCACAAGGTGGTGCATGCATTTGGAGTTCTTTTGCATGAGTCCTCTCTGTCTCTCTTTCTTTGTGTTTCTCTGTCTTTCTGTCTCTCTCTTAAATAAATAAATAAATAGACTTTAAAAATGCAGAAAGAGGGCTGGAGAGATTGCTCAGTGGTTATGGTGCTTGCCTGCAAAGGCTAAGGAGCCAGGTACAATTCCTCAGTACCTACGTAAGCCAGATGCACAAAGTGGTTTATGTGTCTGGAGTTAGTCTGCAGTGGCTAGAGGTCCTGGCATGCCCATTATCTCTACCTATCTATCCTCCTCTTTCTCTCAAATGGATAAATAAAATATTTAAAAAACCGTTAAAAATGTAGAAAGAAATCAGACAAAGGGATCATGTACTGATATCAATCCATGGAAATTAACTCTGAGCTCTCCTTCGTACTTTTTCCCATCAACAACATTATTGCTAATAATATCTAGTACTGGTCATCATTAATCCAAGGACCCTGGACATTGAGGCAAAGTTTAGAACAGAGGATAAGAACCACAGAGTTCTTACAGACATACAGTACAAACTTCCGTCCACCACCATTCAGTGTAAGTGCCTGTCTCTAGACCAGAGGTCCTCAGCTAGCCTCCGTAAGCTGGGCACAGGTCATTTCTCAGAGGGTTCTTAGCAATTGGAAGTTCTGACCTGTATTAAGTCAAAATCTACCTCTTTCCCATATACATTCAGTGGACCTGTTTCATACATTGAAGACAAGCAAATCTAACTTAAAACCTTAACATGGCTACTGGAAGCTTTCTCTAAGACAGTATTTCCAACATCAGAATCACCTAGAGGACTGGTTAAAGCCCGGACCACCAGGGTTCTGACTCAGCAAGTCTGGGGAGGTGGCTGAGGAAACACTTCTAACACATCCACAGAGAACCAGGTCTTTGCAATCGACCCTGCTAAATTTGTAGCTGTGTCCTTTATACCTTGAAGTAAGAGCTCCCCTTGTCAAGGTGTGTTCTTTGAATGTGCTAACTATTACATTTGTTCTTTTAAAAATGCTTCAGAAATTTAGCTGTTACATTCTTAAACACATCTGATGTATGTCCCAACTTTCCTTAGTGTACATATATGACTTTTGCACTTGAGAGAAAATCAGTCCTTCTTTAAAATAACATTAAATAGAAGTATGATTAGCAATATAAAAGTAGACGACTAAAAAAGTACTGTCTCATTATTATGTTTTCATATCCTGTATACAAATTATTTGAACCAGAATGCACTTGCTAAGTAAATCATTTCTATTTCTATCACTAAACATTGAATGCTATGGTGATTAGGAAAAATATGCTTTCTTGGTGTTAGTTTTATCTTCACATTTGTGGTCATATGAAAAGGCCTAAATTTGTAAGCAAAAGACCTGATTTTGAAATCCACAGACCCAGATTTCATGGAGACAGCTCTGTGTTTTGACTGTGTCTTTAGACAACTATTCAGTTTTCTTATTTTTTTATTTTTAAATTATTTATTTATTTATTTATTTATGAGAGAGAGAGAGAGAAAAAAAAAGAGAGAGAGAGAGAAAGAGAGAGAGAATGGGTGTTCCAGGCCTTCCAGCCACTGCAAACAAACTCCAGATGTATGTGCCACCTTCTGTATCTGGCTTATGTGGGTACTGGGGATTGAATCTGGGTCCTTATGCTTCATAAGAAAGCACCTTAACGGCTAAGCCATCTCTACAGCATCAATTTTCTTATTTTTAAATAGCAATAAAATAGTAACAATTCTCCTTTATTGTCTTCATAGAAGTCAGGGATAAGCACAATAACACTTTTATACATGTAAGAAATTGCAAATTTTATTATCTCTAATATTTATGCCCATGCTGCTATCATGTTTTTCACCTGGAATTTCATTTTATGGGGAAGAAAAATATAATGCAAGAATTTATATTCTTACAAGTGTTTTTAGGCATGAAGTCCTCACATTGCCTACATCACATCTCCCAGCCCACAAGTCCCTCCAGGCCAAATCAAGTTAACGTTCTGTCTCCGCACATAGTCAAGGGCACTGTTCTTGAGAATACGCAGTCTGTTCCTTTTAGCTACTCTGCTCTGTCAATAGGGATAATGAAAACCAATGTTGCAGGATTGTAGCTCTGGGAGGGGTCAGATCTCCCTCATGATGCAGGGATCCTACAGACTTATGAACCCCAAACATTGAGTCCTTGTCTAAGTTAGCAAAGAATTGAAAAACAGAGTCTGAGAAGAGTAAGTTGTGAGTTTTATCTTAGGGAGCATTGAGGTAAGACAAAAAAAAAAAAAAAGCAAGAAAGTACACACATCAAGAGAAGTTCTCCCCTTCCCTGGGAAGGTGGGAAAGAAGCTGGAAAAATCTCACACGGGGACTTGGATCAAGTCTGTTTTATAAAGTCAGGCATTTGATCAAAATGAGACTCATTGTCAAGTTCAAATGTATATGAAGGATCTTGGGCGATTTGTTGGGTGCCCAGGAAGGATGCTGACTCAGGAAGGACTGGCCCACCTGGTGCTACGTTCAAGAACAACCAGGAAGCACCAGGAAGCCAAGGGCTGCTGCTGACGCCGTCCTGGGTGAGACTGAGTCAGACCGGAGCTCTAGTGTTCTAGTCCCTCCAGAGCAAAGCGACCTTATGTTTCTGTGGGCCAGTCAGTCTCTAGTGAAGTACATACAAAAAAGAAAGTGACCTTGCTCCTAACGCTTATCGCCTTGAGGCCATGGGCAACATCTACACTTCCATCCCAAGTTTTTAATCTGTGTTTTATCTTTGTAAAAGAAGAATGATAATTAGTCATAGATACCTAATGAGAGGTCCAAGGAGTGTGACTTACACATCTCATTTGGGCTTCCCGATGGAGTTCCACTGCAGTAAATCATAGGACAAATTTTAGAAGATAGGGAAGTAAGCTGTTTTTCTCACCACTACGTCTACATTGTTAGGCACCATCAAAGAAAGAAAGCTCAATTGGGTCAACTAAATACTTGTTCATAAGTCAGGTATAGGCTTAACTCTCTTGGTAACGGTTCTGGAAAAGGTCTGCTACTTATGTTGGGGCACCTCCTTTTCATTCTGAATACTTTTCTGTGAAAATAATGACCAATATGCCATAATAAGTAATATTTTGACATTACTATTTTAGGCAAACATACCAATTTACTCAATGACTTTCTAATCAGAGCATAACACATGGATCTATTTGAATTCCCTGTGCTTGGCTGAGCCCAAATAATTTACAGTGTAATGTACATCAAGCAGAAGGTTGAAGAGTCAGTCAATATCGCCTTACTCTCATGTGCGCACTCATGCACACACACACACACAAGCAGACACACATGTATAGACTATTTCCATATGCTTTGAAATGCTTGCTTAACCTTTGCTTTAGAACAGTGTTTTCCTGTATTACAGCTTGATAAATATAAGTCTTGCCTGAGTTCCAGGGACCACAAGTTCAAAAAAGGATAAAAATAATTCACCAGGCTGGAGAGAGGGCTTAGCAGTTAAAAGCACTTGCTTACAAAGCCTGCAGGAGGCCCAGATTTGATACCTCAGTAGCCACATAAGGCCAGATGCACAAAGTGGCACAGAGACAAGAGTCCCTGGCATGCCCATTTCTCTCTCAAATAAAATATTTAAAAACTAATTTGTTTATCTTAAATATAACCTTGGCTTATTA
This sequence comes from Dipus sagitta, assembly GCA_036346955.1. NCBI lineage: Eukaryota > Metazoa > Chordata > Mammalia > Rodentia > Dipodidae > Dipus > Dipus sagitta. The sequence goes on from CM070784.1 coordinate 56,255,416, forward strand.
ACCTTCAAGTTGTCCTTTGGTACTTGCATAGGGTTGCTGTTCAATTGATTGGTGTGTTTCACTTCCTTATGCTGTGTATGTATATGTGTGTAATGTGTACGTGTGTGCTTGTGTGTGGTGGGTGGTGTATGTACCTGATGTATCCTTACAGTAACTCATGCGCTCACCGGATACTCTGCGGTGTCCAGAAGGGATATTTATTTATTTATGTGTTGTTGTTGTTTTTCTTTTCTTTTCTTTTTTTTTTTTTTTTTGAGGTGGGTCCTCACTCTAACCCAGGCTGACCTGTCACTCACTCTGCAGTCTCAGGGTGGCCTCAAATTCATAGCTATCCTCCTACCTCTGCCTCCTGAGTGCTGGGATTAAAGGTGTGTACCACCATGCCTGACTATTTTGCTGGTTTCTTATTTGAGCCTGTGTCCCTTAAATCCGGAACTTGCTGTTTTTAGTGAGCCGGGGCAAAATTCCCTGGCCTCTGCTTCTTTTTGGCAGCTTTTTTTTTACAGACACATGTGACCCTGCCTAGTCATTTACTTGGAACCTGGAGATTTGAACTCTCATGGATTGAGAGCCCCCTTTAGGCTCTCCTTCTTACACAGTGTTGTAGTTACACTCCGAGGAGCAGCTTATGGGAGGAAAGGGTTTATGTCAGACTTACAGATTCCAGGAGAAATGCCATCAGTGACAGAGGAAGCTGCATCGCTTGCACTGGCCCATAGCAGAGAGACCCCACAAATGGCCAGCCAGCAACCGAAACAGCCAGAGTTCAAATTCACTCTCTACACCCCTAATAGGGATGAACTGAAAATCTGCCCCCAGTGACATGTCCCCTAGGCGACTTTAAGTAGGAAGTTTAATTGTGATTAAAAATGCCTCAGGAGCTGGAGAGATGATTTAGCGGTTATGGTGTTTGGTTGTAAAACCTAAGGACTCAGGTTTGAGTCCCCAGTACTCATGCAAAACCACATGAATAAGGTGGCACATGTATCTGGAGTTTGTAGTGGCTAGAGGCCCTGGTGTACCCGTTCTCTTTCTCTCTCTGCCTTTTTCTCTCTTAAATAAGTAAATAAAATATTTTTAAAATGCCTAAGCTTATGGAGCCATAAATTCAAACCACCACATGCAGGAAACATTTAACCACTGAGCCATCTCTTCAGCCCAGTTAGTACGTACTCTATATTGAGAATTGATATGTATATACTTCATTTGATGTATTTTAGGTATAATGTGCTAGCATGGAATGTTGTCAGAATTTTTCTACTTAAAGGAAGCTTTTCAAAGTATCTTTCCTGTAGGGTTATAGTTTTCAGGAATAAATGAAAGTCATTTTGCAAGATATATTGTGTATATTTTAAAATTCACAGGACAAAAAAAGCAACAATTTGCCCAAGCAGAAAATAGAACTTTGGACCTATGATTTCTGGAAAGAATCAGTTGCCCTTTGATATCTGGGCTCAGCCTTCCTCCCCTTACAGTGTCCAGGTCAGCCCCTGGGCACCTAAATGATGCTTCGCTCTTTGAAAGACGGGCTGGCTGGATTGGCTGCTGGCTCAGACAGGCTGTCTTTAAATGTATTTTGAGCATGTCTTCAGACAATTATTTTTCCTCTGCTCAATTCTGTTCATCTCCTTACTTAACTTTCCAAGTGCTACAATTTCCTTTTTGAATCTAGTACTGAGAAGTGCAAACATTATTGGAAGAGAGAGTCTTAGTAGCATAATTGCGCATTATCTTCGTTTTATATTGCAGATGGAAAACACTAAATCTAGGGGGAATAGAAATCTGCTCAATCATATATTGATAGTACAATTTCCTTTAAAAATACTTACCTGTGGAGATGAATCCTGAATGCTTATTTTTTCCAAGGTAGCAACTTTCCATCTTTTTTTTTTTTTAAAGAGTCAGATGACAATGGGAATTAAAGTTCCATTTTCTGAGAGTCAGACTTGTCCTGATATATCCCCCTTCCCTTTCACAATATGATATTTTAGTCAGGAAGCAGGGTGGATGGGAGGGAGAGAGTGTTCTCTATATCAACCTGTTTCCATTCTGTTACCAATTCTCCTAATGTGTATATGCTTATTTATTTATTTAAGAGAGGGGCAAAGAGAAAGAGAGCAAATGAGTGAGAGAGAATGGGTGCACCAGGGTCTCCAGACACTACAAATGAACTCCAGATGCATATACCACCTTGTGCATCTGGCTTATGTGGGTCTTGGGGAGTCAAACCTGGTTCTTTATGCTTCACAGGCAAGCACCTTAACCACTAAGCCATCATTCCAGTCCCTAGTATATGTTTTTTGACTTAACAAACTACATGACTGTCTTCTGTGTGCTACGATCAATATCACATTCAGGCAGCATCATTCCATCTCACTCCAAACTTAGTTTCCTAGAGACGAATTCCAGCACAGAAGAGGGTGGTCATATTTGTCAGGGCTCAGGCACTCACTGCAAATCCTTACTCTGGTGGGTGAAGTTCCTTTTATCAACACTACTAACACCACCCTCAATGTGAAGCTCTGGGAACTGACTCATCCCATCTCTGGTCTCCACCTCCACACTCCTTACCCACCAAAGCAGGGCTTCCTTTCTGTGAGTTTTGACAAGACTGAGCCTGAATGCAGCATGGTTTATCCTGCTTTTAGCCCTGTTGGAGAGACGAGCCCTAGCTCCACGCCACCACCTGCTCCGAGTCTGCCCCTAGTAGCTCATAGTACATGTGGTGCAATGTGATTTGGGGATTTCTTTGAAAGACACAAGCAAAATTACAAATGGAATGATATCTCTCCATAGGGGTAATGCAATTCCAGTTCAGACGAGCAGAAGTGTACCCCCGAGGTCGGGGCTTGGTGCCAAATTCCTAGCTTTACTTTGTCTTGGCAAATCTATAAAGTGTCTGTGCTGAGGGCGAGGAGGGGTAGGTATTACTGTGCGCTCTCCTATCTTGCATCCTAATCTTCCTTTGCCTGTTGTCATTCACTCCAGACACTCAATTGCAGAAATTATATTCTTGATCCAAGTTATTGGTATAACAGTCCAAACATTTCGTTTCAAGTGTCTTAGATTTTTACAGAATCTGATTTTCTCTCAAGTGCTTTCAGCATCCAGAGGAGACCTTAGCTGACTATGTAAGGTGCAGCCACATCGCTACCACCACCTGGACAGAACGCGAACAGTCACTGGATGACAGAGGTCCTTCATCAGACACAAGCAGAGTATCTCCACCATGGCTATGCATATTGGCTTGTCAATTGCTTTACAACAGACAGTTTGATAGGACCCACCACAGTTGTCCTACATCAGAGACGCAGGGTGGGACCTATGTTTAAATAGATTTACAAATAATACCCGACATATTCTAATGTGTCCCAAGGTGATTCTTTTGAGAGTAGAGCAACTTCAAAAGCCTTTTGAGGCTTACCAAAAAAAAAAAAAGAAACACCTACAAAAATTATAATCTCAAGGCCCATCCTAGACTGATACACTTCCTCCAGCAAGGCTCCACCTCCTAAAGGCTCCGTGACCCTTCCCAAACTGTTCTGCCAGCTGGTGGTTAAGCATTCAAATAGATTACTCTATGGGGTACATTTTCCATCCACATATTAGAAAGAACATTCCACCTATCATCTACAAATAATTTAGTGGGCTGAAGGTGATGACTATGTAGTTTTGTAGAATGTTGATTTATTTATTTATTTATTTATTTATTTATTTCAAGGTAGGGTCTCACTGTAGCCCCAGGGTGACCTGGAATTCATCATGCAGTCCCAGGCCAGTCTAGAACTCATAGTGATCCTCCTACCTCTGCTTCCCAAGCTCTGGGATCAAAGGCATGCACCACCATGCCTGGAGAAATACGTTAAAGTAGGCAAGTTGATTTTACTTCAGAAATTGTCCTCAGTAAAAACCTTGTTTTTGAAGAAATAAGGGTATTCCTTAAACAAGAAAATAAGCAGCTATAATTTGAAGATGTTGGGAGTTTTAAAGAAGCTGGGTTCAACAAGATTTTAACCAAAAAATGACTAATTTAATAGATCTCTGACCAAAAAAAAAAAAAAAAAAAAAAAAAAAAAAAAAGAACAGGACTAAATTTGGCTGAATAATGGTAGGTAGTTGATTTATCTTCACTCAAGGTGCAAGCCGTGAGATGAGCACGAGTGATGAGGACCTGTGGAGAGGTGTACTGCTATTGTGCAGTCGCCTCTGGCGTGCCCATTCTCTCTCTGTATCTCCCTCGCTCCCTTTCTGTCTCTCAAATAAATAAATAAATAAAATATTTTAAAAATTGTGTATGTTGCCCATTAGTCTATCTTAGCTGATCAGAAAAATAGTAAGTCTTGAGCATTTTGTCCCCATACAAGATAAAAGACTCCATTCCACATACCTTATGCTTATAGTATCATTCTTGCTTATGAAAGTATCTTTTCTTCCAGAAGGGAAAATGCATGTCTATCCTAAAATTCTACTTCCTTCTTCACAATGTGCTTCCTATTCCTCCTACATGAGTATCATATATGTGAATATTTTTCTGCCAACTAAATCTTTCACTTTTAGAATGGTATTTTTCTAGTTTATTTAATTTTTTTAGTTAGCCTACAGAGTTTCAGGTATCATAATGGCATTTTCAGAAACAAATTTTAAAAAATTGTTTTCATTCATTCTCCTCCCTGCATCTCCTCCATTCTTCTATTTCTCCTTTCTCTATTTTCTGATATAGAATTAGAATACTTTTAGGGCTGTCCAAACTTTTTATGCTATTTAAAAAAAATGCTTTCACATTTGGTACCAAAAATATTTATTTTAGTGAGTTTATCTTCCTTAAAAAAATTTTGTTTATGTGGGCTGGAGGGATGGCTTAGCAGTTAAAGCACATGCCTGCGAAGCCTAAGGACTCTGGTTCAATTCTCCAGGTCCCACGTTAGCCAGATGCACAAGGGGGCGCATGTGTCTGGAGTTCATTTGCAGTGGCTGGAGGCCCTGGTGCACCCATTCTCTCTCTCTCTCTCTCCTCTCTGTTTCTAATAAATAAATAAAATTAAAATCTTTTTTTTTTAAATCTGTCTATGTGAGAGAAAGCTAGTAAGAATGGGTGTGCCAGGGCCTTCTGTACAAACAAACTTCACATGCATACACCACTTTGAGCATCTGGCTTTGCATGTATACATGGGAATCAAACCTGGCCTGTCAGGCTTTGCACGCAAGCCCCTTTAACTTCTGAGTCACCTCTCCAGCTTCTATGTGTGTTTATTTTCAGCACCCACATACTCCTTCATAAAGTTAAACAAGTAAGATAGGATGGGGGTGGGGGTCTCATACACTAGCACCAAAGTCTGTGGAAAGTCTTGCATATCAAAGAGGATAGTTCATATTAGATGCTCCTCCTATCAAAAATTATAGTAATAAGGCTAGAGAGATTGCTCGGTGGTTAAGATGCTTGCCTGTAAAGCTTAATCACTGGGTTTGATTTCCCAATACCTATGCAAAGCCAGATGCACAAAGTGATACATGTATCTAGAGTTCTCTTGCAGCAGCTAGAGGCCCTGGCACACACATTCTCTTCATCTCTTTCTCTCTCCGTACAAATAAATAAATAAAATGTTTTAAAACCTTATAATTATCAGGATGGTTAACGATTGGGAATTTAAATCCTACTTTCTTATTTCTAATCATTATGCTAAGATCACAGAGATAAACTTTTATAACTGTTAGGAAAAGAAAAGCAATAAATCTTATGTTTGCCCAATCAAGTTGTTCTGAATCCAATCTTCTACACCTTGTAAAAAAAAAAATCAAGTATATCTAGTTGTTTTCACAATTTCCTGATTAAATATGTCAATAGATTTTCTACTGCTCATTCTGTTATTTATCCAGAGCATTAATGAACTTCTCTACCTCCTGTGGATTCATAAATATTTCTATTTTATTATCAAAAACAACCCTTAATTGGACTAAAAATAGGCTTGTAGACCTGCTCTATCTACACAGTGGGTTACCCCCCCCCCCTTTTTTGGCTCTGAATTCACAATTTATTTATTCATTTTCTCACTAGTATTTACTGCATGCCTGGTGTTTTTCCTGATGTTCTAGATTTGGTCGGCAAGAACATGAGTTCTGCTGTTCCCGTGCCTCTTAGATATAGTAAGAGAGATCATTCATAAGCAGATATGATAGTGTGAATGGATGTCCCCCAGTAGAGTCATGAGTTTTATTCAAGCTTGTAACTTGATGTCACTGAGGGTGGACCCTGCGGCCCAGCCCTAAGGTGTGGGGGCAGATCTGAATTCTAGCCTAAGGTCTGCAGAGGGCTGGAGCTCTGTCTGGGGTTCCTGGAGGGCGCTTGCTTGTGGTGCTGCTGGTGGTTTTTCTCTTTGCGTGGATCTGTGAAAGGGGTCCAGCTTCTTCAGCCATTATGGAACTTCCCCTGGATCTGTTACCTTCAAATTAATCCCTTCTTCCCCTAGCCTGTTCCGGGTTTGGGTGTTCATCGCAGTGGCACAAAGCTGACTGGGACAGCAGGTAACCACATGCTGCAGCAGCTACTGAGGAAGATACATTCTGTAAGAACAGAACAGTAAACCAGCACCACAGTGTCTACGTGTGGGAGAAGTAGGGTGTGTGACCAAGAAAGAAAGACCGGGGAAGTTCTCACTGAAGTTCTCAGATGGGCATTGAGCTCAGCATATGACACAGAGCAAAGGATGGCTTGATCCAGAGGAGAATTTGTTCAGGCAGAAGGATCAGAAAAGGTTCAGAGGCAAGAAAAACTCAGTATGCCTGAGTCCAATGAGGAGGACATGTGTGGTTGGAACTAAGTCAGAAATCACAGCTGAGAGCTAGAGAGATGGTTCAGTGGTTAAGGCACTTGTCTGCAAAGCCTAAGGACCCTGGTTTGATTCCCCAGGGACCCACGTAAAGCCAGATGCACAAGGTGGAGCATGTGTCTGGAGTTTGTTTGCAGTGGCTGGAGGCCCTAGTGCCCATTCTCTCCTCTCTGTCTCTTAAATAAACAAATAAATAAGTAAATGAAAAGTGAGGAAGACAGGTGACTACAACCTGTGGTCTCCATATGCATGTGCACCTACAGTAACATGCTCCCATATGTGTATGAATATGCACGCATACATACATGCACATCACACATACATGCACATGCCAATAAATAAGTAAATCAATAATTAATAATAATAAAGACGTAGCAGGACACGATGGCACATGTTCATAATTCCAATACTCAGGCTGAGAAAGGAGCATTCTTATAATTGAGACCAGCATGGGCTCTACAACAAAAGTCCTTATCTCCTAAGATAGGGAGGGAGGGATGGAGGGAAAAGAGGAGGGAGAGAGAGAGAAGGAGAGAGGTCATAATGAAAATCCTCCCCACAGGAGAAAACTTTGGAACCTCTTCGATGAATATCAGAATTGCAAAGACTGTAACAAAATACGTTTTATTACTCAACAGCCTCCAAATGCACTAGTAGAGAAAAGAGCAGGAGACAGTGCAGGAAAAATAGTGGCTCCCAGGCCCCCTGCTTTGTGCTGGTGAGATTCTCATCTCTGCCCACTGAACCCATTTGCGATTGAGTTGCTCTCGCAAGAGTGAGTCGCCATCTTGAACGAAGTGTCCACAAAGGATCACTTGAAAACCCAAATCTGAAGAACCCAGAGCTGTATGAGTTCAGCTTTTACTCGTTGATCATTTAGGCGACCGAGTCCCCCTAGATATACCACCTCGGGAATTGCTTTACAACACAGAAGCCCGGAGACAGTGTGGACCTTGTGAGGATGAGCCAGGATCTTCCGCAGTGGGGATGGAGGGGGGGGGGGGGCTGCTGCCTTCCAAGCGCAGACTGCACCGGGACATCACCGACTGGTGACTGACGGCGGCGGTAGAACAGATGCTCTCATGACAGCGTGGCAGTTGGAGAACTCGGGGAGCGGCAGACCCACCATAAGTTAGAGCACCTCCTTGCCTTTATAAAACATCTTTATTGAGCGGGGGAAAGTGCAATATTTGGGTAGAAGGAGATGAAGTGGGTAGTCTGGATGGCTCACTTAGGGTGGAGTGTACAATTTTGCAGCTGGTATATGCCTGTCTGCTGGGTGTCTTCGCTGACTGCACAGCCTATCAGGAGCAGGCATTGAAAATACACAGTTTAATGTGGAGAGGAATCAAGGTGTTGAGGTGGAACTTGGGAAATGGGGACTTTTATTAGGAAAAAGAGAGAGAGAGAGACAGGCTTTGTTTTCTACAAGAAGTTCTCAAAAGCCGGCTGTTCCATTTGGTTTTGAAAAGTTCGTTTGACTCGGGCCACCTTTGGGAAGTGGTGTGGGGGGAGGGGGCGGGGGAGTGTGTAAGGTGGGGAGGGAGAGGATATTCTGGAGATCTGTGCAACTAATTTAACTTATAATTCACCCACATGCAATGCATTAACTCTCAATGTTAGGGTTTGGAAGTTGCTGCCTTTTTTGCAGGAAAGTTTTACCTCCAAGAACAGATGATCAGAGTCAGATACAGCAGACACATGCCTTCCACATCATTCGGTTCTTGCTGCAAACATCCTCTTTGCTTTGCCCATGGCCTGGCCACAGAGTGCATGGCTTGTGAAGTCAGGAAAGGTTGGTAGATAGGTTCAGCCAAAATTTTCAGAGATTTGTTTAGAGACTGATTGGGCTGGAGAGATGGCTTAATGGTTAAGGTGCTTGCCTGCAAAGCCTAAGAACTCATATTCAAATCTCCAGATCCCCGGTAGCCAGACATGCAGATGCAAGTGTACAATGTCACACATGTGCACAAGGGGACATGCACATCTGGAGTTCATTTGCAGTGGCTGAATGCCCTGGCACACCCATTCTCTCTCTCTCTCTCAAAATAAATAATAAAAAAAGAGACTGATCATGCAGATCTTTCAGTAAGGTTAGTGTGTAAAATGACACACCCCACGCCCTAGCCCCTCAAAATTAAACTCAAGTACCCTCCATCAAGAACTGAATAGATTAAGCGTCTCTGTGTCATTTTTATTTCTATATATTATTTATTTGCAAGCAGAGAGAGGGAGAGAGAAACAGAGAGAGAGAGAGAGAGAGATAATGGGCAAGCCAGAGCGTATATCCACTGCAAATGAACTCCAGATCTATGTGCCCCTTTGTGCAACTGGCTTTATGTGTTTACTGGGAAATCAAACCCAGGCTATCAGGCTTTGCAAGCAAGTGTCTTAACCTCTGAGCCATCTGTCCAGCCCTGTTTTTATTTTCTCATGAAAGGACAAGTTCGAAGTCTTGGATCCTTAAGAGCTTCGTCAGCCAGAGTACTGAGAGAACATGATGCTGTTTTACACCCAAGTGCAGGGATGTCAGAGAGTAAAGATGAGACATAATTATTTTGCAGAAAATTCATAATATTTTTAAATTTCTATTTTGTGCTTTTGTATTTCAGTCAAAGGAATATAATTCCTCTTAATGCAAGCATTTCAGGCAGAATTAATATATTTATTTGTTTTTACTAAACAACAAGCTATTTGGTTGAAAAGTTCCTTTAAAAAATTTGAATTTCAGGCTGAAGAGATGGTTTAATGGTTAAGGCACTTACCTGCAAAGTCTAACAACTCAGGTTCAGTTCCCCAGTACCCACATAAAGCTAGATGTACAAAGTGGTGCATGTGTCTGGAGTTTGTTTGCAGCTCTCTCTCTCCTTGCAAATAAATAAATTGATTAAAAATAACAAATATTTGAAACTCAATCATATGATGAGGGGTTTGTGAGATGGAGTGAGTCAACAGTTCCATACCTACTTAACTTTAGAATGTCATTATTTCCCTCTTATAAATTTAATCAATCAAAAATGATATAAAACATCATGGTAATTCCTTGGAAGGTTGTCTCCTGGCATCTCTGTTTAGGAATGAAAATGGTTGGAGCGATATGTTGAGTTATTTAGGAATAAAAATATTTGGAGGGATATGTTGAGTTGATAAGCATTGCTGGTAAGTCTCTTTTGTTACTGTCTTTTAAAAAGCATAAAAATGTCTTCCCTATTTGAAATTGTTTTCAGGAAATATAGGCTCTTTTCTCTGTTGCTCTCTCTCTCTCTCTCTCACTACCTCCTGGCTACAGTTGCTTTCTAAGCTATTTGTGTGTCTACATTATTCATGCTTACAAGCCCAGCTGTAAAATAAAAATAGAGTGAATGAATGAGTTATAAGAATCGCCATGAAAATACAGCCTGAACTCTAGCCAAACCTTAAAGCTAACTTATCTGACATAGTTCACCACATCCTTGTGTCGTGATAAACTCTATTAGCCAATCTACTTCTATTTTGTAAACCTGTCTGTCTAAGATTATATTTTATGCCCAAGGCTCTTAAAGAAAACTAGAATATCTATAGTGCACCCCCCCCCCCACCATGTCATCTGGCTATTACTCCTATACTCTGTCAGACCTGGGCAGTTTGAATATCAATAAAAAAATAAAAATAAAAACAACAAAAAAATGAGGAAAAGTGCTTGGTTGGTTTCATTTATCTATTTCTGAAATTCAAAATTCTTTATTTTTGTGCAGATTTTTATTTGCTCATCAGTGCAAAAATAACATGTGGGATTTTTTTTGAAGTTTTAAAAATATTAGTTCAGAATGGGCCCAACTTCATCATGCTAATATTCTAGGAGGCACAGTCCTCAAAGACTGTTTTTCTGCTTCTGGGAATCAAAAAGGCAAATATCACAGACACAGTAGAAAAGCTCGGTCAAATTCACACCTGTCTTCATTGTTTCTTCTTTAATGAATACACTTCTTTCTACACATACCAGTGACCTATCTGGGTGATCTTTTTTCATTAAGGTGGAGAAGGCATTTCTAAATCCATTTATCAGCTTCAGAGTGGTCACAAGTACAAAATAAGAATGATATACATGAGAGCGTTTGTCACTGGGACTAAGAAATCTCTAAGCCTGGAATGAAAAAAACAAAAACAAAAACCTAGTCTGTTGGCAATGTAAGTCTTTTGTAAATTCTTCTTGCAGGCTGGTGAACCCCACCCCACTGCTTTTGAGTTTTCTACCATCAATTGTAGAGAAATCATTGTCAATTAATCAACTGGAAGAGCAAACACCTGCCCAATTTATTATTATTTTTTCACAAGTAATTAGGGGGTTCAATAAAGCAGCAGGAGTAGCTTTTCAGGTAAAACATGAGTCACAGCCTGCATGCTTGTAGATAATCTCATGCCAGAGAGAGAAAGAGAGAGAGAGAGAGAGAGAGAGAGAGGGATAAAGAGATAAACAGAGAGAGATAGAGAGAGGGAGAGAGAGATAGAGACAAAAAGCGAGAGAAAGGAAGAGAGAGAGAGAGATAGACACAGAGAGACACATATAGGGACACAGAGACAGAAACAGGGAGAGGTAGAGAGAAAGAGGTAGACACAGAGACACACACATACAGACACACAGAGAGAGGGAGAGAGCTAGACAGAGTCAGAGAAAAGAGACACACAGAGACAGGTTCACACACGGAAAGAGAGAAGAGACAGACAGAGAGAGGAAGAGAGAGAGAGAGAGAGAGATAGACACAAACACAGAGACAGAAGCACACGTGGGGGGAGAGAAAGAAGAGAGACAGAGATATTTTTTTCAACAACAAAAAGACACAAACCATTTAAACCATTCTGTAAGCGTGGAACAAAGAGACTCGTCAAGCAACGGTCTCCATTGCCAAGCACCTGCAAACAGATGTAAAATGTTCAAAGCGACATATGTGAGAGATATATGTAGGTCACTGTTGTGTGGGTGATGCAGAAACTGTTGGCCTGGGTATAGGAAATGAGGTGTAGACAATTTACCAATTTGTCATATTTTTAGTCAGCCAGACGACAGGGATGGACTCTAAAATGTGGTCTCTTCTTCACCTAAAGAGAGAGAGGGGGGAGGGAGAGAGAGAGAGAGAAAGAGAGAGAGAGAAAGCTGGTAGCAGAAGCCCATATACACTTGCACAAAACAGGTGGCGTTCTAGTTAGGATGCCATACTTGCTATTTAGGGTTCTTGTGATCTCTGCTATAGGGTGCGTAGGATGAAGTTACACAGAGCATCCAGAGCATTCTAAGCCTACAGGCTCCGTGCGACCTGGCACTCCACACACGAAGATGGGTTATCTCCACAAGCCTGCTGCAGAATCTCTGTGAAATTTGGGTTCCCACATTTAGCTGTGGGATTACAGCACATCTCACCACAGATAGGAGATAATGCCTCCGGAGTGCGTCTCGGGGAAGGGTGGGGGAAACAAGCCTCCCAAGTCTAATTATGTAGCTTTAGGGTCGGGGTGGGAGACGGAGGTGAGGCAGGCCGTGCACTGGGTGAAATGGCACGGCCTCGTGGCTTGCTGATAACTGCCGTGGCATACCCTCTCCCACAGCTTGGTTTCTCCACCTACACTGACAAGCCAAAACAAAGCTATAAAATGTCATTCTGCACCTCCATCCTTCTTTGTGAAGCAGACAGAAATACATCAAAATATGTTTTCCTCAATAAGAGTCTAGCAGTGCATAGAAAGTGCAATCTTTTTTCCACTCCCTTCTTACTTTTAACTATCCTTTTGGAGTCTGAAAGAATAATTTGAAATGCTCTCTGTGGTGCACCTTATGAATCTTTTCCTTCATGCTTTAATACCCATTGTTTCCAGTGGCCAGAAATTCTTAGGCCATTCATGAAACCAGTTGTCACCTCTTGGAAGCTTGCCCAAACTTTGCTTTTTTGTGTGTGATTTTATCAGTGAGGTTCATTTCTCACTGTGTTTCTATTCAATAGCCTCTCCAGCACTTGGACAATTCCTGGATAAATCTGGTAGAATTCAGAATGGCATTGCATTGCAGGTATGTGTCTTGCTCACCCAGCTGGCTTAGAGTTTGAATCTGAACACATTTCTTATTTCCAAATGTTTGTTTCAGACTACTATAGATAACCCGTGTACTGTTTCAACTCATAAGGGACCTCAATATTCTTATAAAAGCATGGCTTCTCAGTCTTTCCTTCGTGTATATGACTGGGTTGTTATGAATTTCAAGATGTAAAAAGGTGTTTCTGGGGCTGAAGAAATGGCTCAGTGGTTAAGGCACTTTCCTGCAAAGTGTAAGGACCCAGATTCCATTCCCTAGGGCCCACAAAAGCCAGATGCGCAAGTTGGTGCATCTGTCTGGAGTTTGCAGTGGCTGGAGGCCCTAGTGTGCCCATTATCTCTCTCTCTCTCTTGCTCTATTTACCTCTTCCTCTCTCTCTCTCTCTCTCTCTCTTCCTCTCCTTCCCTCTCTTAAATAAGTAAATTTTTTTTCAAAAAGGATGTTTTTCACATAGATTTGGACTCATTCAGTATACTCAATGCATTGCCCTCTCTCTTGTCTTTCTACCAATCACAAATATACTTGATCTTGGGGGAAAAATGCATCAGAATGATTTTTGTAGCAGTAAGAGATATAAACTATGCAGAATGTCTTCAAATATATTCTGAAAAGCAGTAGGTATGGTCACAGGTTGTCATCAATATTGGATCTTTGCCCTTGGAACACATGTTAACATCACATTTCCTGCTTCCCTCTGCACCAACCCCTCCCCGCCCCACCATGTGGATGAATCCTGCACAGTGAGCTGTCATCGGAATTGTGATCAAGGGCATTCAATTTGTCAGGGCTTGGGTGAGATTTTCCAAATGTATGACTTCCTTGTAGTGTGACAACTGGTCGACCTTAATCGATAGGCTCTTTCTTTATTTGTTCCATGAGTTTCAGCAGCCAGCACAGTACTGCTAGCCATGTATCCCTCAGAACAGGCTAGGCATGCTTCACAAGAAATGAACCTTCAAGGAAGTAAATAAACCAGGGGGATGAGGGAGAGTCTTTTTGTTATCTCAGCCAAACCTAGCCTATTGTAACTGCTGGACTGGATCATTGGGATTACTAACATCTGTGTTTGACAAAAAAGTAACAATGTCAGGGCTGGAGAGATGGTTCAGCAGTAAGAAACATTTTCTTGCAAAGCCTGAAGACCTGGGTTCAATTCCCCAGTACCCACATAAAGCCAGATGCACAAGGTGGGACATGTGTAAGGAATTCATTTGCAGTGGCTAGAGACCCAGGCACACACATTCTTTCCTTGCAAATAAATAGTTAAAAATTTAAAAAGATAAGAAACGATGTCAAACAACTGTGAAGAAAATGACATGGTTCTTTAAGCTTGTTTGGATCCATTAGTGGCTTGTGAAGCTTCACAACTCCAAATGTCTTAAATATAGTTCTCTCTATTTGAAGATCATCAGGAAGAAACAATGTGCCCAGGAATACATAGCAACCATCAACATCCTCCCTCCTCAGACAGTTACATCAGAGCAATCCTCCTGCCTCCTGTATGTCACCAGCACATGAAAAGGTGTTGGTCTATTTCTCTTGGTTCTCTGCTAATCTGTCAGTCTGAGGATGTCTATACATCCATCTCCCCTTCAATGTTAGCAAATTTAAAACACAAAGTACTACAAAATTTCATACATGCAAGACGGAATCGTGCTATTTTCTAGAAGGTGATATTTTCCTTTTTTTTTTTCAAGGTAGACTTTGACATTTTTCTGGCTCACTAATTTCTTTTCTTTTTTCTCATTAAAAAAATACACTTCATTTATGGGAAAAATGTATTACCATACGTGCTACAAATAGAAGCCAACACACCGAAGACTGTAACTGCTGCTAAAAGCTGGCTAATTGAAATGTAATTCATTAGTTTCAAACCGAACTCACACTTACACACACAATTACATATGCATACACAATTTTGGCCTTACAACCCTTTCTGAAGTTTCCTGAATGCTTCTTCACCTGGCAGTGTTTGCACTTGAAAAACTGAAAAAAAAAATATTGTACTAAAAACACAAAGCCAATAACTGTCCCCCCCCCCCCCACCCATGACAGTGTGCTGATGTGGAATGATTGCATGGAGACATGTGAACCTAACCAAGCATTCCACGAGTTAAGTTCAGACTTTGGAGACAGTAATCAGAACTTAATTCTCAAAATATTATACCTGATGCAAATTGAGGCTGTTCTGTTGCAAGAGATTTTGGATTATTGCTTTCAAAGACACCTTGCATTTCTGGATCTGATTTGGTCTGAAAAGTCAGCAGTTGGGTCAAATCCTAAATGGATTTCCTAGCCTCAGGCAGCAGGTATCTGATATGAGAGTAAAACCTATTTGGTAGAAGAAGAGGAAAGGAGGAAGAGAAGATGGGAGAGAACCAAAAAGTAAAAATAAAAAAAGAAATGAAGAGAATAAAAAGAAGAAGGAAGGAAGGGAGAGAGGGAGAAGCAGGAGGGAGGGAGGGAGGGAGGGAAGAAAGGGAGGAGGAAGAAGGAGAAATGAAAGAAAGAAAGAGAGAAAGAGAAAAAATTCTCTCAGGGGCTCTACTTTACAAATTGACACACAAGAAGTCCAGATCTTATCAGATAATGCACACATTTAGAAATTCAGTCTGCACGTGTCTGTGTTCTGCATCCCATTCTGCCTAGCTAAAACAACATCTTTTTTTCTCCCCCAAAAATCTGTTTCCTTCTTACATAGTCCAAATGTTAGAGTGTGGTTTGAATTCTTTTTTGAACATTAATTTAAACAGTATGGGAATAGATCAGCCCTTATAAGTCTAAATAAAACTTCCTTCGACATATATAATATGCTGCGCTTATTTGGAGGCTAATGAAGTTGGAAAGAAAAAAGTGGGAAAGAGTTAAATACAGAAAAGAGTAAGCTTCATTTTCTTATAAAAAATTTAACTGCTGCCTTTTCCCCCCACCCTAACCTATTTAGTAGAAATTCACGACACATTTTAAACTGCTTTTCATTTTAGCATTCCAAATGTTCAGCTATCTTGACCTGAACAGAAAAACGCAAATAACATAGTAGTTCAGTGGAAAGGGAAGTGTGTGTTTGTGTGTGTGTGGGGGGGGTCATTGTAGATAGGAAAGTACAAAGACAGAAATCCAAATTGTCTGGAATTACAGATACAAGTCATGTTTGACATTCAGATGCCATATCTTTTGATGACTTTCAATCACATTAAACTCCTACTGCCACAATAATAAGTAAACTGTCACATGAGATCACAACAGACGCTCCAAAAAGAGCACTGAGGAGCCCATCCAATGCACTAGCGTAGAAACATTATAATCTCGAAGTGCTCAAGGAGAGAAATATTGTAGTGATATCTTAAGGTGAGTCAGGCTCATAAACTGATTAAACCATGCAACTTTTGGTAGCTATATGAGTTATGATCAGATATTACTATTGGCATTAACCAAGCAGCAATTTTCTCTGTTAAGATGGAAGTCTCATTGGTAGATAAGATGGTAGTCCACACACTTATGTAAGTTTTAGGGTCCTTGTGAAAGCTTCCATTGGGGTAAGATCTCATCTCCATAGCTTGTGGTGAATCAGAAGCCAGAGCCAACAGCTTCACTTTGCAAGCTGACTGTCTCCAGCACACAGCCTGCCAGCTAATGGCATTCTTGTTTTGTAGTGTTGGCTGTATTGTCCTTGGGAGATAAGCTTTGCAATTCTGGTGGGTGTGTCTGTATTTATTAGATATTGTAATTAGCTATTCAGCATAATTTTCTAACATTTTGCAAAGGTCACAGCACCCATTCACAAAAAGCCGTGACTCTGTGTCTATATAACATGACCCATCCTGTGAAGAGCCTCGGATCGGAGCTCATGGCCTCTCTCACTCGCTCCTGTTCTCTGTTGGAGTGAGAGCTCGTTTCTCCAGCTCTGAAGTACTCTGAAAGTCTGCTTCCTCCAACTACCTCTTGGATTCCCAGCCTTCTCACAAGAATACTACCTTTAAATACTAGATTTTATTGTGACAGTCCATTTTCCCAACACACAGACTTTAATTCTCGCCTAGGTAAATGGATCAGGGTCTATTCAGAAAGCTTCTGCTTTGGCCAACTTGGGGATCATTTCAGGATGGGTAGTGTCAAGCACAAACAGTCCTACTAATGGTTTTACAAAAAGTATCTGAGACATCCCAGACAGCAGTTGGGGAATCAGCAAGGAATTAAAAATGAACAGCATTCACAGTTCTTAATCAGAAGCCCTTTCTATGAGAAAAAAGAGAAATTAAAAAAAACATTCCTACATTACCTACAGTGTTGTTAATGTAACTTTCTATTTACATAATATGCAAAAAGGGCTGTCTGCAAACTGCAGTAATCTATATGGAATGAGGACAAAAGATGCTGATTTCTCTAAAATGTTCTTGTTAAGGAATAATCAAGAAGTTAAAACCTCTAATCTTGCAGTCAAAGCAGAAGTTTGGAAGTTTTTTTTTCTTTTTCTCTTTTTTTTTCATTTTTTGCTCATGTATATATATTCATATGCCCAGACGAGTACAGACAGATTTACAGATATCAAATATATCGTCTTTAACATTCAAGAACGAAATTAAACTTCAAAGAAAAAGTTAAAAGTTTCTAGTGAAGGCAACATTTATTCATTTTTTATTTAGCCTTAAGTACTTCAAGAGTTTCCTCAGATCCAAAGGAAAAGTTAGGATGTGTTTGTTATTTGTTCATATACATGTAAAAGGAAGAAAGATGGTGGGGGAGGAAATGAGAAACAGCGAGGGGGAAGGAAGAGAAAAGGAGGGAACAAGGTAGGAAGGGAATGAAGGAAGATTTAAATGGAATGAGATAGATAGGGTGGGATGGAATGGGATGAGATGGAGTGGATGAGGTGGAATAGAACAGGATGAAATGGGGGGATGGGGTGGGATGGAATGGGATGAGATGGGTGGGATGGAATGAGATGAGATGGGGTGGATGGGATGGAATAGAATGGGATGAGATGGGGTGGATGGGGTAGAATGGAATGGGATGAGATGGGTGGATGGGGTGGAATAGAATGGGATGAGATGGGTGGATGGGGTGGGATGGAATGGGATGAGATGGGTGGATGAGGTGGGATGGAATGGGATGAGATGGGTGGATGGGGTGGGATGGAATGGGATGAGATGGGTGGATGGGGTGGAATAGAATGGGATGAGATGGGTGGATGAGGTGGAGTAGAATGGGATGAGATGGGGTGGATGGGGTGGAATGGAATGGGATGAGATGGGTGGATGGGGTGGAATAGAATGGGATGAGATGGGTCGATGGGGTGGAGTAGAATGGGATGAGATGGGTGGATGGGGTGGAATAGAATGGGATGAGATGGGTCGATGGGGTGGAGTAGAATGGGATGAGATGGGTGGATGGGGTGGAGTAGAATGGGATGAGATGGGTGGATGGGGTGGAATGGAATGGGATGAGATGGGTGGATGGGGTGGGATGGAATGGGATGAGATGGGTGGATGGGGTGGGATGGAATGGGATGAGATGGGTGGATGGGGTGGAATAGAATGGGATGAGATGGGTGGATGGGGTGGAATAGAATGGGATGAGATGGGTGGATGGGGTGGAGTAGAATGGGATGAGATGGGTGGATGGGTGGAGATAGAATGGGATGAGATGGGTGATGGGGTGGAATAGAATGGGATGAGATGGGTGGATGGGGTGGAATAGAATGGGATGAGATGGGTCGATGGGGTGGAATAGAATGGGATGAGATGGGTGGATGGGTGGAGATAGAATGGGATGAGATGGGTGGATGGGGTGGGATGGAATGGGATGAGATGGGTGGATGGGTGGGATGGAATGGGATGAGATGGGTGGATGGGTGGGATGGAATGGGATGAGATGGGTGGATGGGTGGATAGAATGGGATGAGATGGTGGATGGGTGGAATAGAATGGGATGAGATGGTGATGGGTGGAATGGAATGGGATGAATGGGTGGACTGGGTGGGATGGAATGGCAGAATGCGGCAGTGTGGAGGAATGGGATGATGTGAGTTAATGAAGGATGAAGTCGATGGTGGCAGAAGAGAGATGGCTTATGGTGTCATGAATGGGATGAGATGGTGGATGGTGAATAGAATGGATAAAAATGGCTGGAATGGGTGGAATTAGAAACTAGAATGGTGATGGGTGGAATAGAATGGCAAGAATGGTTCATGGCAGTGATAGAATGGGTTAATGAGCATTGAAAAATGGATGAATGGGTGGATGGGTGCAATGAATGGGATGAGATGGGTGGATGAGGTGGAGTAGAATGGATGAGATTGGGTGGATGGGGTGGGATGGAATGGGATGAGATGGGTGGATGGGTGGGATGGAATGGATGAGATGGGTGGATGGGGTGGAATATGAATGGGATGAGATGGGTGATGGGGTTGGAATAGAATGGGATGAGATGGGTGGATGGGGGTGGAATATGAATGGGATGAGATGGGTGGATGGGTGGTGGGATGGTGGGATGAGATGGGGTGATGGGGTGGATGGAATGGGATGAGATGGGTGGATGGGTGGATGGATGGATGAGATGGGTGGATGGGGGATGGAATGGGATGAGATGGGGTGGATGGGGTGGGATGGAATGGGATGAGATGGGTGGATGGGGTGGGATGGAATGGGATGAGATGGGTGGATGGGGTGGGATGGAATGGGATGAGATGGGTGGATGGGGTGGAATGGAATGGGATGAGATGGGGTCGATGGGGTGGAATAGAATGGGATGAGATGGGTGGATGGGGTGGAATAGAATGGGATGAGATGGGTGGATGGGGTGGGATGAATGGGATGAGATGGGTCGATGGGGGTGGAATAGAATGGGATGAGATGGGTGGATGGGGTGGAATAGAATGGGATGAGATGGGTGGATGGGGTGGAATAGAATGGGATGAGATGGGGTCGATGGGGTGGAATAGAATGGGATGAGATGGGTGGATGGGGTGGGATGGAATGGGATGAGATGGGTGGATGGGGGTGGAATAGAATGGGATGAGATGGGGTCGATGGGGTGGAATAGAATGGGATGAGATGGGGTGGATGGCGGTGGGATGGAATGGGATGAGATGGCGTGGATGGGTGTGGAATCGAATGGATGAGATGGGTGGATTGGGGTGGAATAGAAAGGGAATGAGATGGGTGGATGGGGTGGAATAGAATGGGATGAGATGGGTCGCTGGGGTGGAATAGAATGCGGATAGATGGGGTGGATGGGTGGGATGGAATGGATGAGATGGCGTGGATGGGGTGGAATGGAATGGGATGAGATGGGGTGGATGGGGTGGGATGGAATGGGATGAGATGGGTGGATGGGCTGGGATGGAATGGGATGAGATGGGGTGGATAGAGTGGGATGGAATGGGATGAGATGGGTGGGTGGAATGGGATGGGGTATCATATAGTCAACTTCAAAGTTGCTGGGATGAACTTTCAAACCAGGCATAAGTTATGGGAGGAATGACATTTATTGAAGCTTACAAATCCAGGGGAAGTTCCATAATGGCAGAAGAAGATGGCCCCCTTTCACAGGTTCATGCAGAGAGAAAAACCACCACCAGCACCACAAATAAGCACACACCAGGAACTCAGTCAGAAATCCCGCACTCTGCATACATTGGGCTGGAATTCAGATCCTTCCCCAAACATACCTTAGGGCTGGACCCTAGGATCTGCCCACAGTTACACCTGTTCTAGTCTGGCAGGTAGAAGTTCAAGAAGCTTTAATAAAATTGAATCTATTGGGGGGGGGAGCCATTCCAATTACCATGAGGGGTGGAATAAGATGGGATTGGAAGGAATGGGATGGGGGGATGGAATTAGATAAGGTGGGATGGATGGGAAGATGGAGTAAAATTGGGGTATGGAACAAGATGGGATGGAATTGAATAAGAAGAGATGGAATGGGATGGCGGGATGGAATAAGAGGGGGGATGGCATAAGATGGGATGGGATGGAATAAGATGGGGTGAGATGGGATGGGATGGGATGGGATGCAGATCACAGCAGGGAGATGGATTGGAAAAGGGCATAATGGAATGAAAGGTAGTACAGTGGATTTCAGTAGAGTGTTGTGCAAGTGCTGTGAACAGAATGCTCTGTACAGTACAGAACTGAGTAGAGTGGAATGGAATTTTGTAGAGTGGCGTGGAGTACCGTGACACTGGGTGAAATGCAATGGAGTACAGAAAGAAAACGTGGAGTGGGCGACTGTGGAATGGGATGGGATGCAATGCAGAGAATAATTGTCACTAAGGCAAAACCAACTGTGAGTGAATAAAGTACACGCTCTAAGTAAATATCCAATCCTGCATCTACTGCGTTACATGCCAATATGAACTTTACAAAGTGGAGACAGCAAGACTAGCTGGACTTAGAGTCATGATAGTGCACTGGATGTCTTTTCAATGCCCAGGATGGACAATTCAACAGTCTCAATAAATAAAATCAAATAAACATGGAAGAGACTTGTTAAAATTCAGGTGTAAGGATTGAATCACTGAAAACTTTGACTAATGCATGCATATTTTAGTACTATAATTGCTACGAGATTTATATCAGTCTGGAGGGGTTGCTTAACGGTTAAGGCACTTGCCTGCAAAGCCTAACAACCTGAGTTTGATTCCCCAGTGCCCAAGTAAAGCCAGATGCACAAAGTGGTGCATGTGTCTGGAGTTTGTTTGCAATGGCTGGAGGCATTGGAGTACCCATTCTCTCTGTCTGCTTCTCTTCTATCTCTCTCTGTTTGCAAATAAATACATATATTTAAAAATAAAAAAAGTAATTTTGGGGGCTAGAGGGATGGTTTAGGGTTAAGGCACTTGCCTGCAAAGCCAAAGGATCCAGGTTCAATTCCCCAGGACCCATGTAAGCCAGATACAAAAGTTGGCACATGTGTCTGGAGTTCATTTGCAGCAGCTAGGGGTCCTGGCATGTCCATTCTTTCTCTGCTTCTCTCTCTCTCTCTCTCTCTGGAATAAATAATTATTTTAAAAAATTAAAATTCTTAAATAAAATAACTCTTCTGCCATTGAGGAAATGGACTGTTCAAATAGAATGGTAAATTTTAAAATTCACATTAACCTGAGATGATGTTCATGCTTTGCATGGAGAAAGTATACAAACAGATTTCCTGATCCAAAGAGCCACATTGAATCTAGACCTGCTTGGGCAAGCATTGTGCTTCAGGGTGGCCTTGAACTCACAGAGATCTTCCTACCTCTGCCTCCTGAGTGCTGGCATTAAACGACTGTGCCATCGTGCCTGGCTTAAATAAAAATATTTTTTAAAAAGATTTGCTTTAATATTTGGTATCTGTGAGTTGTGTGCCTGTGTGCATATACCCGTGTGTGCATTCCTAGGATTCAAACCCAGGGTCCGACATATGTAAGTGAATGCGTCCTCCACCCCAGCCTCGTATTGGTCTTTAGGTTTGGTGTGTTGTTTCCCTCATCTCTCCATAGATCTAGACTTACTCTTTGCTTCTGTTCATCTTGCTGCATTCTTTGTTTTAATTTTCTTAAAATCACCTGTGAGGCTGGATATGGTGGTACACGCCCTTAATCCCAGCATTCTGATGGCAGAGGTAGGAGGATTGCTTTGAGTTCGAGGCCAGCCTGTGACTACAGAGTGAATTCCAGGTCAGCCTGGGCTAGAGCGAGACCATATCTCAAAAAAAAAAAAAAAATCACCTGTGAGAAGAGGTATATAAGACACTACAATAATTATGCTAAATGCAACAATAATGCATTATTATTAAAGAGACTGGGCAGTGTATTTGCTAAAGGAAAAATTACTTCAAATATAAGTTTTATTTATTAACTAAACAAAATTTTTGCATCAAAGTAGATGGAGAAATACCAGTGTTTGGTCAAACATGCACAATATGACAGGGTGGGTAGGCAATGGATGGAGAATCACTGGATCTTGGTATAAGCCTACACCTCTACCAACTGGTTCAAGTGGGTAGTTCATCTACTCCATTACATTTTTCAAGCTTCACAAATAGAGAAATGACAATATATTATGGCCTGGACATAAACCAGGAATAATAAAAAGGTTCTAAGGGGCTGAAGAGATGGCTCAGCGGTGAAGGCACTTGCCAGAAAAGCCTAATGACCTGGGTTTAATTCCCCAGTATCCATGTAAAGCCAGATGCACCAAGTGGCACATGCATATGGAGTTTGTTTGCAGTAGCTGGAGCCCCTGGTGCACACATTCTCTCTGTCTGCCTCTCTTCTCTCTCTTTTTCTCTCTCTCTGCTTGCAAATAAATTTTAAAAAATTGAAAAAGGTTCTAAGGAAATTAAAGGCAGGAATGCTAGAACAAACTGAGTACTGAGGCCTTAGAGGATGGTTGAGTATGCTTACTATAGACAGAGTGGGGGAAATGACACAGTTAAACAAATTCTGGAGGGATTTAGACTTTGATAAAGATGGATGTGCAAGTTGTTCTGTGGACAACAGAAGAGCCAGAGGCCACAGTCACTGATGTGGTGGGCACCATTGTGGGCCACGTTCCACATACCATATGAAGGCACCACAGTCAGCCAGACAGCTGAGGTCTGAGCCATGGAAATTGGTACTTGGTAACAGCGGGTATATAATGGGCTGGAGAGATGGCTTGGAGGTTAAGGTGCTTGCCTGAAAAACCTAAGGACCCAGGTTTGATTCCCCAGTACCCACATAAGCCAGCTGTACAACATGGCACATTTCATCTGGAGTTCATTTGTAGTGGCTAGAGGCTCTGGATCACCCATTCTCTCTCTTCTTCTCTCAAATAAATAAATTGGAGTTCTTTTTGTTTTTAGTGGGTACATAAGTACAACATCCATGCACGGCTGGTCCCCAGGCTACGCAGGTCATTCAGAGGGCGTGTATGCTGCCTTAGATGGCTTAGCAGTTAATATGTTTGCCTGTGAAGCCTAAGGACCCAGATTCCATACCCCAGAACCCACATAAGCCATATGCACAAGGTGGCGCATGCATCTGGAGTTCTTTTGCAGTGACTCGCCCCACCCATTCTCTTTTTCTCTCTCTCTCTCCCTCTTTCTCTGTCAAATAAATGAATAAATAGCTACAAAGAGGGCTTTTAGAGATGTATAGATCAGTAGATCAAAATTTATAAAGCAGTAGAATTCTGAAAAGTCACCCAACTTTCTTCTTTCAAGGAGCTTTCTACCAGTTCCTCACATTTCCTCAGCTGGATTACACTCCAGTGGCTTCTAGCAGCAAACTCTACAGAGATGTCCAGTTACTGCTGTTGCAGTGTGTGTCCATTTCTGTTCTCTCAGAGATCAATTTACAAACAAATAGCTCTCGCTCCCCTCTGACAGATGTGCAGAATGAAGGGAGTAGAGATAAGAGCCTCACAGGACACAGTCCTGGTATATCATGCCTTGGCCTTGGACCGCCCATACTCAAGAACTGTGGGTGATCAGTTTTATTCTTTTTTTTAATTTTTGTTTGTTTATTTATTTGAGAGCAGCAGAGAGAGAGAGAGAGAGAGAGAGAATGGGCGCGCCAGAGCTTCCAGCCTCTGTGAACGAACTCCAGATGCGTGCGCCCCCTTGTGCATCTGGCTAATGTGGGTCCTGGGGAATTGAGCCTCGAACCGGGGTCCTTAGGCTTCACAGGCAAGTGCTTAACTGCTAAGCCATCTCTCCAGCCCCAGTTTTATTCTTTATATATTACCCAGTCTATGGTAGCATGTTATAACTTCCGAACCAGATTGCATACATTCTTTTCCTGCCTTGGGTCATCTAATTCAGACCATTTCCTTTCCCCTATTTGTTTCTACTTAATGACTTTACAAATAAGCAAAGAAATGAGAAAATGATCAAATAGACATTATAGAATGTTTATGTCCTAAGTGTTTTACCTGGACTCATAATGCATATGGCATCTATTCTTGATGCTGAATTACTTATCCTAACTTTTATATATCTGTATTGAATGAAATGCTGTTCCTCAGGCTGGAGAGATGGTGCACCAGTTAAGCTGCTTGCCTGCAAAGCCTAGCGACCCAGGTTTGATTCCCCAGTACCCACGTAACATCAGATGCACAAAGTGACACATGTATTTGGAGTTCATTTGTAGAGGCTAGATGCCCTGTTGTGCCCATTCTCTCTCTCTTTCTCTGTCTCTCTTTGCTTGCAAATAAATACAATAGTCTTTGTTCTGAGATATTAATTTTTTAAACATTTTTATTTTGGGGAATTGAACCTGGGTCCCTAGGCTTTGCAGGCAAGTGCCTTAACTTTCGAGCCATCTCTCCAGCGCTGAGATATTAATTCTTTTAAAATATTTTATTATTTATTTATTTGACAGGGAAAGAGGGGAGGGAGAGAGAGACAGAGAGGAAGGGAGGGAGAGAATGGACACACCAGGGCCTCCAGCTACTGCAAACAAACTCCAGACGTGTACGCCCCCTTGTGCATCTGGCTAACGTGGGTCCTGGGGAATAGAACCTGGGTCATTTGGCTTTGCAGGCAAGCACCTTAACCGCTAAGCCATCACACCAGCCCCCCCCCACCCCGCGTTATATTAATTCTTAAAGTAAGAGGTAACAGGTCAGGCATGACTCTTCAACTGTTATCAGAATCTAAGTGCTTTTCTTTGTTTCAGAAGACACCATTGAACACATCCCTGTCACCAAAGGCCTTCCTGAGATAGGGCTTACTAAATGCATTGAAGCTTAGTGCACAATTAGGAGGTAGATTTTTTTTCACATAAATATTATAAAAGTAACAATAAGCTGCTGCACAGTGCCCAGGTCTCTGAGAAGAACCACACTGGGCACGGTCCTTATATGATAAAGAGAATTCATGCTATGCTATAAAATCCAAAAATGCTAATTATATTCATGTTTTGAGGTGACTTCCAGAAAGGTGAGATTTTGACCATTTTTTTTTCAGTGAGAATTTTTATATTCATTAATTGGATTGTTGTTTACATTTTTGTTCTCATCTCCAGTAATATGTTTATTTAAACCAAATATCCTTTCATTAGCCTCACAACTAATTATCAATTATCAATAAGATATTGAATTTCTCAGGTAAACTAAAATCAGCATAATGAACAGTAATGCCTGAGGGTAATATTTTCCTGTATCTCTCCCCAAAAGCATACAAAATGTTGATCCATATTGTCCATACCTGCAAACAGAAATTTTCAATGTTAAGTTTGTGAGCTTCTAAAAGGATATACTATTAAGGTGACAGATTGTAGAAAATCAGCTCATTTGAGTGCAGGAACCTATATCACTTGAGCATCATATTCAAAGACTCTAATGATATCTAGCAAGGGTCATATGGTCAATCCAAACCAGTCATTAAACTGCCCTTAACTAGGTTACGACTCCACAGATTGCCCAGTGGTAGAAGTGAGGTAGGACACTCCAAGACTCTTTTAAAGGGATTTATTTTCACTCTTTGTCTCAGACGACAATGTGGAGGGCTCACCATCCCTGATACAATCGCCAAGATCTAGAAACGCTCAAGAACTTGGCACTTATTTCATTATCTAGAAGTGTTCATGCAACCTTGGCACTCGGATGTAGTAGTGGGATGAGAATGCTTAGTAACTGAGTAAATTACTAATCTGAGCTGACTGGCTCACAATTTTACACCTGGAGAGATTCCATTTTAAAAGATTTCCAGCTTCCCTTTGAGCAATGATCAGAAGATCTTGCAACACCAGGGGCTCATTCTGGCTGAAAATACATATAATATATCCTTTTAAATATTTATTAGTTTACCCCAATCCTCAATCCCTACTGCTTCTACTTTTTTGTGTGTGATGTCCAGTGCATTTCACCTTCACTCATTTAAATTACTATCTGAGGGACTGAAGTGTCTACCTTTTAAAAAATATATTTTAATTTTTTAAGTGCAAGGAGAGAGAAAGAGAGAGAATGGGCACTACAAGGCCTCTAGCCACTGAGAACAAACTCCAGATGTATGCACCACCTTATGTATAAGGCCTTATGTGGGCACTAGAGATAGAACCCTGGTCATTGGGCTCTGCAGACATGCAGCTGAACTGCTGAGCCATCACTCCATCCTGAAGTTTCTATCTTTTACGAGAACAAAGCACGTGATAGGACTTCGTCAAAAGATATATGTATATTTTCAGAAAGGGGTTTGTGTTCCATTAGGTATTTTAGTCAATGAAGTTAGCTCTTCCTGCATTCTCTAATTAAGATGCACATTTACCCAGAAATAATTATCTACTTTTCACAAAAGGTAGATTTTGATGGCATGAGGCTAGGAGAATGGAAGCTTTAGTCTCTGTTCAGACAGTGTTGGGTCTGAAGGCCTTAACCTTCCCCAGCAATTGTATCTGTGTGTGGACATCTTTGTCAGATGTCCTATAGCAAAGCTTACTTTGCAAAGATCTGACTCTCAAGTTACAATTATGAAAACAAAACTGGTTTCCTCTTAATTTTGTAGATACCAGGTTTGCATACAGCATTAGCCATTTTCCTGTACATTTCCATTAGCAATGTCTTTGCTGATTAGTTTTTTTCTAAATTAGCATGTTTATCCATTAGCATATCAATATTGCTGCCAACCACCCTCTTAATTTTTAGTTTTCTTGTTGCAACAAAATTTTTTTGCCAATAAAAGCAGGCATTTCTTAAAGCCTTAATTAACTCCAGTACAATTCTTTTTTGCTTCTTTAATAATAGTGTGTAATATTTACTAAGATTATAGATTTTGCCTTATTCAAAAACACCACTCTATCTCAAATGAGCAAAATCTTCACATTTCGGGTTTGGCATTCAAACAGTTTTTTGCTTGTCCAGACAGCTTCCCTGATTTCTGAAATGTTTTTGAAAATACTGTAAGTTTTCAAGATTAGTGTGAGAAAAGCTTCAAAGGTAGAGACTCCCTAAATGTGAGAATTTTTTTTTCTAAGTGGTTATTGAAATAAGGTGAATTCTCAGTAAGCATTTAAAGAGTAAATGATGACTCTCAAAACCTGAATTCTCTTAGCATCGTGTCTTTATCCTTATTATCTCACCACAAATAGGTAGAATTCTGTTTGACTCATAGACCTCATGTGTACAATTATATAAATTTCAAGTCACCTACATAGAGTAAGTTGCACTGTGTTTAACGAAGTACACTGACAGCAAGTTAAAATATGCTGTCTCTTAAAGACTTCTGTCTACACCATTATTCAAGGTAGGTTCTTTGACTATAATAATTAAATATCTTCAATATTTTTTTTCTTGCTGAGTCTGAGTAGGCAGTTGTTAAGATTATGCTTACCCAACTTGGAGCACTACCTTATTAAGGTAAGTGCTAGTAATTATAAATGTTTATGTTTAAGTGTAGGTTTCTTTTTTTCACACCTTTCTGGTGATTAAGAAGGGAAAATCGTGAAGAAGTTGATGATGTTGATAACTGTATCTCACAGTCTCTTGTGGGGGTGTGAATTGTCATGGTCTTTCTGGGGGGCAATTTGGTATTATCCCTCAAATGAGAGTGGCCTTTCACCTACAAGTCCCACTTCTGAGAATTATTCCTAAAAGGAAATAATTGGAGAAGAAGGCAAAAACTATCATGTAAAGATATTCATAATAGGAGGAAAATGAAAACAGCTCTAGTACTCATCAATAGAAAATTAGTTAAATTATGAAAACCTATACAATGGAATACTAGCAAACTATCAAGATGGGCGGGACATGGGCTGGAGAGATGGCTTAGTAGTTAAGAGCTTGCCTGTGAAGCCTAAGTACCCCGGTTCTAGGCTTGTATTCTCCAGGGACCCACATAAGTCAGATGTACAAGGTGGCACATGCGTCTGGAGTTTGTTTGCAGTGGCTGGAGGCCCTGGCGCACCCATTCTCTATCTACCTCTTTCTCTCTCTATCTGTAGCTCTCAAACAAACAAACAAACAAACAAACAAATATATAAATAAAAAAGATGTGCGGGGCAAATCTCTTGTCTACCTGCTGAAATTAACAGAAGGCAAATAGTCACTAAATATCTAATAAATGTCATGGAAGAATGAAGTGCATCATATGGTATAGAAAGATTTACTTACATGTGTAAATAAAATAGTGGAAAGATAAATTGATTCATTATCACTGCTAATTTTTCATCATGTAACTCAGAAGGCATTTTAGTTTTTTTTTTATTTTAAGGTATTTTATTTATTTATTCATAAGAAAGAGAAAGAGGGAGAGAGAGAGAGAGACAGAGAGAGAGAGAGCTGGCACTCCAGGGCCTCTTTCTATTGAAAATAAACTCCAGATGCATGCACCACTTTGTGCATCTGGCTCTACATGGGTACTGGAGAATCAAATCTTGGTTCTTAGGATTTGCAGGCTAGCACATTAAGACATCTCTCCTGCTCAATTTATTTTACTTTATTTAATTCTCCATGGTTTAAAGGATTAACAACTAGCAAGTTTTTTTTGTCAATAATTGTCTAGCTTATCCATTCTTTTTTAAAAAATATTTTATTTATTTGCAAGCAGAGAGATACAGGCACACACAGAGTGAGAGACAGAGAGAGAGAGGGAGAGAGAGAGAGAGAGAGAGAGAGAGAGAATGGGTGTACCAGGGCCTCCCGCCACTGCAAAAAAAAAAAAAAAAAAAAAAAAAAAAAAACTCCAAACACATGAGTCACGTTATGCATCTGGCTTATGTGGCCACTGGGGAATCAAGCCTGGATCATTAGGCTTCATAGGCAAGCCCCTTAACCACTGAGCCATCTCTCTCCTGCCCTTATCTATTCTTTTTGTCATGTGCTACGGAACTCACATTGCCCCTTTTACTTTAGCATCCCAGGTAGAGAGCTCCTCGCCTGTGTGCATCTTGGCTGGGAACAATGCCCACCACACACAAGGGATGCTGCAGCGATGAGGTGTTCCCGGGAGCTGTAGGAACTTCCCATGGCATTCCCGGTGCTCCGTGGAGTCACTCAGATGCGTTGTAGCAGTCTGCTATGATGCACCATCAAGGCAAAGGAGGCATGAAACTCAACCCACGCACTGGGAGGACACAGGTGCCATCTTTGTAAGACTAGTATTGATAGCTGTGGTGATCAGGAAGTTGGAGTTCTCCTCATCAGGACATGGTTAGCTGAGTCCCGCTTAACTTCTGAGACATTCCTTCTCCTTTCTTAAACTACATCTTCTATTTATCTGTCAATCTGATGAGTCCTTTCAATGCCTAAAATTAAGTTTCATTTGACTATTGATGGCCATAGTCTCCTTCTAGCTAAGAAGTTTCTCATTATCAATAAGAGCAAGGGCTGCGGAGATGGCTTAGTGGTTAAGTCGCTTGCCCACAGAGCCTAAGGACCCAGGTTCGATTCTCCAGAACCCACGTAAGCCAGATGCACAAGGTGGAGCATGGATCTGGAGTTCATTTGCAGTAGCTAGAGGCCCTGGTGCACACATTCTCTCTCTCTCTCTCTCTCTCTCTCTCTCAATAAATAAATAAATAAATAAATAAATAAATAAATAAATAAGGAGCAGGGCTAGAGAGATGGCTTAGTAGTTAAGGTACTTGCCTGCAAAGCCAAAGAAACCAGGTCAGATTCCCCTGGACCCATGTAGGGCCAGATGCACAGGGCTCATTTGCAGTGGCTGAAAGCCCTGGCATGCCCATTCTTTCTCTCTTTCTCTCTCTCTCTCTCTCTCTCTTTCTCTTTCTCTCCCCCTCCCTCAAATAAATCAAAGAAACAATTGTTTTAAAAAATAGCAAAGATATTCTAGGGGAAAAAACTATGTACTTATGTAATAAAAGAAATAATATGTAGTATTTAGATAAAAATCAGTATTAGAAGGGCTGGAGAGATGGCTTAGCAGTTCAGCTGCTTGCCTGCAAAGGCTAAGGACTCAGGTTTGATTCCCATATGCCCACATAAAGCCAGATGCAGTGGTACGTGCATCTGGAGTTCATTTGCAGTGGCTGGAGACCCTGGCACACCCATTCTCTCTCTCTCTTATTCTCTCTTGCAAATAAATAATTAAAGTATATATATATATTTAAACATCAGTATGTGACAAAAAATAAGGAGGGAAAACTTCCTAATAATTGCAAATCAGTGAAGGGCTTGAAAATTTGTCATCTGGACAAAATACAAAAATGAGAATAAAGGTCAAAGTTTGCATGTAATGACACACCTCATTAGAATAATTAGTATATGCCAGGGAAACTTTCACCTTTATATTTTGCTTTTAATAAAATAAAACAAGGATCATATTAAAAGGTTGACTCTTATTGTTTACTGTAGATTTATTGAATTTTGTGTCCCTTGTGTGTGTGTGTGTGGGGGGGGGTGACTGGTTAATTTATTTCATATGAAACAGTTATCTTCTCTTTTGGAAAATATTGTATTTTATTCACTTTTTGAAATGCTAAATCATCTAGTCTTTTATATTTCCTTTATAAGATTAGATAGACTTACAGAGTCACAAATAACAGGATCATAAACAAATAATTGTAGGGTAAATGCAGCACTAGTTTATATCATGACTTTCTTTAAGTGGAAGACACAATGTTCCCTTTTGAATACCCAAATCATTCGAGTAAAGGGATTCTTTAAACTTTTCCAGTATTCGTACCTAAGAACATAAAATATTTTCACAATACAAGTACATTTACCCAGAGCAAATGTTTAAACAAAAGAAACCAGGGTTCTTAATGAAACACCCTCAGAAAAATGTTTAAACTTTGCCCGTAAGTTTGCTTTGTTCACTAATAGGGTTCTATTTCGAGTAGAGAGTAGGAAGGGTTAGTTCAATGTGTTAATAAGAAAAAAGTAATAATATTTAATTAATTCTGGCTGAACACACATGGTTTAATATACTTGGCAATATCATTCTATCACATGATATGATAATTTAATGGAACTTTTTATTTAAATTGCTGGCAAGTTTATGAAATTATAAAGCAAATAGGCCATGCACTTGGGTGTAATTGACTGTATAAATGTGTTTTATACTATACTGTTGGCAAATTAGCCAATCCCTGTCACAGAATCAATTATTATCTAGCTGAATTCCACAAACACAATAGCAGAAATATTGCATTTATAACAAAAACCACTATGATTGTTAATCTTACACTGTGTATCTCAAAGAAAGGCAATAAACCTTCAGACACTGGATAATCATCTTAAGATAATGCTACTGCCAAGCGATTCACATTTAAGGATTCCTTGTTGCCAGAGAAAGTCATTGGGGTTTTATTTGTGTCTCTCCGGATCAATGACAAAGATAATGGAAGCTACAGTGGTTCAAGTCCAGGAGGGGGGTTCAGGAATCCGACTTCCCCTGAAAAGAGGGACACTATGCAGAACCAACATGATATGGTATACAGACATACCTGCTGAAGATTTTAGAAATTAATCACGATAGCTTGTACTTAAATATAGTTGCCATTTCCCAAATACTGCCACGCACACTCCATCTTGTTCTCTGATAGAGAAAAGAGCTGCGTTATGGATAATGCAGGCTGTCTGTCTATTGGTTTCTAGTCTAGTTTAATGTATTCAGGACCTGACACAAGAGAAGCCAGGGCCAGGCGTCCACATGCTTTCTTGCTTTCTTTCCCAGATACTCTGCCAGTTACTTCCAGACAGAGCCGTGCTAAAGCTGCTTGTAGGAAAAATTCCTGAGACCTGTTTCCTAGATTCTAAAGCTCAAAAGTTGTCTTAAAGGGCTAGGGAGATGACTCAGTCATTAAAGGCACTTGTTTGCCAAGTCTGGCGGCCTAGGTTCGGTACCCATGTAAACCAAGATGTACAAAGTGGCACACGCATCTGGAGTTTGTCTGAAGTGGCAAGGGACCCTGGCACGGCCATCCCTCTAATCTCGTAGATAAGCAAATAAAAATACTTTTATTTACTTATTTAAGAGACAGCGAGAGAATGAGCAGCACCATGGCCTCTAGCCACTGCAAACAAACTCCAGATGCATGCGCCGCCTTGTGCATCTGACTTATGTGGGTCCTGGGGAACCAAACCTGGGTCCTTAGGCTTTGCAGGCAAGAACCTTAACCACTAAGCCATTTCTGTAGCCCAACAAATATGTTTTTTATAAAGTTGTCTAAGGACTCAATGAATTCCTGAGATAAGGTTTTCAAAACTGGGTTCAATGAGATGCAGGGCATCAGCCCTTGGTTGTAGCCGTTTAATTTACGTTTTCTCAGGGAGGTTTGATAAGAAGCCCAAAGATTTACTTTCCTCATTTGTCCAATAAGAAAAGTTAGACAGAGAGTCAGGGGGATTTATACCCAAACATACAAGTACCCAGTGATAGCATGACACGTCTACGCAAAGTAAGACTGGGGATGGAGAGATGCCTCAGTGGTTAAGGGGCTTGCCTGCAAAGTCTTGTGACCTGGGTTTGAGTCCCCAGGACCCCCGTAAAGCCAGATGCACAAAGTGGCACATGCATCCGGAGTTTGTTTGCAGCCGGCAGAGGCCCTGGTACACTGATTCTTATTTATATTCTCTCTCCTTGGAAATAAAGAAAATATTTTTTAAAAGTTGGGCTGGAGCCAGGGAGATATAAACACAATCATACAAGTATCGTGTGATGGTGTTGTGTGTCCATCCATGCATTCTAATTCTAAATACCTGCTGTTCCCTTAAGATGATGGTCTCAGCAACAGATCCATGTTCACGGAAATCTAGAGAAGAAATTAAATCTAAAAATAATGGCACAGTGGACTCATCAGGACTCTTGGGAAGTCTGCCCATTACAAGAATCTTTTCTCTTAAAGGGAGAACATTTTTTCTTCTCACACCCAAGTAGTTTCTTTTAAATACTATCTCCCTCCTCCGTGCCTTTTTTTTTTTCATATTCTCTTGAATAAATGTAATATGCCATTTGTTCTAACAGAGGTTTTCTGCCTTGAGGTTTTAATCCTTGGGGATTAACATAAACCAGTATGTATGAAGTGCTCAGAGCAGACTCTTGTATGTGGTAAATTTGCAACAGTCACTATGATTGGGTAATGATGATCAAATATTGGTTTTAATCTACCAAGCTTTATTTTTATTTTTATTTATTTATTTGCAAGGAGAGAGGGATGAGAGAGAAGGAATGGGCATGCCAAGTCCTCTTGCCACCATAAACAAATTCCAGGTGCATATGCCACCTGGTGCATCTGGCTTTATGTGGGCACTGGGGAATCGAACCTGGACTGTAAAACTTTGCACGCAAGCACCTTTATCTGCTGAGCCATCTCTCCAGCTGTCTAGGAAGCTTTTATTCATTTTATGTTTCTTATCATTTTGGAGAAATGATATGTTCTTAAAGATCATTCTTTTGGTAAACTTTGTGTGGTTCCGTAGATAGATACGCCTTTTCTGAATTAACACAGTGCTTTCTTCATATGTTTCATACAGTTTTTCCTCATTAAAAGCCAGATAGTGGCTTGAGGGCTGGAGAGATGACTTAGTGGTTAAGGCTCTTGCCTGCAGAGCCTAAGGACCCAGGTTCAATTCCTCAGCACCCATGTAAGCTAGGTACACAAGGTGGCACATGCATCTGGGGTCTGTTCTCAATAGGCTGGAAGCCCTGGTACACCCATTCTCTCTTTGTCTGCCTCCCTCTCCCTCTCTCTCAAATAAGTAAAAAAATAAAATATTTTTTAAAAATAATGGCTTTAATAGACATTCTTTCCTGCTAACCTTTAATGTTATCGAGAAAGTACAGAAGGTCGTATATTCTTTGGATCACCAGAAAGTAAGTCAAGAGCCAGCTATTTAATAGTGACATCACAAATGGTTGTTCACTGAGCAAAGACACCTCTTATGTGACATAAAATCAAGACACTGCTCTGTGATCTTACTAAAATGTTAAAGAGACTCGAGAAAACATTGAAGTCCTAGTAATCTACTTTCACTCCTGGTGGGGTTCATTCAAAGTGTTGATCAGCAGAAAGCATTGTTTTATATTTATTTTTCTGAGGAAGGTGGGGAATGAGCGTGTTTTTGAGAGAAGACATGGCGTAGAAATATCCTATCTTCGGCTGGAGAAATTGCTCGGTGGTTAAGGCACTTGTCTGCAAAGTCCAATGACCAGGGTTCAATTCCCCAGTGCCTGTGTAAAGCTAGATGTACAAAGTGACAAGTGCATTTGGAGTCTGCAGTGGCTGGAGGCCCTGGTGCACCCATTCTCTCTCTCTCTCTCTCTCTCTCTCTCTGTCTCTCTCTCCTTGCAAATAAAGTACTTTAAAAAAAGAAATATCCTATCTTACCCTATCTTCCATATATCTTAGAGTATATCACTGCTAGTAAAATTCAGAAAACATCTCATTCATTTGCATCTGATTCATGCCAGAGACCTGCCAGGGGAATGCAGATCTGTTTCAGAAATGTTCTGATTCATTATTCCCCACATAGAAGTAATTATCCACGCCCATGAGGTTCTCCCAGAGGGACAGCATGGTATTTAAAACAGAAGAATTTATAGCTCTCACACACATATTTGCATCTTCTTAAAAGTTGATAATATTTTGAAAAGAATCATGTGGAATATATATGGGTGCCCTCGGGCCTACAGAGTTCCAAAGAATCTTGCCAAATATGACACACGGAAGAGTTCCAGCTTGATTGGCAAGCCTCACCCGGCTCAATGGGTGCAGGAAATTCACTTCGTGAGGTAGTACCGCTTGCAGACACCAATGAGCAGCTCTTCTGTCCTAGGTTTTCTTCTATGGGATGTTTTCTCCAGGGTGTTTGGGTACTTCCCAACTTGCCACAGGGAATGAGAATTAATTTAGGATGATTGATGACTTGGCAATCATCAAATGAGAATGATTCACTCCTCCCCTACTTGGCAGTCAAAATTCTATTGGGTTTCCTCCTCTTCATAAGCCATGGAAGTACGGTTTTCTAAGGTTTCAGGACTGGGTTTCTTGAAGTAACCTAGCTGATTTGCCAATAGATTGACCAGAAATGGCTTGTGATAGGAGAGAGAGGCTGGTAAGGCATCAGTTAAGGCAATAGTTCTTTTCACACTTGAGCACAGATGGAGACAATTAGATCTTTCATTTTTTAATACTTTTTTGATTTTTAATTTTACTTATTTATTTGAGAGATAGAGCAAAAGAGAAAATACGAGAGAGAGAGAGAGAGAGAGCGCGCAAATGGGTGCACCAGGGCCTCTAACAACTGCAAACTCCAGACACATGTGCCACCTGTGCATGTGGCTTTACATGGGTACCTGGGGACTCAAACCTAGCTCATTAGGCTTTGTAGCCAAGAGCCTTAACCACTGAGCAACTCCAGCCCCTGGATTTTTTTTTTTTTTTTTAGGGTCTTGCTCTAGCCCAGCCTGACCTGGAATTCACTTTAGAGTCTCAGGGTGGCCTCAAACTCACGGTGATCCTCCTACCTCTGCCTCCTGAGTGCTGGGATTAAAGGCGTGCACCACCATGCCTGGTTTACTGGATCTTTTTTTTAAATAGTTTCATTTATTTATTTGCAAGCAGAAAGAGAGAGAGAGAGAGAGAGAGAGAGAGAGAGAGAATGGGTGTGCCAGGGCCTCCATCTGTTGTAAATGAGCTCCTGAGTCATTTCTCCAGCCCTGGATATTTTTTTAAATAAATAATGGCTGGAGAGGTGACTTAGTGGTTAAGATACTTGCCTGAGAAGCCTAAGGTCCCAGGTTTGACTCCCCTGTACCCATGCAAAGTCAGATGCACAAGGTGGCACATGCATCTGGAGTTTGTTTACAAAGGCTGGAAGCCTTGATGCAAACATTCTCTCTGTCTGTCTGTCTGTCTCTCTCTCTCTGCCCCTTCCTCTCTCAAAGAAATAAATAAAATTTAAAAATGAAATAAATGATATAGGCAGGCCCACTACAGTTAGCCATGTTACATTCATCCCTCTCAAAAGATTAATTCAACACTATTATTATTCTAGGAGATTTTAACAAGCTTAATTCTTTTTTAAATTTGGGATTTGTTTTTCAATTTGTGGGAAGGAGAGGAAGAGAGAGAGAGAGATTGGGAGAATGAATGAATGTATGGGCATGTCAGGGCCTCTTGCCACTGCAAATGAATTCCAGACTCATGTGCCACTCTGTGTGATTGGCTTCACATGAGTACTAGGGAATTGAACTAGACCAGCAGGCTTTCCAAACAATCAACTTTAACTTCAGAGCCATCTCTCTATCCCAACAAGCTTAGTTCTTATCAGTCCATCGCTTCCAGTAAAAGTACCCAATACTGGAAAGACTCTTAGTTTACTCTTCATTTACTTCAGCAAGATCTTATTTGTTGTATTCCTCCAATGTGCATATAAATTTCCTATGGTTCCCTATTAAAAGGTAGATATTTGGGCTGGAGGAATGACTTAGTGGTTAAGGCATTTGCCTGCAAAGCCAAAGGGCCCAGGTTCGATTCTCCAGGACCCACGCAAAGCCAGATGCACAAGGCGACACACACATCTGGAGTTCATTTGCAGTGGCTAGAGACCCTGGCACACCCATTCTCTCTCCCTCTCTTTCTCTCTCCTCCCTTCTCTGTCAAATAAATGAATAAATAAAAAGAAAAAAATAAAGGTAGATCTTTAACTCAATAGGTCTTCTTGTCTAGCCCGCTTTCAGGTGATTTACCTGCCAACTGGACTTGAGTTGCCCAGGGCAGCTCTCAGCCTTGCAGCCCCGTAAGCCACTCAGTCTCTCACCGATGGGATGCAGGGGGAAATTAGATGTTTTGAAATAGTAGAGTAAGACAAACATTAAAAACAATAATCCTTTGGGATGGGGAGATGCTTAGTGGTTAAGGTGCTTGCCAGCAAAGCCAAAGGACCCAGGTTTGATCCCCAGTATCCCCGCAAAGCCAAATGCACAAGGTGGCACATGTGTCTGGGGTTTGTTTGCAGTGGCTAGAGGTCCTGGCTAACTAATCCATTTTCACTCTATCTGAATCTCCCCCCCCCCAACCTCTCTCTCTCTCTCTCATATAAATACATGAATAATAAATAAATATTTTTTAAGAAAAACATACCTTTCAATATTCATGGAGAATTGAAAGGCTTGGAGTTGCAGAAAATGAATCTTGTCATCTCTTCCTTGTAGCAAAAGAGGCCTGGGATTTACTTATTTATATTTGTTTATATATATATATATATTCAAGGTAGGGTCTCACTCTAGCCCAGACTGACCTGGAATTCACTATGTAGTCTCAGGGTGGCCTTGAACTCATGGCGATCCTCCTTCCTCTGCCTCCAGATTAAAGGCGTGCACCACCACTCCTGGTTTCTGGGATTTATTTTTAAGCATCATCTTAGCATGGAAAGAATGGCAATAAAGTTTATTTACTTTGGTTTCACATTGCCCAAACTGAAATCCATTCTTGTACCAAAATGGACAATTTTTAACCCGTGAAGACATGCACACAGTACCATACAACAACCGTTGTGGGGTGCCCTGCACTTCTGTGCCTGGCCCAACACACTTGTTTTACCTACTCCCTGTTGCTGTGTGTTTTGTTTGGGGGAAATGTTTCCTGAGTCAAATGGGGATCTCACCTGACATCTGCTGACAATGGAAAGAGACAAATACCCTGTGCTTAAAGTTGGGGTTCAACTTCTAAAGCTTTATGGTGCTTAATTGGGGGCCTCCTGTTGAGCCCCCTCCTGCCATAGCCTGATTCCTTTCCTCTCCTCTGAGAGCAGCTTGCCAAGAAATTGTTTAGTACCAGAGCAAATGCAGGCTGCCATACTGACCTGAGCTAGATGATGTCCTAACTCTTTTCTACTAAACTCCAGAATGCCATTTATCTCCAGGAAACAAATCCCTTTGCTTTCCAAAAGGAGAAAAAGGGAAGGGAAGGGAAGGGAAGGGGAGGGGAGGGGAGGGGAGGGGAGGGGAGGGGAGGGGAGGGGAGGGGAGGGGAGGGGAGGGAAGGGAAGGGAAGGAGGGAAGGGAAAGGAAAGGAAAAGGAAGAGAAGAAAGGATAGGGGAGACAATGAGGAAGGAAGGAAGGGAGGGAGGAAGAGAGGAAGGAAAGAAGAAAAGAAGGAAAGGAGGAAGGGAGGAAGGTTGACTTAAAAAATGAACATATCTAAACTGGTAGGAAATGGGTCTCTTTCAGAGTGGTAATACGTACTTCCTGAGTTACTCTGTGGTTAGGGGGCTGAATAATTTGCTCGTGCTTAGGAGAAGGAATTATAGACGTTGATTGTTTTGCTTAAGTAAGATAAGCTGTGATACAGCTCGTGCTAGGAAGGGAAGAGGAGCGCTCTCAGTCGGTATCTGCTCACCTTCTGGAATCCCGAGAGCAAGGAACAACCCTCCCCTGCCCTGAGCTGGACAGCACACCAACTTCTTCCGGTTCAAAGGGATCAGCATCCCTTCACGCTGGAGTGATGAGGCAAGCCCAGAAAAGATGACGTCTCCTCATTTTGTCTTTGCTTGAATGAGTCAGGAGTTATAAATAAAATGTTGTTCATGAAGTTACATAAATAAATTGGCATAATTAGGTGTCATAATTAGGTGCCCATTGCTGTTTCAGACACATTTACATAATTGTCAGTGCTGTGCTGAAAATAATTGTTTGCCAGGACTGATTGTGTTAAGCCTGATGGTACCTTACTTCGTAGAGTTTGTTTTAAGTGGTTGTTTAGAAAATATTCTAAACTGTGATTGTAGAATCACTGTACACAGGTTTAGATTTATTTCTCAAAATTGACTTTGCGAAAGTAAACCAAAGGGGGCTGGAGAGATGGCTTAGTGGTTAAGCGCTTGCCTGTGAAGCCTAAGGACTCCGGTTCGAGGCTCGATTCCCCAGGACCCACGTTAGCCAGATGCACAAGGGGGCGCATGCGTCTGGAGTTCGTTTGTAGTGGCTGGAGCCCTGGCACGCCCATTCTCTCTCTCTCTCTCTCTCTCTGCCTCTTTCTCTCTCTGTCTCTTTCTCTGTCTGTTGCTCTCAAATAAATAAATAAAAATTTAAAAAAATAAACCAAAGAGCAAATAGTTCACGAGCTAAAAATTTTACTCATATGTGAAATTTTAAAAAAAATGTGTTTATACACACATACATACATACGTATATATAGATATACTTAGATATCCTATTTATATAGATTTGTATGTATAAGAGTAAACATATAAAACATACATATATACACACTTATATGCTTATGTTTAAAAGGTAGAGCTTTGGGCTGGGAGATGATGGCTCAGTGTATAAGAGCGCTTGCTGTGCAGACATGAGGACCTGAGTTTGCGTCTCAGGACCTATGTAAGAATCCCAACATAGCCATGGATTTTGTCACCTCAGCATTCCAGGACTGAAGGGAACAGGGATAAGAGGATCAGTGTGGCTCAATGGTCAGCCAGAGTAACAACAACAAAACAATGAGCTCTACATCTGCATACACACCACGCATACTGCACATAAACACACCCATTTAAAAAGTCAGAACATGTTCCACTCCCTGTTAATGAACACCTGTCCAAGGTCAACTGTAATATAGCACGTAGAAAGGAATCTATATGATTCTGTGGGGTGGGGCAGACGTGTGTGTGTAGAAATGAGGGCTCAGCATTCACCTCCTATATGAGGGACTGGACTTTCTGGATATCTTTCTGCAGGTGTCCTTATAATCTTCTACATCTGTTGTTGCTTTATTACCTTCTCAGAAAGTTCTATTTTGACTGCCCAGTTTATGAAAAAAAAAAAAAAAAAACATATTCTCCCCTCATTGCTGACACATGTATGTCACATCCAGCTTCACTTGGGGTGTTTTATCCACAGTACTCATTTTCTGCTTAAATATATGATGTATATCTTAAAAAGTTATCATAGAAGGTAAGTTCTAGGACCCAGGTGTGGTGGTGCACTCCTTTCATCCCAGCACTTGGGAGGAAGAAATAGGAGGATCACTATGAGTTCAAGATATGCCTGGTAGCATGGTAGCTAAAGTGAGACCCTACCTCAAAAACAAAAAAAAAAAAAAAAAAAAAAAAAAAAAGAAGAAGAAGAAAAGAAAAGAAAACAAAGAAAGTAAGTTCTGTGAAGGCAAAAATTGTCTAGAAAAATATTCTGATATGACAAACAAAACAACAGAGCAGGAGCTGTAGAGAATGGCTCAGTTGGTAAAAACAAACAAACAAACAAACGCCATACCCTTGCTGTTCAAACATGGGGACATGAGTTTGGATTCCCAGAATCCCCAAACATGGTAGCTGTGCCAGGATGCACCTGTCCTCACAGAGCTGGGAGGGAGAGACAGGACGCCCAGCCCCTGATGGCTGGCATGCTAGCTGAACCGGTGAGCCCCAGGTTCAGTGGGAGAGCCTTTCTCAGTAAACAAAGTGGAGGGCAATTGAGGAGGACACCCGCAGTCTACCTCTGGCCTCCATACACAAACACACACGTGTGCACGTGTGCCCACTCATACACAAATGCATGAATACCACATAGGCATGCATGCGTGTGTGTGTGCGTGTGCTGTGCGTGCAAAGACAAAAAAAAATAGAAGAACTTTATTTGAGTTGTGATGTCAAGCTTAGGAGCCATAAGAAAGAAAAGAAGGAATTTGCTAGTTAATGTAATTAAAGCACAGAGATAGATGGTTAAAGAAATCGATATATCAAAGGGCTCACATCTGTCATAAGAATGTTTCTTTGTCCTTTTCTTGAACGTTTCTTATTTGTTGATTTAAGAGAGAAAAGGAGGCAGATAGAGTGAATGGACATGACAGGGCCTCCAGACGCATGTGCCACCTTTGTGCATCTGGCTTCCGTGGGTCCTGGAGACTCAAACCTGGGTCCTTCGGCTTTTAAGGCAAGCACCTTAACCACTAAGCAATCTCTCCAGCCGCTCTTGTACATTTCTTATGCATTGTAAGACAAAGTTCTTTATGCGAGGTTGATGTTTTTATTCCTGGAGAAATTCCAGGCCCTTCTTTCACCACTCTGGAGACACTAGATTTAAAAAAGCATCATTATTGCTATGATTTCAGCATAAGAGCCAGCAATGGTTTTCTTTTTTTTATTAAATTTTTTGGTTTTTATTTTATATTTATTTGAGAGCGACAGACAGAGAGAGGAAGAGGCAGATAGAGACACAGAGAGAGAATGGGCGCACCAGGGCCTCCAGCCACTGCAAACGAACTCCAGATGCGTGCGACCCCTTGTGCATCTGGCTAACGTGGGTCCTGGGGAATCGAGCCTCGAACCAGGGTCCTTAGGCTTCACGGGCAAGTGCTTAACCGCTAAGCCATCTCTCCAGCCCCAATGGTTTCCTTTTTAAAAAATATTTTATTTTTATTTATTTGAGAGAGAGAGAGAGAGAGAGAGGAAAGAAAGAGGGAT
Organism: Dipus sagitta; assembly: GCA_036346955.1. Lineage (NCBI taxonomy): Eukaryota > Metazoa > Chordata > Mammalia > Rodentia > Dipodidae > Dipus > Dipus sagitta. The sequence goes on from CM070784.1 coordinate 56,297,629, forward strand.
GGAGGGAGAGCGAATGGGTACACCAGGGCCTCTAGCCACTGCAAATGAACTCCAGATGCATGTGCGTCCTTGTGCATCTGACTTTATGTGTGCACTGGGGAATCAAACTCTGGTCCTTGGGTTTTGCAGGTGAGCGTCTTAACCACTGAGCATTCTCTCCAGCTCATGCCCCCTCCCCACCGACTTACAAGCTGTGAATGCCAGGATGTATGCTTCACAGAGGACCTACACACATTGTGAAGGTGATGGAGGATCGCTTTTATTTTCCAGTTCACTGTCGGGTTACAAATGATTTCAAACCATTTGTAATGACTTGACACCACAATGCTAACCCTTAGACTCCCAAGCCATTTTGTCATCCTTTGAATGTTTATTATGCTAAAATATTGTTTCTAGTTTTAAGTCAAGTGGGTACAGCTCTTTTTTTCTTAACTGGTCTTTTCTACTCCTAATAATAATGAATGCCTCTTCTGCTTATAACATCGTTTAAGTTTAAGGTAGACAGTTATGCCTCCCCTCTGCCCCAGAGTTGAACAAATATTCCCAAACTCTATGCCTTTTCTCACAGGTCTTGTTTTCTCAGCCTTCTATCATTTTCGTTAGTCTTATCTGAACTACTTCTTCTGAAAGAAAACACAAGAGTTTAATAGCTTCACATGAGCGGAGCCGTTTTCTCACAGAGCAGACCCAGTTCTTTTGTTCAAAGAGTTTAAAAAAAAAAAAGGAATATTTCCTTTCCACTGCATACAGCCGTTTTCTGACTGACAGGTGGGTTCTGCGATTGCTTAACCGGTATTCCCCAGTTTTTTGCAACTGTTTGGAAATTTACCAAATGTCATCATCAGACCCCTGCACAGATGTACCAAATATAATGAAGCAATTATTTAAGAGAACATAAAACTAATTGAAAAGAATTAAAAAACAACAAAAACCTCTCCACATTGACCCAGCTGTTAACAGCGACCCGCTTCCTGCAGGAAGTTAACGAGCGAGGAGGACTATAGCGTCGGCAGGTGTGACTGCCCCTTGACACGGTTAACTTGAGAAGTTTGTTGTGGTTTTTGGCCATGTTTGTGGTTTTGTTTTTCAATTCTTTCATTGCATATAACCGGGACTTTCAGAGAATGGGAACACATATTCTTTTCAAAATGACATTGGACAATGAAGTATCATAAAATTGCACAAGGGGGAAAAAATATCCCACCTGACACCCATCACCTGTCATTTTATAATGAATGTGCTGATCATACTTTTATTGTTACAGATATGACATGAGGTTGAATTGTTTCCTTGTGGAAATACGTCATTTAAGGCACACCACAATCCAAGATGCATGAATACAACCATTGTATTTTCTATTTTTACAAAATATTTTATTTATGTTTTTATTTGTTTATTTGAGAGAGAGAGGCAGATAGAGAGAATGGGTGTGCCAGGGCCTCCAGCCACTACAAGTGAACTCTAGATGCATGCGCCACCTTGTATATTTGGCTTTATGGGATTCTGGGGAATCAAACCTGCATCCTCAGGCTTCACAGGCAAGCGCCTTAACTGCTGAGCCATCTCTCCAGTCCCTAACATTGCACTTTCCGATGGCCCAATGCAAAGTATTGGCTGATGATCCACGTTCGGCAGCATACTGTTTCAGAAACTTCAAACCTTTGTGAAATATTAATCTGCCAGAGAAAGTAGTCCCTTTGCAGGTGAGATAAGAAAACTCAGCTGCTTCCCCTCTATACTTCGTTTCCTCTTCCGTAATCAATCTAGCTCCTCCGATTATCTATGTGACAGATGTTAAATGGAGAGACGTTTAATTTTCCCAAGGTGTTATTATATACGTATTTTATGTTCGTTTGTTTTCACTCATCTAACTGCTTCATTGGAATGATATCTCCTGGATGAGTGTCTTGGGCTGTGAGAACTCCACATCTCGTTCCTAAATAAGCCTTCCCTGACCAGAAAAAGGCATTTTACTGCCCTATAACAATAAATCCTTTTTCCCCTTCTGACTCCTTGTCTACTCACGATTAGATCCACTTTTCCAAGAAGTTATCCCAGCAGGGTGAGATAACCTACGATTGACAAAAGGGTTCTCTGATCACACAGGGGTTCGGAGGTTCCTATTCCCTAGATGAATAAAGGTTTTGAAAAGCTAGATAATGAAAAAAATAGGCAGGATTCCTCCATATTTTTGGACTCGACACCTGATGTGTGTTGCAGTCCCTCTTAAAAGTTCTTGGAAATAATTTAGAGAGCTGTGACACATTGGTTTGTAACAGGACTCCATGAAATGTGGCTTCCTCGGTAGGGTCCAAGTTTCCAAATCCAAGGATATGGACCAGGGTATTTCTTCACTGATGGGTGGTGATCTCTAACATGTTGCAGGCAGACAGTGAGGCAGGAAATTTACTTGATCATGGGAAATGACAGGAACCAGCACCCCTACTAATGTCTGGAAGGATTCACAAATTACATATTTATGTTCTGCTGGACTATTGTGGCCCTTATGGACATCCATTAAACCATATTTATAAATGTATTTATTTATGACATGACTATTATTCTGGGTGATTGGAATAAGTCCAGAGCAGAGAAAATTCCCTATTCTGATAATACTTAGCATGTTGAATCTTCAGGAAACAAGGATTTATATCTGCATTTTACAGAAAACCAAAGCGCCTTCAGATTACCAACATGGTAACTCAGCATGAAAAAGGTATCTGGATGGGCGCTTGCCTGCAAAGCCTACTGACCCAGGTTTGATTCCCCAGCACCCATGCAAAGCCAGACGCACAAATTGATGCACGCATCTGGAGTTTGTTTACAGCAACTAGAGGCCATGGTGAACCCATTTTTTCTGTCTCTCTGCTCTCAGTCTCTCTCTGCTTATAAATATATGTAACATACATATATTATATATAATTAATATATCTATACTTAAAAGAAAAAGCTATCTGGAAATATTCAAAAGTCTCCTTGTGAAGTTCACATCCTAATTCAGACCCCTATGTGCAGGTCCTTGCTACCAGGGAGTTAGAGCATCTGACAGCAGAGGTCCACACAAGATGATGTCAGGGGAGACAAACTCCAAACGCGGAGACGGCTCATCGTGGCTACTGACCTTGAGATTTTTGTTTTGAAAAAATATACAATATTGTTTTAAGTAGAAACTTTGTATGGACACATCATATTTTGGTACCATCATTGCCTTTCTTCCCTTCTTCCATTCCACTGAGGGGCCTCCTCAGGGGGAGGGCTAGTATAACCATGGGGTTATGGGTTATGAGTTGTGAGAGCAGCAGTCAGTCATTGTGTGTTTTGGGTGGGGGGGGGGCAATGTCTCTAGATATTCCCTCCCACCCTGTGGCTCTTACAGTCTTTGTGCTTGTTCTTTCATAAAATTCTCTGAGCCTTGGTGGGTGTGCTTTAAGTCTACTTTAGTGTTGAGCTCTCAGTAGCTTCTGGATTTCTGCTTTGGTGCATGTTGAGTGTCCTCAGTGTCTATGGCCATCACCCTGGCTGCAGGTTGTCAGGCTCACCAGTGGAAGCAGCGCTCTCGCTCATCTCACCAGTTCCTCTGTGGTTTCACCCAGGCCTTGGTTGACCTGTTAGGGGTGCTTCACCTCCTGCCAGGGAGTCAGCTATCTTTTCTTGTCTTATTGGTAGATTTTGGTTGTCCTTGGTTCTCACTTGATTACCAGTTATAGGTTTCCAACAATTACCTATAATAATAGGAGGGGTCAAACCTGGAGGCACATTTATGTGGAGTAAATAATACTGTTCTCTTTTCTAAGATATTTTTGCATCAGCAGTCTCTGTAAACCCTCTCATCCTTGGCAGTGTCTAACCTAACTTTACTGGGAAACTTAATCTATATATTTACAAATCACTCTCCCTCAAACCCATCTTTAAGCTCACCAAACCTCTTATTCTGACTCTCTCAGCTGAGAATATGCTGTGTACCCAAATCCTCCCCAGTCTTTGCTTGTGATTTTCATGGGGGGTGGGGGGCAGAATAAGCTTGGAATTGAAGCTTCGATCCTTGCTTTTCTTCTCGCTTAGAGAATGAAGCATTCAAACCAGTTGCTTTTTCCTCCGCTGAACTTTCTTTTGCTGGCTGGTGAACCGTTCTTGGGCAGTAAGGGCTCTAATTTAGCCTCCCTGTCACATGGGTGAAGCCCCTCAGGTCCTGTGGAGGCTTCTGCCTTTGGGCTCTTGTAGAGTGTTCTCCCTAGGGCTGTCACAGCCTTAGCTTTACCTCCTGTCTAGACACAGGTGGTATACCAATTTTCAAATCAGTATTTTCCTTTAAACTTTAAATCCCTTTCCCACAGCCTGCCTGGTATTATCTTCTATATGTCTAGTTGCATCTCCAATTCTGTCTCTCTAAAATGTTTATTTATCAGCAAAGATAGAGAGAGAGAGAGGGAGAAAGGAGAATGGGCATACCAGGGCCTCTTGCCACTGCAAATAAACTGAAGACCCATTCAGTACTTTGTGCATCTGGCTTTATGTAGGTACTGGGGAACTGAACCTGGGCCATTAGGCTTTGCAAGCAAGCACCTTACTGCTGAGCCATCACTCCAGCCCTTCTTACATTTATTTATTTGCAAGGAGAAAAAGAAAGAGTGAAATTCTCCCTCTCTAAACCTGTTCCTTCTCAGCTCCTCAGACTTGTGCTCACTTTGCCACTTAGTTATGCTTCAGGCATTGCCTTTGCAGGGTGGGGACATGTACTTTATCTCCGTGGCTCTACGTGTGAAGTTTCCATCACGGTACGTCTAAGTCATGAGTCAGTCTCCTACTGCGTTCTAAACACCTTGGGGACAGCTAGTAGGTCTTAGTCACCTTTCCATTCTCAGTGCTGGGCAAGTGTCAGGCACATTGTCTGTCAAGCAGTTAATGCTGGCAATGAATGAATGAATTACAAGAATAAAGGGACAGAAAAAAAGGAAGTGAACAAAACCAAATATGCTTCCTATGAATGTATAGAGTTTGCTAAGGATACTTAATGATTTAAGAGATTTCTAAAACAACTTAAAGCAGAGAAAAATGCTGGGAGCATTTTCTGTGCTTAAAGGTATACAGAAATGTTCCTGACACTGATCCAGAAAAGATAGTAATGTGGAAGTGTGTCTACTGAAATGTTGTTCAGCCTGTGCATATGAGGTTTAAGGATTCTTTCAAACTTCTAGAGTTATAACTTTTGATGTCTTAATCAAAAATGCAAACTAGGAGCTGGAGAGATGGCTTAGTGGTTAAAGTGCTTGCCTGCAAAGCCTGAGGTGATTCCCCAGTACCCATATAAAGCCAGATGCACAAAGTGGCACATGCATCTGTAATTTGTTTGCAGAGGCTAGAGGCTCTGGAGTGCCTTTTTTTTTTCTCTCTCTCTCTCTCTCTTTCTCATTGCTTGAAAATAAATAAATAAATAAATAAATAAATAAATAAATACAAACTGTGGGCTGGGGAGATGGATGGCTCAGCAGTTAAAAGCACTTGCCTACAAAGCCTGCTGGCTAGGGTTTTAATTCCCCAGTACCCATGTGAAGCTAGATGCATAAAGTGGAACATACATCTAGACTTTGTTTGCAGTGGCAAGAGGACTTGGGGCACCCACTCTTTCTTTCTCCTCTTGTAAATAAATAAACATCTTAAATGTGAACTGGGAGGCTGGAGAGATGGCTCAAGGGTTAAGGCACTTGGGTGCAAAGCCTAACAGCCTATGTTTGATTCCCCAGTGCTCATGTAAAGCCAGATACACAAAGTGGCACATGCACCTGATTCCAGATTTTCATTTGCAGCGGCAAGAGGTCTTGATGTACCCATTCTCTCTCTCTCTCTCTGTCTCTTTCTGTTTGTCACTCTCAAATAAATAAATAAAAATAAACAAAAGAATTAGAAATGGAGACAAGAGTCTTCTATTGTAGAGATTAAGTACATCCTCACTGATAGGAGTATATTATATACTAGAGAGTTGGCTCAGAAGTTAAGACACTTGCCTGCAAAGGCCAAAGAACCCAGGCTCGATTCCCCAGTACCCACATAAGCCAGCTGCACAAGGTGGCACATGCATCTGGAGTTCATTAAAAATAAAAAATAAAAAAAAGGAAAGCCAGGCGTGGTGGAGGGTGCCTTTAATCCCAACATTCAGGAGGCAGAGGTAGGAGGATCTCCGTGGGTTAGAGGCCACTCTGTGACTACATAGTAAATTCCAGAAAGCCAGGGCTATAGTGAAACCCTACCTTAAGAAAGAAAAAAAACAATGGAGTATAATGTAATAAATGGGCTTTACTTTCATGAAGAATAAGAGGAGGCACACAATGGACTTTCCTGTCAGCGAGTTCTATAGGTGAGTTACACGTATCACCCTGTGAGGTAAGCACTGTGTTTATCCCTTTTACAACAGAACACTTTGACAGAAATGTACCTGGAATAAGAATACACAAGTAAGAAGGTAGGGAGTAAGGCTGTGCTAACCTGACTGTCAGGTGCAGCGCTACAGTTGTAATAAACCTTCATAAACTGTAATTTTTCAACCTGTAAGGACGACGGTACTTGCCACGCAGCGTTACTGTAAGAATTAAATGAATGTTCCAAGTAGACGAGTGCCTGTCCTGCAGTATGATCCTCCCATATGCAGCTGCTGGCCATCAAGGTATCATGTAGACATATTTCTTTCGTTTTGTGGTTTGTTTTCTGAAGGTAGGATCTTATTCTAGCCCAGACCAGACCTGAACTCACTCTGTAGACCCAGTCTGGCCTCGATCTCACAGCAATCCTCCTACCTCTGCCTCCCAAGTGCTGAGACTAAAGGCACGTGCCACCACGAATGGCTTATGTAGACATATTTCAAGTCTGCCTTGTCATTAGACCCTCCCAGGAGAAGCCCCAAAGGGAACAAATAGCATGCTCACGTGGGTAATTGAGATGAATTTAATGAACAGAGTAGTAAGAAAAAACAACAGGGAAAAAGAGCACCCTAAAGCTAGATAGTAATTATGGGGAAACTTTAAGACCTACATAGTACAGGGAGTTTTTCTAGAACCCTGTATTCCAGAGGAATGCATGATAAATGCTGTTGTCTCCAGTTAGAGAATCATCATAGATAGTGCATGGGCTCGCAGAGAAGGAACCAGAGTAAGAAATGCCTAACCCTTCCACTTCCTGCCTTCCTCCAGGGTCCTGGCAGGGACTTCCTCTAGTCACACCCAGAGAGTTCTAGGTAATCCACTTAATGGTTCCCAGTCTTTTAGCATCTGTCTCTGTCATGGCTTTGAATGCTTTGCGGGATCTGGAAGGATGGCTTAGCAGTTAACGTGGTTGTCAGCAAAGCTAAAGGACCCAGGTTTGATTCCCCAGTACTCACAAAAAACTGGATGCATGTGTCTGGAGTTTGTTTGCAGTGGCTAGAGGCCCTGGCATGCCCATTCTCTCTCTCTCTTTCTCTCTCCCTCCGTCCCTCCCTCCCTGTCTCTTTTATAAAGGTCTTTGACCCATTCTCTATCTCCTATCCCTCATAAATAAATAAATAAATAAATAAATAAATAAATAATAAATGAAATATTAAAAATCATGCCTTGGTATATTATGTATAATCTGCCTGATTTCATGAAAAAATATATTGTGGGTATAATTTTAAATTGCTCATTGATGGGCAATTTCTTGGCCTAAGAATGGGTCATTCCTACATCCGTAAGTGACTTATTACTCATTTTGTATACCATAGGTAGAACTTAAATTTAAAGCAGGGTGGGAGGCTAGAAAGATGGCTCAGCAGTTAAAGACACTTGCTTGAAAAGCCTGAGAGACTGGGTTCAATCCCCCAGCACCCCCATAAAGCCAGATGCTCAAAGTAGCACATGCATGTGGAGTTCATTTGCAGTGGCAGCCATTCTCTCCCTCTCTCTCTCTTTTGCAAATAAATAAAAAAATAAAAATAAAGTAGGTGGGGAAGGATACAAAGATGAAGAGGGGAGGGAAATAGGAGAGATGGGTTGGGGAGAATCAAATAAATTGTATTTGAAAATACCATGTTTATATACTAATTAAAAATAAAAAAGTTAAATTCATGTTTACTTATTTGTTTCCAGAACTCTTATAAGAGGCTTTCCTTGAAGTGGGTGCTATTCTAAATCGTTAAACTTATTTAATTTAATCCCAATAAAAATTCCATGAGAGAGACATCATGTTTTTTTTAATCCATGTTTTATCAATGAAGGAATTTAAGCCAGGGACCAAACTCAAGGTCACACACCAGATGCCACAGTAAACACTGCAGCAAAGCCTACGGCCTGCTTCCTGCTGCCTCGTATCGCAAGCATCCTAGTTTCTTTAATGTGGGAATGTTTTTCATTTTATCCATCACGACAGCATGTAGACATACCCGAAGGATCACTTCTGAGAAGAGCTTTAAAACAGACTAAAAATGTGTGGACCTCAGTTAGATTCTGATTTGAACATGAGAGCTAGAAAAGAAAAAAGTTTTTGAAATAATCAGAAAAATTTAAACATATTATGAGAGGCTATCAAGGACTTGTTAAAACAATATTTGGAGCGCGAGGATACTAAAAACTAACCCCTTCTTAGAGAAATATTGAAGTTGGGTGGGTGGGGAAATAACTGTATTGGATCTGAAGACTGGGAGATGGATTAAACAAAAATGGCGAAAATGTGCTCAGGGTGGTATCCAGATGTTTTGTTTGGAACACTGTGCCATTTTCCCTGCTTGGTCACATGCTTATAATTTTTCATAGTTAAAAATGTAATATTCGGCTGGAGATATGGCTCAGCAGTTAAGGTGCTTGTTTGCAAAACCTGATGGCGCAGGGTCCCCAGAACCCTTGTAAAGCCAGTTGCACAAAGCTGGGCATGTGTCTGGAGTTTATGTGCAAAGGCAGGAGGTCCTGGTATGTCCAATCTCTCTCTCTTACTCTATCTCTTTTTCCTCTCTCTCTGAAATAAAACATGTTTTTAATGCTATTTATTTATTTGAGAAAGAGAGAGAGATTGAGTATGGATGTGCAAGGGCCTTCAGCCACTGCAAACGAACTCCAGACACATATACCACTACGTGTGTCTGGCTTATATAGGTTCCTGGGAGTCAAACCTGGGGGCTTCAGCTTTGTTGACAAGTGTCTTAACCACTAAGCCTCTCTAAAGCCTCGAATAAAATATTTAAAAAAAAAAGTTGTCCCTAAGCCAGGCGTGACGTTGCATACCTTTATACCCAGCACTCGGAAGGCAGAAGTAGGAGGACTGCCGTGATTTCGAGGCCACCCTGAGACTACATAGTGAGTTCCAGGTCAGCCTGGGCTAGAGCAAGCCTCTATCTTGAAAAAAAAAAAAAAAAGAAAAGAAAAGAAAAGAAAAACTGTCCCTAAACCCACCCATTGCCATGCCAGCACCAATCTCTTTAACACTCCTTCATATGGCTAGACTCTGTAAGTCCTTTAAAGCTCACCTTCTTCCATTAGCCTTTCTAGCTAGGCTATTCTGGACTTACTCATCCAGCTTATTACTGCTTTGAAAATCGGGGACTGGCATGAGGCTTGTTCCTTTCTGTATTATTTGCTCCATTCCTGAGTTATAGAAGGTTTAAATAAATGGTCCGCAAGTGAAGAAATCAAGCCATTGGTTGAAGCCTTGTTAATATACCAAGGTTTGTTTGTTTGTTTGTTTGTTTGTTTGCTTGTTTCCTTTTTTTTTTTTTTTGAGGTAGGATCTCACTCTGGCCCAGGCAGACCTGGAATTAACTATGTAGTCTCAGGGTGGCCTCGAACTCACAGCAATCCCCCTACCTCTGCCTCCTGAGTGCTGGCATTAAAGGCATGAGCCACCATACCTGGCTCCAAGGTTACTTTGTTTCAACTAGAATTACCAGCAGTCTACCACCAGTAATTACCTGTTCTTCCTCCTCATTTCCCCACCTTGATATCTCATGAGGTGATCTGAAGGAGATTTGGTACTTTCCAAATGCTATAAGAACAGGATTCCCAGAAAAGCACTCATGCAGGACAAAGGTATGACCAAACGAGGCAATTACACAGGTTTCTGCTACTGCTAAACTTAAGGAAATCATAGGATTCAGAGAAATAAGAGAAATCAGAATAGCCTAATCCTACTTTTTCTTGTTGTTGCTAGGAAATGGAGATTCAGGGAGGTAAATTGGCATGCTCAAATTTATTCCTATGGTAAGCTTACTTAGGTCTTTTTCTAGAGAATATTGATTTTGATGCTACATTTTGCACTTAATATTAATACCTTAGCCTTTTTTCAAAAAAAAAAACAAAAAAAAAAAAACTGACAATTACATAAGTCTGGAGGTATCTTTTTAAGACAAAGAAGATAAAATATGCATACAAAGTTGGGAACATACACACACACATATACATATATAATTAGAATGAAAAAATGGTCATGATATGATGGCATATTTTAAAAGGCTGAAAATAGCACAAATCCACAATACTAAACAATAATATATATATAAATTAATATTCCCCAATCTTTTGATTTGCTTATTTCAGGTCATTTAATTGATGATCTTAAAAGAATACAGTCAGACTGGAGAGGTGGCTTAGTAATTAAGATGCTTACCTGCAAAGCCTAGTGACCCGAGTTATATTCCCCAGGACCCATGTAAAGCCAGATGCACAAAGTGGTACATGTGTCTGGAGTTGGTTTGCAGCAACTGAAGGCCTTGGCATGGCCATTATCTCCCCTCCCTCTCTTCTCTCTCTCCTTGAAAATAAATAAATGAAAATATTAAAAGGAATATCCTCTAATAATATAATATGCCAAGAATTTCTGAATTCAATACAAATTTTTAGATTGATAATTGAATATGTAAAAGAGGGAGATAACTTTTCCAATTTGTGAAGACTTTTCCTTCAGGAGTCTCCGTTAGGCAAATTCAAGCGGTAGCAGAGCTCCGTTATCTAGACACACTGCAGGTGTGGGAGGTGAGAGTGTAAGGAGTGGCTATGTATGTATTCATTTGTTCAACGGACTTTCGTGAGGCCCCTACTGGGTGCAGAGATATAAGGAAAGTGCAAGATCTTTCTGCAGAAGGTGAGAAAATAGAAAGTCAAAATTCAGGGGCTGGAGAGATGGCTCTGCAGTTAAGGCACTTGCCTGCAAAGCCTAAGGATTCCCAAGTACCCACATAAAGCCAGATGCAGAAAGTGGCACATGCACCTGGAGTCTGTCTGCAGCAGATGGAGGTGTTGGCACACCCCTTTCTCTCGGTCCATCTCTCTTCTCTCTCTGCTTGCATATGAGTAATAAATAAATAGATACATGTAAAAATTCAGTCATAACCACACATGACAGGAGTAGAGAAAAAGGGTTTCACTCATTCTTTTAGGAGGATGAAGTGGAGAAGGATTTGGAGAGGAAGTGACTTTGAGGTGCGTCTTGGAGGATGTGTGAGATGGGAGGGAAATCACAAAGGCAACATGTATGAAGATGAGAGCCAGCACAGGAGGTGTGATGGCTCAATACGGGCAGAAGATGTAAAAGAGTCAATGTCTTTCAAGACTTGAAAGACAGAGAAGAATATGTGAGAAAGTGTGTGTGATCTGTTAAAGATCTGGAGCAATGTCTTGTGACAAGAAAAAGTCCTTCGTCTTTGCCGGTTTCCACTGTGACAACAGAGTCCACTATGTTGTAGATTAAGCACAGCATTTATTTCTCAGGTCGAAAAGACCAAGGTCAAAGTTCGGTAGATACAATGTCTGCTGAGGGTCTTCTTCATGTGGACTGTCTTCCTGTGTAGCCTCACCTAAAGGAGAAGAAAGAAGAAATGAATGTTTTCTTAGACTGGAGACATGGCTCAATGGCTAAAGCACTTGCCTGTAAGGCCTAATGACCCAGGTTCAATTACCTACTACCCATGTAAAGCCAGATGCACATATTAGTGCATGCATCTGGAGTTTGCAATGACCAGAGGTCCTGGCATCCTATTCTCTCTTTCTCTCTCACTCTCTCCGTCTCCTTGTAAATATATAAATGTTTTTTTTAAAAAAGAAAGAAATGAATGTTTTGGTGAGTGTTTCCTTCTTGTATACTTTATACCTCCTTAAAGGGTTTGAGACCCTGCAAATTTCTGCAGGTAATGATGGCCACTGTACAGTCATGAATGCAATGGCCACTTTGTTTCTAAGAGACGATGTTGTAAGCACTCCTCCCCCTTCTTTGGCTCTTACATTCTGTCCACCCATAACAGGCTCCCACAGTGGTCACAGAGCCTTGGAGGGATAGAGTTGGCTCATTTAGTGAGGAACACTCCACTGTCATTTTTTGTCTCAGCACTTTGATGAGTTTTGAGTCTCTACAGTAGTCACCATCATGAACCTTCTCTAACCAAAAGTCAAAACAGCATTGATATGTGGGCAAAAACATAATATTGAGAAGACAATTTGGTGGACATAATATATCCATTTAGCCAAACAACAACAGTGGTTTCCTCCTTAAAGCTTATGACCTTCCCAGCCACAGGCTTTTAACTAGGTTTTTCAGTGTGTGGCATGGATTCCCTTCTATGGAACAGGCCTCAAATCCAGTCAGAGAGCAGTTGGTTACCACTCTCCCTCCACAATAGATGTGCCACTATTGCATTAGTGGACACATTTTTCCAGGGTCCACTACTGGCTAACACTGTTGTTGACTCTTCCACCCTGATAGGCTGCATAGCACTATATGCTACCATTAACTTTCATGATGGATAGCTTTATACTTTTAGTAAGCTCTCTGACTCTTCTATAATTCAAAATCTACGTGGCTCCTCTCTTACTTCTTATGTTTTCTGACTTGCCCTAAAGTGGCTTTAAAAACAAGGGACCTATGATATCTCCCTGCCTGTCTCAGTCGGTTTTATTTTGGTCAAACACTAGTCTCTCAATAAATAATTCTTCAAGCATTCTCTTTATAAGTCCAGTCTCCTTGCAGTACCTGACATGGTCTTCATTAGCCTCATTAAACTTAAATATATTTTAAAAGAATGGGGCTGGAGAGATGACCTGGATTCAATTCCCCAGTAACCACATAAAGCCAGAGGCACAAAGTGGCACATGCATTTGGAGTTGCTTTGTAGTGGCTAGAGGCCCTAGTGTGCCCATTCCCCACCACCTCCGCCTTTCTCTGTCTCTCATCTCCCTCTGCTTGCAAATGAAACAAATAAAAATATATTTTAAAAAATGTAACGCATGAGCTGGATGTGGTAGCACAAGCCTATAGCTCCAGCCATGGGGAGATAGGATCAGGATGTTCAGGAGGCCAATGTCATGTTTAGTGACATAGTGAATTAGAAGCCAGCCTAGTATATGACACCCTATCTCAAAAATGTCCCTTCTGATTCAGTTCTTTGGTTCAATGGCCTAATTTCACATACTCAGTAGTACATGTGACTATTGGCTACAGCAGTGGCTAGTTTACACATAGAAGGTACATCCTTCTAGAAAGTTCTATTGGCCATTTGGAGATGGGACATCATTCTCAATTCCTTTAAATCTGACAAAGTTTATGCATAATGCTAATGAGCTTTTCCACTTAGTTCTTTTGAGAGCACAATCATATCTATTTTCATAGGGATCATAAATGATATTTTTACATACAGTTTTAATGGTATCATGAAAATAGTGAAGATTAAAACATCTAAGCAACAGTTTCGGGTCCAGTTAGCAGAGGTTGCCAATGTGGAAAGCAACATAAAGATATGATGGCATGGGCTGGAAAGATGGCTTAGCGGTTAAGGTGCTTGCCTCAGAAGCCTAAGGACCCAGGTTTGATTCCCCAGTGCCCACGTAAACCAGATGCACAAGGTGGCACATGTGTCTGGAGTTCATTTGCAACGGCTAGAGGCACTGGTGTACCCATTCTCTCTCCCTCCTTCTCTCTCTCTCTCTCTCTCTCTCATCTGTCTCTTTCTCTCTAAAATAAATAAATAACATTTAAAAATATTTAAACAGATGTGATAGGGTATTGATGCAATAATCCAATATTTGCAAAGGAAAAGGTAGTTCTCAATACTGAACAGTCTATGGTCTGCCTTGGATGTGTTACCCAAGGGTAATAAATCCTCCCTGTTTGCTAACTCAGCCAACTGCTGTGCTTGATGGACTCCGGAGAATTTATAGTCTCTTTCTGAAAATGTATTAGCGACTGGATCACTATAGTCATAATTTCAGGATTGCAAACCCACTCTTACCCAGCCTTTCACAAATAAATTAAGTGGCATCATTTGAGTAGTAACTAGAGTTGCGTGAGTGTTTCCTATCCAAATCCTTCTCTGTCATGCCTGTCAGTCAAAACTTGGGAGGTGGGGGGAGGAAAAGAAAGAAAGACAAAATTACCCGATCACATTGCCAACCTGGGATACATTTAAAGTAATCAATCTCCTTTATGAAGAGACTAAACTCTGGTAATTCATCTGCTTACAATATCCCAAAGAGAAATAGGTCATCACGCAGCAAAAACAATAAGCAGAGCACAGTTTGGAAGAATCAATAGTGTCATGATAAATGAAGTCCTTTCCTGTGGCTGGGAATCCCAACTGACTCCCCTCCAGCCCCCCTCCCACACAGTCACCCCCACTCTCCTGAGACAGAGCCTAGGTCACACCAGCCCCAGAGACACGGAAGGAAAGCAGCTCTTTCTGAAAGGGCACCCCAGTGTGGCAGCCTATCGCTGGACCTCTGTCACATTTCAGCTGTGCTGGCTAGATCATGCAGCCACCATACTTAGCAAGTGTGACGGACACCCACCCGGTGCTGGGAGGACTTGGTGGCATTCCTGCTGACAAGGACATTCAGAGTGTATTCTTCTTTGGCCATTATGAGGTGCATCAGACAAAGAGGCAAGTGGCCAGACTGTTCAAAGTTAACTGCAAACAGGAAAAAAGAAAGTTAATGTGACCCACTGCAGTATTCTCTCTTAGCATGCACTTGGAAGCTTTGAAAGTCCCGTTAAGTATCTCCTTTTTTTTTTTTTAAGATAAATACCTATTAAGTAATGTATATGCACAAGCTGAAGTGTTAAATGGTTTGTTGAAACCTATTAGAGTACACAAGATGATAAACATAAATTATAGCTAATATACTGCACCAGTGATTTTTAAACATAAAAATTACTGACACTGTAAAAACACACTTGAGTCATCGTAGCAGCATAATAGCACTAATCCATGTTTATCCAACCATGCACTTTTCAAAAACAACACAAACCTCTAATAAACGCTTTGGCTTCACCTTGACAACTTAGACGGGTTATTGCCTCGTTCATGCCTGGATAACCATGTGTTATGACTTAAATGTTCTTTAATATCAATTTATGCCTTGAAGAAAAAAAAGATTGAATAACATAGTGTACATATGGTTCAATTTATTACAGCAAAACAATCATTTTAGTTTGAAGATATTTTCTCATGGTGCATATCATAGAAATCTTCTTCAATAGAGCTCTCAATAAACCAGATTTTTTATGTCACAATAAATGAATCTAAGGCAGCTAATTGTTGCTTAGATTCTAAATAGATGGGTCTATTTGGCTTCCTTGTCAATCAAGAAATACATTCCTTAACACTTGTATTTCTGGATTCTAATGCCTCTAATTGGATTTTACACTATCTGATTAATGAGGTAGTTTATAGGCTACTATAAAAAATTGATACTGAAAAAAAATGGGAAAAGAAAATACAGACTTGTCAGCATTATTAGCAAAGAAGACGCCATGAATCACAGTGGTTACAGACACAAAACAGGGGTGAAAGGAAGTAGGGGTGAGGGAGTGAATTCTAGAAAGAGAATCGATCAAAATTGGGTATGGGATCTCAGAAGTGACTTGGAAGTAGATACATTATGATTTGAGTTGGGATTTCTAGGGCATTGTCTGTCTGCCCCTCTTGGCTCTACTACCAAGATCCCAAATCCAATCAAGTAGACAGATACCTATTTTCTTAAGACATTCAGGCAATGAAATCAATAGTTAATCATAGGAAGGGAAAATAGAACCAATGCGCTCATAGACTATACTGCTCATAGCCAAGTAGCAAACTTAACAACAATTTTTAAGACATATTCTTTTATCATTTACCATTTCTCACTTTCTTGACTAGTTAACAATGGGGTCTGAGAACACCCTTTTGGGAAGGGGATGGATGGAGTTATAGATGTAAATGATTCTACTATACCTGATAAGTTACTCTGAAAATGACCCAAGGGGCATGATAGAAAATAAAAGAAACCCATAGACCCACCTATGCTTTTTATTTCTTTAGTTTTTTTTTCCTTTTGGTTTTTTGAGGTAGGGTTTTGTTCTAGCCCAGGCTGACCTGGAATTCACTGTGTAATCTCAGGCTTGCCTTGAACTGATGCAATCCTCCTACCTCTGCTTCCTGAGTATGTCACCATACTAGGTTTCTTCAGTTTTTTTGAGACTGGGTCTCTTTTAGCTGAGGTTGATATTTAACTCTTGATCTTCTTCTTTATTTTTTTTTTAACATTTTATTTATTGTTTTGAGAGAGGAGGAGACAGAGGCAGTTGAAGAGAGCGAATGGGCATGCCAGGGCTTCCAGCCACTGCAAATGAACTCCAGATGCACGTGCCACCAAAAAAATACAATAAAAAATACATAGCCTCCTGACAATTTTCCAAAGAATTTTATTGAATGAATGCTAGGCAATGGAGTGCTCTACTCACTCAACAAACCTGCTTCTATTTCTAGATAGAGTTTCATTTAGACACTGCACCCAAGGCAACACCGACTCTCCTTTGAACTAATGTATTTTTGAATTCGGCATCTCTCCACGGTCTTTTCCGTGATCACCTGCTATATCTCCTTCACTTGCCAAGGTGTTCGTTAACCCTGTATGTCAAGTAGGTGAAAAAAATGCACTTGTAACCAGTTACATTTGCTAAACAATCAAATCATGAACTGAGCAATAAAAATAAAGTCAAACTCAACTCCTCTACTTCCAAACTGTGGTCATCTTTCTATCAGGGTTTCTAGCTTTAAAAACAATATTTTATTTATTTAAGAGAGAGAGAGAATATGAAAGCGGGCATGGGCATGCCAGAGCCTCCTGTCCCTGCAAATGTACTCCAAACACATGTGCCCCTTTGTGTATCTGTCTTTATATGGGTGCTGGGGAGTTGAACCCATGGTAACATGTTTTGCAAGCAAGTGCCTTTAACTTCTGGGCCATCTCTTCAGCCCTAGCTCTATTCTTCATCCATCCAAAGAGACTGAACTTTATAATTGTATGAGTTTAAAATCTATATGGGTGTTCAAAATTCAAAATGTCCCCCTTTTGTCTATTCTTGAAAGCATCATAATCACAAACAGTAAAAACAGGACCTTGTGGGCTGGAGAGATGGCTCAGCAGTTAAGGCATGTGCCTGCAAAGCCTGGGTTCGATTGCCCAGTACCCACATAAAGCTAGATGCACAAAATGGCACCTGCATCTGGAATTCCATCTGTAGCAGCTGGAGGCACTGTTGTGCCTATTCTCTCTGTCTCTCCTTGCTTGCAAATAAAGTTTTAAAAACACAAAAACGGGGATGTTGTTCTCTAATAGGCCGGACTTGTGTCGATGCCCACTGGAACAAATTCTGGAACTGTCTAATCCTTCTCCATTATCTAGTTGCCCAGCATACACATTCTGGGATGAAACTCAAAGCCAGCGACTGTTTATCATCATTAGTTCCTTCAAGCAACGATTCACTGCAGGTCCACATGCTGTTCAAGACAGCTTCCAACCGCCAGCAACCAGGCTTCCCTTAGAGCATCCGGAAGTCTCTGCAGCTGGAGGAAGCCCACTGCAGCTTCCAAATGCAGAGGTCTTTGAGCACCCTCTTGGTAGACCACACACACTGAACACTCCCAAGGAGCCCCCTGGTAAAATGACCTAAAAAGACGTCAGTATGCCCAGTTATGTAAATTCCATTTCTCTAAGAGTAATAGGTATGTGATTTGAAATAGATTCACCACTAGGCAAAGGTGGAGGTAGAAACATTAACAACAGTTTTGATAGTAACTTAGAAAATGGCCGCCAGAATATTCTTGGCTCAGTTGATGAAATTTAAAAAAACAAACAAACAAACAAAAAAAAACCTGTTTCTCTGAAGCTACATGCAAGGTTTTACATAATAACCAAAAGACAAGCTGGGCATGGTGGTACATGCCTTTAATCTTAGCACTTGGAAGACAGAAGTAGGAGAATTGCTGTGAGTTTGTGAGTTCGAGACCAGCCTGAGACTACACTGAGTTCCAGGTCAGCCTGGGCTAGAGTGAGACATCAAAATAATAATAGTAATAAGCTGACTGTGGTGGCACATGCCTATAGTCCCAGCACTCAGGAGGCCAAGATTGTAAGATCACTGAGAGTCTGGGATTCCACAGTGAATTCTAGGTCAGCCTGGGCTAAAGTGAGACCCTAACTCAAAAAACCAATAATAATAATAACTGTTTTCATGACTGCCCTATTTACAAAATCAATCATTCTATACTGTTAAACTATGTCTAGAAATTATATAAGCATGGTCTGGAGAGATGGTTTAGAGTTAAGGTACTTGCCTGCAAAGCCAAAGGACCTAGGTTCAATTCTTCAAGACCCACGTAAACCAGATGCAGAAGGTGGTGCATGTGTCTGGAGTTCATTTGCTGTGGCTGGAGAACCTGGAGCACCCATTCTCTCCTTCTCTGTCTCTGTCTCAAATACATAAGTAAAAATAAAAATATTTTTATAAAAAGAAGTTGTATAAGTGATGATGTTCATTTTACTTCACGTAATTTTCCTTGGCTAGTTGATGGTCTTGATGGTTCAGGATGCAAACTGAATTTTACACACACACACACACATATATGTATGTATGTATGTATATATATATATATATACATATATATATATATATATATGAGATATATATATATATCTCATCATGGGCCACAGCTTATAAACTCATCAGCTCCAAACAAATATCCAGGCCCATATAAACATCTTAGAGACACGGCCTGCACACTGATGTGCCAGTTCTTCTGGTGCTTTCTAGCTCCAGGACCAGCTTGGCTATGAAAACGTGCCTAGCAACCTTGAATACCAAGCTTAAATTTTTTATGTTTCATTTTTGAGATAGGGTCCAGGCTGGCCTGGAATTCACTATGGAGTCTGAGGACGGCCTTGAACTCACAGAGATCCTCCTCCCTCTGCCTCCAGAGTGTTGGGATTAGAGGTGTGCGCCACCGTGCCTGGCTGAGGCTTAAACTTTGATTTGAACCCTTTGCCCTCTGTTAAGGGATCTGTAGCAACAACTGGTAAGTGAGAAATTCCCAGAAGCACTAACTTGGAAGAGAGAGGCACATGTTTTCATCTGTGTCCTAGGAATCAGGTCCATGGAGACCTATACCAGGGAGGAAGCTCGCAGGCTCATTCAATATGTGTATCTGCTTTATATTTATGTTGTTGGGTGGACTATGTATGTGTACATAATTATTAAATGTTACCCCAAAAAGACATCTCCACAAATGGCACATTTTCAGTGGCAACTTCATATATATTTTTGTGGGTAATGGGACGGGACCACCATCACAAGGTGGCAAGAACAAAGCCACATCCTCCACCATTCACTTTCTCCAAATCCTGTCCCATCTTACCTTCAGAGTTCCCCAGAGTGAACAGTCTGTGTGGAGACAGGGTTTATCTCTTTTACATTCAGATGGTGGTGTTTCCTGCTTGATAAGTCAGCTGGATTATCTCTGCACCCTGCCTCGCACCCCCCCTCCCAGCCACCCCCCCAACAGCTTTTGGTCTCCCAAAAGCTGTCTGCTGCCTCAGGCAAACTTAATGATGGCAGGGCCGCAGAGCCAAAAAAGGAAAACCACCTGTGGCCAGTGGAAAGTTTAGTCCTGAAATAGATTGGCAATGGCCATCACCTGCCTGCTGTGTGGGAGCCCAATCAAAGTCTATTCATCACAACTGTACAGATAAGGGCTTTTTCCCCCTCTTCCTTTTTTTTTCTTTCTTCTCCTTCTTCTTCTTCTTCTTTTTTCTGTTGCTTTTGTTGACTGGAATGTGATAGGCAGAAAACAGAATATAGCAAAGAAAAAAGAATTATACTCTGCACTGGCCCCAAGGGAGTGCTTTTTAGATGGGGTCTTCGGCAGTGGTCGTTCTGAAAAGAACGTCACACACGTTACTCTGGAAAATGAACTTGGACTTCTTTCTTTCTTAAAGTATCTCATGACTTTTTCTCGGATTTCTAAGGGAATTATGAAAGAGAAAAGAATGACAGTTAACGACAGTTTAGCCGAGGACCTATTGTGTACTGGGGAGCACGCTAGCAGGGGCTTGTTGGTAAGGGTGCTCTTTTTTGACTTTTAAAAAATTTATTTACTTATGAGAAAGACACAGAGAGAGAATGAGGGAGGGAGAGAATGGACATACCAGGGTCTCCAGCCACTGCAAATGCACTCCAGATGCATGTGCCACCATGTACTTCTGGCTTACATGGGTCCTGGGGAATCAAACCTGCATCCTTAGGCTTCACAGGCAAGTGCTTTAACAACTGAAAAAATCTGTCCAGCCCAGGAAGGGTGCTCTTTTGTCCATATTTGCTAACACACACACACACACACACACACACACACAAAATAAATAAATAAATAAATAAATAAATAAATAAAAGAGAAGAGGTCAAGCAATCTTGAATACCATGAGAAGTGTCTATGATTTATCTTTATCTTCCTGTATCCTTCTCTTTCCGTAATTCTAGGTATGTCTGATTATTGATTCTCTGCTGGGCTGCCAAAGTGTCCCTGTCTTTTCTCTGTCTCCTTGGCTGACTGTTTTATTGTTTTTAGTTCATGTATTATTATCTTCAAGCAGAGAAAGAGAGCGAGCGAAAGGGAATGGGCACATCAGGGCCTCTTGACACTGCAAACAAACTCCAGGTGCATGCACCACTCTGTGCACCTGGCTTCATGTGGGTACTGGGAATTTGAACCTGGGTCATCAAGCTTGCAAGCCACCTCCTCAACCACTAAGCCATCTTTCCAGTCCATCTTTCATCATTGGTGTTGATACTAGGCCCAAAGTAATTGACACTGTTCTTGGGAGATCTCATCTCAGTGTAGGGTTATAAGTAACATCTTTATGTTAGTATTTGCCCAAGAAGTCTGTCTAACATCTCTCTCCTGACATCCACACCGATGTGCTTAGGCAGCTGCTTGTCACAAAGCCAGTGAATAAGAGAGGTGCAGAGGGTTTGGGAGTGCTCTCAGCCTCTGGGTTAGGAGTGTGTCATGTTTTCCTCTGTTGTCTAGAGGATGGGACAGGGTTGTAAGTGCAAAAACACAGTTAAGACAGAACAGGTAACATATGAATAAGAGGGAGGAGTTGGCAAGGCCCTGCACTGCAAATGGAAAAGCAGCATGGAGCCTGGATGTTAATAAATTTGCTAAATTATAGCATGAACTATGAGCACTTGCCCTAGATGCCTTAAATTGTACAAAAAATAATTCCTCCTTCTTTAAATTATATGCATGTGTAAAAGAGAGAGAGAAAGACAGAGACAGAGAGCTGTAGCTGCATGTAATTTTACTCTTTAGGTTAGAAAATATATAGTTGAATGAGAGGATGATATTTAGCACAGAGGGAATATCCACAAAATTATGTATTTCATTTTACAAAGGATATCACAACACAGTCAAATAGGCACAAATTCATTACATCACCTTTGGTGAACTCTAAATTAATACAATAAGTAATTAAATTCAACCAACACAAATTCTCCCACCACCATCACCATAGTCACACCTCACCATCCAAATACATTCAATTAGAGAATTAAAACATAACTTTTATGAACTCTTGAACAAAAAGAAAAATGATATGCAAAATATATGCAATTTAATACTAAACAGAGATACCAACATTTATTTTTCCACTTATTTATCTCTATATGGCCTGGTGAATTCTAATCTTATTCAATCAGATATATTGTTATAACTGCTTTTGTTTTAATTTTTGCCTCAAATTTGTTCTAAACATAATAAAAGGAGCCCGACCACATATCTTTTTGTTACGAAACCATCATCTTTTCAAACATTACTTTCTGGCTTAGATATCTCTGACTCAAGCATTTTCTACCATAGCTCTGGGACTTGCTGTTTCTCAAGGAGCCATGGTTCCTTTTAATGAGAAATAGTATTCAGACACCAAGCTTAGGTATGCTCTCTATACTAGAAATGGCATAGCCTCCAGGCCCTTCCAGAGCACAGAGTCCACACTAGTCTACTGTTTTTCATGTTTGAAGCCTCCTTCTCTATCACTATATTACAAAAAAAAATGTTCTCCTCATACTTAATATCTACTCACTTCTTCAAGCTGAAGAAACAGTTTTGGACTTTTAACCCATATCTCTGTGAGAAACAAACATACAACTCCTGTTCAAAATTTCTTTAGAGAGCCTTACTCTTCAAAATTATAAAGTTAAAAAAAAGAAAAAGAGCCAGGCTTGGTGGCGCACACCTTTAATCCCAGTACTTGGGAGGGAGAGGTAGGAGGATCGCGTGAGTTTGAGGCCAGCCTGAGACTACATAGTGAATTCTAGTTAGCCTGGACTAGAGTGAGGCCACACCTCGTAAAACCAATGTACCTATATCTTAAATTCAAAAAGGACACAGATGTTTCAGAAAATTTTTCCATATGAAAGAATGTTAAGAGACAAAATAATTGAAGAAAGTAAGTGATCTTGACTTTCATTCCTGAGTGGAAGATAAGATTATGTGGATAATTAGTGTGAAATATTATATGGAGTTCAGCTTAACTAATGTCCTTAGATCAATGCTATGTTTCAAGATTTGAGAATTCAATTGTGATTTCTGTAGATAGTACTTAGGAGTACAGGACAGATTTCCGGGATTTTCTCTCAATTTGATCAGAAAAACAAATGCATATATGCTTGTAGACACATGTACGTATAAGAATAAATACATATGTTTATGTATGAATACATGCAGAGTATAAACAAAAGTAAATAAATAAAGCCAATGAGGTAAAGTATTAACTATTTAGAAATCTTGATAAAGGGCACAGTAAACTCATTTGTATTATTCTTAATTTGTCTGAAAGTCTGAATGATGTGAAAAGTAAATTATAGAAGAAAGAGAAATAAGAAACAAAGTGTGTGTGGGGGGGGACCAGCAAGGCACAGTCTATAAATCAACAGGGGTATGCTCTGAGGGAGGTGTCTAAGATTTTGGGAGCATGTATTTAAAATATATAAGTGAACTTAGTTATCTTGAAGTAAACTAGGAAAACAACAACACATGTTCCCAAAAGTAGAAGTAATCAAGATGTAATACATACGCATGGAAAATATCAAAAACCACACAAATCAAAAAGATAGATGCAACAATTAGAAAAACAGGGAAACAGCAGTCAAAATATAAACACAGCGCTGGAGAGACAGCTTAGCGGTTAAGACATTTGCCTGCAAAGCCAAAGGACCCAGGTTCAATTCCCCAGGACCCACATAAGCCAGATGCATAACGTGGCACACGCAACTGGAGTTCATTTACAGCAGCTTGAGGCCCTGGCATGCCCATTCTCTCTCTCTCTCTCTCCCAAATAAATAAATAAAATAAAATATTTAAAATGTATATAAAAATAACCCATAAATATTCACAGATAAAATGCAGCCTTGTCCCCTACAGAGAACAATAAAGGGAACACGGTGTGGAAATGCGTGGCTTATAAGTGAACAAGTACACCGCACAGTGTGATGCGCATAGTTGAGAGAGCACACATACGATGTCCGCATGTTTGAACAGCCAGCTGAAGAGGATGATGCAATGGGAAAATATAAATCCACTCAAGGAAATGAAGACGTTCTGAATAATATAACCACTTACATAACCAAAATAAATCTAAACGCTGTTCCAGCATGACTCCTAGAGGGGAGGAAACGTCAGGATACTGGGAAGATTCAACATTGGAAAATGTCATTTATCCTCAACAGAATAAGTAAATGTAATCTCCTCTCAATCAAAATTCCATTAGAATCTTCCACGTGTATTAAGAATCTAATTCTAAGTTTAAATGAAAGAGAATGTTGACAAATATAACCAGGATCTCTTGGAAAACAGGAAATAACGAGGGATTGTTTCAACCCAAGCCTTACAGTATAGTATAATAACACTGTGGCAATTAAAAGAGGAGTATTGATGCATAATGGCATTCACTTGTGAAAAGTAATAGTGGTCTCAAGCACAGATCAATATGCATAAGAAATGTTAAATATTTCACATGGAGTGGAAAAAAGATAGTGTCAGGTCAATTGACTTTGTCTGAGTTTAATCACCTGCCTATTACTATTGAAGAGCTTGAACATTGTCTCTTATCATTTACCTAAATGCAACAAAATCTCATGTAGAGAAAAGTTCTGAAATTACTTTGAAAAATTACAAATCTATCCAAAAGAATTTTGGGGAAATCTTGGACTAGGATAGATAAGTCTTTGTAAACATGACACAAATTGAAAATGCAACATGAAAAAGACTTTAGAGAAAATGTCAGTAAGATAGATGATATGAAAACTCCCCTCAAATGAAAAACAAATCACATGGCAAGTACTTATGGAAGTACAGCTTCATTATTTATAAGCAGAGGAATTAAATCAGAAATATATATATATATGTATATATATATACATATATATGTATATATGTACACATACATACACACACACATGGCAAAAGCAGGTTAAAAAGACTATATTTGCTACCATACTACTCAAAAATTTTGCACAAAATAAAATAATGTAAATCCATGCATACTTAATGTAAGTGCAAGAACCCAATACATAGCCAATTCAATGAACAAAATAATTCTTATTATTCTCAGGGGACATGTCAGGTCAGAGGTGTGACTAATAAATGTGACATATAACCATTTTTTACTACTTAATAATTTTACAAAAATCAAGTGGCACTGTTGTATGTGAAAGGGTTTTTGTATTTTGCTTTCTCCATTTTAAAAAAGATTTTGTTTATTTGAGAGGAGTGAGACAAAGGCAGATAGAAAGAGAATGGTGTACCAGGGCCTCCAGCCACTGCAAACAAACTCCTAACATGTGCGTCACCTTGTATATCTAGCTTATGTGGGTACTGAGGAATCAAACCTGGGTCCTTAGCCTTCTCAGGCAAGCACCTTAACTGCTAAGCTATCTCTCCAGTGCAGTTATTTAGGAAAGACCCAACCACGAGCGAGTTATTTTATAAGTGAATAAAGATTTCATAAAGCTTAACTGATCAGTGTGTTAGAAGAGAACTCTACTACATTCACTTACATCCCCCTCTTTCCTGTTTTTTAAATGGAATCTCATAGTTAATAAAGACTATTTTTATTATATTCTTGGATTAGTTTATTATTTCTTTATAAAAAGGACT
Organism: Dipus sagitta; assembly: GCA_036346955.1. NCBI lineage: Eukaryota > Metazoa > Chordata > Mammalia > Rodentia > Dipodidae > Dipus > Dipus sagitta. The sequence continues at coordinate 56,323,076 of CM070784.1, forward strand.
GTCCGGGGCTGAAAGGATGGCTTAGTGGTTAAGGTGTTTGCCTGCAAAGCCAAAGGACCATGGTTTGATTCCCCAGGACCCACGTTAGCCAGCTGCACAAGGGGTGCACACAACTGGAGTTCTTTTGCAGTGGCTGGAGGCCCTGGCGTGCCCATTCTCTCTCTCTCTCTCTCTCTCTCTGTCAAATAAATAAATAAATAAAAATAAAATAGTAAAAAAAAAAGGACTGTCAGTATGTCGTGCTTTCATTTAAATATCACAAACACTCTACTGGGCTGGAGAGATGGCTTAGCAGTTAAAGCACTTGCCTGCAAAATCCTAAGGACCCAGGTTCAATTTGCCAGTACCCATGTAAGGCAGATGCACAAGGTGACCCATGCATCTGGAGTTCGTTTGCAGTGGCTGGAGGCCCTGTGGCACAGATTCTCTCTCTGCCCCCCTCTCTTTCATAAGTAACTAAATAAAATATTTAGAAAAACACTCCGCAGATTTCTTTTTTCTTATATTCTATATTTAATTTTATTTAGAGAGAGAATCTTCAGGTTTCTTTTAGAATCATGAAAAGTCTCAGAAAATTTTGAGTTTTAGAGGAAATTGCTATATTAGTGCTCATACATTAATTTTATTGCCAAATATTTAAATATATTTGATAAGTCCCAACACAAGCTGAGGATCTTAAGAGCGTGTTCAAGGGGATTAGATTAGCAGCCTCAGAGAACTGTTCAGACCTGAAGGGATTTGCAAAGCTAAATGAATTCTTAACAAGCTTAGGAGAACCTTCTGAAAATATCGTCTAAGTTCACTTGTTAATCATTAAATCTGGTTGTTTCAGTGGTGTCCACTGTGGACATTTAGCTATTTTTTCATGGCTGTAATACTTAGTTAAAAAAATGATAAATTTGGGCAGGAGAGATGACTCACAGTTTGAGGCACTTGCCTGCAAAGCCTAAGAACCCAGGTCCTATTCCCCAGTTCCCACATAAAGCCATATGCACAAGGTGGTGCATGTGTCTGGAGTTTGTTTGCAGTGGCTAGAGGCCCTGGCATGCCCATTCTCTCTCTCTCTCTCCCTCCTTCTCTCTCTCTCTCTCTCTCTCTCTGCCTCTTTCTTTCTTAAACACATAAAGAAATGAAATTTTTAAATGACAAATTTTGTTATATACATTGTTGTTTTTCTTTAAAGAAGTCCATGAGCACTATCCCTTACAGTAATAGATTGCCAAATTCTATTCTCTTTCTATTACAGGGTCAATTACATGTCTTACCGCCTGGTGTCATTTTGTGTAGTAGAAATGTAAGAGCTGGAGAGAAGGCTTAGCAATTAAGGTGCTTGCCTGCACAGCCTAAGGACCCACGTTTAATTGCCCAGAACCCATGTAAACTAGATGCACAAGGTGATGGATGCATCTGGAGTTTGTTTGCAGTGGCTAAAGGCCCTGATGTGCCCATTCTCTCTCTCTCTCTCTAATATATAAATAAATACATAACATATTTTTTTAAAAAAACCTAAGCCTGTTTACCCAATCATCATCCTTCACAGTTCAGGAACAATCAATTAGAGTACTTCAGTCAATATACCATATGATGATATACACACAAAAGTCCATTAGTGCATACAAAAGAGAGAGTGGAAGTGTCTCATAACCCCACTCTCAAGAGACAGAAAATGAAAATCGTTTGAAAACCCCACAGCCACAAACAATGAATCTATGGCAAGTAAAAATACTGTTTAAGCCAGGCGTGGTGGCGCACACCTTTAATCCCAGCATCTGGGAGGCAGATGTAGGAGGATCACCATGAGTTTGAGGCCACCCTGAGACTACATAGTCAATTCCAGGTCAGCCTGGGCTAGAGTGAAACCCTACCTCAGAAAACCAAAAAAAGAAAATATTGGTTAAGGAGTTTGAGAGATGATGGCTCAGTGGTTAAGACACTTGCCTAGAAAGCCTATGGGTTCAAGTTCAATTCCCCAGAAGCCACGTAAAGCCAGATGCACTAAGTGAGGAATGCATCTGGAGTCTGTTTGCAGTAGCAGGAAGCCCTGGCAAGCTCATGCTCACTGTCTCTGTGTGTCTGCAGAAGTTTATCTGCAAAGATACATAAAAAGATGGGTTAATACATTGCTTCTGTTTTTTAATATGCATTTTAATTTTTATTTATTTATTTGCAAACAGAGAGGAGAGAGAGAGAGAAAGAATGAATGGATGTGCCAGGACTTCCAGCCATTGCAAATGAACTCCAGAAGCATGCGCCACTTTGTGCATCCAGCTTTATGTGGGTACTGGGGAATTGAACTCTAGTCATTAGGCTTTGCAAGGAAGCACCTTAGCTGCTGAGCCATCTCTCCAGCCCAGTTAATTTCTTTATTGTTGTTATTATTATTATTATTATTATTCACTATGGAAGCATATAAGTAGCTGAGAAAACAATATTTATCAAAAGTTGAAAAGCAAGCCACTCGTGGTGGCACACACCTTTAATCCCATCACTCAAGAGGCAGACGCAGGAGGATTGCTGTGAGTTCAAGACCACCCTGAGACTACACAGTGAATTCCAGGTTAGCTTGGGCTAGAGCAAGATCCTACCTTGAAAAACATACAAACAAAGAAGTTCAAAAGAAGCAGCCAAGAAACACAGAGTTTTAAACAAACTGACAACATAATGAAAAGAGTTCTTCAATCCAGACTTTTTTTGCCCATGTGGAAATAATTAAAAAGTTATACAATGGCACTTTCCCTTGGAACATCTTGGTCTTTGTCAGTTATCTCTGCTGAAATCATACAAATAAAACTTTCTGACTATTGATCATTTTCACCAATAGGGAATTGTGACATTTTTTTCTCTTAATTTTCTTCAAAATCCTAATGTATTTACAAGGAAGGAAAGCACCAAGGCACAGCTGGGTTCCATATATTGGGTGCTCAGAGGAGGTCAGCTAAGGTACCAAGTGTGCAGCAGTGAGTGACGGAGCTGAGGACAGACAAGTCTGTAAGCAGGGGATTCAGCTTCTACCATGTTTTAACTTATGCTAAAATTTTCCAATGCTACTTCTTTTTTTTTTTCTTTTCAAATTTTTTTTATTAACAACTTCCATGATTATAAAAAATATCCCATGGCAATACCCTCCATCCCCCCACTTTCCCCTTTGAAACTCTACCCTCCATCATATCCCCTCCCCCTCTCAATCAGTCTCTCTTTCATTTTGATGTCATGATCTTTTCCTCCTATTATGATGGTCTTGTGTAGGTAGTGTCAGGCACTGTGAGGTCATGGATATCCAGGCCATTTTCTGTCTGGAGGAGCATATTGTAAGGAGTCCTTCCCTTCCTTTGGCTCTTACATTCTTTCTGCCACTTCTTCTGCAATAGACCCTGAGCCTTGGAAGGTGTGGTAGAGATATTGCAGTACTGAGCACTCCGGTCACTTCTTTCCAGCACCATGATGCCTTCTGAGTCATCCCAAGGTCACTGCCATCTGAAAAGAGAAGATTCTCTACCAAAAGTGAGAGTAGCATTAATATAAGGGTATGAACATTAAGAGAAGTGCTTACTGAGCAGTTTGATAAGCATAGTATATACATTTAGACAGATAGCAACCGATGTTACACCCTTAGGGCTCATGACTACCCCTGTTTTAAGTTTTCAGTATCAGGGATATATTCCCTCCCATGGAGCGGGCCTCTAGTCCAATTAGAGGGGAGTTGGTTTCCACCATGACAGACGTGCCACTATTGCCCCTGTTGGCTCATTTGGCCTGGCTGGCCAATGCTATTTCTTAAAAACTTACAAATCCCTGCTGTTATTTTAAAAACATCAAAAAGTTAGAATTGGAAATCCTAATTATCAATTTTGACATGACCCTATCTCTTTATCTCCTTATTTATTTATTTTAGGGAGAGTGAGAGAGGGAGTCACAGAGAGAGAGAGAATTAGTGCACTAGGGTCTCAGCCACTGCAATCGAACTCCAGACACTCTCGCCACCTAGTGGGAATGTGCGACATTACTCTTGCCTCACCTTTTGTGCCTCTGGCTTACATGGGATCTGGGGAGTCAAGCATGGCTCCTTAGGCTCCACAGGCAATCACCTTAACCACTAAATCATCTCCCCAGCCCTCCTCCATATCTATTTTTTTGAAAAGAAATGTCTTTAAAATATTTTATTTATTTGAAAGGGGGGAGGAGAGAGAGGCAGTTAAAGAGAGACAGACAGACAGAGGGAGAGAGAATGGGCATACCAGGGCCTCCAGCCACTGCACACGAACTCCAGGTACATATGCCACCTTGTACATCTGACTTTACATGGATACTGAGGAATTGAACCTGGGTCCTTAGGCTTTTCAGGCAAGTGCCTTAACTGCTCTGCCATCCATTCAGCCTGATCTCCATATTTATTTTCCTTGTCAATGTCTTAGGAGTAAACACCTTCCTGGTGGAACCCCACAAAGAAGTTATTATCTAAAGCATATTAAAATAAGCCAACTTGTGTTTTAAAAATTGAAAAAGTAAACCATAGCCAGTGTATGGCTCTTCTTCCCTGGATTAAAATTTGGTTGACAAGAAAAGTCAGTTTAGGGCTGTAAAGATGGCTCAGCAATGGTTAAGGCACTTGCCTGCGAAGCCTAAGGACACAAGTTTGATTCGCCAGAACCCATGTAAGCCAGATGCACATGGTGGCACATACATCTGTAGTTTATTTGTAGTGGCTAGGGGCCCTGGCATACCTATTCTCTCTCTCAAATAAATAAATAAATAAATAAAAGATATCCATAAATAAACACAGAAAGTGATTTAAAGTAAGACTTTGCTGATTGAACCATAGAATAGAAAAACCTGCCTTTTTGTTTAATTTTTAATTTTTATTTATTTATAAGAGACAAAGAGAGGGGAGAAAGAGAGAGTATGTGTGAACCACAGCCTTTAGCTACTGCATAAGAACTCCAGATGCATGTGGCACATTGTGCATCTGGCTTATGTGGGACCTGGAGAATCGAACCTGGGTCCTTAGGCTTTGCAGGCAAGTGCCTTAACCACTAAGCCCTCTCTCCAGCCCCAAACCTGCCTTTTCAGTATGATACCTTCTATGTCCATTAGTAACATGAAGACATTACTTTGAATTGTTTCATGATAGGAAGCTGTATTCATATGCATGGTTTCTGCTTTCTGTCTTTAAAAATGCCATAAAGTTCTGGGAAATATAGAGAAGACAGCATTGAATGAAATCATAAAATTACCTCTCTCAAAATAGGATGGGAGTTTTTTAAAGTTTGGTTGAACAAAATCAAGCTAAATACTAGCAAACCATCAAAGAAATGAGGGTCAGGGTAATTTTATATTAATCATCAAGAATTGGCAGCCAGTGACTGAGTTGTGGCTCAATGGTAAAATCACTTGTCAGCATACGTCAGGCATTGGGTTCAATCTCTTTTCCTATAAATAAAGAAGTAAAAATAGGTAAGGCTGTAGTGTGATCTGGTGCGATATAACTCTCAATCTATTTCTCAATCCTAAAGCTCATAAATTTCATAAACATTATTAAAGAAAGTAAATCTGGGGCTGGAGAAATGGCTCGGCCGTTAAGGTGCTTGCCTGCAAAACCTAATGGCCCAAGTTTGATTCCTCAGTACCCATGTAAAGCCAGATGCACAAAGTGGCGCATGGATCTGAAGTTTGTAGTGCCTGTAGGCCCTGGTGCATGGTGCACTCATACTCTCTCTCTCTCTGTCTCTTTCTTTCTCTCTGTCTCTCTGCTTGCAAATAAATAAAATATTTTTAAAGAAGAAAGTAAATATAAAAAAGAAAAACCAAATCACTTAAAATTTAACTTAAAGTTTTTCCTCCAAACTCATATTTATCCCAATTTAGGAAAAGTGTACGACGAAAAGAAAGAAAGAAAGAAAGAAAGAAAGAAAGAAAGAAAGAAAGAAAGAAAGGAAGGAAGGAAGGAAGGAAGAAAGAAAGAAAGAAAGAAAGAAAGAAAGAAAGAAAGAAAGAAAGAAAGAAAGGAAAGTGTATCATGATGACATAAAAAGCCCAGGTGACTAGGAACAGAACACCTCTGGCCATCCTGGTAACAAAAGCAATATAGGTTCACCGTGTTTTTTTCTCACGTATGACAGTGTGATGTGCATGTATGTGTGCATGTTTACATATGTGGGGATTATGTTGTGTATGTATGTGTAGAGGCCAGAGGTTGGCATAAGGTCTTCCTCCATCTCTCCCCACCTTATTTACTATGACAGGATCTCTACTTTGAACCCAAGACTGGCTGGTTCAGCTACTATAGCTGGTCAGCTCGCCGAGGCATCCCCCTTCACCACCTCAAGCCCTCATCCTTATACAAGTGCTTTATCCCCAAAGCCATCTCTGCATCCTCCGGTCTCACCAGTTTTTTTTTAAATTAAATTTTATTTTCTTTTATACAAGATAGAGAGGGAGGGTGAAAGAGAGAGGGAGAGAGAGAAAGAGAGAGAGGGAGAGAGAGTTTTGGCGTGCTAGGGCCTCCAGCCACTGCAATCGAACTCAAAATGCCTTGCACACTCGCATCATCTTGTGTGTCCTGCTTATGTGGGACCTAAAGAGTCAAACATGGGTCCTTAGGATTTGTAGGCAAGCGCCTTACCCACTAAGCCATCTCTCCAGCCCCAATTTTATTTTCTTCAAGGTTATACTCTTATATCCCCTCTCCCCAACCCCATTCCACTGAAGGCCCTCCTCTGTGGGACTATTAGTATTTAAGTTGGGCTTCTGAAGGCCTGAGTAGGGGTCCATACCTCAGAGTAATCCCACCCACCCTGTGGCTCTGACAATATTTATACCTCTTCTTTTGAAATACTTCTTGGGACTTAGCAGGACTGTTAGAAATAAGGTTTGCTAGAAATCTGACTTAGTGGGCTGGAGAGATTGCTTAGTGGTTAGGGCACTTGCCTGCAAAGCCATAGAACCCAGGTCTGATTCCCCAGGACCCATGTAAGCCAGATGCACAAGGGGCTCATGTGTCTGGAGTGCATTTGCAATGGCTTGAGGCCCTGGTGCACCCATTCTGTCCCTCCCGGTCCCCCCTCTCTCAAATAATTAAATAATAATAACAATAAAATTTTTAATCTGACTTACTGTTGTATTCTCTGTAGCTTCTGGATCTCTGTTTTGATGAGATTTGAGTGACCACAGTGTCTTTCATCATCTCCCTGGGACTGGTTATCAGACTAGCAGTGAGAGCATTACTCAAGTGGCCACTTCCTGGGTAAATTCTCAGCATTTTTTATTATTTACCTTTTAGTAGTTATGGACATACTAGGTGTATAAACAGCACATGTTGGTACCATCCTTACCCTCATAGCTGCCCCCTAAGGGACCCGCGTTGTTGGGGATGCCAGTTGTCCCCATGGGGATTGTGGGTCATGCATGTGGGGCCAATGCTGGCCTACAAGAGGGCCTACACCTATTAAATTCTCTCTAAACTAACAATGGTTATTCCATTTAACCTGTGCTGACTTCACTCTCCAGTGGAGAATCTGCTTCTCTTTTCTTAGATGGGAGCGGCACCTGAGGAGAGAAATGAAGAAATGACCTATGGCGCTTCACTGGGGCCCCAGCTGAAACCTCAGAGGGAATTGGGGAAATGAGCAAGAGTGCTGCTTTCTTGGTGAACTTGATATCAGCACAAGGGTGAAGGAGATAGACCCTGAGGATACTCAACACCTAACAAATGTCTCAGCAGTTTTAAAGCCTTCAGACTGAACAGAGAGAAAAGGACATAAGGGGCCCATTTCTGAGTAGTGAAGTGAATGCTTAGAGGAAGGGCGTTATAGTGTGTGAGAAAGCAAGCCCTCTCTGGGATGGATGCAGTCCAGTGTGATCATTGTAGTCTCCAAATATAACACACACACAGAGACACAGGCACATACATACATGTGCACACGCACGCACGCACACACACACACACACATGTACACATTTGTATTGCAGGGGGCTCAAAGATAGGGAAACAACTCAATGTATAATCTTCGCATTTCTAGGGTAAGAGAAACAGACTTCCGGGCCAGGTGTGATGGCAGATAACTGTAATGCCAGCATCCCAGAGGAGGCAGAGAAAGAGAGAGAGAGGAAACAGACTTCAGATCAAATCATGTATCAAAGACAACTCACTCAAATGTCTATAAACAAAGGAAGGAGTGTAGAAAGGGGGGCTGGAGCGATGGCTCAGCGGTTAAGACGCTTGTGTACAAAGGCAGTATTGAGAGAGATTCCCACGTTCCATGTTACACAGAAGCCACGAGGGAGAATCTGAAAGACGAAGGGGAAAGAGTAAAGAAGAGTGGGAGGGAAGGTGAGAAAAAGGAAAAAAAAAAGCTCACAAAAAAACTCTGGAGAACTCATTCTTCACAGCTGGTTTAACATTCAAAAAAAATCAATCAATGCAATTCACCATATTAACCAACTTAAAAAAAAAAAAAAAAGAAAAAGAAAAACCATTTGACCAGATCATCTCAATAGATGAAAGAAAATCATTTCACAAACTCCCACACTACTGGGATAAAAATGCTCAGCAAACGTAACAAAAGAAATCTTCAAGGCACTTAAGTTCTTGGATGGCTCTAGAAAAGGAAAGGAGGCTCAGCGAGCAGCGACCACACTCTCACGAGCACGCAGACCCACAGGTCACGGGCTTGTCACAAGAAATCATCTCACCCACCACTGAGAGCCATTCATTCAGTTTAACAGCTGAAAATCCCGGTCTTCTGTGTCAAAGTGGTATTTAAAAATTACTCATCATGGGGCTGGAGAGATGCTTAAGGCTCTTGTTTGTGAAGCCTAAGGACCCAGGTTCTATTTCCCAGAACCCACGTAAGCCAGACGCACATGGTGGTGCATGCATCTGGAGTCTGTTTGCAGCTGCTAGAGGCCCTGGCACGTCCATTCTCTCCTCTCTGTCTGTCTGTCTGTCTGTCTCTCTCTATCTATCTGCTTGCAAATAAATAAGTAAATTAAAATATTAAACAAAGAACAATTCATCTCTTAGAGTATGAATGGTGATCACTACCCACCAATGTTGTCTTCGCTACTAAATTGGGTTTGGAGGTGACATCCAGGCCCCTAGTAGAAACTGTGACATTGACAAAAGACAGGTGTTCAAAGTGGGTCATCTTCAGAGTGTCCCCACATCTCTGTGGTGAGACCAAAGATCAGAGGAGCGTAGAAATCCGAGGAAGATACTAGTGTCACAGGAGTGTCTGCAATTGAAGAATTCCGAGCCCAAGATCACCACAAAGTTCAGAGTGGAGGAAATGGGGCCTGCTGGGCAACATACTCCTTTTATTCATTTTATTTTTTTAATTTATTATTTATTTATTTGAGAGAGAGGGAAAGCGAGAGAGAGAAAGAGAGAGAGAGAGAATGGGTGTGCCAGGGCCTCTAGCCACTACAAACAAACTCCAGATGCATCTCCCGCCCCCCCCCCCCACATCCCCGCCCTTGTGCATCTGGCTTGCATGAGTACTGGGGAATCGAACCTGGGTCCTCAGACTTCGCAGGCAAATGCCCTAACTGCTAAGCCATCTCTCCAGCCCCAACAAACTCTTTTTTTTGAGACTGCATTTTACATGGGAACAGTTGCCAGTGTGGAACCGGCCTAATGATTTTATCTCACTGTCTATCTGACTTCCCTCCAGTGAATCTTGTAAAAGAACCAGCTACCTGATCCTTTAATCCAGCTAACATTTTATAGAAGGAGATTCAAATTAGTTTTGCTTATTCCAGATGCTTTATATGCAAATGAGCCTCGGAATTGGTGGCAACTTAAAATGTGAAGCGGACGCCATGCTCTGTGGGAGGAAACAGTCCCACCTGAGTGCCTTCCCTAAACAATGGCACCGCTCCTTCTTTCTTGCTACCCGGCTCCCAAGGGAAGAGTTTGAGGTTGTTCGGGTACCCCTGTGCATCTCTTTGATTCCCAAGGAGGAACTCCAAATTCTCTTGTGTGTGTAATTGGCTTTGTCCTTCCCCCCAAACAACGTGAGGATCACTACCTCAGCCTTCTCAGAAAAAAAGCATTACCTATGCGGTATTAGAGTTTGCAAGTCAAATATTAAGATGGTTCCTTAGGGCCATTCAATGGTACAACATTGCCATTTCATTTTCCCCTTTGCAACTCAAACTAGGCAAGAGAGACCGGTGATGTTGAGCAAGGAATTATTTATTTAAAGCCACATGCCAACACTTGGAAGATTCCGGATAAAGATTGCTTGTTCGCCTACGTAACAAGAGCGGCGTCTTAACGCAGAGCGCTGCGGACCCTCAACCTTGCCTGTGGGCCCCTCTTCCGTCCCCCCGTGTACGCTGCCATTTACCCTCCAGCTCTCCCAGGGTGCTTGGCTCCAAATGGAAGTGCTCTTAATTGGAAATGATTTATCGGGGACAAGGGGGAGGTCCCCCGTCTGATCTAAGTCTGCTTGTGTTTGGCTTCCCTTGTCCCAGGGGTCATTCCAAGAGGATACCTTGCAGTGTCAAACAGGATGGGACAAGGAAATCCCCGCTGCCAGGCTCGCCATTATCAGCAGCAATGAAAAGCGAGAGTCACTTTTAAGGACAAAAGCTTAACTGCCAAGTGGCAGGAAACAGTGATACAATACGGAATTATTTATTATTTATTGCATAGTGCTGTTGCGTTTCTCAAAGAGTATGGCTAACAGTAGGAAGAGCAATATGGGACGGTGACATTGGCCACAGTGCCTCCACTGTCTTGCTGCGCTCGGTAATCCTCCAAGCCGTACCAAAATGCTGTCTGTCTCTACCATTTGCAACTTGTGGGAACATCCCCATAATTCCTCATGATGTTAAACTGATAGATATGCCGCGAACTGGTTCAAACCGTATCTCAGCTAAAGCAGGAGCGCGCTGAATGAAGAAAGGTACTGTATTTTAACAATGCCATCTGATGAGAATACAATATAGGATCCCTTACCACCAGTTCTCTTTGCATAGGATGGCACACGCAGGCTTCTGAGCTGTGCTGTCCAATATAACTTCCTACAATAATGGAAGTTTTCTATAGCTGGCCTGTCCAACACAGTAGCCACAGACCAGTTGTGGCCACTGAACACCTGACTTTGAAATTTACTTAAACGTTAAAGACTTAAGTGTACACAAGCATGGTAACCCAGCATTCTGGAGGCAGAGGTAGGAGGATCGCTGCAAGTTCGAGGCCAGCCTGGGGCAACAGTGTGAGCTCCAGGTCAACCTGGGCTACAGTGAGGACCTATGTCAAAATAATAATAAATAAATAAAAAGCTTAAGTGTTTATAATTACAGGTAATATGTAACTTTGTGCTGGAAAACAGAGGATTAGAGACACCACCAGGAACGACTCTCTGATGCTTTTAAGAAGTGTTTGTGCACATGTATGTGTGTGGGGGTGTGTGTGTGTGTGTTATAAGTAGTGATTGTCAGGCTATCAGCGACAGAGCAAATGTCTTAGAGCATCACTTTGGAGTAAAGCAGACCTCGGTGTGAGTCTCGGTTTTGCACTTACAAGTTATGTGACCTTGAATAACACATTGTTACTACTTCTATGACAAATTACCCTGTCTGCCAAGCATGTTGGGATAGAAACCTCAATATTTTTGGAGGAGATAAAATAAAATGTCAATATCATTCTTAAAATGAGTTGGTGATGGGTAGTACCTCTGAAAGGAATACACACACACACACACACACACACACACACACCACAGGGGTCATGCACACACACATCCCAATAATACACTGCAGTGATAATTCTTCACTTTTGAACCTATGCCACTCATCCTGTCTGTTATGCCTTCAACTTAATGCCCCTGACTGAAGAGCTGCATCATCATTTACAAGAGAATAGAATCAATGGTTTCAGTGTATTGCTGGAATTTATACCAGGAATATCCACTTTAAACATGAAAAGTTGTGCTGGAGAGATGGCTTAGCAGTTAAGGCACTTGCCTGTGAAGCCTAAAGACCCAGGTATGAGTCCCCAGTACCCATGTAAGCCAGATGCAAGAGGTGGCACATGCATCTGGAGTTTGTTTGCAGTGGCTAGAGGCCCTGATGTGCCCATTCATTCATTCAGTCATTCTCTCTCTCTCATAAATAAATATATAAATATAAAAATTTTAAATATGACAAGTCAAGAGGAGAGAGATAGGGAAGATAAATTAAGTAAAAACTGACGATGGAAGAGCTCATTTGGATGGTTAGTGTGTCTCTCTTCTTTCTAGGAAAACATCCTGCTCCCAGGCCCTGATGGTCACTCTCTGGCTTGATTCAGGTGGTACTGGTGCAGGGAAATGGTGTTGCATATCCTTGGATCTTAATTCTGCCCTGTTGGGTTTCTGTGGGCTTAGTTTATTGCAAGGCAGTTAGGAGATGTTAACCAGTGAAGTGCTGAGTGCATAGTGGGCACATAGAAATAATGTTTTCATCCTCTTTCTTCTATGTCACAATTAGCAATGTTCCCTTCTTCTCCCTGTCACCCTGAATATTCCACTTGCCCTCCCTGCCAGAGAGCAGGTCATGCAGGACAAATAGATTCCAATTTCGCCTAGTCACCAGCACATCTCTGTGTTAAAATTCTGGAAATGTGGGCTGGAGAGATGGCTTAGCAGTTAGGGCACTTGCCTGCAAGCCAAAGGACCCAAGTTCAATTCCCCAGGACCCATGTATGCCAGATGCACATAGTGGCACATGAGATTGTTTGCAGTGGCTGAAGGCCATGGTGCACTCATCCTCTCATTCTCTCTATCTGCCTCTCCCTCCCTCTCTCTCTCTCTCTAGTAAATAAATAAAATTTTAAAAATTCTGGAAATGTGTTTGAGGAGATGGCTCAGTGAGTTGAAGTGTTTCTATGCAAACTTGGAGACCTGAGTTGGGATCTCTTCTCCAGAACCTACATAAAAGGCATGTGGGCCAGGCATGGTGGCATACATCTTTAATCCCAGCACTTGGGGGCCAGAGGTAGGAGGATCACTGTGAGTTTGAGGCCTCCCTCAGACTATGCAGTGAATTCCAGGTCAGCCTTGGCTAAAGAGAAACACTACCTCAAAAACCAAAAGAAGAAGAAAAAAAAAAAAAACAGGTATGGGGCGGTAGACACCTGTAATCCCAGTGCTGGGAAGGTGGAGACAGGAGGATTCCTAAGGCTGGCTGGCTAGTCTACCCAAATTGGTGAGAGCTAAATGGCTCATTAAAAGACAATGTCTCGGGCTAGAGACATGGCTTAAGCAGTTAAGGTGCTTGCCTGTGAAGCCCAAGGACCCATGTTTGACTCTCCAGATCCCATGTAAGTGCATAAAGTTGAGGCAAATGCAAGGTCGCACGTGCCCACTAGGTGGTGCAAGCTTCTGGAGTTCGAATGCAGTGGTTGAGGCCCTGGTGCAACAATCCTCTCTCTCTCTCTCTCTCTGTCTCTCTGTCTCTCTCTGTCTTTCTGTCTCTCTCTCTCTAAAAAATACAAAAAGGAGACCATGTCTCAAAAAGTAAAAGGAGTGTGACTGAGGACAGACATCAACTGTTGACCTCTCACTTCTACATATGTGCATGTGCACCCACATGCACATGCACATGCATGCATGCCACATGCACATACACAAAAAATAATCTGAAGACATCAGGTTTGTATTTACTTAGTTTGATTTTTACTAAATATTTTATTTATTTTCAAGCACAGAGAAACAGAAGACAGATAGAAAGAATGGGTGTGCCAGGTCCTCCAGCTACTGCAAATGAATTTCAGATGCATACACTACTTTGTGCATCTGGCTTTACGTGGCTACTGGGGTATCAAACTTGGGCTGTGCCATTAGGCTTTGTAGGCAAATGCCTTAGCCACTGAGCCATCTCTCCAGTCCCTGGAATTTCTTTTTATCTAGACATTAACAAATCAAACATAGGAGCTGAAAAGTGGTGATCTTAACCAAGCTACCAGCTTATACAATGAGCAAAAATGACAGAAAATTCCGTAAATTTTCTATGTTAGTGTGCACATGTTTCATTAAGCACTGACGGTTTCATTTTGAATTATGGTTTAGGCCTCATTGTCTTCCACGCTGATAGCTTGGGCATGCATGCTCTCTGCTCCTCTCTGTCTTTAAGGCTTAGAAATGAGCCCACTGCAGCTAGTCAGGAAACCCAAACCCTCAGACTGTGGTCAACCCGCTGGGTGACAACTGCTCCAGTCTCTCCTTTCTCAGGGCCCCTTGTTAAGAAGAATGAATAAGGCTGGGTAATATTTCTTGTGTATACCTACAGGCACATTGTTAGAAAAAAAATCAACCCTTCTCCCAGCTACGTTTCTCCTGAACCGAAACAAAACATGTTCCCATACCCCAACACCTGCACATTTTTAAGAAGGCATATCAACTAATAGGGTTGGTCTATTAATCAAACGAAGTTGACAGAAGTGTTAGCACTCTTCACATACTCCCTGAAGAGCACTGTGGTCACAGATTATTATCTCATATCTTCCTCTCACTGCCGGAGGCAACCAAAGAAACAAGCCCTTTCCATTGATATCCCCACATCACAGCTTTTCTCCATCAGCAATAATAATCTATGATTATGCATCTCGGGAAGCAATATTAAAAGCAAAAAAAAAATTTTTTTTTGAACAAGTTTGGGTTTGTTTCTATAAATAATTCAGACAGCCAAACTGAGTTCCTAAGTACTCTTGCTAAGACAGATGTATTCCCATATCTGAGGAAAGGTTCGGGATCATCGTGAGATGTATTAAAAAGCTCGCAGTGCCTACCATGTTAGGAGTTGGAGCCCACCCTTGAAAGACTTGAACTTGCTATGGCTTGAATGAGATGCTGTGAGTGCTTGTTCCAAAGCTGGTGACACTGTGGAACCTTTGGGAGGTGAGGTCTAGCTGGTAGAAGCAGGCCATAAGGAGTGGGGCTTATATGGCTTGGTTTCTCATATCAGGACCTCTCTCTCTCTCTCTCTCTCTCTCTCTCTCTCTCTCTCTCTGCTTCCTCTCTGCTTCCTGGTCCACCACTATGTGAACAGCTGCTGTCCATCACACACTTCCACCACCACACACGATGTGCTGCTCAAGCACATGGCGCCAAGCAACTATGGATGGAAACATCTAGAACAATGAGCTAAAAATAAATCTTTCCTTCTATATGTTGTTTCTGTATGGAATCTTCATCACAGTGATGCAAGATTGACTAATAACATACAACTAAAATAAGCAGATTGAGGCCTGGTTGGTGGCGCACACCTTTAATCCTGGCACTTGGGAGGCAGAGGTGGGAGGATCACTGTGAGTTTGAGGCCAGCTTGAGACTATATAGTGAATCCCAGGTCAGCCTGGGCTAGAGCGAGACCCTGCCTCAAAAAATACAAAACAACATCAACAAAAAAAAAAAAAAAAACCCACTACGAATCAGATTGAGTGTGTTCTTAGAGCTAAGAGGGAGAACTATCACCTTGTTGTGGAACTCTGTCTTCCTGGCATGACATGGATGCTGCTATCTTGAAATCAGAGAAGTTGTGATTAGACACATATAAGATTGGCATTTCTAACATTCTATGAAGTTGAGGGAAAGCCCACAAGGTCAGCAAGGCCCCTCCCCACCCCAAAAAGGTATAATAATGTATATATATATATATATATATATATATATATATATATATATATATATATATATATAAAAAATGTAGTTGGCAATCTTTAGTGGATAGTGAAGGCTCTTCAGTGGCAGGGCTGTCCATAAGTCATCCACGCTGACTTAGGTAACCCCTGTCATGTTCCTGGAAGTAGCCCAAATTACACAGATCAGAGTGGAAGCATTTTATCAGTCTGTCATCGGTGCCCTATTATGGATGAATAAACATTTGGTCACATTTCCTGAGGAAAAGTTCACACAGCAAACCTGAAATCCAATATTGAAACAGATATAAAGTAAGGAACTGTATTTTTTTCTTTACATTTCTAGTGCAGCATAAAGTCTGTCACTCTGCAATTGCTTAATACTTGTGGCTGAGTTAAAAAAAAAAAAAGAAAAGAAAACAAGGAGAGTCAGGGATGATTTTAGATTATTTTTATTATTTTCATTAATTGATTTGAGAGAGTGAGAGAAAGAGGCAGAGAGAGAGAGAGAGAAAGCGAGAGAGGAATGTGGGCACTCCAGGGCCTCCAGCCACTGTGAAGGAACTCCAGATGCATGCGCCACCTGTGCTTCTGGCTTACGTGTGTGTGCTGGGGGAGTCAAACCCAGGTCCTTTGGCTTTGCAGGTAAAAGCCTTAACCATTAAGCCATCTCTCCAGCCCCTAGATTCTTTTTTAAAAGATATTTTATTTTTATTTATTTACTTATTAGAGACAGATAGAGAGAGAGAGAGAGAGAGAGAGAGAGAAAGAATGGATGTTCCAGGAACTCCAGCCACTGCAAATGAACTTCAGACACATGTACCACCTTCTGCATTGAGCTTAAGTGGGTACTGGGTAATTGAACCTGGATCCTTAGGCGTCACAGGCAAGAGCCTTAACCACTAAGCCTTATCTCCAACCCAGCTATCTCTCCAGCCTGATTTTAGATTCTTAGGACCCTCAACTTTGAAGAGATGGTGGGTCTCCCTATGTAATCACAATAATATAATCTTGACCCATAAAACAAGAGTAAAGAAATACAGCAGCTTTGATACTTTCTCACAGTGTTTTAAAAATAACAAGATAAAATAAAATATTTCAGAGTATTCTTCCAATTTGTTCATGCCTCTGCTCTGAGGATCTGAACCTTGTGCCTGTTTTCCTATTGGGTCATCTGGCCCAATCTCTGACTTGTTTCTGGGTTTATCTTCCAGATTCTCATTGTAGCTCAGTCTTTCTGAGACTAGGAACTCATAAATAGATAAAATTCAAGTCCTTTCTCTGGAAGAACTCATGGACAGGCAGAGAGATGAATATAAGCTTCATAAGAGAACACAGAGTACTATAAAGTTCTCATCAAGGCGCAAGAGAAAAACACACTTGACAGGTATCAAAAGAACTTTCCTGGACACTCCTCAGAGATCGGATGGCTGACAATGGCTTCTGTGATACAGTCATGGTGGTACTCCCCTGCCACCCTGTCACCCTGGGAAGCTGAGGCAGGAGGAGTTTGAAGCTAGCTGTACCACGTAGTTCGACTGTTTCAAATAAATAAACAGAAAACTAATTGATTAAAAAAAAGACTCATGAGGAATTTAGTTACAGATTCTCTTGAAAAATACACTCCAAGATGCCTTCAGAGCATGACTGAAGCTACAAGTGGCACCAAACTCTATATAGACTGTTGTTTTTCCTACTCACACAAACATATATAGTCTAATTTATAAGTTAGTTACAGTAATAGATTAGCAACTAATAAAACGGAACAAGCATAAAAACTATAAAATGGGCTGGAGAGATGGCTGGGCAGTTAAGTTGCTTGCCTGCAAAGCCTGATGACCCAGGTTTGGTTCACCAGATGTACGAAAGGGCGCATGCATCTGGACTTGCAGTGGCTAGAGGCCCTAGCATTCCCATTCTTCCTGACTCTTTTCTCTCGGTGTCTCTCTGCTTGCAAATAAATTAATAAGACTTTTAAAAATTATATATATATATATATATATATATATATATATATATATATATATATACATCATGGTACCAAGTTGGCTGGTGCATGCCTTTAATCCCAGCACTCAGGAGGAGCAGAGGCAGGATGATCACTATGAGTTTGAGGCCAGCCTAAAACTGCATAGTGAATTCCAGGTTATGCTGGGCTGGAGAGAAAACATACTACCTTGAAAAAAATGATAATAATAATAATGAGAATGGTTTAATTAGGCATCTCTTAAGATGGCCATGAGTGAAAATCAAACTAAGGGATGTGACTTTTCTCACTCTCCAAATAGCTTACAAAAGTTTCACACTTTCCCTTTTGCCTGTCTGAACACGGCTGCTCTGTGAAGCAGTTCCTCAGTGAAACCGGGTTACATGGGCACAAGTACAGCCGAGCCTTCCCAGCTGACTGGATAAACAGGGGGCCTCTGAGGGAATGGAGGGGCAACAGCATGCACAGCGTGGATAGTGGTGGACCTGCAGGCATATTTTACACCCCAAGTGAGGCAGAGTAGGATGGTATGAGATGTCACCACCCTGCCCAGAGTGGTGCGTGATTGGAATTGGATGAATTATTGATTTCTAGAATTTTCCACCTAATATTCTCAGACAAGTAACAGAAGCATGAGAAGTAAATCTGTAGATGAGGAACCACGACGAAGGATAGGCAGCATCCGGTCCTCTAAGGAAAAATGAGTCCCCAAAAGGAAACAGGCCAAGTCCACTGGGACAATCTCAGGAGCAGAGGACGCAGGGATGACGTCGATTCTCTTCTGACCACTTTCCCTATTCAATCCCAGGTTTGGCACTTTTACATTTTTCTCTCACATTTTATGTGTGTCTGGTGTCATGCATGTACACCCTGGACTTGTCATTTTAGATTACTCACTGAAACCTGCCCCTCCCCACCCCCGCTTACGACCTTACTAATTGCTCAAATTCTCATACAGCCTTAAAAGGCTTTGACATTGGTATCAAACATATCTGGTATTTTTTTTTTCAATTTCCATTTGGCTTGGTTTGTTCGAGTTGCCTCCTTTGTGATTAGAATATAGTCAGATAAAGAGATCTGTGTCTGTCCACATTGATTATGTCAGAGCTATGTAATTATAATGCTTAATGTGATATGTGGATGCTGGGCATGAGGGGGGATATTCTCAGACTGAAGTGATGGGCTTGGTGCCTCGGTGTCTGAGCACCTGAATGTATCTGGGGACTGTTACAGAGCTAATTGTCAGGTGTCCTACACTTTAAGTAGAAAGATCTCCCAAGCTTCAAGGAATATCCACCTCTGTCTACAGGCACCTTACAGACAAACACGGGCATCTATTACTGTGAGACATAGATCGCCAAGGTGGTGGGACTGGGTTAGATTAGGAGAGTGCAAAGAGTGATCATAGACTGTGGATGGGGTACCTGGCATATGTCTAAACCAAGAACATTTTTTATTCTTTTGATCTGGGGTTGGGATATCCTATTTCTTAAACCTATGAGGAAAAGAGACATTTCTTCAACCTATCTCTTTCCATTTGCTGGAGTCAAGAAGTCTCCAGGGCTCCCAAGAGATGAAGAGAGTATGTGCGCATGGCTTTGGGGTGAGTATGAGAGAGGCCTAGCTGTAGGGACAGATTGCAGACCAGTGGGCAAAAGATCATGTAGCGGTAGGAGCATCTCAAGCCCAAGGCCAAGCCTGGGTTTACACCGTGACACTTGGAGCACACACGCATGCACCCCATCAAAAACAAAAAACCCAAAACTGGGACCTGGGGAGATGACTCAGTAGATAAAGTGCTTATAACGCAAGCGTGAAGACACAAGTTTGAATTCTGTCATAGTCTGCTCCAAGCTGCCGGGATGGACTTTCACAAAGACACCGTTTATAGATTTATTTCAAACCTGCAGATCCAGGGGAAGTTCCACCGATGGCAGCAGAAGCTGCCTGCATGCATCCAAGCAGAGAGAAAACAAATACAAACATCCAGCAAGCAGCGGAAGGCAGCAAGCAGGACCTGCCAGAGCTCCCCCTGCTCTCTGTACACCTTTGGGCTGGAATCAGATCCACCCCCTCGTGACATGTCCCCACCCCCCCAGCATGCTGGTGACTTAAGCAGGAAGCTTAGCTACCTGAGGCTATGGGAGCCATACATTCACATTCAAACTTCCCCAGACACCCAGCACCCACACAAATAAAATGCGGGGCATGGTAGCACATGCCGATAACCCCAGTGCTGGGGAGAGAGAGACACGATGATCCCTGGGGCTCACTGGCTAGCTAGTCTTGCTGAGCTCAGTTTCAGCAGGAGATCCTGTCTCAAAAAAAAAAAAAAAAAAAGAAAGAAAAGAAAAAAAAGAAAAAGCACGACGAGGGCTGGCTCAGCAGTTAAAGCATTTGCCTGCAAATCCAATGGACCCAGCCTCAATTCCCCAGGACCCACATAAGCCAGATACACAAGGTGGTGGAGCAAACTTCTGGAGTTCAGTTTGTTTGCAGAAACAGGAAGCCCTGGCACACCCATTCTCTCTCTCTCTGTGTCAACTTCTCTCTCTCAAGTAAGCAAATAAAACTATTTTTTTTAAGTTCATTGGAAGGCCAGACATGATGGTGTATGCTTATAATCCCAGCACTTGGGAGGGAGGCAGAGGTAGGAGGATCACTGTGAGTTTGAGGCCAGCCTGAGACTATATAGTGAATTCCAGGTCTGCCTGGGATAGAGTGAGACCCTACCTGGAAAAACCAAAACAACAAAACAAAACGAAAAAAACCACTCCACTTTTGGCAGTGGGGGCGTAGGGACCACATGTGAACTGTCTGTGATCACTCAGTATGATTGCTTAAAGATAGGTGACCCTCGCTGTGCTGACACTGAGTCCAGCATTCCAATCCTGACCTCAAGAACAGGAAATCCATTGCATGTCCTTCTTCCCAATCCAGCAACAACTGCTTCTGTGTGTGTGTGCTTTATAAATACTTATTTATCTGCAAGCAGAGGGAGACAGAGAGAAGACGTATAGACAGAGGGAATGGGCACACCAGGGCCTCTAGCTGCTGCAAATGAACTCCAGGTACATGCGCCACCTTGTGCATCTAGCTTTACGTGAGTACTAGGGAGTTGAGCCCATGTCACTAGGCTTCATAGGCAAGCACCTTAACCTCTGAACCATCTCTCCACACCATCCCCCCTTTTTAGCATCTGCTCTTGAAAGTAAAGATTAATTGGAATGCAGCCATATGCCCATTCACTCCCCACCTTGCCTGTGGATACCCTCTCAGTTTTCTTGGCAGAGCAGAGTAATTGCAACAGAGAACATGCCACCCCAAAGGCCTAAACTATTTCTTCTCCAAGGGCCAAAGTCTGATGACCCTGACCCCCAACACAGTAGTCCTGGGGGCCATCCTTAGCTCCTGGGTCCAGTCACTTGGCAAAACAGTAGGAACAATGTCTTTCCACTGCGCTCCTGGGAGCAAACATTGCAGCCACCTCCCTTTCACATATGATGTTTGTGGCAGAGCCCAAGGATCAAGGCTGCAGCTCTGACTTCTCTCGATAAATTAATTTATTATTTAAGCACATCTGCCTGTTTATTTTAAGAGGTGCGGTGGCCTCCACTTGTGCACTTGTATGGAGGGAAAAATCACACTGAGATCTCAAGTGTCACAGCAATTAGTCAAATGGGGAAAGATGCTTCTCCAGGGTGTTTGGGGACACTGTACTTGATAATCTTTAATTGACTCTATATTACAATTAAGGTAACTTCAAATGTGTTATAACCTTAATAATGTCAACATGTTTCCATTATCTCTGGCGTACATATTATATTTAACCTACTTCACACGTAAGAATGTATTAATGCAGGTTTTTGGCTGCTGGTTAAAGTGGCCCTCTACCAGGCTTGTGAAGGGCTTAATAACCTTGTAGGAATGTTTAACTGATAAGTATTTGAAAATTATTGGAAAATTATTCAGTAAGGAGTGAAAAAAATGTACTTCATTATCATTGGTTGAAAGAGACTCAGGGAGGAGAGATTTGCAGGAAGGTGGGCAACCTCTATGACAAGAGCAATGGAGACAGGAAGAAACAGCTGGTCAGAAGCCAAAAGACCCTGTGACAGACAGCCACATGTCGCTGGGGTTTCCCCGCAGACCAGCGCAGTTTATGGTACGAAGGGATTTGTTTGAAAATTACAGATCCAGGGGAAGTTCCATAATGGAGGAAGATGTAGGCCCCCTTTCACAGATCCAAGCAGAGAGAAAAGCAAAAACCAATAGCACAAGCAAACATACCTCAGGAACTCCAGGCAGAGTTCAAGCACTTTGCCTACCTTTAGGGTGGAATTCCAACTGCATCCCCACACCCTAGGGCTGGGCCCGCCCAGTGACACATCCTCCGGCCAGGTAGCTGGAAATCCAAGAGGCTTTAATAAAACTCCTGAATCTATTGGGGACATCTATGCAAACTACCACAGACCCGGATGTCTCTTCTGGCCTCGTAACCCAGTGAGCTGTGCAATCTTGGGAAAGTTGTTGAACTTGTCTTAAAATTGATTTCTTCAGTTCCAGCTACAGTGTCCTGGTCAGGGCAACAATGTTCATATGAGCATGGAAAGGATAGATGCTTGTGGCGGAGCTGTGTAAACAGGAAGCAGCTATGCAAATATGCGTTATCATTAGACAACGCAGGGACATACATACATATATATGTAGATATATTTGGATGATGAGTTGAGGCTGCTTTCCATAGTCATTTATCACATCTGTCACCAATGACATTTAAAAAAATGGCAAGCAGAGAGAGATAGAGAGACAGACAGAGAAAATGGGCACACCAGGGCTTCTAGCTGCTGCAAACACACTCCAGACGCATGTGCCACTTTGTGCATCTGGCTTTATGAGGGCATTGAGGAATCGAACCTGGGTCATTAGGCTTTGCAGGCAATTTCCTTAATGACTGAGCCATCTCTCTAGCCCTCCACTGATATTTTATAACAATTAAATATAAACAAGGAGAAAAGGAGATAGAAATGACAATTCATTGCTTCTGTCTAGGGCTGCACAACCAGAAATGACAGCTGAATGCGTTTCTGTGTCCAGGTCCGACGTGAGGAGGTGGGTGGAGGGATGGCCCCATGTGGAAAATCACAGTCTGCTCTGGTGGGAAAGAAGTAGTCAGCGAAAAAAAAAAAAAAAAAACAGAATTTGTGGGAGTCAACAAACCTCATACCTTGAGTGACCAGTGGAGCAGTGGCCAGATTTTATTCATTCCCTGCCTTGGACAGTCCCTGCTGTCCTTCCTCCACTAGCTGTTTAGAGGCAGGCATAACACCCCAGGCCTGGGTTGGTAAACGTTTATGTAACCACCAACGCTTTCCACAGGTGTGAAATTACTATTATGTTGGGATCCTCCGTTTTCCCTAATTAGACCAGTGAGTGAGGGATTTGCAGAAACAATTCCAGAGACTCTCACTTTAATATTAACTAATGTGTACTTGGCCTACTTTTTGATTTTCCCACTGAACATATAGGGTCAGTTTCTCATCTTGCCCGGCACCCCTGTGGTGTAAGCTCCGGAGCTCAGAGTCGCAGTGCTTCCAAAGGCAGTGCCCTCTCTCTCCCTTCCTCTTCTGGCCTTGTCCTTGGCCGGGCTTAGGTCCACTGACCCTCCATGGTCAGCATGGTGTCTTCACCGGCACATGCACATGTGATAGGCTTTTCTAGAGAATTCAGTTAAGGTAATAGAAATTGTTCCGTTTGACGGCTGTGTCATGCACATGTATGTTTTTGTTTGTTTGTTTTGGTTTTTCAAGGCAGGGTCTCACTGTAGCCCAGGCTGACCTGGAATGAACTATGTCGTCCCAGGCTAGCCTCAAACTTGTAGTGATCCTCCTACCTCTGTCTCCCCAGTTCTGGCATTAAAGGCATGCATCACTGTACCCAGCCACATGTATGTTTTCAAACATGGAGGGAGTCTCAGAACTTTGGCACACTCTTTATTCAAGTAAAGTCTGGGGAAGTTAAATCAGGAATACAAAAGGAAACATTCTCCATGAGGACCCAAGGGAAACACAGTGGGGAAAATAACAGCTCTGCAGTATGATGGTGTTCAAATTCTTGCCCCTGAATTGACTTCTCTTGTAACCTTTAATTAGACAATTAACATGAGCTCCAAATTCCCCATCAATGAAATAGGAATAAAACTTAGCTCTTCATTTGACTGCAAGTGTATACTAATGGTTATGATAAATGACTCCCCAGATCCTGGCACCTCAGAAACAGTGGACGAATTATTGTTGCCACAGAGTCAGTAAATCTATTTAAACTGTCATTTCTGAGGGGCTCGTGAGACAGATAAGTATATAGAAAGTTGACCTAGTAAAATGATAAAGAAAAATATTGACTTGGTGATGAGGAGACATGCATCAAAGCCCTCAGCCAGCTACTGTCCTTTGAGCATTCTTGGCTTTTAAAAACAGTTTTATTTATTTGCAAGGAGGGTGGGAGATAGAGAGAGAGAGAAGAAGGAGGAGGAGGAGGAGGAGGAGAAAAAGAGAGAGAGAGAGAAGGTGTGCCAGGGTCTCTTGCCACTGTAACAAACTCCAGATGCATGCACACTACATTGTGCATCTGGCTTTATGTGGGTCCTGGGAAATTGAATCCAGGCTTTGCAGGCAGCACCTTTAACTGCTGAGCCATCTCCCCAGCCCTTGGTATTTCTTTAAAACCAAGTCCTTCCAGCACCATGTATAACTGCAGTTCAAACATAGCTACCCTTTAGAAGGGGAAGGAAAAAGAGGAGAATGAGTGCCCCCTATTCCTCAAGCAAGCTTTGCACACCTGACAGTATCTGGATAGCGTTTGGTCACCTGGAAGAGGCCTCATTTAGAACAACTTGCACAGAGCAACACAAGATCCTCACTCCCCCCGGCTCTCCAATCAGCCAAGACATTGTCATCTTTTCCAAACTTGAGGTCAGACATACTACCAGAGGCTACAGAGAATTTTAAAGTAGCTGGGTCAACGTCAGCTTTTGTAAAACCATGAATTCATGGCATAGAGAGATGCGTTAGTGGTTAAAGTACTTGCCCATGAAGCCTAATTAGGGACCCAGGTTCGATTCCCCAGGACCCACATAAGGCCAGCTGCACAAGGTGGTACATGTGTCTGAAATTCATTTGCCGTGGATAGAGGCCCCTGGTGTGCCCATTCTCTCTCTCTCTCTCTCTTAAAAAAATTAATAATAATTTTTAAAAATACACCATGAATTCATCGCGAATGCCTGGTCTCCATTTTCTCCGCAGACAGCCAGGCTCATCTGTGGCATGTTCATTCTGACAACTTACTCATCCCTAACGCCTTGGGCTCCATTCTGGTTAGAATCCGAAATGTCTCCCAGTGGCTCTTGTGACTGTTTGTTCCCTAGCCAGTGACATTAGTTAGGAAGCTATGAAACACTTAGGAGGCAGGGCCTACCTGGCAGAAGCAAGCTATTACAGGTGTGACATTGAAGGTTGTACCTGGACCCTGATTCCTGCCGTAGATCCTCTTAGCTTCCTGGTCTGCCACGATGGGAAGCACCCATGGTAGACTTCTGCCACAGTGAACTGAGCTGCTCTGTCATTTTAAACCCTCTGACCATGACCCCAAATAATCCTTCCTCCCTCACATTGTTTCTGTCAAGTATTGTGGCCACACTCATTAAAACGTTACTAACACAGACCCCTCCTCAGTGCAGCCTCACTCCGCCCCCTCACAGCCCCTTCTCTGTTGAGGAAGGAAAACCGGATTGGTACCCACTCCGGATGATGCCCACTGTGGCTAATGGAGAGAAAGCATTCATCCCCTCCTTCTGGAATAACTTATTACCCAGAACTAGAAGTGTTGGGGAAAATACTTTTCTTCAGTGGTATCTTTTCTGTGCTTCCAAATCCCCACTGTCCTGCCGACTACTGGGTCACAGAGAGAGAGAGAGAGAGATCCAGCTCTGACGTGAGACTTGAAAGTCAGCTATAATCACCAGAACATGAGCTTTTGGTTTAAACAACCCCCAGCTTTAGCCACCCCAGGTTTTGGGTATTTATATGTAACATGTACGTTTTCTATTTGCGCTGTGTGCATGCAGGGGCGCAGGCACGCGCGCGGGCATCTGAGGACAACCTCCTGCGTTCTTCCTCACTTTCCTCCTTGTCTAGGGGACAGGATCCCTCTCATTGTCCGCAGCTACTTTTGTGGGAGTGGCATCTCCGAGGCTTCTCCTGTGTCTGTTGACTTCTCCCTGTAGGCACGCTAGCATGACAGAAGACACTCATGATATTCTCTGGCTTTATGTGTGTTCTGGGGATCCAAATTCTGTTCATCAGACTTGCTTTGACAGGGCTTTACCCACTGAGCCATTGCACCAGCCCATACTAGCTACCTTGTATTTGCTATAAGAATGTAAGATTTAGGGGCATAAGTAGCTCCTGGATCCACTCACATCTCTGACACCTGTTTGCTATATTATCATCATCATCACCATCATCGCCATTACCACCATGAGTATAATTATCACCATCATCTCCATCACCACGACAACCATCATCATCACCATCACCACCACCACCACCACCACCATCATCATCATGTCTTGACTCAAGTACACATCTCAGGGCTCCAAATACCATCAGACTTCCTTGTTTGATTTAAATGAAGTCACAATTCTATTTTAGTTTTTTCCATTTTTATTGTAGCTTCAAAGTACAAATACATTTTTTTTGTTTTTGGTGTTGGGGCTTGAACCCACAGCCTCACTGATGCTAGGCAAGCACTCGGGGAGCAAGCTGCTTCCCAGGCCCAACACACACGTCCTCAGTTGTAATGATGACCCCTGTGTCTTTTCATGAGGAAAGCATTGGGAAACCTTTTTGGTCATCCTGGTGAATGGTTCCTGGTTGTCCCAGCTCCTCTGATACCATCTTGTTGGTGGTGCTCTGGGTCATACTCAGGTCACAACTGCTCTTGTGAGAAACAGAGCTACTGGGTCTGGATTCCTGTGTCATTATGCTCTCCGAGGTGGCAGTTTCCTCGGTGACAAACAGCAGTGTCACACTTCTCTCCAGACTTGTCAGCAGCAACTTTTTCCTGGGCTGAAGGGATTTCTTCCCTCCCATCCCACCCCTTCCCTCACATCTCTTCCCTTCCCTTCCATCTCTTCCCTTCCATTCCCTTCCCTCGCATCTCTTCCTTTCTCTCCCATTCCATCCCTTCCCTCCATCCCTTGCCTTCTCTTCCTTCCCATCCCTTCTCTTCCCTCTCATCCCTTCCCTTCCCTTCTCCCCCGTCTTATCCCTTCCCTGTTCTTTCTTCCTTTCCCTGTTCCATCTCTTCTTTCTCCATTCCTTCTCTAAGTTCCTTTTTAATTTTTTTATTTTTATTTATTAGAGAAAGAGAGAGAGGCAGATAGAAAAGGAGACTGGACACAACAGGGCCTCCAGATGCTACAAATGAACTCCAGATGCAAATGCCTCCTTGTACATGTGACTAATGTGGGTCCTGTGCAATTGAACCTGGGTCCTTTTGCTTTGCAGGCAAGTGCCTTAACTGCTAAGCCATCTCCCTAGCCCTGCCTTTCTTTCTTATTGTTTTTTTTTTTTTTCCCTCTTCTGTTCTTTTGCCTTCAAGTTCATGGTCCTCCTACTGTCCCTTTGCAGAATACGGATGACTAGAGGAATCCACACCCTTTGACAGAAAGAGAATAATGCCTAGAAGTGGCTGAGTGATAAACATACGTGCACACATGTTGTGACGATTCTCTGCCCTAATTCACGCCAGCAGCTGCAGGGGCCTCACCGTTCCCATCACCACCCTCACCCTCACCAGCAATACCAGTAACTCTGCTAGAGTAATGCCATTGCAATTCTTGTAAAAAGGTGAAGATGAGTCACATTTGTAATATCTTGGGAGATTTTATCATCACAAAGACAAAGGGATGCAAATGAGACCAGCGGTGCAAAACTCTAATCCTCAAAGACAATCTTTTAAAAAATATTTATTTATTTATTGGAGAGAGAGAGAGAGAGAGAATTACATGCCAGGGCCTCTAGCCACTGCAAAGGAACTCCAAACACACGTGCCACCTTGTGCATCTGGCTTACCTGGGAACTGGGGAATCAAAACCTGAGTCCTTAGGCTTCACAGGCAAAGACCTTGACTGCTAAGCCATCTCTCCAGCCTGGCTATCATCTTTTGACCAAGGCCTATACAGCTACCGAGAGGTCCCTTCCCTCTATGCAGTCCTTGCCCGAGTCTAGTGGCTTTGCAGTATCAAACTATAGACTGCTGTGATGTGTGACGGAAGGGGGCCGATCGTGAATGATCTCTGTGCACGTCACCCCTCCAGGGCGGGTTGAACTGAACTTTCAGAAACTTAGTAGCTTCGCTTTATAAGCTGACTTCAGTGAGCGATCAATGTTCACACATCCCATTGATGGCTTTTCTGCTATTTTCAGGTAAATGCTAACTTTATCTAAATCCCATTTAACTAATGAGAAGTAAAAGGCATTTGAAGGCAACGTAAATGCAGGTATAGAGGTGGCCTGTTTAATGGGCAGAAAAATCCTCCTGGAGGGCATCATGTCGCTAGTCTCACAGCGGCACTATTCCACGCCTTCAATGCCTCAAGGCAGAACCCAAAAATATTCCCCCGTTCTGATTGCATAGAAGCAGCCACCGCATAGGAGGTAGGAGATCACTGTGTGCCTGCCTGCAATATAAGATCTTTGCAGACAATGCAGCACTGAACCCTCACATGGAAAAAAAAAATGCGCCTCTCAGGCTGGAGAGATGCCCTAGAGGTTAAGGTGACTTGCTGGCAAAGCCAATGGACACAGGTTCAGTTCCCCAGTAGCCACATAAAGCCAGATGCACAAAGTGGTACATGCGTCTGGAGTTCCTTTGCAGTGGCTAGAGGCCCTGGTGTGCCTTTTTTCTTTCTCTGTCTCAAATAAATAAATAGTTTTTTTTAAGCACTTCTCCTCGAAATGGCTGCATTTTTTCTCCATATCGCCTAGCCAGGAAGTGGTCAGTCATGATTAACACTAGTTAATGCCTATGTTCACTACTAAGCTACACGGCCTCCCACTTCGTAACATTTGCTCCTACATGAAGGAGTTGAGATGTCTGTCAAACAGCTAGGCCTCCTCCAGCACAGATGCTTTCAAATCTTTCTACTGCTGTAATGTTTCATTTGTTATGAAATTAATGAATGTCGGATGTGGTGGTGCACGCCTTTAATCCCAGCATTCAGAAGGCAGAGGTAGGAGGATCGCCGTGAGTTCGAGGCCAGCCTGAGACTACATAGTGAATTCCAGGTCAGCCTGGGCTAAAGTGAGACCCTACCTTGAGAAACCAAAAGCAAAAGAAAAAGAAAAAATTTAATGCATGGAGACATTTCAGTTGGCATCACATAGGCATGTTTCCATCAGTGGCAGAAGCTGGCTCCCTTTCGTAGCTCAAGGAGATACACACCACCACCAGCCGGCCCCATAAGCCAGCATGTTTGTTTGTTTGTTTTTGAGGTAGACTCTTGCTGTAGTAGTGACACTTTTGTAATTCTTGTAAGAAAGCAAAGAGGAGGGCTGGAGAAATAGCTTAGCAGTTAAGGCACTTTCCTGCAAAATCAAAGGACCCAGGTTCCATTTCCCAGGACCCACATCAGCCAGGTGCCCAAGATGGCACATGTGTCTGGAATTTGTTTACAGTGGCTGGATGTTCTGGGCACCCATTCTCTCTCTATATATCTGCCCCTCTCTCTAATAAATAATAAAATAAAATAAGATAAAACAAAGAGGAGACTTGTATTAGCTTGGGAGATAAATATGGTCTGTACTGTTACCAATACGCATGGCACTATCCTTTGAGGCTTCGTGTCACATTCCCAGCATCCAATTAGTGGACAAGCACCTTGTGCCTCCCAGAAGTCTCATTAGTTTCTCCCTCCTCCCCATCCGGTTAGAGGCTCAATGTTCACCATGTGGGCTTGCGCTGGTTCTTAATGAAGTTCTGCTGCTATTTTTCTCGTACTTCATCTGTGAGAAGTTGTGAAAGGCTTTGAAAAGTACTTAAGGAAAATAAAAACCAAATAACTTGCTGAGTGTCCTGTTTCACAATCTCCAAGTTTATTCCTGCCTCCTGGTATCTTTGACCTATTTACAACTCTATAAATTATGGATCACCAGTAGCAAAACAAATGGATACACTGTGCGATACACACACGTGAAGTTAGCACTGCGGGTGCAGTCGAGCTCTCCCTTCTCGCAGAAAAGAAAACAAAAAGTTGGTTTTATATCAGCTGTAAGTTAATTTTCGTGTTCATGCCAATTGTTTGTGCGTTGCACTGAATTCTTCTTTGAGCCGTTTGTGATATTTAACCGGTTCCTTCATTATTTAATAACTTAAATAAAGTCTTTGAAAATGTGTTTACGTTTCTGTGAGGTGTAGGAGGGGTGGGAATCATCACAAACATTATGCAAGAAAATGCCAAAACTAAGAACAAAAAGTATTTTAAAAGGGGGGAAAAAGAGGTGGACATTGTTCATGAGGATAACACTTGATACTGTTTCCTGACCTACTTGCCCATGTACACATCTGTGCGCCCACTACTGTGCATAACACACACATGCACACACACACACACACACACACACACACACACACACACACAATATCTTTTTTAAAAGTTTCAATTAATTTATTTGAGAGAGTGTGAAAGAGAAAGAAAGAGACAGATAGGGAGGGAGAGAATGGGCACACCAGGGCCTTCAGCCACTGCAAACAAACTCCAAATGCATGAGCCACCTTGTGCATCTGGCTTTACATGGGTACTGGGGATCAAACCTGGGTCATTTAGCTTTGCAGGCAAGCAACTTAACTGCTAAGCCATCTCTCCAGCCCCAATATATTTAATATGTATATCTATGACATTGTGATTTATCTTCCTTTTGGATCCCCCCACGGCAGATATGTTTGGGTACAAATATTTATTGAAAGGTGTGTTAGTTAGTTCCCCATTACTTTAACAAACACAAAATAAAACATAAAAAGAGAAAGGTTTGTTTGGGCTTAAAACAGTTAAGACACTTGCCTAATGACCCACGTTTGATTCTCCAGGATCCACGTAAACCAGAGGCACAAGGTGGCGCATGCATCTGGGATTCATTTGCAGCGTCTGGAGGCCCTCGCTCTGTCTCCCTTTCTCTCTCTCATTTGCAAATAAATCAATAAAAGATTTAGAAAGAGAATTTTGTATGTTTCCGTCCATGTGGTCTATACCCATTGACTTGGGATCTGCATCACACAGGTTCATGTGTGAGACCCACCTCCCTGTGTGGTAGACAGGAAATGGAGAGAATATAAGGAGAAGACGCCAGCAATTCTCGTCAAGGTCATGGTCCCAATGGTCTAAGTCCTCCTGCCAAGCCCCTCCTGGTCTTCGAGTTTCCATTCCTTCCCAACTGCATGAGGCATTTAGCATGTGGACTTTTGGAGACAAACCACAACAGCAAGGCAGCCATCATATACAGGTGAAAGTTTGCTAAAAATGGAATCTTTCATGCACTCAGCAATCTGTTTTCTTCTCGCTTTTATCCTGGGGCTAAGTGGATTTTGAAAGTAGTTTGTATGTTCTAGAACTTCATGGAAATCAAACCATAAAATGCTATGTTCTTCCACTTTTTTAAAAAGATTTAATCAAAAATTTTTTTCTTGGAGCATAGAATTCCATTGCCTGAAAATGAAAGTTCATCTTTTAAATGATAAGTTACTTCTTCCTGTGCATATAATTTCATTTTTTTGAATCAATATCTATGAAGGCAATTTTTAGGGCCACAGTACACATATATATTAAGTCTTAGAAGAATTGGCTGTTACAGTATTTTATGCATCCACCAATAATGACCACTTTTTTCTTCATATTCTCACAAATATTTAGTGTCCTCCATCTTTAACATTTTAGCTATTTTTGTAGGTGCCTAGTGTTTGTTATTTTAAATGCGTAGGTCTATGTGAAAAGAATTGTATGGATTAATGTCAGTATTATGAGTTAGCCTAGGTTATTCCTAAATATTTTGATATATTAAAATTACAAAATATACAAATTTATGCAGATATTTTTGTTGACTTTTTTTGTTTGTTTGTTTTCTTCAAGGCAGGGTCTCGCTCTAGCTCATGCTGACCTGGAATTCACTATGTAGTCACAGGGTGGCCTCGAACTCACAGCGATCCTCCTACCTCTGCCTCCCAAGTGCTAGGATTAAAGGCATGTGCCACCACGTCCAGCTTTGTTGACTTTTTGAGGGAAGAAATTTGATGATTAAAGGCCATAAAGGTCACAGATAAAAGACTTGAAGAATGGCTGTGACATTATGAGTCTCCTCATACGCAATGGGGAGATTTGTGCTTCAGTAGATTTGTGTATTTTTTGGCTTTCATTTCTTCACTGATTCATTCATTTGTAAATAATTTTATTGCAATTTTCTAATCACTGCCCGGTAGAACTCTGTCTCACTAGAAATGTTCATTGTGTCTCTTAACATAGTCACTAGCAATGTGACTGCCACGCACCTGAGATGTGGCCAGTGCAATCGAGCTACTGACTTCTCGATTTAAGCTTTTGTGTATGGCTAGTGGCTCATCTTGTGGATAGTATATGTCTGTATTCATGTATCTACTCTTCTGTTATATTATAAAACAAACAATATCTTTCTTATTTAAATGCTAGAAAACCAAGACTTGGGAGCCTGTGATGTCACTGAAAAATTGCAATGTGGAACTTTAAACACAAAATTGCTGGTTTTGTCTTGTGTAAACTTGGTCTAAGACTTGAGTTCTACTATGCACTTGTTTCCCTGGATAAAACGAATGGAGCAACAGGCCAGAGAACCCATTCTCGGGCGTGTTTACTGCGCAGGCTGACTGGAATCCACTATGTGGTCTCAGGGCGGCCTCGGACTCATGGTGATCCTCCTACCCCTGCCTCCCCAGAACTGAGATTAAAGGCGTGCGCCACCACGCGAGGCCCCATAAGTGCTTTTTTTTTTACTTGGTCAGATAATTACTGAGCAGATTGAAATCATAAAAACCTGCTTTAAAAATGAAAAAGAAGAGAAAGTAAATGATTTGTTACCTGCTTTTACAGGTCTACATAGAGCAAGGTTTTGTTACAGGAGAAAAACATAGTTTTGATCTCACACCTACCTGAATTACATGCATGTAAAAAATCTATTGTATTTATTTATTTATTTATTTATTTATTCATTTATTTGCACAGAGAGTGAGAGTGTGAGAGAGAGCAAAAAGGAGGGAGAGAATGGGCCCACCAGGGCGTCTAGCCACTGCAAATGAACTCCAGATGTATGCACCACTTTGTGCATCTGGCTTTATGTGGGTACTGGGGAATCAAACCCAGGTCAATGGCCTTTGCAGGCAAGCACCTTAACTGCTGAGCCAGCTCTCCAGCTCCCTGAATTCCATGAGAATTTTTAGGTTTGTAGTTGACACTAAAATGATTCAGACTTTGGGGATTATTGGAATGAAGTGAACATATTTTAGATGACAGAAGTGCATGGCTTTTGGTGGTTCAGCGTGGACTATTATGGGTTGTCTTCTGTTTCCACCCAATCTCTATGGTGAAGTTCTAACCACTGTATTTCAGCATGAGACCTGATTTAGAAATGGAGTCATGGCAAGCATCTTGACAAATGGAAGGATACCTGAATATCATGCTTACAGAAGTATCCTGAGAGGAAGGCTAGGACACAAGCAGAAAATTTGGGAGATAAATTCATGAAGCAGTGTGAGGGAGGAGAAGTGATATAGTGCAGGGAGAAAAAAAAGAGGGAAGGAAGGTAAGAAAAAAGGAGAGGAAGGGAGAGGGGAGGGGAACATATGGGAAAGGAAGGAAGGGGAGGGGAGAGAAGGGAAGAGAAGTGAAGACAATGAAAGGGAAGGGGAGGGAAGAAAAGGGAAGGGAAAGAAAAGAAGAGGGGGGAGGGAATGGAGAGGAGGAGAGAGAGGAAAGGGAGAGAAGGGAAGGGAGGGGAGGGAAGGAAGGAAAGAATGAAAGAAAAAAAGAAAGAAAAGGGAGAGGAGGTGATATGGGGAAGGGAAGGGAGGGGAGGAGAGAAAGGGAGAGAAGGGAAGGGAAGTGAAGAGAGGGGAGAGAAGGGAAGGGAAGGGAGAGGAGGAAAGGGAAGGGAGGGGAGGAGAGGGGAGAGGAGAGGAGAGAAGGGAACAGAGGTGAGGGAAGGTTAGGAGGGAAGGATTCAGCTGGAAGTCATTAGGGTTTCAATCACTAGGACTCAATGGCAAAGGGCAGTCAGCCCACCGTGATCTGAAAGCAAGCACCAGATGAATGCTACTGTGTCCCAAGTTGGCTCCATGGAGACCTATATACTAAATGTGCGGCACACAGGATTATCCAGCAAATATTCCAATGAACGATTGACGAATGCCTCTTAGGTGCTCAGTTAGCCTTGAAGTTGCCCTGATGTTTTATGGGTGGCTGAGGTCAAAGGTAAAACTACACACGTGCTTGACCCTCACATTCACAACCTGCCCAGCCCTCACAGCTTCGCACCATCAAGCACTTTATTAACAGTGTATTTTTAAAAACAGTATGTTGTTTATTCATTAATTTGAGAGAGAGAGAAAGAGACATATAGAGAGAAAATGTGCATGCCAAGGCCTCTAGTCACTGCAAACAAACTCCAGATGCATGAGCCACCTTGCGCATTTGACTTATGTAGGTACTGGGGAATCGACCCTGGGTCCTTAGGCTTCGCAGGCAAGCACCTTAACTGCTAAGCCATCTATGTAGCCCCAGTGCATCCTTTGTCCCCCAGTGCTAAACAATTCGCTCTACTGTTCAGTTTTAGTTGTTCATTGTGACACGGAAGCCCCTGTTCAGACTTGCCCACTTTATTGTTTCTGGAACCTGTGGGACACTATTAAAGAGGAAGATGGTGACCAGATCATTCTATGACCAGATTCCCTTTCGTTCCTGGGTGTGCAATGGAGTGATCATATCTTCTCTGGTTCTTCTTGTATGACAACCATCCCTACAGAAGATAATGTGTAACTTTTTGTAGGAAAAGTGTGGTTTTGCTCTTTTTGCCGTATCATTCCAGTTAAGATACTAGTCTGTTAATGATCATAATGTATGTAGAAAAGGATTTTCATTAACCCCCCCCCCCCTGTGAAATTCTCTAGCATGGTATTTGCAATCTTAATTTTTCTAATTCATGCTTACTGTATTAGATATTTTTAGTCATGATTAAAACATGTTTACTTTTTTTTAAAAAAGGTGTTGGTCAAAGACTCTTGGTACATTATTACTTCCTGCCCTATTTTTAAATTATTATTATTGTTATTATTAACAACATATTTCATATGGCTACCTCATGTGTTGGTACCCTCTTTCCCCTGATTACTGCCCCCATTCCATTGGGGACACTCCTCAGTGGGGTTGCAGGTATTCCCCATGGGGTTGTGGCTTATGCCTTGTGGGAACAGCAGTCAGACACATGTGCCATCTTGTGTATCCAATCTTACATGGGTACTGAGGAATCAAACCCATGTCCTTTGGCCTTGCTGGCAAGCGTCTTAACCACTAAACCATCTCTCCAGCCCCAGCAGCATCCTTTTAACATACTGGGAGAGATGCATGCAAAAACAATCCCATAAGCCATTACGTTCTATTGAAGTAGAGATGTGCCCCATTATTAAAGCCAAGCAGGACCCTTCAGGCATGTAAGGGACAGAAGGAACAGATTTCGAATGCTTCCCTTGACCAAGTTTAATCAAGTAATTGGTGTCACTCTCCCTTAGTGGAGAAGCAACATTTTGCAAGAGGGTTTTCTTTTCTTCTTTCATCAGCCCAAATGAGATGAGGTAAGGTCTCGCTCTAGCCCAGGTTGACCTGGAATTCACTATGTATGTAGTCTCAGGGTGACCTCATACTCACCGTGAGCTCCTACCTCTGCCTCCTGAGTGCTAGAATTAAAGATGTGCAACACAACACCACACCTGGCAAATACTCCATTTTTTTCTATAAGCTCATTGGATCCCCTCACCACGACCACCACAACCAAATCTATAAGAAGTTTTGTCCTCTTTCTGCTCCTCCTTCTCTGTGCCTCCTTCTCTCTCAGTATTGACACCATATCCTCTCCCTGTTGCCTCTATGGTGCCTCCTCCCACCCAATGTCAGCAACCCATATAATGTTAATAGATTGCTTTTTCCCTCAGAACTAAAACTTCATTGCTTTCAGGATTCTCACAAGAAAGGCTCAGAATCAATGTTGGCAGATAGAGGTTTCTCCTTAATAGTGTGAGAGGAGTTTCTTTTTATAAAATTAATATATATATATATATATATATATACATATATTTACTGAGAGAGAGAGAATTGGTGTGCCAGGCCCTCTAGCTGCTGCAAATGAACTCCAGACACACTTGCTACCTTGTGCCTCTGGCTTCACATGGGTACTGGAGGATTGAACCTGGGTCCTTTGGCTTTGCCAGTAAGCTCCTTAACTGCTAAGCCACTTCTTCAGCCTTAGACATTCATTTTGTTTAAGGTGTCTTTTTTTCTCTTTATTAGAAAATGAGATTGCCTATATGGGAAACATTCTGTAGTATTAAAAGAAAATAACAATCTTGGAAGAATGAGCTGGGACCCTTATATGGAATGTTACAAAAAAAACCCTCATTATCCTTATTTTTACCTTTCACAACTAATTGTTCCCTACTATTTTGGAAAAAAGAAGCATTTTAGCAGATATTTTAATGGTGGTAAAAATTAAATTAGATAATTAGTAAAGGCTACTACTCCTTTAGTAGCTGCTGAATAATTTTAATTTAATTTTATTTATTTGAGAAAGAGAGAACAGGCATGCCAAGGGCCTCTAGCCACTGTAAACCAAGTCCAGAAGCATGCACCACCTTATGCATCTGGCTTTACATGGGTACTGGGGAATCAAACCTGGGTCCTTAGGCTTTTCAGACAAATACCTGAACCACTAAGCCACCTCTCCAGCTTAGCAGCTGCTGGATAAATGTAGCATTTCTCTTGTGCCTAGCACAAACCAATGGAGCACAGCACAGCACACTCCTTATAGGAGCTTCCACAAATTCCCATGGTGTTTACTGAACATAGGAAACTGTGTCTACAGTGCTGGCAGATTTTGAACGTACTGCCAGAGGCTTCGGGTTACTCAATAACATATTGATGGTACAGATGTACCTGGGCAAACTTGACACAAGAACTGGCAAAGGTGTTTTACATTTGCATAATTAACATAACACTGGCAAGTGGCCCTGTGCACAATGTTTGCAAATGTTTTAAACTCACTATTGTTTATGTTGACCTCTTGAATGCATAAAATGGAAGTATTTTGCTTAGAAAGAATATTTTTTTCTGCTTTAGGAACATTCTATTTTATCATCGGAGGATTTCTCCTCTTTTTCTTTTTTTAAATCTCATAAAGATAAAAGTTGCATTGTGCACTTCAACCATGGATGGGCATCTAAGCTGGTTCC
Organism: Dipus sagitta; assembly: GCA_036346955.1. Lineage (NCBI taxonomy): Eukaryota > Metazoa > Chordata > Mammalia > Rodentia > Dipodidae > Dipus > Dipus sagitta. The sequence goes on from CM070784.1 coordinate 56,360,260, forward strand.
GTTTCCTAGTGGTTGTGACTACAGCAGCAGTAAGCATGGATGAGCAATCTCTGCAGTGAAGTACGGAGTCCTCATGGCACACGCCAAGGAGTGGGGCAGCTGGTCTAAATGTTACATCTATTTTTAGCTTTTTGGGAAACCTCAACACTAATTTTCATAATGACTATACCAGTTGAATCCCCACCTAGAGTGAATAGAACATCCTCTTTCCCCACACCGTCATCAGCAATTGTTGTCATTTGGCTTTTGTGTTTTGATTTGTTTGGTTTTTGAGATAAGGTCTTCCTATAGCCCAGGCTGACCTGGAAATTCACTAAATAGCTGCTTCCAACTCACAGTGATCCTCCTACCTCTATCTCCCAAGTGCTGGGATTAAAGGCGTGCACCACCATGCCTGGCTCATTTGATTTTTTTTTTTAATAATAGCCATTCTGATGAAAGTGAGTTGAGTTTTATAAACATCTGTAAATAAAAATGAAATTATGGTGTTTATGGAAAAATGGTTGGATCTGGAAAATATTATACTAAATGAGATAACCCAGGCTCAGAAAGACAAATATCTCATGTTATCTCTCATATGTGGATCCTGACTTTTAATTTTTATATTTGTAGGCAAGTTGGAATAAGGGATGGCAGAGGCCAAGAAGCTGGAAGGGAGCCTTGAAGAGAGTGACGGGGAAGAGCTAAAGGCAGGTAGTAACAATGTAAGTTAAGGGGTGAGGAATTGGAGGTAGAAAGGGTTCAGTGTGTTTGGTGGAATACAATGGAGGAGAGGAGGGAGTAGGGTTATTAACCAAAACTAAAAACGTTATGAAAAAGCCAGATAGAAACCTTTTTTGTTAGCTAATTTAAAATATAATTAAGATTTTAAAAAGAGATAGTTCTGACAAAAATTCCTAGTGAGAGTGGACACTGCTGCTCTCTGAAGCTATGGGTTGTCACAGAAAAGCAGCAGCATGGGTCAGGAGGGGGGTTGATACCTCCCAGTGAATGGTCAAGGATGCCGTGAGGTCTGTCACACAATACAGACTATAGCGAAGCTTTTGGCTTCCCACTGAAACTAGGTGGTAAGACCCTATTGCTGAAGATGCCACAGGCATCACTTGCAGAATACTGAATAATCAAACTGGAACCCAAGCCTCCTCCTAGCTGGCGCGCTGTCATAATAGGAAAGCATGCTGTGCAGCCTTCTGGGGGAAGAAAACTCATCAGCAGTCTCACCCAGTGGTGGTTCCGCCTTGGTGCTACACAACCAACCAGCCTGCTAAGCCGTGCTTACTGGTGCAATAGTGACACTACTGTGATGGGAGGAACCAGCTGCTCTCTGGAGTGCATCCTCGAGAAGAAATACTTACCTGGTGCCAAGAACCTAGTGAAAAGCTTATGGCTGGGAAGACCATAGAAACCAGGGGAAACTACTTGTACCCATCAAATGGCCCTCTGAATGTTTATATTATGTTTGTGTCCATAGATTAATGCTACTCTCACCTTTAGTCAGAGAACCTTTTTTTTTTCTTTTTTCACACAGATGGTCATGATTACTGAAGAGACTTAAAACTACTCACCAAAATGTGGAGAACAAGTGACTGGTGAGTGTACAGTGCTAAATGACTCCTCTCTATCTATCTCTATCATGTCTTCCAAGGCAGGCTCAGGGCATGTTGCAGAAGAGGAGACAGAAAGACTGTGAGAGCCAGAGGACTGGGAGGAGTGCTTTGGGACACCGTCCTCCAGAAATGAATTGCTCGTTGCATTAATGGCTTCACGGCAGCTGTTGTCAGCACAAGACCCGCACAACACTGAGCCCATGAACACTTTGACAGGGATGAAGGAGAAGGTAAAAAAAAAAGAAAGGATATAAAAACAGAGGAGAGACCAGCTGGAAAGAAGAAATGCTTATGTGAAAGGGAAAACAGTGAGGATAAAAGAAGGTCATGCAGAGGGGATTATGATTCAAGTATGTTCATGTATAAAAGTTGTCAATAACAAGTTAAAAGGGGGCTGGAGAGGTGGCTCAGAGTTAAGGTACTTGCCTGAAAAGCCTAACAACTGGGATTTGAGTCTCCAGTACCCACGTAAAGCCAGAAGCACAAAGTGGTGCATGTTTCAGGACTTTGTTTGCAGCAGGTCATTCTCTCTCTTTCTGCTTACAAATATATATATATACATATATATATATTGGTTTTTCGAAGTAGGGTCTCACTCTAGCCCAGGCTGACCTGGAATTCACTCTGTAGCCTCAGGGTGGCCTCAAACTCACAGTGATCCTCCTACCTCTGCCTCCCAAGTGCTGGGATTAAAGGCATGCGCCACCACGCCCGGCTCACTAACAATATTTTTAAGTTAAACAAGATAACGGTTAAATAAATGGTTCACAGTAGATAAGTAAATCTGTATATAAACTTATTTCCAGGTTTGGACGCTATAGGTCCATATAAAATAGCTGAGTGTAGAAATAAGCAGATTTAGGCTTGAGATTTTCCATTCCTAAAGTGTACGTCGAATAGCATCTCTTAGGAAGGCGTCAGACTCTGTCACATGTGCGCTATGAAAATATCCCACCCCACTGCAGATCTACATCTGAGCTTGTCGCCAGCACTATCATCTCACCACCATCACCACAACCCTGCGTGTCTCTCTCCCACTTGGGAGTGATATCAAGGGCCCCACTTTAATGAAAGAAAGAGCTATCAAGACATAAGTACTTAAAATATGATAGCAAATGACATCCTCCTTTTACACATGCGAGACTTACAAAACAATTTAAATTACATTTTACACTTACATTTTAAAGTGTGTCTGTGGTCTAGACGGAACAACAGATTTAGTGAGTTTTTTGTGGTTTACTTCTGCAGTACAAATTACATCTTTGCTTCTGTGGGGATGAGGACATTCTTCCTCTAGGCATCTCTGAGGGGTCCCCAAATTTTTCATTGGTCACTCTCTGTTCCTGATCTTGAGCATTTCACATCCTCGACCCTAACAAAGTACAGATAGGAGAAAAAGGAACTAACACATTTGCATTAACAATTACAAAATAAAGTCGGGCATGGTGGCAGATACTGTTCAGCCCAACACTCGGGAGGCAGAGGTAGGAGGATCCCTGTGAGTTCAAGGATAGCTTGGGACTACATAGTGAATCCCAGGTTAGTGTGGGCTAGAGCGAGATCCCCCCCCAAAAAAAGACTTAAAAACATATAAAATCTCATTACAAATAAGAGCCTGGAAAATTATTCAATTTATAGGAAGTTCACCATGAATACATGGCTGAGGGTGAGGTGCTCTACTGTAACTACAGTGAAAGAATCTGTTTTTCAAAAATATTTTATTTATTTATTTGCAAGAAAAGAGAGAGAGGGGGGGAAGGAGGGAGAGAATGGGCACACTAGGGCTTCTAGCCACTGCAAATGAAAACCAGATGCATACACCCATTTGTGCATCTGACTTTATGTGGGTACTGGGGTATTGAACTCAGGTCATTAGGCATTGCAGACAAGCACCTTAACCCCTGAGCCACCTCTCCAACATGAAGGATTCTTAACTGCTCTAAGTTGCTTTGTTTCTGTTTATTTGTCATTGTTATTTTCTTTGTTGTTGTACAGCTGTAGAGATTGAACCTTACATTTGGTCTGCTGGGCAAGAAGTCTACCATGAAACTATATTCCCAACCAAACTGTGAAAATTATTTTAAGAAGAAAAAAATAGTTTTTCTTCTGGAAATTACTCTAAGGGCATGCCAAAAAGTAAGGGCATACTTATTCTAGAAGTTAAAACATTTTTTTTTAATCTTAGTAAAAATAGTTTGTCATTTGAACCACACAGCAAGTTCCCCTCTCTCTTCCCACACTATCCCCAGTTCTTCATGATGGAAGCTGTACTCCTAGTGAATTGAAATCAGGCCATAGAAAGCCCTGCCCTCTGCCAGCTCTCGATCTAGGGCCATGCTTTCTCCTCCATGGAGCAAGATACCAGCCAGCTTCCTGTCCCCCAAGTTTATTGAATTCCTGTATCACCCAGAGACATAGGACTTTTTCTTCCCTCCAGCCCTCACTTTTAGGGTGGAGGCTTTGCCCCCTTGAGATGGGTCAGTCACATAGGGTTCCAACAATTCTTACTTTAGCTACCATTACATCCTGGATCCAATGTCCAAGCATAAAGTAGACACACCACTCTTCAAAAAGGTGGCTACCCTTCTCCCCCCATTTACACTGTAAGGACACCATGCTTCTGTCTAGGGAAAGAATTGGGCCTTAAGAGCCAAGAACACCATAGTTCTCCATGAGGAGACTGATTTTATTTCACAGAGAGCACAAGGAAGCTCAAAACTAAAGGCAGTGCAGAAAACAGTGGAGATGCTGATGATCAAAAAGTTATCACAAGCTGTGCGTGATGGCATACACCTTTAATCCCCACCCTGGGGAGGTAGAGGTGGGAGGACCACTGTGAATTTGAGGCCAGCCTGGAGTTCTAGGTCACCCTAGGTTAGAGTGAGACCCTACCTCCCCTCAACAGTTATTACATGGAGTATTGTATACTCCATTTTAGCAGCAAGTGAAGTAGTAAGCTATGAGGAATTTGACAGAAATCACCCTGGAAAGAGAACCCACAATGCTTCATGAGCCTTGGAGGGAACATTATCAGTTTCATTTAGTGTTGAGCTCTCAGCAGCCTCTGGTTTTCTGCTTTGATGAGTTTTGAATCTCCTCAGTGTCTACCACCATCTCCCTGGAGGTGGTTCTCAAGGAAGCAGTGAGAACAGCCCTCATATTTAATTGGCCACTTCCTCTGTAATGCTTCCTGGGCCCTGGCATATGTTGTAGCATTTTGAAGAAGAGGGGCTGGGAAGAATGTAAGAGAAACAGGGTGGGAAGGTGTATACTGAGGTATTATCCACCCCGTCCCACAGAAACTGACTGGGACATCCACGACCCCAACAGTGAATACAGATAATTCCACTAAAGAGGGACCTTACTGGAATGGGGCAGGGGGAAAATGAGACATAAGAGTATAGACAAATGGGAATATGACCAACTGACAGTATGTTCATAATAAATTCTTAATTCTTAAGTTCTTAATAAAAATGAAGTGTTGACAAGAGCCTGAGCTGAGACTACATAGAGAATTCCAGGTCTGCTTGGGCTACAGTGAGACTCTACTGCCTCCCCTAATTTTTTTTTTTTTTTTTTTTGGACAAAAGAAAAGAGATCCCTGTAAGCATCCAAGCAAGCCTCACGGACAGGCCATAGGCAATAACCTTGGAAAGAAGCCGTGTTTAATTAGTAAGACACTAGAACAACTTATGTCTCAGGGTCTTGTTGAAAACAACTAAGCCAGAAGTCTAATAATCGGTAGACCCAAAGCTCCACCCTCTGAAGAGCAATTATAAGTCTGTATTTGGTGACAGAAATAGACTTCATAGAATTAGTGTATTTGTTACTAAAAAATTGAACAAATTCTGGGGCTGGGGAATGAATTGCCAGAACATCTATATTGCCTAAAATGTTCACTTCACAATAAAAAACATGGCAGACACATAAACAGAAGAACTTGCCCATTATGCAGAAAAAAATTAATCCAAATTGCCTATGAGAGGGTCCAAATGTCATATTTAGGAGACAAAAATATCAATGTAGCCATGATAACCATATTCAAAGAACTAAAAGAAACTATACTTAAAACAAAAGATAGGTGTATCTGACAATACCATGATGAGATAACGTCTCCTCCACTGCAAAATACCAATGAAGAGATAGAATTCCTGTTCCAACAAGAGATTGTGGAATCTGGGTGGCTGCTGTGATGGCTTAGTGATTAAGCGCCTGCCTGTGAAGCCTAAGGATCTTGGTTCAAGGCTCAATTCCCCAGGACCCATGTAAGCCAGATGCATAAGGTGGCGCATGAGTCTGGAGTTCATTTGCAGTGGCTGGAGGCCCAGTCACACCAATTCTCTCTCTCTCAAATAAATAAATAAATATGTTTTTTAAAAAAGAAATGATGGAATCAAATAATAAAAAAATAGGCAAAATGACAAATCACTATAAGGGTTCAACAATAAGTTAGAGCTGGCAGAAAAAAAGAATTAGAGAACCTGGGCTGGAGAGATGGCTTAGAAGTTAAGGTGCTTGCCTGCAAAGCCTAACGATCTAGGTTTAACTCCCCAGAACCCACGTAAGCCAGATGCACTTGGTGGTACATGCATTTGGATTTCATTTGCAGTGGCTAGAGGCCCTGGAATACCCCTTCTCTCCCCCCTCCCTTCCTCCCCCTCTCTCTGAAATAAATAAATAATTAAATGTTAACAATATCTTCTGAAAAGAATTAGAGAACCTGAAAATAGATCCATACACATTATACCATCTGAGGAACACAGAGTTAGCTAAATGAATAAAGATGAGAAACTCTTGAGAGAAATAAGAGTCACTAGTAAGTGCATATAGCATATAGTCTAATGCAATACCAGTAGAGAAGAAAGTGAAAGTATGAAAGTAAATATTTGAGCTGGGCGTGGTGGCGCATGCCTCTAATCCCAGCACTTGGGAGGAAGAGGTAGGAGGATCTCCATGAGTTCAAGGCTATTCTGAGATTACATAGTGAATTTCAGGTCAGCCAGGGCTAGAGTGAAACCCTACCTCAGGGGGGGAGACAAAGTGTATATATATGTGTGTATATATATATATATATATATATATATATGATGTAATAAAGATTGAAATCATCCCAAATTTGATTTAAGCCTAATTGAGCTACACATCTGAAAAGCTAAAGAAACTCTAGTTTCCGGGAGTGGTGGCGCACACCTTTAATCCCAGCACTCAGGAGGCAGAGGTAGGATGATCGCCATGAGTTCGTGACCATCCTGAGACTACATAGTGAATTCCTGGTCAGCCTGGGCTAGAGTGAGACACTACTTCAAAAAGCAAAAAAAAAAAAAAAAATCCCCAAAAAACAAAAAAAGAAACTCTAGGTAGATAGATGCAAAGAAATCTCTATCTACTTATCTATCTATCTATCTATCTATCTATCTATCTATCTATCTATCAATCATCTATCCATCTGTCTACCAATTCTCTATCGATCATCTACCTATATATCTTTCATCTATCTACCCATCTTCTTTAGTTAAAATGGTGCAAGGCAAAACCATGGAGAAAAATCTTGAAATGAGTAAGAGAAAATATGGTTTATGTAAAAAAAAATGAGTCAGGTGTGGTGACACACACCTTTAACAAGGCCAGCCTCAGACTACCTAGCAAATTCCAGGTCAAACTGGGCTAGAGTGAGACCCCACCTAGAAGAAAATAAAAAAGAAATGAAGCTCATAGATTATCAGCTGACTTCTCATCAGAAACAATGAATGCCAAAAGGCAATTCAAAATACTGAAATTGAAAAATACTGTTAACCCAACATCTTAAGCCTAAAAGATAATATTTCAAGAATGGCATTGAGAAAACATACATATTATGATACAACAAAACCTGAAATAACCCATGATTATCAGACACATCTTGTAAGAAATACAAGAGAGTGTGTGACTCTGTCATGTTCTACCAGGTGGGAGTCTAAGCAGGACTTTCATGAGTTTGAGAAGAGCCTGATCTGAGCTGCACAGCAAGAGTCTGTCTCAAAAATTAATTTTGAAAATAGGGCTGGAGAGATAGCTCAGCAGTTAAGGTACTTACCTGCAGAATATAAGGACCCAGGTTTGAGTCCCCAGTACTCACATAAAGCCACATGCTCAAAATAGCATATGCATCTGGAGCTCATTTCCAGTGGCTGGAGGCCCTGGCATGCCCATTCCCTCAGCCTGTCTCTCTTCTCTTTCTGTGCTTGCAAATAAATAAATAAAAATGGCTTTTAAAAATTAAAAAAAAATACAGTTCTTTAAGCTGAAGGCAAGTAATTTCAGGAGTTACTCCATGTACACATTGGAATAAAGACATGACAGTTGAGATGGTTGTTTGGCGTCTACCAATATATACAGAATTGCATTTGGGGGCCTATAATATACAGAGTTTTAATATACATATTTGATAACAGTAGTATAGAGGAGAGTGGCAAGAAGACAATTCTATTGGAGTAAGAAAATAGCAGCAGATGACAAGTAAAATACATGAAAGTAAATGAACAGACTAGAAGAGATAAATAAGAAACTTTATATAACATATTCTTCAAATATAGATTTGTTCTCCTTTCTCTTCTCAGCCTCTTTAAAAAACATAATTATAAAAATGTATTATAGGCTTACGATTTATGTAGATATACTCCACACAATAATAGCATGGGCAAGAGAAAGAGATTAAAGCTATATAAAAATAAAGTTTCTATGTTTCACGAGAGCTGTGTCAGTTGAAATCTGAAATGGATGGTGATGATAGAATAGAATTCAAGATCCAGAAATAAACCCTTATATGTAGGGTCAACTGGTTTTTCAAAAGGATACTGACATTTACATTTTTACTACAAACAGTGCTGAGACAAATGGGGATTCACATGAACAAGATGAAGTTAGCTCCTTTCTTCACATAATACACAAACATTAACTCAAGACGTCTTAAAAGACCGAAAACCATAAAGCTCAAGAAAATATAGGAATACATTTCTATGACCTTAAGTTAAGCAAAAACTTCTTACCAAAATACTAAATACAAAAGTGGCTAAAAGAAGATGGATAAACTGGATACATCAAAACGGAAACTTTGTAGATAAGATGTGATGACACACAACTATAATCCCAGCACATAGGAGGCTGAGGCAGGAGAGCCCAACAAGTGTTTAGAGAAATTTATCTTCTAGTTTGGAAGCCGTAACCAGATACCTACTGTAAGTATTATTTTCTTTTTGTTCCCCAAACTCTAATAAATAGATGATTGGATCTAAGAGTAGATGATGGGGATTAAAATGTCAAAGCAGGAGCTGGAGAGATGGCTCAGCAGTTAAGGCGCTTGCTTACAAAGCTTAAGGACACAAGTTTGATTCCTCAGTACCCACATCAAGACAGATGCACAAAGTAGCACATGCCCCTAGAGTTTGTTTGCATACCCATTCTCTCTGTCTATCTGTTATCTCTCTCTGCTTGCAAATAAATAATTTTTATTTTTCGGGGTAGGGTCTTGCTGTAGCCCAGGCTGACCTGGCATTCACTATGTAGTCTCAGGGTGGCCTCGAACTCACAGCGATCATCCTACCTCTGCCTCCCAAGTGCTGGGATTAAAGGTGTGTGCCACCACACCTGGAAAATAAAAATATTTTTAAAAAATAAAAAAAAAATGAAGCACCGAAGCAATCATTAATAAAGTGATTTACTTAGAGACTATAATTTAAATGTGTGTCCAAGAGGACTTGTTAAGTCTTCCCTTATAAATGACAAGAAATTGCTTTAAAAAAAAGAGTTACCTATTTCTATGCGACAAACCCCCAAATTGGGAGTGACAAAACAATGTGGTAGCTAGGTGTGGTTGCACATGCTTATTTATTTATTTATTTGAAATAAGGCCTCACTGTAGCCCAAGCTGACTTGTAATTGAGAACTCCAAGCCATCCTCCTACCCTCTGCCTCCCAAGCGCCACCACGCCCAGCACACACTTTTCATTCCAGCGCTCAGGATTCCAGCCCTCAGGAGGCAGAGTTAAATAGATTGCAGTGAGTTTGATGCCAGCCTGAGGCTACAGAGTGTGTTCCAGGTCAGCCTGGGCTAGAGTGAGCCTCCACCTCAATAAAACTGAGGGGAAAATGCTGTATAGCTTCTGGTGGTCTGTTGGGTTAACTGGATCATTCTGATGGTACTGTGGGCTGAGTGGGCCATTCTCATGGCCCCGTGTGTGACTCACCCATTCTGATGGCTCTGTGTGCTCATCTCACGGTTCTGATGGTTCTGTGGGCTGACTGGACCGTTCTGATAGTTCTGGATGCTGACTGGATCATTCTCACAGGTCTATGGGCTGAGTGGATCATTCTGAGGATCCTGTGGGTCAATCCCGCCATAGTGGTTCTGTGGGCTGAGTTGACCATTGTGATCATTTTGTGAGCTGACTGGTCTGTGCTGGTGGCCCCGTAGGTTGACTGGACTCTTCTCATGGTCCTGTGGGTTGAATACACTACTCCGATTGCTTTTTCAGATGACGCTCACCCAAATCTTCCATGTGGCGATTTTTCAGCATCACTTGTTTCGGCTGCACTGGACAGGCCCTGGGTCTTGGCTGAATGTCCCATGGGGCCTGTTCCACATGTGTGTGGAGTCTGAGTCCTGTCTGTGGGGCTCTGGGTGTCCTCTATGTGATGTGGCTCCTTTCTCTTTGGGGTACTCTTCTCTGCCTCTCCTCTTTGTCTGCAGGACAGCCTGAACTTTCACACCACAAGACAACTGGATTCCCACAGGGAGGGAACAGAAGCTCTTAGGCCTTCCCGGAACCAGTGTGGAACACGGCCATTGCACTTCACTGGCGGGCCGGAGTCTCCACAGGTCCAGCCTGGAGTTAAAGAGCGAGGAAATAGATTCCACCTATTGATGGGGGGATAGGAAAGCAGGTCAGGGAAGAGAAGGAATGGAATTATGGTAGCTTAATTTGGAGATGGTTCACATCAGACCTCTATATCCAGTGGCAGAGATAGCTGAAAAGATCAGGTCTGCTGGCTGGGCAGATGGCTCCTTGCTGCTAAAGCATGAGGGCCTGAGAATGGCCAAGTTGAACCCCTAGCACCTACAACATGTGGGAATGGTCACACAGGTCTGGAACTCAGAGAATTGCTAGGGCTGGCTGACCAGAAAAAAAAAAAAAGAAAGAAAAGAAATAACAAAACCATGCAAGCAGTAGTTCTGGGCTTGAGGGAGTGCCTTCATCTCAAGGAAGCAGATGGGCGAGTGAAAGGAATAAGACACCCATCATTCTCCCCTGGCCTCCTCAAACCTGCATGGCCCAGAGAGCAATCAGAATCCTCCACAGACAAATAGACTCAAATGACAGGAAAGAAACACGCTGTCGTAGTGACCGCCACGCTGCTGGGATGAGCCGCCAAACCAGACACAGTTTGTGGGAGGAATGCCAGTTATTTCAGGCTGACAGATCCAGGGGAAGTTCCATAGTGGTGGAAGGAGCTGGCTTCCTTTCACAGATCCACACAGAAAAGAAAAAATAAATAAACAACAACAACAACAAAATAACCACCACCAGCACCACAAGCAAGCACCAAACCCCAGGGACCCCAGGAGCACTCACTCTGCACTCCTTAGGCTGGAATTCAGATCCACCCCCAATAACACCTCAGGGCTGGACCCCAGGATCTGCCGCCAGCGACATCTCCTCCAGCCAGGCAGCTGGAGATCCCCGTTATAAGCTTTAATAAAATGCCTGAGGCAATGGGGGGTGTTATAAATTCACATTACCACACACATGCTTCCAACAGTCCTCATTCTGCTCCTGAACTCTCCCCCCAGATGAACTCTTCTCCCCTATGATAGGAATGAGTAAGAGAGTGAAGATTCTAGTGTTTCTCTGCCAAAGACCTCACTTCATGAACATGATTGAAGAGCACGTGGCCACACAACAGCAGGCAGAAGCCATGCAGTGTGTGCAAAACAAAATATCAGGAGGTGGGCCTGGAGAGATGGCTCAGAGGTTAAGGCCTTGCCTGTGAAGCCTGAAGACCCAGGTTCAATTCCCTAGTACCCACATCATCCAAATGCACCATGGCACATGCATCTGGAGCAGTGGCTGGAGGCTCCGGCACACCCATTATCTCTCTCTAATAGATAAATTAAAATAAAATATTTTATAAAACTAAAATGGGGCTGGAGGGATTGCTAAGTGGTGAAAGGTACTTGCCTGCAGAAGGACCCAGGTTCAATACCCCAGGACCCACATAAGCCAGATGCACAAGGTGGCACATGCGTCTGGAGTTTGTTTTCAGTGCCTGGTGCACCCATTCTCTCTCACTCTCTCTCATTCTCTCTCTCTCTCTTAAATAAATACATAAAATACAAAAAAAAAAAAGAGTTTTGAAAAACTAGAAGGGCTAATTTCAAAATATCAGGAGCTGTGCATGTACTCTGCCCTTCCAGCTCACCTGCATGGCTGGGAAAAGAGCAAGTTATGTTATGATCTAGGGGGAAAAAAGGATAAAAATAAATGAAATTTCATTTTCGGAGATGACATCAATGTTACCTTCAGCCCACATGCCCAGCTCTGTATACTTATTTGGGAGATATCTGAACTGTTCTGAAGATAAAATTCCTTCTTCAAGTACACACTTAGGAAACCTGAAGATGGCTACAGCAGTAGCAGATGGAAGTGGGGCTCATGTTGGAAAAGAGAACATAAATTTCAGATACAAAAGGCCCCTGGAGTCACTGCTGGGTCAGGGCAGAACACAATGCCTCCTCTTCTCCTGGGCAGAAGGAGCGCCACCTAATTGATGAGGAAAATTCCAGACCGCTGTTGATGCTGGGCCTTAATGAATACGTACAGTGAGACAGGATGCGTCCATTTAGACATACTAATGAATGTAATTTTAATTACAACCCGCAAAAAAAAAAAAAAAAAAAAAAAATGGCGATGGGAGACCGGAAGTAACAGGCTTGGGCTTTCTCCTGAGGTAATTCAGCTGAAACCCACAAGCAAAACTAAATAAATAAATAAACAAACAAAAATTAAACACCACCATTTGGTGCTTCTAACCTCATTGTGGAAAATCCCTGTGGGGCTAAACCACTCAGCGTTCAAGGACTCTCAAAGATTTCCTTTCGTTTTGTTAGTCCTTTTGTTTGTTTGTTTTTTGAGGGTAGGGTGCCACTCTAGCCCAGGTCTGCTCACTCTGCGCAAAAAAAAAAAAAAAAAAAAAAAAATGGCGATGGGAGACCGGAAGTAACAGGCTTGGGCTTTCTCCCTGAGGTAATTCAGCTGAAACCCACAAGCAAAACTAAATAAATAAATAAACAAACAAAAATTAAACACCACCATTTGGTGCTTCTAACCTCATTGTGGAAAATCCCTGTGGGGCTAAACCACTCAGCGTTCAAGGACTCTCAAAGATTTCCTTTCGTTTTTGTTAGTCCTTTTGTTTGTTTGTTTTTTGAGGGTAGGGTGCCACTCTAGCCCAGGTTCATCTCTGCCTCCCAAGTGCTGGGATTAAAGATGTGCGCCACCACTCCTAGCTGTTATTCCTTCCGTTAAGGTTACTTTTTATTATAGTTTGGATAAGAGCAATTAGTTTGAAAGCGCATTAGGAATAAATTGGGATATAAAGCTGTGTTGAACCCATGGATGGGTTCTGGAGCTATAGGAGGAAATGTGAAGTTAAAGGGAGATCTGGGCTTTGTAGGGTCCAAATATTAGATAGTGAAGGTGGAGGTATTCTTGTTTAGAAAAAAAATCAAATTAAAAATTAAAAGATAGATGTGGTGATGCATGCCTTTCTTGAATCCCACCACTCAGGAGGCCGAGGTAGGAGGATCGCTGTAAGTTCAGGCCAGCCTGAGACTACATAGTGAATTCCAGGTCAGCCTGGGCTAGAGTGAGACCCTACTTCAAAAAAAGAAGATAGAAGATGATAAGTCATACGTGTGTGTGTGTGTGTGTGTGTGTGTGTGTATGATGTATATGTAAAACCTGATCTCTGCCTTCATTGTTCATCCTGAGTGTTTGCGTGTCTGTCAATATGACCAATTTTTTTTTATCCTTTTTATTTCTATTGAGGACGACAGTCATACTGGATTAGACACCATGGTGCTCACTTTATTTACTTCAGCCTGATCTAAATGAAGTCACATTCTCAGATTCTGGGGGTCAGGTTTCCAATATTTTTTGGATGAATGCAACTCAAACCATAAAAACAGTTGACAAGATATTTAACTACAAACTGAAGAAGCTCAACGTTCCTACTTGCAAATGCTCTAAGGGATTGGCTATTCTGCTGCACCCTATTCTGTGATGACCCAATTTTAATAGGTGGAAATTTGTTCTAGAAATGTCAGAATTTTGTTAACATGAAACCAACTTGGAATGTGAACTTAACTCCTTTTAAAACTTACCTGGCAAATATTTGACTCAGCCTTCACAGTGTTCAAAAATGACCTTCTGTAAGACACCATGTCTATAGCATATCTGCCAAACACCTATGCAGCCTTCCCTATACCCAAGAATAACCTTCTTGGAGGCTGGAGAGATGGCTTAGTGGTTAAAGTGCTTGCCTGTGAAGCCCGAGGTCCCAGGTTAGATTCCTCAGTACCCACATAAGCCAGATGCACAAGTTGGTATATGTGTCTAGAGTTCTTTTGCACAGGCTAGAGGCCCTGGTTGTCCCATTCTCTCCCTCTCTCTCTCTCTCTCTCTCTCTCTCTCTCTCTCTCTGCCTCTTTCTCTCTCTTAAATAAATAAGTAAAAACTAAAGATAAAAAGGAATGACCTTCTCTGAAGCACCATGTCTAGCCCACTAATGTTGTTTGTCCATCCAAGGACACTCCCAACTTTTCCAGTCCTAAACGCTTCCTGGAAAAGGCAGGTTTCATGAACACCAACAACTGTGTCAAGCCTTGTGTTTCAGGCTGGGTTTTATCCTGTGGTGATTCCTGGGAGAAGGTAAGGAAGCACATGGGTCAGAGCTGCGAGTCTCTAGGCCGCATCCTTGCTGAGAACTCATCACTGGCTTTGTCTCTCCAGTGAAGACCCCTTTCCTCTGGGAACTTATCACTTCCTCCAGGACCTAGTTCCTATTTCTCTCCTTGATGCCTTATTCTTCCTTTTGAAAGTTGAGAGCCCACAGCTCTGTTTCTACTACATCCTAGCTCAGGATTCTTTACTTCACATATGCAATTCTGAAGAAAAAAGAAGAAATCCTTCTCAAATTGTTCTATTTTAAATGTCCCATATGTTTTGTGTTGGGACCCTGACTCATACATTCTCTAATTCCCAAATTTAATCACTCCTTCCTCTATCCTTCCAGTGCATTAAATGTAATATCAAAAAACCACATACTTATTGCATTATGTATATGTAATGGTATTTACCCGTCTGACTCCTCCTAGGCCAACAGGAGCACGCCATCAAGACGGACTTGTGGAGGCGAGCGATTAGCAACCAAGATCTCCAACCTTTCCAAATCAGAATTGGTGCATCAGTTATAATAACTGAATTTAGAATTTGATTAAATTTGCCTTTCTTTTTTCTCCCTCTGTTTCTGGCAATTGAACTCTAAAAAGCAGACAATCTAGAAATGTTTAAGCTCATTTTAAAATAATGGGTCTTTCTTATACTCTACATTGTTTATGAAAATAAAGTGATTGAGATACATGATTTTAATGATAAAAAAGAGGCATGGCCAAAAAAAAGTATTAGCTTCAGTCCATATAGATAGACACATAAGAAACACTACTTCCTTTTCTAAAAATCATTTCATAGTTTTAAAGGAAATTCTTTTATTCCTTTCCAGACCCCTTCCTTTAAACTGGTCCCTCTTCTATTTTGATATCTTTTTTTTTTTTTGGTTTTTTGAAGTGGGGTCTCACTCTAGTCCAGGCTGACCTGGAATTCGCTAAGTAGTCTCAGGGTGGCCTCGAACTCACAGTGATCCTCCTACCTCTGCCTCCCAGTTGCAGGGATAAAGGCATGCGTGGGGGCTTGGTATTTATCTTTGCATCATCCTGACCGCATGCTGATGGGCCCAATATTGTGCAGACAGTGACAGCCTGTGAGGTCGTGAGTGCCACAGACTCTTTGCATCTGGACGACAGCATCCCAAAGCACTCGACACCACTGTCTGACTCTTTCATTTCTTATTATTTTTCCCCATTGGCATACAGAGGCTTAGATATCATTAATTCTAGCATTCCCAAGCACAATTTGTCTTAGTTGATTCTCACCCCTTCCTCCTCTTCACAATCCCACGCCCCTAATTGTCTCCCGTACTATCCTCCCCCATTTCTGTGTGACGTGTGTCCTTTCCTTCTTCCCCTCACACCTTTCTGCTCTGCTCTTTATACTCACTCTTGGTTGTCCTTCTGCCTTTATAGGTCTTACCTCAGACCTCACCCTCTATAGACACACACATAGAGACATTACAATCTAGGAGCCAAGTAGCAGAGGGAACATGTGGCTTTGGTCTTTCTGAGTTTGGATCACTTTACTTATCTTTTTAATATTTTATTTTTGTTTTGTTTTTATTTATTACAGAGGGAGACAGAAGAGAGAGAGAATGGGTGCTCCAGGGCCTCCCGCTACTAAAAGTGAACTCCAGAGGCATGTGCCACTATGTGCATCTGGCTTATGTGGGTATTGGGGAATCAAACCTGGGTCATTGGGATTCACAGAGAAGCACCTTAACTGCTAAGCCATCTCTCCAGCCCCCATAAATTCTCTATTCTTTAGTGGTTGTTGTGCTATACAAAAGCTGATAGAATTAGTATTTACATACACACACGTTACTCTTGGAGGAGCCTTGCTTGTATAATGACTATATATATATATATATATATATATATATATATATATATATATATATACATATATATACATATATATATATATTCATGTACAGTGTACCATTCTCATCCCTATGATCTAAGTGACTTATAAATTATGTTCCTATGAATGACTAGAGGACATAATACTGAATTTTCCTTCATGTGGAATTTAAAAATGTCACTTTGGAGGCTGGGGAGATGGCTTGGCAGTTAAGGTGCTTGCCTGCAAAGCCAAAGGATATCTGGAGTTTGTTTGCAGTGGCTGGAGGCCCTGGTGTGCCCATCCTCTCTCTGTCTGTCTGTCTGTCTCTCTCTCTCTCTCTTTCTCTCTCTCAAATAAATTAAATGTCACTTTGGTAGCACATACAAAATGCCCCAGTCACCCTAACTGGGCGTATGTTGTCCTCTCCTGTTTTCTACTTATCACTTCTTACTCTCCAAAATCATTACTTATGTCTATTGACATATCTATGATCTATGATCCTCCACTGGGCGTAGACACTAGGAGGAGAGATCCTTTGTCTATCCCATTTACTCAGTCCTAGAGTGTGCTCTGGTATTAACCAGATACACTGGATGATGGGAGGGAAGCCATCTGGCTTGAATCATCAAAGCCATCCCAACATGGATAAATGGCAGAATTAATCAATAAATAAAATGGCTAGAATAATACTTAGATAAAGATGAAACCTTGGGCCAGAGAGGTTGCTCAGCAGTTAAGGCACTTGCTTGCAAAGACTGGGTTCACTTCCCCGGTACCCACATTAAGCCAGAGGCACAAAGGGAAGTGTGGTGGTTTGATTCAGGTATCCCCCATAAAGTTAGGTGCTCTAGATGTTAGGTTCCCCAGCTGATGGCAATTGGAAATTAAAGCCTCCTGGAGATGGTGTATTGTTGGGAGCAGGCTTATGGGTGTTATAGCCAGTGACCCCTTGCCAGTGTTTGGCACACTGTCCTGTTCCTATTGTCCACCTTATACGGGCCAGGGGTGATGTCCAACCTCTGCTCATGCCATCATTTTCCCTGCCATCGTGGAGCTTCCCCTTGAGTCTGTAAGCCAAAATAAATCCTTTTATTCCCCCAAAGCTGCTCTTGGTCAGGTGATTTCTACCAGCAATGTGAACTGGACTGCAACAGGAAGCATGAGTCTGGAGTCTACAGTGGCTGGAGGCCCTGGTGTGTCCATTCTCTCTGTCCATTTGTCTCTGCTTTATCTCTTTCTTCTTGCAAATAAATAAAAATTAGGGAAATAAAAATATCAAGAATGAGATCTCAACATACCATAATATCCTTTAAAAATGTTAAACTATAGGTGGGCGTATAGATCAATGGTAAAGTTCATAGTTAAGGTTTAGAAGGATTTGGATTCAATTGTCAGTAGCTACATATTCTATAGACTGATCACAAAAATGTGATTACCGTTTTAGTAACAAGTTACAACAGACTGTGATACGTGTCGTGGCAGTGAAGTCGTGGAAGCTGAGTGTTCAAGGGTGCTCTATGTACTCAAGAAATATACTAAGCTGTATTGCTAAGAGGACATTTCTTGGGAGTCTCAGATCACAGGCCAAGTTTGAACTGGAGAAAATAAGAGGCAAATGTAGGACAGGGAAGAGGATCGGGGCAGGTGTTTAGCAAGCTCTGGGTTAAGCTGGAATGGCAAGTGGCCTTTTAAAATTTATTTTATATTTGAGAGAGACAGAGAGAGAGAGAGAGAGAGAGAGAGAGAGAGAAAATGGGCACACACTTGGGTCTCTAGCTGCTGTATGTGAATTGCAGATGCATGCACCACCTTGTGCATCTGGCTTATATGGGTTCTAGGGAATTGAATGTGGGTCCTTAATGCTTTACAGGCAAGTACCTTAAACACTAAGCCATCTCTCCAGCCCAGACCAATGGCCTCTTTTGTCTGCAACATAAAATTGGCTACTAATAGGGCCTGAGAGATGGCTCAGCAGTTAAAGGCACTTGTTTTCAAAGCCTGACAGCCTAAGTTCAGTTACCCAGTATCCATGTAAAACCAGATGTGCAAAGTAGTGCATGCATATAGAGTTTGTCTGCAGTGGCAAAAGGCCCTGGTATGCTCATCCTCTCTCTCTCACTCTCTTTCTCTCTCTCTCTCTCTTTTTGCAAATAAATACATAAAAATATTTTTAAAAGATACTGAAGGTAAGACAAACCAAAAAATGGTGGTATATAACTTTAATCTCAATCCTCGGGAGGCAGAGGTAGGAGGATCACTGTGAGTTTGAGGCCAGCCTGAGACTACCTAGGGAATTCCAGGTCAGCCTGGGCTAGAGCAAGACCCTACCTCATAAAACAAACAAACAAAAGATAACACAGGTTAAGATAGAAAGCAATATGTGGGTGAGATCAGGGAAGCCTTGTAATTACTCCCTAAGCCTTGTAAGCATATACAACTTCATTCCATCAGTTTTACTCTAAATATGAACTCCACAGGATGCTAGCACACTCTTCTTAAGGTGCTCAGAGGAACAAATGTGCTCAAGCACCACATCCTTTATCTCCTTAGAATATTCCAAGCACACTTGAATACTTAAGATCATGGAGCAGGGCTGGAGAGATGGCTTAGCAGCTAATGCAGTTGTCTGAAGAGCCAAAGGATCTAGTTTCGATTCCCCAGGACCCATGTAAGCCAAATGCACAAGGTGGCGCATGTGTCTGGAGTTCGTTTGCAGTGGCTGGAGTCCCGCTGTATGCCCATTCTCTCTCTCTGACAAATAAATGAATAAGGATATCTTCTCTACAAGACCCTGGGCAGCCCTGAAGTAAAGCAAACTACTGTTTCCTTGTTTATTAGTTGGTGACCACATGCGTGCTGATGGAAGGTGTGCCACGCAGGACTCACACTGACTTAATGCACAATTAGCATCCGTCAGAGAAGTCTTGATCATAGCCTGGGATGACTGTCAGTGAAAACATAAGGGTGAGTATTACACATTCTCTATCACAAGGAAGGCGATGGCATGCACCGAAACTGAGAATGTGTGAGGTTTATGGCATGATTCAGAGCTAGGGAGACAACAATCAAAGGAAGTCTGAGCCTAATACTTTCCCTAAAATGGAAGATAATTAATTGGGTGTTAGAGAAATTAAAAAAAAAAAACACAAACCAATTACTAAACGGGTTTATTATACTGGTTATATAATTGTCTAAGGTGAAGGCAGCTAAACTTTGATTTAGAGTAATAATTGAATGCAGGCTGGAAAGATGGCTCAGTGGTTAAAGGTGCTTGCTTGCAAAGCCTGACAGCCTGGGTTCCCACGTCAAGTCAGATGCACAAAGTGTTGCATGTGTCCAGAGTTCTTTTGCAGTAGCTAGAGGCACTGGTTCACCCATTTCCCCCAACCCTTCTCCCTTTATCTTCTACCTATGTACCTCTCTGCTTGCAAATAAATAAATAAAATATTTTTAGATGAATTAAATACATGTTCTTATCTTTTCCTCACTACGTATGTTGGGGTCTAAGTTCAATGGAGAAATCCCAGGAGACTCAGATCAGAGTAGGTGGAGACTACACTCTCTAAGCAACTCATGAAACACGTTCATTTATCAAGTGATCAGAGCAGAGTGAAGACAGGAAGGTGCTTATGCAAGTGAGCTGGAAAAAAAAAAAAAGACCCAAGCTCATCAAGAGAGAAAAATATTAAGTCATTGCTCAGGAAAGTGGGAGCGAGTGTCTGAAGCCCAGGACGTATACAGAAGACTGCTGTCCAGGGTAACGACTGAGTCACGTCAGTCAAAGGGACAAATGGCAAAGTGCTTGGGTTAGGACGAAGCATCTTTATAATCTGCAGGTGACTGTGATGGTCTGAGTCAGGAGTCCCCCATAAACTCATGTGTTCTGAATGCTGGGTCCCCAGCTGTCATGATGTGGGAGGGGGACCCTTGCTGGAGGAGCTGTGTTGTTGGGGGCAGGCTTAGGGATGTGACGGCCAGCTCCCCCTAGGCAGAGTTCAGTTCAGTTTCTTCCTGCTTGTTTTCCACCTGCTGTGGCAGAGGTGATGCCCGGTCTCTGCTTATTCCATACTGTTCTCTGCCATCATGGAGCTTCTCCTTGAGACTGCAAGCCAAAATGAACACTTTCCTCCAGCAGCTGCTTCTGATCAGGTGTTTTGTTCCAGCAACATGAAGGTAACTAGAACAGTGATTAAGGTGAAAACACACACACACACACACACTCTCAGAGGGGGGGGGGGGCTTTTGTCAAGTTGCCTGCTGGGCAATTATTTTCATTTCTCTTTATAGAAAGATGGAGATTCTGCTGAGCAGACATGGAAATGGACTTGGATATGGGAAGTTTTCTGGCTTTTCTGCATCTAGGTAGAACCATCCTGGGTACAATATACCCCATTTCTTAGTGTTGCAGTCAGGTTCGCATTGCTGGCAGAAATCACCTGACCAAGAGCAGCTTTTGAGAACAATTTGAG
Source organism: Dipus sagitta (assembly GCA_036346955.1). Classification (NCBI taxonomy): domain Eukaryota; kingdom Metazoa; phylum Chordata; class Mammalia; order Rodentia; family Dipodidae; genus Dipus; species Dipus sagitta. The sequence continues at coordinate 56,381,164 of CM070784.1, forward strand.
AAAAATTATTTTGGCTTACAGACTCAAGGGGAAACTCCATGATGGCAGGGAAAAGTAATGGAATGAGCAGAGGGTAGACATCACCTCCTGGCCAACATCAGGTGGACCATAGCAACAGGAGAGTGTGCCAAACACTGGCAAGGAGACACTGGCTATAATACCCTTAAGCCTGCCCCCAACAATACACTGCCTCCAGGAGGCATTAATTCCCAAATCTCCATCAGCTGGGAATCTAGCATTCAGAACACCTAAGTTTATGGGGAAATACCTCAATCAAACCACTACATTCCGACCCTGGCCCCCATAAACTGAAAACCATACATGATATAAAATACAATGCATTCAGTCCAACTTTAGAAGTCCCCACAGTTTTTATAATCCCAATGATGTTCAAACATCCCCATAGTCCAAGGTCTTTTATCTGAGCCATAATACCAAAAAATCTCCCCCCCCCCAAAAAAAAAACATAATGGCACAGAATAAACACTCATACTGCAAAAGATGGCACTGGGCATAGCAAAGAAATATTCAAGTGATACAAGGTTTAAACAGGGCAAACACCAAACTCTGTAGCTCCAAGTCCAACAACTCTAGCCAGTGACAAGTCTCCAAGTCTGATAATTCTAACCACTGACAAGTCTCTGTTGTTCCATTTCCGCCCCTCCAGCTAGGTTACTCACCTCACAGTCCTTCATCCAGGGCAGGCAGGTTTCCTTGGCAGCCATCTCATGGTCCTGGCATCTCCACTGGGTCTCCACTGCAACCCATGGTCCATCCTCATGGCCCCATGGGGTCTCCATGCAGGCATCCAGCAAACCTGCTTCACACTGCCCATGGCCATTTCCAAACCACAAGACCATATTGCAAATTCAATGGCCCTCTCATTCCTGCATTTCTTATACTCCACAATACCAGGTAGGGTGTCAATTTGTTAATACAGGGGGTAATAAAGCAGACTTTGAAGAACGGGACACTCCTTGAGACTTCAAAAGAGTCTACATTCTTCCTGTTGCCCCAGTGCAGGTCAGCTGGCCCAGTCTCAAAGATTGTAATCTCATATAATTACAGCTGAACAGGCAGAAGTTTCAGCCCAAAGATTTCATTTCTTTGCCATATTCCTCTGAACACACCAGTCCATGTCTATGCACTGCAACCCTGCACAAGTTCTGAAGACATGGGCATAACAGCAAGCCTCTCACAATAACTTCTTCTATCCCAGTCCAGACAAAGCTCCTTTTCACCCTCATAGACCAAACCTCATAGTCCATAGTTCTTACTGCATTCAGGTCTTGCAACTCTGACCCGAATAATCCATCAAGTTGTACTTACAGCACTGCAAGGTGTCTCTTAGGCTGAGGTTTCAAATCCTTCGAGATTCCTCTTGAAAAGCAGCTCCAAAAGGCCAAAACCACAGTCAGGTGTCTAGCAGCAAATGACCCCACTCTCAGTACCAACATTACTGTTGCAGTCAGATTTTCATTGCTGGCAGATCACCTGACCAAGAGCAGCTTTGGGGGAACAAAAGGTTTATTTTGGCTTACAGACTCAAGAGGAAGGTCCACGATGGCAGGGAAAATGATGACATGAACAGAGAGTGGACATCACCCCCTGGCCCACATAAGATGGACGATAGCAACAGGAGAGTTGCCGAACACTGGCTTGGGAAAACTGGCTATAACACCCATAAGTCAGACCCCAACAATACACTTCCTCCAGGGGGAATTTATCCCCAAATCTCCATCAGGTGGGAACCTAGCATTCAAAACACTTAAGTTTATGGGAGACACCTGAATCAAGCCACCACATTTAGTGTCTAGCTATGACCCCATTGGCCATATATGTATGTGCAATACAAGGAAGACCTTCAGCTTCCAATGGTGATTTCTTTGAAGACCACATATATTTCTGCACCCTCAGATCTGACTCAGTATTAGCAACAGTTCGAAGCTGGTGAGATGGCGCAGTGGTTAAAGGTATTTGCTCTGCAACCAACCAGAGTTCAGATCCTTAGAACCCCTACAAAAAGCCAGAAGTGCCCAGGTACATATGTCTATAATCTCAGTGTGCCTGTAACAATGGAGTCAGGAGCACCCCAGAGCTCATGAACCAAGTACTCCAGCCTTCCCAATGGTGAAACAACAGCAAGAGACCCTGTCTCAGACAAGAAGGATGGAGATGAGCAATTTCAGGAGGTTGACTTATACGCACATGAAAAGAACAAGAGTTCAATAAGTATTTGGTAAGTGAGGAAAAGACAAAAGGAAGGTGTAGCATTTTGGTGCAGATGTCCCGCATAAAGTCACATGTTTGGAATGCCTGGTCCCTAGGTGATGGCAGCCTGGGATGTGGATCCTTGCTGGAGAAGGTGTGTCACTGGGGGGGGGGGGGGCGTGGACTTTGAGGTTTATTAGCCTCAAGCTTGCCAGTGTTAGCTAGGCTCTCTCTCCTGCTGCTGTTGTCCACCTGCTGTGGCAGAGGTGATGCCCAGCCTCTGTTCTACCATCTCTCCCCTGCCGTCATGAAGCTTCACCTCCATATTATAAGCCAAAATAAAAGCCTTTCCTCCCATCAGCTGCTTTGGGTAGGGTGCTTTGTCCCAACGATGTGAAGGCAACCTCAATGGAAGGAAAGATGGGAGTCTTGAGCCTGCTCCAGCTCAGATTATTTAGCGAAATGAAGGGCTGTGAGAAAAAAGCCAAGCATTTTCCACAAAAGTCTAATGACATAGGATGTGATCTGACAGTTCTTCTCTGACTTTTTGGAGCACCCAATCAAAATTACTATATCATTCAGATTTTTTTTTGTTTTTATAGATTTTTTAAAAGATTTTTATTTTATTTTGTTTTGTTTATTTGAGAGAGAGAGAAAATGGGCATGCCAGGGCCTCTAGCCAATGCAAATGTTCTCCAAGATGGACACATGCACCACCTTGGGCATCTGGCTTACATGGGTACTGGGGAATCAAAGCTGGGTCCTTAGGCTTTGCAGGTAAACACCTTAACCGCTAAGCCACCTCTCCAGTTCTGTTTTTATAGTTTTTCACCTTCACTGCATAGTGTACTCTAGATAAAAAGAAAACTTGAACTTCCGTGGATGGCTGAGCCAATTTGCCCATGTATTTGCTTGGAATGGAAGGGCCGTGTTCACACAGAGGCACACCCATTTGGAAACAGCACCAGGGCAATGCTGACAAGGCTACGGTCATCTGACGGTATCAAGGAGCAGAGAGGAATCTTCTCTAGCCCACATGTTTGTTCTGTCTAAACACAATGAAGCATCTTTCCCACACTGATTTTTTTATAGCAATTCTTTTTTGCCATTAGCATTTGCCTAATGCAGTGTCAGTTGACATTAAGAAAAGTTGGTCAGGTAGACTTGGGTAGACTGAATTCTTTGGGGGAGGAAGAGGAAAACTGGATTATTCCGGTACTAAGGTAATTTAAAAATCCATAATAAATAAAGTAATGAGATTTTCAGAGAATCACTTAAGCAGAAAAAAATGGCATAAAGTTACTGCATCTATAGACGAATAATGGTTCTTTAAAAGTTTGAGCTCTTAATTTATTGAACAGGCACTTCACATTTATTTTTTGATAAAAAAGATCTTTTTTGTCTAGTTTGTTGAAAACTACATATTGTTTTATTATTTGTATAAGTTTGATGGCTGAAGTTTTCATGTTGGGGATCTGCATAGCCACCACACATTAGATGGATATTGATCTAACATTAGAAATAAAAAACAATACCCATTAAATGAATCAATAAGGACTTAATTCCTGATGAACTCAGCAACCTAAGGTGGGGTATTTGTTTGAATTTTTTTCCTTTGCAAGGAAACTATTTCACGTTATAGGAAATAATCCAACATTTAAAAGATTATACTGGAGGAAAAAAAACAGTATTGGCGAAAGCTGCAGTTTGTAATTGCAAAGTTAATTATCTTTCCTAAACCATCAGTTGTCACTTAGAGAGACCAGATTCTTGCAGACTCTCCAGGGACTGCCTTTATTTCATTTCTAATGGCTTGGGACCCACCATTTTGCTGTCTCTGAACATTTGGTCACTGAATGCCCCATTTATGGAGTATTGTTTAATTAAGGACAAATTAAGAGAACTGTGCACAGAATTTAATTTCATAGGCTCTGTAAATTCTTTTAAAGAGGGTGCTAACTATAGGCATGATAAGTTTTCATTATCCATTGCTTCTATAAGGTATTGACAATTTATTGTTTGCAACAGTTCCAAGTTTTGTTTACTCTTCAGGGGATTTTGTTGGCACTGCACTTTCCGTGTTTTGCAGAAATCCTATGGAGACATATGACTCCATTAACCCCTTCCACTCCGAGTCTCCCAGATGCAGGAGCCCACATGTTTGAAAGATTGCATTTCACTTTTGCAAAGAATAGGGCTTATGCTAAGCATCAAATAAGAACCGGAAGCACGAAGGCAAGTGCTTCTAATGTTTTAGATCTTGGTATAAAAACATTTCAAATTCACAGCAGTTCATTGTTTCTCTCATTTGACAAATGTTTATTGAGTGCCTGTGACGCATCCAGAAATCTTCACACAAAGAAGATGGCATCATTTGCTAAGAAGTATAGGACTTCAGAAACATTTTGGTTTGAAAATTTTTGAGAATAAATTTTTTTGCTGAGAATCCCCAGTGTACACCCTCAAGAAGCCAAGTTCGAATTACAAGCTATATAGCTTTTCCTAGGGCCATTCTGCTAAAATGATTGTGTGAGCTATACAGAATGAACCTTCGAGATCCTTCTATTCAGGCTCTCCTGCTGCCTTAAAGGAAACTGAGCCTTCACATGCTGTAAATTTTGCTTGTCTGAATTCACCCAGTAAATCTGGTATCATTTTATAGATACTTTAATCTGGAAATATAAATTATTGAAAATTCCATTACTTAAAATGTATTTATGATATACAGTCTAAATTAGTCAAAAATATTTGCAATCAAGACTTTTGGGATTTGACTATAGCAGAAACCCAGTTTCAATTTTCCTCTGTAAAAGTGAAATTTGGGAATAGAGAGATTGCTCAGTGGTTACAAGCACTTGCTTGAAAGGCTGGACAGCCTGGGTCTAATTTCCCAGTACCTGGGTAAAGCCAGATACAAAGTGGTGCACGTGTTTGGCATTATTTTTTGCGGTAGCAAGAGGGTCTGGCACACCCATACTCTCTTGCTCTCTTTAGCTGCCTCTTTGTTTCTGTGTCACTCTGTCTCAAATAAATAAGTAAATAAATAACTAAATTTTAAATATAAAAAAGTAAATATTTTATAAGAATTCATAAGCTTATGAAAAAAACTGACACCAGGACTTTGATTATTAGATTCTTTTAGGGTTAAAATGGTGTATCTCTGGGAACCTGACTTATTTGTTCCTTTCTTGGTACTAGTGGTTTGTTTATATATATATATTTATTTATTTATTTTTCTGCAAACTGTGAAAAGCATATGGCTCCAATAGTACGTAGATTTCTTTTCTTTTCTTTTTTTTTTCTTTTTTTTTTTTTGAGGGTGTGGTGTCGCTCCAGCCCAGGCTCACCTGGCACTCACTCTGTAGTCCCAGGCTTGCCTCGAACTCACAGTGTTTCTTCTACCTCTTCCTCCCCAGTGCTGGGGCTAAAGGTGTGCGCCACCACGCCAGGCAGTACCTAGATTTTTAAGTTATGTTCTAAGAACTCAGAAGCTTATCTTCTCCTTTCCCTTCAGTTTCAAATTAAATTAAAATTGAAAAGCAAAGAAAAGCGTTACTAAGATCAGGATTATCTATGGGAAACAGTGATGAGTGATTGTTGAGAGGGGCGCTGGGAAGGGTTTCAAGAATCAGTTCAACCTTCTCAAGCTGGGAGGAGTTGTATGAGTATTCACTGTGACAATTCGGTTTGCTTTCTTTTTCGTAGAGGTGTTATGGTTTATGATATAAAATATGGCAGCATTTTTCTTTTTTAATATTTTATTTATTTATTTGAAAGACAGAAAGAAGCAGATAGTGAGAGACAGAATGGGTGTGCCAGGGCCTCTAGCTCTGCTAACAAAGTCCAGGCTCATGTTTCCCCTTGTGCATCTGGCTTACTTGGGTCCTGAGGAATAGAACCTGGGTCCTTTGGCTTTGCAGACAAGCACGTTAACTGCTAAACCATCTCTCCAGCCCCAAATATGGCAATGTTTCTAACAAGAGGAGGGGGTTGCTTGGACTCCAAATTTCCACCTTTTTTAGAGTTATCTCCAAATAGGAAGAGGGTCCAATAGGAAGGGAGTGTGACACACTCTCACAAACTTGTGCAGATGTAGGAACAGAGGGGTGACAGGTCCTACTTCTGTTGCACGTTTCCAGTGGATAGCATGAGTTCTCACATGTCCTGTCAGAGGTGCATTGTAAGAAAGGGGGTTGTCACCATTAGTCTAGGTGGAGAAGTGTGAAGAGTCCTTCAGGTGCCTCTTGTGCCACCTCTGGTCATGGGAAGGCAGCCAAGTGACAACCAGAAGACAGAGGAGGACCTGAAGGCTATGTATGGCTTAATCAAGGGACAGCGGCAGAAAGAGGACCCCTCAATGGAAAAGTGGTGCCCACCTTGCCACACGTCCTGCCTCTGCTGTTTCTGAACTGTGCTCAGGGTATAGAATCCTTAGGGAGTGTGGTGGTTCTGAGCCAGTCCCAGCCTCCTGAGATCCCACAATGTTACATCCTTGCAACAATGACTTCTCAGTGTTCTTGCACCTTTTTCTGGAACTCCTAAAACAGAGAATTATTTTTAGACTAAGGAGAACCTTTTTCTCTAAACTACTGGATGAATATGACCTTTGAAGTAAACCCCCAAAAATTGTATCACGAACTTTTCTAACCATCAAAGCAAGGATCAGGAAGTTACTTGAATAACAGAAAATCATAACCCAGGGCTGAGGAGATGGCTCAGTGGTTAAAGGCACTTGCTTGCAAGGTCTAACAGCCTGGGTTTGATTTCCCCAGTACCCACATAAAGCCAGATGCACAAAATGGCACACACACCTGGAATTCATTTGCAGTGGCTGGAGGCCCTGGAGTGACAATTCTCTCTCTCTCTCTCTCTCTCTTTCTCTCTCTCTCCCTTTCTGTCTCTTTCTTTTGTCCTCTTGCATATACACTCTCTCTCTGAATAAATAAAAATCTAAAAGAAAAATCCAAACAACAATTATAACAATGACATTAATGACAAAAGAAAATAGCATTTAAGTGATAAACCCTATCCACAAATGAGCCTTTTTTAATTTATTTATAATTAATGATACTTGAAATTAGATGATGGTAATAAAATATTTGACATGAGTATTTGAGACAAGTAGAAATTTACATTTTTAGTTTATGACAAATTGTGGTAGAAGATAGTGGCTAACCTGAGCTTAGGATTTATACATCACCATGGCCAAGGTGCGTACAGTATGTGAACTTTTCCTCTGTGATCAATTAAGGCAGCAAGAATAAAGGAGTGGAGGCTGGAAAGATGGCTTGGCGGTTAAGGTACTTTTCTGAAAAGCCTAAGGACCTGGGTTTGATTCCCAGTACCCATGTAAAGCCAGATATATGCACGAGGTGGTGTATGCATCTGGAGTTTGTTTGCTAGAGACTCTGGTGTACCTATTCTCTCTATATCTGTCTCTCTCTCCAGTGAATCAATAAATAAACTATCTTTTCAAAGAGAAGAAAAGAGGAATGTGGAAGATGTACAATATCCTAGCTGTAATGACAGAAATTTTCCCAGGAAATTACCTGAGGTTTTCTCATCGCAAAAGGCATTGTGCCACCGAAACATTTGGGACACAGACCTTTACAAGCTCTATCTTGTGCCTTCTGCCTCTAAAGAAGAGCGAATTACAGGGTGAGTTGATATCCAAGCATGTCCATGTTTCTTGTATGGCACTTTCTCATTTATAAAGCATTTTCACTGCAAAGAACTGTGCTGAGTTCAGGAATAGAAATCACCAAGGAGCAAGTATTTAGAAGATGTTAAAGTCATCACCACACTGACTAAGCTCAGAAGTGATAGTTTATCATATTTTAAACAAATCTTGGAATAGCACAATATCCATCACTTTTCCTGGTTATCATATCCCAACCCAAAAGTGCTAACTTTGTTAATATGTATTTATCATTTCTGGAGCATATTTTCAGTATTTCTACATTTCAAGACAGTGTTGGGATAAGGGAGAGAGGAAAATGTATCTAGAAGCACCTCAGGCCACATGTGGTAGTGTACCCCTGTAATCATATGTCCAAGGCCAGCCTGGCATAATAAGATGTTGTCTTTTGAAAAGGGGGCTGGGAACCAGGTGTGGTGGTGCACACCTTTAATCCTAGCACTTGGGAGGCAGAGGTATGAGGATCACCATGTGTTCGAGGCCACCCTGAGACCACATAGTGGATTTTAGGTCAGCCTGAGTTAGAGTGAAACCCTACCTTGAAAAAAAAAGAGGGGGGCTGGGTTGGAGAAATGGCTTAGTGATTAAAGCCTTGCCTATGAAACCTAGGGATCCAGGTTAGATTCCCCAGTACCACATAATCCAGATGCACAAGGTGGTGCATGTGCCTGGAGTTCGTTTGCAGTGGCTAGAGGACCTGACATTCTCATTCTCTCTCTTTCTTAAATAAATAAATAAATAAATAAGTTTTAAAGAAACAATCATTTCAAGCTCCTTTCCTTTCTGGCTTTATTTCCTGGCTATTTTTATCTTTGGAATAGTCCCTCACAGTTTCTAGAATACAGAGTCCTGACATTTCAGTATAGTCACACTATACAAATATTACTTGGCTGTCGTAGCAACCAACTTTTTTCCCCCTCAGAGTGTCTTTCTTTCATAGGTATGTCACTGTTATTTACAAAGTCAACTTCTGTCTTGCAGCCCCTTACCTGCCAGAAAAAAAGAGATAAATGAAATCATCAAATTAAAAATTAATAACAGCAGTGTGTGCATGCACATGCACAGAGGTAGGCAGTGAGGCGAGATGGAGGTTTTCTTGGTTGGGTCGTTGAACATGGTGTAGGACTAAACAGAAATCCGTAGTTTCCACTTCTACCATCATAGAAGAAATGAGTGTAAACATTTGAGCACGGAGAAGAAAAGCATAACACATCAACAGATAGCTAGGTAACATGGAGGGATATCCTCATGTCTGCAAATGCGCACACTCAGATTTGCAGACAGACAAGATGATTTTCTTATTATCATATTTCATAAAGAATCCCCTAGCCATGAACTAACTACTAAAATATTTAGATAAGATCGAGTGTATGTAGACAGAGGGAAGGGAAGGGAAGGCAAAAGGAGGGTGTGACAGGGAAGTGAGGAAGAACTCGGAGGGGAAGACTAAAGGGCTTAGAAATAAAATGTCATTTGAATCATTGCTAACATATTGCTCACCCAACACTAAAATGCTATAGAAAAAAATATATATACCAAATCCAAAACCTGTCAAATGAGATTTAGCAACACAGTTCAGAAGTTATCCCCCGTTGGGTAACTGTCTATAATCTTGCGACAAACCCCATAAGTGTTCACGGCAGCTATTCCATATGCTAAGGGTAGCATATGATTTCAGAGCTGTCAGTTTTAATTTCTGTTTTATTAATTTTTCCATAAGCCTTACAGACGTAGATTTCAGAAGGCATAGATCATGAAGATCGTAAACTCCCACAAAGAAGCTGGTGACGGCTATAGGTTATGTCACAAGTTTCATGGGAATTAGATTCATCCGGAGATTAGTAGGGAAGGTTCAACGTATATGTCAAAGCACGCATGAAGAAACTAGCATCTCCACAAATTGGCAGTCAAGATGTGTCCAAGTGATTAAAACTACTTTGGGGACATTTTTTTAATTAACGAAACATTGTGTTATAAAAATATGGGTTTAATGGAAACCTGTGCACTCATGATAAAAAGCCTATTTAAAAAAAAAATAGAAAACTACATTGATTTCTAAAAGCACTGCTTCTTGCCTCAATATTTCTCAGAATCTTGGCAATGTTTTGAAAAGCAGAATCAGATTTTCCATAGTGTATAGCAGACATCTTTCATCACTGGTTTGCTAGTGTGTGAGCTGTAAAACATGTAAAAAGAAATGAATCAGATATTGTCATGAATTAAACATGACTGCAAATTCTTAGCCACTCATCTCATCTACGGGAAGATTCTCCCCCCTCCCCCTGAATTGGGGGTAACTTTTTGTCTTTCTGTGGTGGGACTGACTCTAATTTTTGTATCTATTCCTAAAGATGCTAGCCCAGAGGTCGATCCTCAAGTAGGCTGGTTTTTGAAAAGGAAACCATGAATGACAACATCTCAATGATGGTTCATTGATGATTCCAGACCATTTGATTACCATGTCATAACAGTTTAGAACATTTACCTCTTAGGACACTCACTCTGGAAGGCAGATATGATATAGTGTCCTTAGACACTGGCCATGTTGCAGATTCCCAAGTCACTGATTACACACATAGGCTGTGTGCCACTATTGCACTAGGTGCACACATCTCATCCAGCTGTTTGATTTCATAGCTTGCAGTATCTCCTGCTTGTTCAAGCTGTTGGTGGTCCAAGATGGGAAGGAGTATCCTGAGACATTGTCCCAGCCCACACACAGAGACTGCCTGACACACTCATTACCCCACAGTGAATACTAATAACTGTGGGGGAGGATGAGGGAGGAAAAGAGGGGACATAAGAATATATAACTCAGTGAGAGGCTGGACAGATGGCTTAGAGGTTAAGGTACTTGCCTTAGAAGCCTTAGGACCCAGGATCCTCCAGTACCTACATAAAGCCAAATGCACAAACTGGCACATGCTTGTGAAGTTCATCGACAACAACTAGAGGCCCTGGCACACCCATTCTCTCTATGTATCTATCTGCCTCCCTTCCCCTCTCTCTCTCTCTCTCTCTCATAATAAAATTAAAATAAATACATAAAATAAATATTTTTTTTAAAAAAATGAATGCTCAACAAGAAAAAAAAAGAAGCCCAAGTCATTTACAGAGACAGGAGTCATCAGAAGGATTCCTGTCGTGCCAGATCCTCTGGTTCATCCCCGTTGGTAATTGGATACAGCTACAAGAATGATCATAGCTGACACCTTTCCCCAGAAGTGCTGCCCCTGGAAGTGCTACGCAAAGAGCCCTGCACCATTCCTACCCATAGGGTAGCAAGAGTTGTAACTTGCTTTGGTTAGAAGCTATTGGGGTGTAAGATGATTTATAACGTGCCATGGCACAACGTGCACAGACTGTGTGTCATACATGTACAACATATACATTGGTTATGTGAAGAGAAGTTATGCAAATAAGAGAGTTCTTAGTAAGAGATTGGATTATGTTTTAATTTAAAAACATACAACACAGGTATATTGGAAAGTGGGCAGACCAAGCAAAACTTGTAATCATTACCTTTTAAAATTGAAATGAAATTACTCAGAAGGCAGAAGTAGGAGGATCACTGTGAGTTCAACACCATACCTCAAAAAAAAAAAAAAAATGTCAGTTAGATGTGGTGGTGCACGCCTTTAATCCCAGAACTCAGGAGGCTGGGGTAGGATGATTGTCATGAGCTCAAGGCCAACTGGGGGCTACAGAGTGCCAGGTCAGTCTGGGCTAGAGTGAGGTCCTACCTCTTAAAATCTCCCCCAAAAAATTACAGAGAGAGGGGCTGAAGAGGTGGCTTAGTGGTTAAGGCACTTGGCTGCAAAGCCAAAGGACCTTGGTGTGATTCCCCAGGACCCATGTAAGGCAGATGCACAAGATGGTGCATGCATCTGGAATTTGTTTGCAATGGCTAGAAGCCCTGGCCATGCCCATTCTCTCTCTCTCTCTCTCTCCCTCTTTCCCTCTCTCAAATAAATAAATAAAAATAATTTAAAACAAATTACAGAGAGAGAGAGAGAGAGAGAGCAGAGAGAAAAGAAAATAATATAAAACTCTAACAGGAAAAAGGGTATCTGAGAGCAGTGTCAAGAAACAGGTAAGTTCAAAAAGAGAACAGACAGTAGTTCCATCTTACAGCCCTAATGCTATTAGACTGTGAAGTCCATCACAGACAGTGACTTGAACATTACTCTTTCTCAATAGTCGTCTTTTTCACAGAGTGCATTTCTTACCATTGGACACTCATAGAACACAACTTGAGGACACGGGGAAGGTATTTATTAACCATCACTTCATAAACTAAGACCGTGAATGTTTAGAAACTTTCAAATGATTCAAACATTTTGATCAAATGCAAAGAATTGACTCCAAGTTGTTTCTCTCCTGTTACAGGCCCTTTCTACAATGATGGGTTTTTTTTCTCACTTCTGTCAGCCAGAGAGAAATGTAAAAATGAAGGCCTTGTCCTTACCTAGAATTCAATATAGCATCTTACCTAAGAACCATAATACATTAGAGACAAGAATGTGAGGACGTTTTCCTATACTCTGCTTTTGGGTTCATTTGGTTTTGTCTGTGGTACAGATAACTGACCCAGGCCAATCACTCGCCCTTTAGTGGTCAGCCTCCTACCTAATGCTGCTCAGGGACGCCGAGCCCCAGCCACGGGTGAAATCAGAAACTGGGAAGCCAGGCATGCTTGTGGCTCCTATGTAATGGACTTAAGCAGAAGTGAAATGCCAACAGTAATTAAAAATATATCTTGATCTTGGGCTGATATTTAGCATCTCATCCATTAGCTTATTGGCCTGAGAGTTCACAGCCTTTTGTGGTCATACCATCTGAGGGTTTGGATTTGGGTACTGTGGTCAACTCCAAACATTTGTCAGCGTTGACTGGGGCTATTAATAGGCAAGCTACAGCTCTATTGGAATTGGATTTTTCATTACCATTGCTTTGGTGTGCTTTTCCATGGGGGCAACAGAACCATTTCTTTTCTCATGTGAAAAAAAAAAGAAATGTGGTGATATTCCATTAGCCAACCATATTTGAGTTATAAGACTACTTTAAGTATTATGATATTTTCTGAATAAAGTCAGGTATGTCCTTCTACAAAAACATATCACCTTCTATGTGCTACAAGGTAAAATACAACATTTTAAAGTGTTCCTCTGGCTAGTTTTTAGTTCTCATGGTAAATGAATGACTTGAATCCTGGGCTGGAGAGATGCCTCAGCAGTTAAAGGTGCTTGCTTGCAAGGCCTGATGGCTTGGGTTCAATTCCTCAGTACCCACCTAAAGCCAGATACAGTAAGTGGCACATGTATCTGGAGTTCATTTGCAGTGGCAGGAAGCCTAGGTGGGCCCATACTCACTCTATCTGCCTCTTTCTCTCTCTCTCTCAAATAATAAGTAAATAAAAATTATTTAAATCCTCTTAGTCTGCTTAAATAAATCTACCCATTTAATGATTAATTCATTCAAGAGTTACTTACATGGCTGGAGAGATGGGTCATTGGTTAAGCAGCTTGTCTGCAAAGCCAAAGGACCCAGGTTCAATTCCCTAGGACTCATGGAAGCCAGCTGCACAAGGTGGTGCATGCCTCTGGAATTCATATTGTCCTTCTCTGTGTGTTCATATATATGCCTCTCTTTCTCCCTTTCTCTCTCTCTTTCTCATAAATGAAATAAAATAAAATATTAAAAAAGAGACATTTATAAACTGTCTACCACAAGAGAAATGATGTTCCTTCTAGAAGCTCATTCAAGGATTTATTTTATTTTTCAATTTTTTATTTATTTGAGAGAGAAAGAGAAAGAGAAAGAGACAGAGCGAGAGAAGAGAGAGAGAGAGAGAGAATAGGCACACCAGGACCTCCAACCACTGCAAATGAACTCTAGAAGCATGCACCACCTTGTGCTTCTGACTTACATGGGTCCTGGGAAATCGAACCTGGGTCCTTGGGCTTTGCAGACAAGGGCCTTAACTGCTAAGCCATCTCTCCATCCCCTCATTCAAGGATTTTTCTCCAACTATAACCTACCAGGGAAAATGGGAGACAAGACATGCATACCCTCACACAAGGTTTTGAAGTTCATTTTCTTAACTATGGACCTGACACACCCTGGGAGAGACAAAATGTCTTTTGTTGTCTGAGGAAGGACTTTCATGGAGCACCTCTGCCACCTGACTCCCAAGGGAGCATTCCCCAAGAGTCTCCATCAAAATAATCACTTCAAGCGCACCCCGCATCTCTCTCTGTCCAATATGGTGGCCGCACCCAGTACTTGAAACAGAGGCATAATCTAAGAGCCAGACATGCATCAGACTTCAAAGAGTTACAGTGGGGGGCTGGAGTCATAGATCAGTGATTAAGGTGCTTGCCTGCAAAGCCTAAGGACCTGGATTCAATTCCCCAGTGCCCATGTAAAGCCAGATACACAAAGTGGTACATGCATCTAGAAATCACTTGCAGCAGCTAGAGAGCCTGGTGTGCTCGCCCTTGCTCTCTCTCCTTGAAAATAAATAAATAAATGTTTTAAAGGTTTACTGCGAAAAACTTCCACAAAATATTGTACCAGTCATTTTTTATTGATTTTTATTGAAATGATACTGTACTAAGTATATTTAGCTAAATCTATTTTTCAAATTAATTTTAATTGTTTCTTCCCATTTTTAACTCAAGTTTTCTTAATATTTTGTTATTTATTTATTTGAGAGAGACAGAGTCAGAGAGAATGGATGTACCAGGTCCTCCTGCCACTGTGAAAGAATTCCAGATATATGTGGCAAATTGTGCATCTGGCTTTCCATGGGTACTAGGGTATTGAGCCTGGGCCAACAGGCTTTGCATGCAAGTGCCTTTAACTGCTGAGCCATCTCCCTAACCCCAAAATATTTTTATTCATTTGTGAGTAAAGAGAGAGAGGAGAGAATGAGAATGGCATGCCAGGGCCTCTTGCCATTGCAAACAAAGTTGAGACACATGTGCTACTTTGTGCATCTTGCTTTATGTGGGTACTGGGGAATATAACCATTGACTAACAGGCTTTGTAAGCATGCGCCTTTGACTGCTGAGCCATCCATCTTCCAAGCCCTTATTCTTCCACTTTTAAAGGCACCTGTAATTTCATCAATTTACCTACATAATACAGAATGATATTATATCAAAGTCTATACTTTAATCATACTACCAAATCCCTTTCACCACAAGTTCCCAGGGCATCTTTGGGAGGGAAGAGGGGAGGTTGTTCTGCCTTCTATAGATACCAAACTTGATGGAATCAATTTAAAATAAATACACATTTCCCCTTTTTCTGTGTCTTTATAGAAAGGGTGTCTATTAGAGACAAATTCTTGGGCATATGATGGTCAAAAACGTGTCACCTTGATTTAGAGGTCAGGATGATCTTGAAAACAGCACAAAGTCAAACACAAGTTCTAAATTTGGTGTTTCTGGATCCCTAATAATAGCAATGTGCACTCTAGGTGATGGCTAGAAACGTGCCTTGTATATGTGAGTGTCTTTAAACAGGTACTAGTCTTTTTTTCCCGGTAGATTTATTAATCAGGGCATCATTAGCTAGCTAAGAAACTTTGGGGCAGACTTACAAAAACATTCCAAACTATCAAATAGGTTAAAAACTGTATCTAGGTTCCCTTACTGGCCTTTTCAATGCCTTTGCCATGTAATACCTCTTCAGTGATATTTGTATCTCTACAGGATTTGTCCGTCTTGGATCTGTTGGCATTTGTGGACAGATGTTGCTTTCTGGTAAGGGGCTTCCCTGTGTAATGCTGGCTGGACAACATCATTATCCCTCCCAGTAGCAAAATGCCTCCCATCCTTGTGACAACCAAAGATGTCTCCAGATATTTCCAGATGTACCCTCCAAGTGGAGATGAAATTGTTGAGAACTACTGCTCTCGATGAAGACTTCCTAAAATAGAGCACTGGAGAGATGGTTCAGTGGTTAAAGGCACTTGCTTGCAGCCTGGGTTCGGTTCTCCAGTACCCATGTAAAGCCAAATCAAAAAGTGGTGCATAATGTCTGGAGTTTGTTTTCAGTGGCAGGAGGACCTGGTGTGCCCATACTCACTCTGTCTCTTTCTCTCTCATAAATAAATAAAAATGTATTTTTAAAAACAATTCTCTAATAAAAATAGAACATGATTTAGATACTCCATTCCTTTGACCACAAAAAAGTAAAGAGTATAAAATTTTATGTTTATCTATTATTTTCCTTCTCAAGCAAGGTAACTGGTTCTCTCTCTTTTGAACAGAAGAATAAATCACCATAGAATAGAGTAGGAGGGGCTGAAGAGATGGCCCAGTGGTTAAGCCACTTGCCCCTAATGCCTAATGACCCGGGTTTGGTTCCCCAGTACCTACATAAATCCAGATGTACAAAGTGGCACATGTATCTGGAGTTCATCTACAGTGGCTGGAAGCCCTTTTGTGCCCATTCATATATTCATATTCTCTTTCTTTTTTTTTTCTCTCTCTCTCTCTCTCCCCTTGCAAATAAATAAATAAAATACTTTTAAAAGAATAAAGAGTATGAATGCTGGAGTCATAAAAACGTAGTGACCTTGGTTGACATTTCTGAATTTCAATTTGCAAATTGAATTCCAATTAATTAATTCCAAATTAATTTCCAAAATAAATTCCAATGTTTCCCCTTTAGAAAGTGCCCAGTACATTCTTCATTGTTCCTAAAGATTCCTAATGGGTAATCACCATGCCTGCTTAATCCCACAAAAATCTGCAGAAACAAGAAAAGTCAAAGCCTTGTGAAAGTGTGCTCCAATTCACACATGTATACATAGGTACACATGTAAGTGCATGCGTGCACACACACACACACACACACACACACACACACACACATGCACACAATGGCATGCTGTGCCCCTCTGCTAATACCATACTCTATGTTTTTTTTCTTTTCTAAATTCATTCAATTTTCTGAATTTTTATCTCTTTTTTAAAATATTTTATTTATTTATTAGAGAGAGAGAGAGAAAGGCAGATAGAAAGAGAATGGGTACACCAGGGCCTCTAGCCACTGCAAAGGCACTCCAGACACATGCACCACCTTTGTGCATCTGGCTTTTGTGGGACCTGGGGAATTGAACCTGGATCTTAGGCTTCGCAGGCAAATACCTTAACTGCTAACTCATTTATCCAGCCCCTGCATGTTTTTTTTGTTTGTTTGTTGTTGTTGATATTTTTATAAGATGGTTAAACATATAGACCCGCTCTCCCCTGCCCCAGTTCTGCCCAGGGTCTTTGGCAGAGTTACTGGAATCCATTGTGGGGACCAAGAGGCCTCCGTCAGTCTTGGCAGGGATGGGGAAACGCGGTGTCTCAGGCTGTTCCAGCCACCCTGAGGCTCTCACAGTCTTTCTGCCCCCTCTTCCATGATGTTCCCTGAGTCTTGCTGGGCAGGATAGAGATCTGATTTAGTGTTTCTTTCTCTGTAGACTCTGGATCTCTGTTTTTATGAGGTTT